>CM053623.1:442172458-442213723 GCA_028646595.1 Phalanger gymnotis
CCCTGCTTTGAGGAGCTGGCAGAGGCTTAATCCAATCCTTTCCAGAACAGCGCACTTTGGTGGTGTCGGAATGGCTGCTCTAGGCTACCTTGTGGCTCCTGAGAGGGAAAACCAAGGTCCTGACCCCTTAGTGGTCACTAATGAGCTCCTGGCACTTTCTGAACCAGTCAAGGAGTGAAGTCAATGATTCTATTTCAAGGAGTAGCTGCCTTCTGCCTTCCTCAGCAGCAGTCCCTGCCTTTCAGTTTGACCCAGCATTTAGAGAGCACTTTAAAGTTGGCAATGCACTTTAGGACCATAGATTTAGAGCTGGGCCTTCCAAGGTCACCTCATGTAACCCTCTTTATTTTACAAATTAAGACACTGAGGCCCACATAACTTAAATAGCTCACCCAAGGTCACTCAAGTAGTAAGTAGTGAAAACTGCAATCTGAAACCAAATTTATATACATTATCTTGTGGAACAGCAGCTCAGACTGTTTAAGTAACTTGTCCATAGTGGGGTTTGGGGTAGTGAGGGGTTGTCTGTTGTTTGGCAGGGTTTTTTTGGTCCAGTTTTGTAATTTCACCAGCATTTAGAACTCACAGCATGGAGAGCTCCCTCCGTGATGCAAATCAGCAGCTGATTTCTAAGTTAGTGACTTCTTCCTATTATTAGTAATTATCAGAGGCCGTAATAGAACCCAGCTCTTCCTATTTCCGGGGGCAGCTAGATGGCACAGTTGATAGAGCATTGGACCTGGAGTCAGGAAAGACCTGAGTTCAAATCTGATCTCAGATACTTATTTGCTATGTGACCTTGGGCAAGTCACTTCACCCTGCTTGCCTCAGTTTCCTCATCTATAAAATGAGCTGGAGAAGGAAATGTCAAACCACTCCAGCATCTATGCCAAGAAGACCCCAAAATGAGATCACACAGAGTCAGACACAACTGAACAACAACTTCCTAAATCCAATTTCAGCAGTACTCTTTCCCCTAAGTCAGGGGTATTTAACCTTTTTTTTTTTTTTTTTTGCGTCATCGAATCCTTTGGCAGTCACTTGAAGTCTATGGACCCCCTTTCTCAGAATAATGGTCATTGACTACATTCAAACTGAAGTTGTTGGATGCAGTCATCAGAATGGGCTGCTTTGACCTCACTGACCCCATGAGTGGCACGAATCTTGAGACATCTCTGGAAATTTACTGCACCTGGAACCATTGTTCTGACCAGATGCCAATCACTCCCCACCTTTGGCTATTTCCCAAAACAACTCAACTCTACCTCATTGCTACTCCTCCCCCTCCTGAGCATGCCTCCCTCTTGGAATGTATTTAAACCATGCCCTCTTTACCCCCATTGGGCATTTCTGCACTCTGGCACTGTGAGGTGCCCTGAATGGCAATCCCCCAGGCTCAATGAAAGAACCTTGTTGTTCCTACTTTGGTCCTCCTCTTTATTTCAGTTTGACAAAGTAAATACTAAGTTTCAGGCAGAGGTCAGGAAAAATAAAGATGTAATGTTTTTCTCATCCAAGTTCACAGGCTTGAAATCTATTCAAAGACCTCCCAAATTGATCCAAGCAACGGAACAGAGAAGGCCAACTCCTTTAAGTCAAATCAGTGTAACTAGAAGCATCAGGGGAATGAGACTCTATCTAACTTGGATGACACAAAGATCTTCTTGGGTAGATAAAATGTGCTTGAAGGTGTGAGCACCAGGAATAAGAGAAAATATCTGCTGGTTCTTTAAAACAGATCAGACTCTTGCCCCCCCCCACCTGTTAAATAAAAACTCAAAGGCCTTGACTTTATAACTCTCTAATGCACTTGTCATGTAATATTATGCAGTATAGCTGTCTCTATTGGTATCATTCCCATAGTAGACTATAGCTCCTTGAGCACAGAAATCACAGCTTCTCCAAACCTTATCCCTATACCACAACCTAACACACAGCAGACATTAAATATTTGTTTGTCACATGATGTATGCAGAGTCCAAAGGGCATAATCATAATTAATCATTTTATTAATAATGCCTAGCAAATAATTAATAAAAGTTGAGCCATTTGGCTTCCTCTCTAAACCAAAGGCAAATCATGGAGGCCTCTCAACAATTATATGCCCTTGGAAGAGTGGTGTTTCCAACAGGTGGCAATCAACTCTGACCGCTTAACAGTTAATGAGAGAAAGAATATTTTAATATGAGGCAGACCTATTCTAATGAGGGGCTGAGGGCTGTAACTTTGATGGTCACTCTTATCCTCTTTACCCAGACCACCCTAGCCTTGGGCAATCTAGACAAAGGGACCTAGCCCCATCTACCCACCCAGGTTTACCGGATTAGAACACAAAGCCCTGGAATTTATCTAGATAAGATTCTTTTTACTCTTTGATCAGAACTAAGCTTTCCCAGTTGGGTGAGATCTCAAGCAAGAATGGAGGAGAATGTTAAATCCAACCTCATCATCGGCTCTGTTACTCAGAGGCTGATTTGACCTAGTAGAGAAGGAGGAAATAGGAAGGAGGAAAACCCAAATCCCCATGTTAATGGGTTATTAATAAGAGAGAAATAATCATTTCTCTCAGTCATAAAATAGATTGTTAAACATATATATCTATGTATAACATACACGTGTGTGAGACTGTCCACTGGGATGACAGAGGAGAAATGGAGGTCACTGCCGAGTTCATAATCATACAACAAAGTAGAGACTTCTAAGAGCAAGCAGTGAAAATAGCAGGGGGGTTGTTTTGGTTTTCCGTTGCTGATACTCTACATCACAAAGCCTGCGTGGAGCAGGGCCCACCTGGCTGTGGAAAAACCCTAAGTGCTAAGTGGAACAAAGCCAGGCACAATGGGACAGCAGCAGGAGGGAAGGCAATTAGCTAGTCACAGGCTCAGTCCTTCCTTGAGCTGACCTATCCAGGATGAAACCAGTCCAGAAATAGGAAAACTCAGACCATAAGGCTATTGCCCATGTTTTTCCTACTGGAGTCATTAATTTTGGAGGAGTTTGCATTCTAAACCACCCTGGATGGAGTACGAGAAAACAGGAAAGGAAACTGCTACTCATCCAGGAATGTGGTCAAGATTTTTTTGTGGTCAATAATTTTTTACCTAAGTCTATTAGCAAGGTGACAACTGAAACCTAGATTTAAGTTAACTTCAGAAGCTCTCAGCAAGAGAGTCTCTGGTCCTAAAAGTGCATCACAAATTTTAGAGAGAGTCACATGGGCAATTACTGAAGGTAGATACCCACCTGAATCCAAAAAACAACATTAATGATTAAATGTCAAGCCAGAAGGAGTCCTCCAATGGAGTTCCCCAGGGACCTGTCCTTAACCCCATACTATATAATACTTTTGACAAATTATCTTAATACAGATATAGGTAGCATGGGCTAGATAGTGCTGTGGAAAGAGTGTAAGGCCTGGAGTCAAGAAAATTCATATTCTCAAGTTCAAATCTGGCCTTAGACTCTTACTAGCTGTGTGACCCTGGGAAAGTCACTTAACACTGTTTGCCACAATTTCCTCATTCGTAAAATGAGCTAGAGAAAGAAATGACAAATCACTCCAGTATCCTTGCCAAAAAAAAAAACAAAACAAAACCCAAGTGAGTTCCCAAAGAGTCAGATACAACTGAAATAACTGAACAACAACCACAACATAGGTGGCATGCCTGTCCAACCTGTGTATGACATAAAGCTAGGAGTAATAGCTACAACATTGGATTACCGAGCTAGGATTCAAAAAACTCTTGACAGGGTAGAAGAGTAAACTGAACTGAATAAAATGAAAGTTCTTAATGATAAATGGTAAGCCTTAAACTTAGGTTCAAATTATTTGGTGACATTAGTAGACTCAGTATGACTCAACAGTGTTTAAGGCAATAGTCAAGAACCTCGAAAGGCTCTCTCCTTCCCATAGAGTAAAACACAAATGCTCTGTTTGTTACTTAAATCTTTTCCAAATCTGGTTCCAGCTTACTCCTCCAGGATTATTGCCCAATTTTCTCCTTCACATGCTCGTATTTCAGCTGAACTGTCTTTCTTGATGATGGTTGGCCATGCCACACCAACTCTTATTTGCTAGCTTTTGAATGGAATTGAATAAATCCCACTTATTGGAGGCCTTTTAAAAGCAAAGGAGAGAATTGCATGATTTTTAGAATGGGAAAGGCCTTGTATCACAGCCTCATTTTACAGATGAGGAATCTGATGCCTAGAGAGGCACACAGCGTGGTCAGCTGGGATTTGAAGCCAGGCCCTTTCATTCAGAATTTAATGTTCTTCATCATGCCGTTCCCACTTGATTCATTGGGTCAAGCATCCGTGACTTTTTTTTCCTCCTGAGGAGCTACTTTTGATTAGTCTGACATCTAATGAGCAACAGGAGCAGGGAGGAAGGAAGACATTTTTGCCACTGATAAGAGGTGATATTGAGAGTACATGCCAGCAATCAATCAATCAGGTAGCATTTATTAAGTACCTATTATGGAACAGATGCTGGGGATGTAAAGATGAAAATCAAACAGTCCCTGCCTTCAAGAAACTTACATTCTATCATGCTAACAATGAATACATAAATAAATATATACAAAATTTGTAATACATATGAGGTAAAGTCGGGAGGGAGACCCCAGTAGGTAGAGAGACTAGAAAAAGTAGAAGAAAGGGTGATTGCTGGTTACGTCATTATCCATGATGGGACTTCCCCATAAGCCACAGAAAGAAAACATAGTGACATCAATTAGCCTACAGGAGGCAATGTGGTATAATGGTAACAACTTAGAACATGGGTTCAAGATCCACTTCTGCCATTTATCACATAACCTTGGGCAAAATATTTGTCCTCTTTGGACCTCAGTTTCCTTAGCAGTAAAAGTGACCTGGTTGGAGATGGTCTATTCAATAAGGTCCTTTCAATGTCAAATGTTCCAAGATCCCTCCTAGCTCTAATATTCTGTATTGCTGGTTCTGTGGTCCTTTCCAGTGCTTACCTTCTCTGACCCATTATCCCTTTCAGCTGTCTTTCTATCTGGTCATGGCAAAAAGTTAGGGATGCAGAGTAAAGACATGTCAATGAAGTAAGGCCCCAAGCTTTAGTCCAACTTAATAAATGGAAGCATATTATGTTCCGGACACCCTTAAGCCCTGGGGGTTAAAACTAAAAATGAGAAATGGCACCATTCTTATCCTCAAGGAGCTTCTCTTCTGCTGAGAATATAAAATAAATAAAAAGCAGGAAATAGTGGAAACAAAGACTTAATCCAAAGCATTCTAGGAAAATTCGAATAAGAGGGATCACTAAAAGGTGAGGCTGTGAAAGAAGGTTTTCTCAAAGAGCCAATGCCTAGGCTGAGCCTTAAAGTAAAAAAGGTTCTGAAAGGTAGAAATAAAAGCAGCATTTTTTCTAGGAATAAAGAAGTGATAGGCCTTCTGTCCTCTGCTCTAGAGAGGCCAAATAGGGTATATTAGTGACTCATCCAGGGCATATATAGCCCATTACAACTAGACACCTCCAGACTCCAGACCATGCTTCATATCCATTCCTATCATCCACCCTACTGACCATCTCCTTATATCCATTTATCCTATAATGCTGCATACTAATGCCACTTTCTACTGCTTGTTCTGGGATTAGTAGTCAAACAATTATCATTGCTTCTGGAAAGGTATGACTCTATGACTCTGCTCTGTGGCTTCCTAAACCAAAATTCCATTCTTTACCTTGCCACCACCTGCCTTGTATGTATTATTTCACTCCACTGCAATGTAAGATCATTGAGGGTAGGAACTCTCTCTTCTTCTATTTCTCTCCAAAGTGCCTTGTACAGTATTTGGCACATAGGATGTACTTAAATTCCCAAGAGTCATCCATTCAACACTAAGTGCTATAATTTAGAAAAGACATTAATGAACTGGAGTGTTCAGAAGAAAGTAACTAGAAGGGTAAAAAGGCTTTGATTTTATTTTGTATGAAAATTGTTTGAAGGAATTGGGAATATTTAGCCTGGAGAAAAGAAGACTGTCTTCAGGAATGCATGCATCTATTACCTGGAAGAGGGATTAGATCTGCTCCCTTTTTGCCCCAAAAGTCAAAAATAGAAACAATGGATGGAAATTGCAAAAAAGTAGACAATGTTGTGGGGAAAATCTTACTTAGCTGCTCCAAGGTGAGATGGAATAGACAACCTCAGGAGTTGTGGGTTTCTCATTCCTGGAAGTGTTTGAGAAGAGACAGTCTGGATGACCCTTTGTAAGGGATATTGTGGAGGTGATTTTTCTATAGGTATAGGTTAGACTAGCTGGCTTCTGAGTCTCTTCAATGGAAATCTGGTGGTTATATGACTGTCTGCCAAGCATCATTGGGATTGGCCTTCCTCATGGTAGACATTAGGAAGCTATTACAATGAAATAACTAGAAGCTCTCTAAGGCTCAGATTGCATCAGCACCCTGGCCAGGGGCAGCAGGAGGCTGTGAGCCAAGTCAATGTTTTTCAAGGGAAAGCATTAAGCTGCTGGCAGCAGGTCACTGTGCACCTTTCCCAGGTCACTCCTTCCTGGGAAGGCAGCCAAGAGTGGTCATAGAATCATAGATTTAGAGTGGAAAGAACCTTAAGGGTCATGTAATGCAATCTTCTGCATGAAGCCTTTCCTGATCCCAAATTCTAGTGCCCTCCACCCCAAACTACCGTATATTTAACTATTCTTTATATAGTACAGTTATGCAGTTTATATTTTATGGGCAGCTAGGTGGCACAGATGATAGAGTATGGGGCTTGTAGTCAGGAAGACCTGAGTTCAATTTAAAGACCTGAGTTCAGATCTGACCTCAAGACACTTACTAGCTGTGTGGCCCTGAGTTTTCCTCAGTTTCTTCACCTGTAAAATGAGCTAAAGAAGGAAATGGCAAACCATTACAGTATCTTTGCCAAGAAAACAAAAAGGGGAGGAGGGTCACAAAGGGTTGGACATAACTGAAATGACCAAAGAACAATATATTTTACATATACTTGTTATCTCTCCCATAGAACATAAATTCCTTGAGAGAAGAGATTGTTTCATATTTTGTAATCATATCTCCAGAGCCTAGCAGAGTGCCTGGTATAGAGTAGGAATGTAATGGATATCCATCAATTCATCTGGTAAATTTAGAGATGGGCCAAGTGGGGCCTAGTTAGGAAAGTAACTTGTCCAAAGTTATACACAGTGACACACAGTCAGGATTAAAATCCAAGACCCTGATCTCCAAACCTAGCACTTTTTAATATCATACATGGAATACCAAGCTAGAGATACATTAGAGAGATTTAATCTGAGACTGCCCCATTGACTTCAGTAGCGGTAAGAATCTCAAGTTAAAAAGCCAGCCTGCTAATCTATGGCACCTTTGACCACATCTCTAGCAATGAGGAGTACCACTGTCACCCCGTACTCTCTCCTTCCCTCTAGGGTTGTGCAGAGCCCTTCCTGTCTCAGATTTGCATCCATTCATGAAGGAGCTCCTGGACCAAAACAAGCAGAGTGGTCAGTGGGCCAGCAGCAGGTTCAGGACCTCTCTAAGTCGCTCCAAAAGAATGTGTGTATCCCACACTCAAAGTCTTCACACATAGACAATGGATAATGCATCAAGGTGGCTTTCTTTAAGGATACTGAGGCTCCAAGAAGCACAAGAAATCCACCGCTTGCTGTAACTTGAGCTCAGCTATTGTCACTGAGCTCCCAGAGTGACCTGGCAGACTTTCCTGTCTTATTGGTTTGCTTCATTATTCCTGGGGGTGAGAGTGGGAAAGGGAAGAGTATTTCTGTTCTTGTTTTCTTTAGCCACCTCAAGGTAGAAGATAAGGGTGGGACAAAAGAAGAAACAGGGAACTAGGACAAGAGAGAATCTGAATGCTGAGAAAAGGTTTCCATAGTAATCAAGCAAACCTACATTCAAACCTGAAACTAAAGCACACATAGAAAAATGTTAGTGGTTTCAGCTCTTTGCTTTGGGGATGTGAGCAACTCATAATAGGTCTCCACTGGGAAAAGCTTTATTGGAGCTCAGATCTAGTACCAGGTTCTAGAAGATATACAACCCTACTGAACTACAGTGGTTCTACATCTGGCAATTGGTACAGTGGGAAGAGCCCTGGATTTGAAGTCCTAGGACCAAAGTCTCAGCTTTGCCACTTACTACCTGAACAACCTGGGGCAAGTCATTTCAATTCTTTAAGCCTCTGTTTCCTCATCTGTAAAATGAGAGGGGGGAAGATACAACTAAGGTCCTTTCTAGTTTTCAATATAATGACGATCCATTCAACAGCTCTCAAATGTTCAAATCTCATCTGTGTTCTCATCTTTTGGGACTTTTGTCCAAGGATACAGATTTCAACCCATCCATGTCTCCGTAGATTCAGAGTTCAAAAGGATCTTACAGTTCATCTGAAACAAACCTCCTAATTCTTTTTTATTTTATTTTGAATTTGTGGAATAACACAAGTATTTCTATAACATAGCACAATTTTTAAAAAGATAATTGGACATGAAACGGCAAATCTATTATGTACAACTAGATATTCCTTTCAAATATAGAACAAAATGATTGTGTAAATTTCTTCTTTTCCCTTTTTTCTTCCCTCCCTTCCCTAGCCCCTACCATTAGACACAAATAGACACAAATCCCCAATTTTACAAATGAGTAAAGTGAGACCAGAAAGGAGTGGCACAAAGTAGTGGTAAAACAAGGACTTTTGGGTAGGCGCTTTCACTACAAAACCAACACTTACTATTTTATCACCTTGCCAAATTATGGCCCATACCAATAAAGGAGTATGTGGAAGACACATAGCTGAAGTTTTCTGATTGTTCATTTTCTGTAGGTTATACTTTGAATGAGGAGGCTGGAAAAGTGGACATGGGGGAAAAGGACCAAAAGTTGGAATTCGATAGCATTCCAGCCTGGTTTCCCCACACCAGGTAGATTGAAAACACCTGTCCAAGGGATAAAAGAAAGACCATCTGGGCACAAATTACTTTTTTCATCTGCCCTCAAACACAGCCATTGAGAATTTGAGGGTCTAATATACAACCATTACCATTAGCAGAACCCTCTTGCAACCTAAAGGACAAGAATAGAAAGGGCAAACTCAGGTCCATGTCTATGTCCATATCTGTGTGTATCTGTATCTACGTATATAGGCTCTCTCTGAGCCACAGTTTCCTCATCTGCAAAATGGAAATAAGAATGATAATAACACCTATCATAAGAACTGTCGCGATAAATGAGAGGATGCACAAAAGCCAGTTTACAAACCTCAACGGACTATATAGATACTAGCTTCTTCTTGTTCAGTGATTTCAGTCATGTCTAACTCTTTGTGACCCCATTTGGGCTTTTGTTGGCAAAGATGCTGGAGGAGGTTGCCATTTCCTACTCCAGCCCATTTTACATATGAGGAAAATGAGGCAAACAGGGTTCAATAACTTACCCAGGGTCACACAACTAGTAAGTGTCTGAGGCCAGATTTGAATTCAGGAAGATGAGTCTTCCTGACTGGGCCAGGGACTCTATCCACTGCACCACCTAGCTGTCCCAAGATAGCAGCTATTATTACTACTAAAAATTAATTTCATTAATTTTAATACTAATAGTAGATATTTGCTACTATTACTATTAGAAATCATTATGTCTCTTATTCCTCTTCTAGTCTATAAGTTCCTTGAATCCAGAGATAGTTTCTATGCTAAACAGTGTCACGTCATCAATGTCTAGCTTAATACATGTTTGAAGCAGAATGAAGTAGTCACAAATAGAAGGTCAACCTTAGAATTAAAAAGATCTGGATTCAAATCCTGCCTCTAACGCCAACTAATTGTGTAACCCTTGGCAAATCATTTAATCTCTCAGTACCCTTAGGCATTTAAATGACTATTACAGAAAAGAAGATTTGCTTTGGTGGGAGAGCATTTCATACCAGTTCTAGCACATGGATGAAATCACACATCCAGACCAAAAAATACAAGGCATTATTGGATCATAGGTCTAGAAGGAAATTCAGACATCATCTATTCTTACCCCCTCATTTTTCAGGTGAGGAAACTGAGGTCCAGGGTCCCACTGGTAACAAATATCAGACGCAAGGCAGGGTATTTCCTATTATACCCCACTGCCTTTCTTAGACGGGTCCAGTCCATTCCTATTCCTTTGCAAGAGTCCTGCTCATTAGTTATCCTTTCCCTAAGCAGATGCCATTTTTAGCGAACATATAAAAAAATTAATTTACTTTTTTCAAAGGGCCAGGTGGCTGGTCACATACAGCAAGAGCTCAGGGATGGGGGAGAGGGTCCAACTTGTGAGTTTTATATCTAGGACAAAAGTTTTCAGAAATGTATTAATCTTCACCACCCGGGTGTCCCACACAGACCCACCAGGCAGGCATTTGAGCATTCTCAATTAAACATTTTCATGCAGGTTGGGTGTGGTTTCTTTTCCTCTCTCTCTTTTTCAATATCTTCTCTTTCTCATGAATCCCTTTCAAAGCCCTGCCACCTTTGATACTTCCTGGAGTGCTATGTGGTAATAAAAGCATTTTCCAATGGACAGTGGGAATAAAGCAGAGAACTAATTGGAACCTACCCTGAGCCTGGCTTAAGAAAAAAATAAGATCCCTACAGGTTCTACTTTTATGTTTCCCCTGTTCTCAAACAAGCTTTCTTATATTCTTAGGGAAATTGAGGGCATTAAAAACCATGAAAGTCCAGTTTCACTTTATGCCCCACTTTCCCTACCCCTCCCCAAAGCCATTGCAATTCAATTCAACTACCATCTATTAAGTACCTCCTTTGGACCAGGACAGGAGATGAAAATGAAAGTTTTGGACCCAGAGGCTCTGGGTTTGAAATCCAGCTCAGCCACTTATTACCAATGGTTTTGAACAATTAATCTCTTTAGACCTCCATCTCCACATCTGCAACATAAATTGTAGCAGTAGTAGTAGTGGTGGTGGTGGTAGTGGTAGCGGTAGTAGTAGCAGTAGTAGTTTTTGGTCCTTCATTCTCAAAGAGGAGCAGCATTGGACTAGATGCTCCCTAAGGTCCTATCTGGTTTTAGATCAATGATGCTATGAAATGGCCCTGCCCTCAAGGAGCTTACATTTAACTCTACTCAAAGTCTTGCTGAAAAATTAAAAACTTGCCTCTAAAATCAGCTATGTGTCTAAGCAGAGCTCGAAGGAATTAGTCAGGTTGTCTCAAGGAAAATCATGGAAGAAATCCACAGAAGAGAAATCACAAGTGTCTCTCTTCCTTTCCTTTCTCTGCTTGTTAGGTTTCCACTGGAACTTCTAAGAAAACAAAGAGAGCTGTGTTCAAGTCCCAGGTCTGCCCCCTCATAAATGAGTGTCCAGTCATTTTCATCTTGATGAACTTCAGGTTTTTTGTTGTTGTTCAGTCACTTTTTTAGTTGTGTCCAACTCTTCCTGTCCCTTTTTGGGGTTTTCTTGGCAAAGATACTAGAGAGCTTTGAGAGTCTCCAGCTCATTTTACAGGAAATTGAAGCAAATAGGGTTAAGGAAGGTGCTCAGGGTCACACAGCTGGTAAGTGTCTGAGACTGGATCTGAGCTCAAAAAGATGAAAATTACATTTTCATCAGTGAAGTAACTTGCCCAAAGGCCCACAGTAGGTAGAAGAGCCAGGAGTAGAATCCAGATCCCTAGCTCAATTCCTTCCATTATCCCATGCTATCACCATTTAGGAGAAAATTATAGTGCTCTGATAAAATAGGAAAAAACAGGTAACACGGGTCATAAATATGAATGGGAGTTAGCTTGAATTTTTATATTCAGCATAAAAGCTTAAAGGTCCAAAGGAGAAAATGACAGTTTAGTGGAACAGGACACCTTGGGCAGAAAAGTGCCTCAGCTTCTAATAAATCCCTTCTTAAGTACTAGTCAGTAGGAGAAGCTTCAGTCTCCTTGGTGGCTTACACTAGGGCAAGCCCTAAGCAAAAACCAGCTAATCCACCTTTCTCTCCAGTGCCTCCCTTTTCTCTGTCTTCTTCCCCATTTCCACCCCTCTTTCAAGCCTAGTGCCCTCTTCCTACTGCTATACTATCAAAACCTGCTTTCAGGCAAATATCCAAATCAGTCACTTACACCTGGGTGCAGAATGAAATGTGTGCTTTCTGTCCCCAGATAGTATATGCATTGTTAGCCTGAATTCTCCCTTGGGAAAGAAAGTTTTTGTCCCTCATTAAGGAAACTTCTATTAGCAGTGGAAAATAGGAAAGGTCTTTGTTGGGGTCCTTTCTTTTTGGGGGGGGAGACAAGGGGCAGATGAGGTGAGAAGGTTTGGGGAAGGAGAAATGGATGACACTTCCAAAAGTCCCTGAAATCATACTATACTGGGTTTTGGGTTTTCAGGTTCTGTTCCTTCAAAATCACAGAATCTCAGAGTGTAAGGGTCTGTAGAGATTATACAATCCACTGTAGAAATAACATACACAAGTGAACTTCATAACCCCTGTATATTATACCTGTCAAGTGGGCATCCAGCCTCTGCTTGAAGATTTCTAGTCATTTCAAACTCACCACCTTCCAAAGCAATGCATTCCATTTTGGGATAGCCCTGTTAGGCAGATTTACCCGTAGCAAGCTGGGACTTGGGACTTGCCCCTGGGGATTCTAGCTCTGTTCTCTAGAGCCAAACACAAAAAAAGGGTTAGAGTCACAGGATCATAGATCTACAACTAGAACGATTCTTGGAAGACATTTGGTTCAACCCCCGAATTTTACTGATGAGGAAACCGAGAAGCAAGGAAACTAAGCGATCTTAATCAAGGTCACATAAGTAATGTTAGAGGCAGATTCTAATATCTATTTTCCATGGCAGCCCTTCAAATATTGGCAAGAAGCTATTATATTCCTTCTAGGCCTTATCTTAACTGGGTTAAATGTCCTCAACTCCTCCAAGCAATCTGTACGTGGCATGATCTTTAGGCCTTCTCTGAAACTTTCCATATGACCGATGTCCCTTACAAAATGGAAGTATCAGATATTTCAGATGTGTTCTGGCCCAGATAGAATGCAAGAGGATCATCAAGCAGCAACACACCCTGAGGGAGATACTGGAAGCGGCATGCACCAGGCAAGTCAAACCATTATGAACACTCTTGGCCACCATCTCCCCTCAGACCCTATGACACCCCAGGGCCCTGAGCCTAAGGACCTTGGGAATAGCACTGTCCCCCAAATCTGCTTCCAACCCAGCCCCTGCAATCATTATTGAAGGGAAAAATCATGGTCAATAAGGGGCCTGCCTTCCTCATCACCACCAGCAACAACTGTTAGCCATCTGCCACCAATAAGCAAATAAGCATAAAAGCCCTGGGAATGGCAGCATCCCCCTCAGACCAAACACTCGTACTTTCAACAGAGCCTTCACAGCCATTTTTCTGGGAAGCAACTCCTGTGGAGAAAGGACCAGCTATCCTCACCAACCGTCAGCCAATTGTTACTCAAAGGGCAGGAACGCCAGCCTAGGTAAAGCAGCAAGGCACTCTGAAGGAGATACAGGAGTCAGAATGCACCAGGCAAGACAAACTGTCATGACCACCTTCACCACCATCTCTCCTCAAACCCCAATGGACACAGCTCAGGATCCTGAACCCGAGTCAGTTTTTAATGTTGAACCGTTTGATAGTGCTAAAGACTTTGGTGAGAAGAAGTTTCTTTTTTGGGTCTTCAGTAGCTATGGGTGTAACACTGGCAGGAGTAGTTACCAGGCTGCATTTCCACAGGGTTGCTTCCCAGGATAATGTCTGAGGACACTTGGCTCAAACCTAACATTAGAAATTGATTTTATTTGTCAAAATGACACTAAATAACAGATATTACCATCTGCTGTGCTGCTGCACTCTAAGGACCATGAGACATTTCCCTCTGTAATGTAGTAGATAGAGTTCCACACTTGGAGTCAGGAAGACCATCTTCCTGAGTTCAGATCTGGGTTCAGATGCTTACTAGCTGTGTGACCTTGGGCAAGTCACTTAACCTGATTGCCTCAGTTTCCTCATCTATAAATGAGCTGGAGAAAGAAATGGCAAACCACTCCAATGTCTTTGACAAGAAAACCCTAAA
This sequence comes from Phalanger gymnotis, assembly GCA_028646595.1. NCBI lineage: Eukaryota > Metazoa > Chordata > Mammalia > Diprotodontia > Phalangeridae > Phalanger > Phalanger gymnotis. Next base: position 442,186,568 of record CM053623.1, read on the forward strand.
CCCTAAAACCCAAAAAACCAAACAAAGAATGGGCCACCACTGAACAACAACTGCAACCTTCCTTATATGGTGTCCCCCCAATTAGAATGTCAGCTTGAGAACAGGGATGGTCCCAACTTTTCTATTTGTGCCCCAGCACTTAACACAACGCTTTGCACACAGTAAGTGCTTAATAAATCTGCGTTGATTCATTCATCTCTCTGGTCCAGTCTATTATGTCTCTTGTAATGCAGCCTAAGGTCACAATTGGTCTTCTGAGCTGTCATATCACATCCCTTATATTAAGCTGGTAGCCCATTAAAAAGCTCACATCTTCTTCAGACAAACTGCTCTGTAGCTACATTGCCCTCATCCTGTATTTGTGAAGTTGGGTTTTTGAACCCAAGTATAATACTCTACATTGATTTTATAAAAATCCATCTTACTAGATTTGGCCCAATGTTCTAGACCAATAGTATCTTTTTGAATACTGGATCTGTTTTCCAATATGACAGATACCCTTCCCTCACTCTTAGAAATAAGCATGTGCATATACGCTAGACACAAAGAAATATGGCAGAGACAATGACTAAAGCATGTGTACTTAAATGAAATGAGACAAAGGAGGAGCCCATTTGATGGCACATACAACACTGCAAGTAGACATCATTAAAACAAATCACAAATTACATGTCTTCTTTGACACAGGTCCTTGTTAAGAGTTCATTGCTTTACGAAAGAATTATCCCCTTTTAAAAAGTCAAAAACATAAATTGTATACTTTTCCACATCTATGGTCTTTTCAGTGTGTATAGCCCTGCCAGTGATGCAGATCCTACCCATCCATACCTACCTATGTGATGTGCTTCTTGTCATTGTCATCTTATAAATCTTCAACAGGAAGAAAACCCGACCTTCTTTTGGGCTTCTTTTAGACCTGTCGAAATTACATGGATACTAACTGAATGTACAAGTTGTCTATCTATTATCCCTTACTCTAGCCACATGACTGATCTCTAAGAATACATCATTCAGATGATGTCTTTAATACAAATTCTAATTTGTAATTAGTCACTAGAAATATGGTCTTAGCCCTCAATATGGCCCTGTATATCTTTTTAGATGACTCAAAATCAAAATTTGTTGTAGGAGTGGTATTCAGTGATTCAAAGCCACCTTGCATCACTGAAAGAATACTGGTGTTTAAAAGGAGACTGTTTGGGTGTTTAAAAAAATTCATTGTTTTTCAAATTGAGTCTATTCCACTCTCTTCCTATAGCTTTTCAGGAACATGTCTTGTTTATAAAATGAGAATTCCTCTTAGTTGAAATGAGGAAGGATTTCATTACTGTAATATTAGACTAATGAAACTTAGGGATTCTGTGGAATTTTGAGGTGTTTTGTACCAAATCAGACATTTAATTTATAAATTCTATATTTGGTAAATTTTGGTTTGTCATTGTTTTATTTGAGCTATATTTATCATGTTTGGAATCAGAACAACGGATAACAATTTCTCACTTTTCTATACTCCTTTAAGACTTCCAAAGTGCTCTCATTAAAATGCTCCTTTTAGATAACTTGTGCAAGTATTGTTATCCTTATTTTACAGATGAGGAAACTGAGGCACATATAGAGGGTAAATGACTAACCCAGAATCAGAGTTAAAATTCACCTCAGATCTTCTGACTTAAAGGCCAATACTTTATCCACAATTTTATATTGTTCCATATGGACTTATGTCCCATAACATTTGAGCCACAGCAGGTGAAAAGTAGCTGGTGAGAGTTACAGAAGAATTTCTCACAATGCTCTTTATGGAAAGTAACCATAGTAAATATTTCTAGGAGCTAGGTATATGGAACAATTTGAAAAATCCTTTTTAATTAAATCACTTCTGGTGAAATTTCAAGCGTCCGTTTATAATTTGGAGCAGCCCCAGAAACCATATGTTAAAAGATAAAAATCTCCAGAACTCCTCATGTAGCCCAGGCACCCCAATGAAGAAAGCCATATTGGGGAATAAACTAACCTCTCTTGGTTTCTAAGCATCTGAATCATCTGCTGTTTGTTCTCAACATCTCAGCAAGGCATGTGTGGACAATGAATTGGGACTGAAAGGTACCTGCCAGTACAAAGAAGAGAGGCAGTTTGCTGGAGTCCTGGAACCAGCTTTCCTAGACATCTGGAATTGATGATTAATCATCTCCTAAGGGGACAGTTTTTTACATCAGTCTAATAAGCCCAAGATTCTGTGCAGCTTTACTGTGATATCTTTCCTTTAAGCATTATAAACATTCCAACTCTTCTCCTATGATTCTGAAAGGCTAAGATTAGGCCTAGTAATGGGACATCCAGAGCTGTGTAATTGCAAAGTAGCAAGTAAGGAACCCTGAGCAAGAAACAAGAGGTAAGATGTGCCAGGTGAGTCAAACTACCACCACTTCCTCCATCTAGAGTCTAGACCCCAGTAGAAACAACTCAGGACATCAAGCCAAAAAAAGAGCATTGTAAATAGAAGTGATGCTTTCCCCCGACCCAGACAGCTAGTCCTGCTTACAGTCAGGTCCCCACAGTCATCATCAAGGGTTGTGGAGAAGGGATTCACTATCCTTGCCACCACCAATGCCAACCATTCACCGACTACCACTGAAAAGCAGGTGAGCAAGCCTGAGAGCCCCAGAACAGGAGTATCCCCAGTCTACTAGCCATGCTTCTAGTCACCTGAAGACTCAGCCCTTGAGGAAAAGCTACCGGTCAACTTCTTCTGAAAGGTCTGCAGCCCCCACCTCCTCAGCAACCACAACTCCTGAAGACTATGGGGATGGGGAAGTTCTCTACACGAAAGTCAGAAACCAGTATGACTTTATTAGTGAAAATAACATGAAAATAGATGTTTTCCCACTCTACCTTAAGGATCATGGGACCTTACCATCAGACTTGCAGCTGACCCTTCCTTGTATGTACAATTTCTCCCTGCTAAAATGTGAGCTCCTTGAGAGCAGGGACTATCTGTACCTATTCTATTTGTACTGATACCTAGAATTTAGCACTTTGCGCTGTGCCAATAGCAAGTACTTAATAGATGTTTTTTCATTAACTCTCTCATCCATTCATTCATCTAATATAATGAGGCCGGTTCAGAGAACAAGAAAAGAATTTGGGCAATATAAGCCCAAAGAAGGAGGACCTCTCTATTCCTGGACAGCCTGGATCCCTGAGAATGCAGGGGACTTTTCATGCTCATGAAGTGCTATCAGTTTGCTTTGCTGTACCCCATGTCTCATTTCCATTTATCAACAACTTGGGGCTAGGAGAGAGGTTCTTACAAAAGTGCTTTGAAGCACAGGGGAAGATCCCTCAACTCAAAGCTTCAAAAGCTTTAAAGGAAAGTATGGATGGTCAAGGTTGGAGAGACAACTATCCCTATTTCCTTCTCTATCCCAACCTCGAAGCTTGGCCAGAGCTTTTAAGTGCTACTACCAAAAATCTCTGATTGTGAAAATACTCTACTAATGCCTACTCCAGAGGCAGTATGGTGTAATATATGGCATGGTGGGATTAGAGTCAAACTCCATCTGTTACATTCAGAGCCACACCTAGGACAGGGCAAATGAAGCTTTGTCCTAGGACAATGACATAGGTTAAGCAGTATATTTCCTCTTTGCAGCCACCAATTCTAAAGGCAACTGGGTCTCAAAGCAGATAGAACATTGGACTTGGAGTCAGGAAGATCTGTGTTCAAATGTTGCCTCAAGTACTTGCTTCTGTGTGACCCTAAGTAAGTCAAGTATCCTCTCTCAACCTCAGTTTCTGCATCTGTAAAATGGAGATAAGAATAGCACTTATCTAGCAATGCCGCTATGACAATAAAATGAAATAATATGCAAGGTACTTTGTAAACCTTAAAGTACTAAATAAAAGATAGTGATAATGATGATGATGATGGTGAGGATGATGATGATGATAGCCACCATTAATCTTATATCTTGTCTAAGTCATCCACCACACAGCATAAACAGCACCCACAGTGTCTCATAACCTTGGCATCCCTCTCCCAATCCACCTTCCTCCCAACCCCACAAAGTGAAGGCTGAATGGCCCACTATCCTAGCATGACTGCTCCCAAGGTCTGACTGTCTTCTGAGCCAAATCTCCATTGCTTCTGCCCACACAACCATTTTTGCTCCAGTTTTAAAAAGGTTTAGGTACCACTGCATCTACACAGTGGCTCTATGGCCCTATGCAAGTTAATTTCTATGCATTTCGGGTAATTTGCTAAGACTTAAGTGCTAAATCATAGGTGCTTTGATGGAGGAAGTTCCTATATTGGGATTGGCTTATAGATAAAAATCACAAAACCTTCATATACTCACGTATCGTGCACTCTATATCGATATCTTGACTAAATTTTTCCTAGTAATACAGCATAGTTCACTTCCAAGTGCAGAAGGAGCCCTGAACTCTCTGCCACCCCAATTCATGTCATAACAGCTACTGCAGATCCAATTATCATTTCTAGCACTCCTGCAGAACAAAGGAACATTGAAATGTTCAAGGAACGCCTCTGATTTGAGTCAATAGGTACTCAGAGGCCAAGATTATAATACAAATGTATTAGTATCAGAAATATTTGGAAATTACTTTGTAAGTCTTAAAATTATATAGAAATGCTATCTATACTAGGTATTAGTAATAATAGCGGACAACCCCCAACTAACACTCTTACTCCAATGACTCACTGTGGCATAGAGGTAACTCTAGATTCTCAAAAGTTATTTTTAGAGAGTGCAAACCATTTTTTCCTTCTTTCCTTCCTTCCTTCCATGATAGGAAACTTTTATATATGGAGTCTCACCTCCTCTTAGTAGAATCCCTTCTTTCCTATAAAATTCATCTCTAAGACTACCTTCTATAGGAGGCTGTTCTGTCTTCCCAGCTGCTATTATCTTCTTCTTTGAGATTACCTTCCGTCTACCCTGTATATACCTTATTTATTTATATGGGGTCTCTCCTATTAGTATATGCTCCTTGGGGACAGAGACTAGTTTTGCTGTTCCTTTGGATCCACAGCAGCTACCACATAATGAGCCCTGAATAAGTGCTAGCTGATTAAATGATTAAGTGACCCGCCCAAGGTCATGCAGTGGTGGGATTGGAAGCCATGTCTTCTGGATGCAGGGACAGAATTCCTTTCATTGAACCACCCTGCTTCTCATCACCTTGATAATACATCTTTTGTACCACTTTTAGCACATTTCCTCATTGGGAATATACAGCAGCTAAGCCATACCCACTTGGAACTGGGTTTGGACCTGGCAGTGATCTCAAAGTGTCTGTAGTCCAATGCCATCATTTTAAAGATGAGAAAATGGAGACCCATAGAGGTTAAGATACTTGCTCAACATCACATAGATAGGAAACATCAGAGATAGAATTTGAACCTAGATCCTCTAAGTTCCTTATATCCCTGCCTCACTGAAAAATGTCATATATCTTTCCACTGCCCTTAAAGCAACCCAAAGTATTTATATATGGGATCACAGATTGAGAGCTAGAATGGACCTCTGAGTTCATCAAGTTCAACCTTCCCATTTTATGGGTGAGGAAACTGAGGAGCAGAGAAGTAAAATAACTTACCCCAAGATACATAGGAAGTGAATGGGAAAACTAGATTCGGAACCACATCCAGCACTCTGCAGTACCATTGCTTTTGGCCCTCCAAACAGAAAGACCAATATGACACAATACCTCAAATTGAAGCATGTTTGCTCACCATGTACGGATTATTCATTTAATGGCTAAAGATGTTTTAAAAAAAAGTGAGACTCTCAGCATCCACCATCCCCTCTTATTCCATCCTGCCACCATAACTACCTAAGTGGACAAGGACCACACGGCTGCTGGAGATAAGTTACAGGAAAAAAGAAGCCATCTTCCTTCTCAGCTCCCCATCCTGAGAGCCCAACCATGCCTCAGAGCTCAAGAAGCAACTGACAGGGCCACTCCATTTCTTTGCCCATCAAAAAATGGACCTTTTTTTTAGCTCCTACTGTAGATGAAAATGTAATATTTCTGTTTGCAATTCCAATTTCACAGCTGACTAGCATCTGCAGAGACAGAGAATTCTAATAAAATTGCAGAAACATTTAATACAATGACTGGCAGATGGGCCAAGCATTGGTAGCAACTTCATTTTCCCGATTATGTTAACAGAACACGGCATGTGCTTTTCTGAGGCACTAACACGGGTTCATTTACAATTGAAATCTGGTGACTAAAACACTGATTGGGACTATGGAGGGGCATCTCTGCTTACCACCTGAAAGGTCTAATAATATATAAAGACTCATTTCTCTCTTCCCTTGAATTAACATTTAGGGTTTTCTGTTTTAATAAAGTTATTAGAGGAAATTTTTTTGAAATTGTTTAAGTGCAAAAAAAGCTTCTGTGAATTATGTATGCACACTTGATTTATAAATGAAGAACAACCAAGTGTTTTAAGTCATAACAGAAAACCTTTTTTAAAAAAAGGAAGCCTACTGAAGCATTATAAAACTGAAAAGATGTAATTGGTAGAATGGAGTAAGGTGGGGGATGGTCTATAAGATTGCAACTCCAGGTAGAGCAGATGTTCACATGAGCAAGACAGAGTGGAATGTTCTCATTTTGACTATAATTAGTGCTATCCTATGAGATAAAGTGAATAAGAAGAAATGGACACATGATCTTGACCAGGGATGGGGTTTATAGGGAGAGAATGAAAAAGTGTTATGACCCTTTGTGCATTCCAATTAATTTAAATGTAAATTATTGCGTATCAATCAACAATGTAGTAGAATGTCAGCTCTTTGAGACCAAATTAAGTCAGCAAGCATTTATTAGGTGTGTATTTTGTAGTTGACACGTTGCTAAGGGGCTGGGGATGGTAGAAACAAATTGAACGAAGAAAAGAAAAAATAGTCGCTGCTCTCAAGAAGCCTATGTTCTAATAGGGGATAGAATATGCAGACAATCATAAAGAAACAGGATATGTAATGGGAAAAATTGTAGAAAATCTTAGAGGGAAGATACTAGTATTAAGGGGATCAGGAGAGACTTCTTGCAGAAGGTGGGATTTTAGCTGGGACCTGAAGGAATGCAGGGAAGCTAGGAAACAGGGAGGAAGAAAGTAACCATTCCAGGCATGAGGGACAGTGGGTGAAAATAGACAGCTGGGAGATGGAGTATCTTGTGTGAGGAACAACAAAAAAGCCAATGCCACCCCATAGAAGGGTATATGGAGAAAGTAACATGTAGGACAACAAAGGTAGGAAAGGACAAGGTAGCGAAGGGCTTTAAAAATTTTATATTGCATCCTAAAGGTAATAGGGTGCCACCGGAATTTAATTAAAAAGAGTCATGATGTGGTTAGACGTAGGCTTTAGAAAGATTCATTTGACAGATGAATAAAAGACAGAGTGGAACGAGAAGAGACTTGAAGCAGGGAGATCAACCAGAAAACAATTACAATAGTCTCGTGCTGAAAGGAACGTTCTTCATTGGGTGTTCACCTAGACTCACAAGGCAAAACTTGGGACAAAGAGAATTAAAAGGAGTTTATAAGTTCGTCAAGGTAGCAACATGTTTATGGCCTGATCACTGAAGGTCGGCAATGGCTTAAGGTGGGGACGGCCTTTACAGGCAACTTGAAGACAATTCACATAGGTCCACCTCAGCTAAAGAGGTTGGGCCCTCACACCTATAGCAAGAATGTGACATTCAGCAGGTAGGGGTAGGCAACAAAGCGCAGGTAACTCAAAAGTGGAGGTTTGGCGTCCCCTTCCCCACCGGAGCCTCCTCCGACACTGGTTGATAAACAGGGCTGGGAACAATGGGCAACTGAGTCAACATAATTTTCAACCCTGGGAATTAGATAATAAAGGTACACCACGGTGTTGGTATTGTCAGAGGAGAGAAGGGGACATATACAAGGAATGGTCCAAAGGTAGGACCCAACATATTGCATATAGGGGCTGAGAAAGAGTAAGGAATTGGGGATGACGACTAGATTGTGAGCCTGGGTGACCATGCCTAGAAAATTGTAGACATTTAATAAATGCTAGCTGGTTAGTTGATTGGTTGGTTGGCTGATTGATTGACTGAACAAACACTTAAGTGTCTGGTTTGTGCCAGGCAATGGAGATGCAAAGACAAAAGTGAGCCAGTCTCTGCCCTCAAGGAGTTTACTTTCTGCTGGCAGCATATAGGTTTGGATTGATATTCAATGTTAAGTTTATAATAAAACATTTAGTTTTAGGAGAAAAATTGTATGGTCACTTAACAAGTCAGTTGTTACTGTTAACTAATAGTCAGCTGTGACATCTCCTAAACATTTGATATTTATGAAAGACTGCAGAGACATTAGGACAAGGATGATGTAGGTCTTTCCTTTATGGAGCTTGCAACTTGGCTACACACTCTTGGACATCTATTCCCTTCTCTGAGTTCTCTCTTCTGTAAAATGAAACAACTGACCTTTTCTTGTCTTTGTATCCCCCATGCTTAGCCCACTGCCTGGCATATAGCAGGCACATGATAAATAATCTGTCAATTAATTGATTGACCCATTCCAGGGGTAATATTCTATGTTCATTGAGTATATTCCAAGGGAAGGCTAAGAAAGAAACTGGGAAGAATTAAATACTATGAATGTCCTACCCCCCTTCTCAAGTTCCGTTTATGTATTGTCTCCCCCACCCCCATTAGAATGCAGGATCCCTGATAACAGGATTTTGTCTTGCTACAGCACCTTAGTAAGTTCATAATAAATGCTTAGCACAGTACCTAGTATATAGTAGGTGCTTAATAAATGTTGGCTGACTTTGTGTATGTATCTATCTACTTGATAATGTTTCTATTCCACAAGATCAAAGAGAAACACCATTTTGTGCCTTCCAAGTTTGCAGTTAGTGAGAATGAAGATCATGAGACCATAGATTTGGAGTCTGAATGAAACTTGATTTCTAGATTGTCTAGTGTGATGCTTTCATTTTCCAGAGGAAGAAGCTGAGACTCAGAGAAGCTAAGTAAGCTGCCCACGTTCACACAGCTGGAAGTGGCAGAGTTACGTTTCAAACCCAGATCCCCTGAAATCAAATCCAGGGTTCTTTCTGCTGATGATAAATCACCATGTGTGCTCCTCATCAGCCAAGTCCCGAGTGGATCCATTATCCCCTCCTCCCCACTTAGGAAGGCTCAGATGATGAGTATGGCGGCTGGTGCCACTTCTGTCTAGCACCAGTGCCATTTCCCATGTCCCCATTCCTCAAACCTTCTTTAGCTCAGCCAATTTCTAATCTCAGGCTGTTGCCATGGATGCACCTTCTTATCGGAATAACATTTTGGTCACCATCTGCCCTCCAGCAACCTCTAGTGAGGAGCTACAGCTCTTTCAAGAGAATTTTGAAATAACTCAGGAGGTGGCTTTATTATTACTGTTCTTATTCTAGCATCTTATATTTCAGCTCCCACAAAGTTTATATATTCTGTTAAGGAAAAAAAAGATTCATACAGTATATTAAAAGGTCAATGCCTTAATTAAATTAGATACAGAAAACTCATAGTGCTCTGTATCAATGGCATCCCTGACCTGCCATGTTAATATTATTAGGCTATTGCTGTTCAGTCATTTTCAGCTGTCTCTGACTTCCTGACCCTATTTGGGGTTTTCTTGGAAAAGATATGAGAGTAGCTTGCCATTGCCTTGTCCAGTTCATTTTACAAATGAGGAACTGAGGCAAACAGGGTCAAGTGACTTGTCTAGGGTCACACACCTAGGAAGTGTCTGAGGCTGGATTTGAACTCACGAAAGATGAGTTTCTCTGATTTTAACTCCTGTGCTGTATCCACTATGCCACCTCACTGCCCCTTATATACTATTAATAATGATTAAGAGCTTGTATTTATATAAAAATCTATGCCTCCCCCGAGCCTCAGTTTCCTCGCTGATCAAAATCAAAAATAATAGCTCATGTATAAAGGGACTACTATGTTCTGCCTACTATATTCCAGGCACTGTGCCAAGCACTTTACAAATATTATCTCATTTGTTCCTCCAACAATCCTGGAAGGTAGGTAGTATTATTATCCCATTATACAGTTGTGGAAACTGAGGCAAACTGATGTTGAGTGACTCGCCAAAGGTCATAGGACAAATGTCTGGGGCTAGATTTGAACTCAGGTCTTCCTGGACACAGGCCCAGCACTCTATCGACTGCACCACCTGACTGCCTCCATACTAGATGGCCTCTGAGGTCTAGACCTTGGACCCTATGCTTCTAGCACTTTCTCATATACCCTTTCATTGGATCCTGACAACAACCTTCATCATGGATTATTATCCCCATTTTACAAATGAGAAAGCTTGAGTTCAAAGGGGTGGTTGTACTAGTAAGTGGCAGAGGATAGATTTTATCCCATTACCTCTGATTCAAGTCCTTTGTTCTTTCTCTGATTTCATACTGTATCCTCCATGAAATACAAGAGTATTCAGCCAACCCTTTCACCAAGTTGTGCCTATGAGGATCTACCCAATGCAATGGGGACTTTCCTCTAGATTAGTGGTTCTTAACCTAGGGTGCACAGACTCCCAAGGAGCTCACATGGAAAGATTTCAGGGGGTCCGTGAAATTGGATGGGAAAAAAATTACATCTTTATTTCAATGTAATTGATTTTCTTTATAAACATATACATGTAACTTTATGCATTTAAAAAGATGATCTTGGTTTAAAGATTTTGCTAAGATTCTAAGACAAGTCCAAAAGACTCATGATGGAAAAAGCAATCTACATCCAGAGAATTACAGAGTCTAATGCAGATTGAAGCAAACTATTTGCTCTCTCTTTCATTTGTTTTTGTTTCTGTTTTGTTTCTTCTTTCTCAGGGTTCATTCCATTGGTTATAGTTCTTTATAACTTGACTATTGTGAAAATATGCTTAATGTGAGGTATATGTAGAACCTATATCGGATTGCTCGCTGTCTTGGGTGGAGAGTGGGGAGGAGAAGAAGGGAGAGAAAATTTGAAACTCAAAAATTTGTGGAACTGAATGTTGTAAACTAAAAATAAATAAATTTAAAAGAAAATAATAATAATAAACCTCATTTAATATGAAAAAAAGATTTTGCTAGACAACAAATGGAGTTCGGAACATACGCACACACACACACACGCACACACACACACACACACACGCTTAGGAATCCCTGCTATGGATTTCTTGACACTATGTGTACACCAATGGAGCACATGGTCCATCTCTTACTATCTGACTCCCCTTTCTCAACATATGATTCATGGAGAATAACTTACAATTGAGGCAGGCCTCTGGCCCATTAGGTACCTTCCTGTAGTGAATTTCTGGAAAGACCTAGACAAGAGTCCCACAGAATGGTCAAGGATGGCCAGCAAGGAACTTCCAAATCTATGAGAACACAAATCCATTACAGTTTTGGTTTCTTTCATACAATCCTTTGTTGACAATATACAGGAGCCTACTCATCGCCACCCCATCATGCATCTCTCCATTGCCCCTTGGGAGATCTATAATGAATGAAGGCATGTAAAAACACAAAATGAAAGCCATTCTCTTTGCCCTCAAGGAACTTACATTCTAGTGAAAGGCATACAACCTATCAACAGATAAGTATATAACCAATCAATTCTACAACAACTGTGCTATTCTCTGTTCTAGTAGTTTTAATGAAAGATATGAGAAATATGTCCTTCATTTCCAGGAGATTGGGGTCATTAAAAACAGCATACCCTCCTTTCCTTCTTTGAAAAAGTAGGAGACTATAGGGGTAGAACATTGCATATACAGTCAGACTCCATTAATGTGGTAGTTTTGCTGAACAACTTTTTCCATTTGGGGTTTTTTTTTCTGGTAGAAGGGGTAGATACCTGGGGGACGGCGGGGGGGAAGGGACATATTTGTAAATGAAGGGGAAGTAAAAATAAAAGACAGCATTAACAACTTTAAACATTTTAAAGCAATGCATAATTCCCCCTCCCCCAAAAAAAGTGCTATCTAACCCACTCTTCTCTTTCTAATCAATTCTTTTTTTTAACCTAGGGAGGCACTGTCTGACAGACAGCTGACCTACAATGTGACAAGCTACCTTGGAAGATGTAGACTTCACTCTTAGTAGAGTGCTTAATAGGATCTTAGAGGGTCAAGTAGTTTGAGGTCATAACTAACTGTCATTGCATAGAGAAGAAACTGATGTCAGAAACTGTGTGTTTTGGGTCTGAGGAAGAGTTCCCATTATGTTGTAGAAGAGCTCTGAGTGTGTATTTACGTATCATAAAGAAAGATCTCTACCAAGGAAACAGAAAACTAACCATCAAGTGGAGCCCTAGTAAGTGACGCTGCCTCAAAACCTTCAGAAACAATCTGAATGGAAGCTGAGGGTAGAGGTCAATACACCCAGGGAGCAGAAATGCATCTAACTGGTACGAGCACATTTAACTATGTAACTTTCAGAAACAGAAAACTTGAGCTATAGGACAAAGGATCCTAAAGTGGCATCAGTACAGAAAAAATAATTCATTCACAACTTTGCTGCATCTTCCCCCAATCCCATCAGTTCCCGAAAATGGATACTTCTAGGATAAGATTCATGGCAGGACAGGGGAGGTGGGGAACAAATCCTGAGGCTGCTGGTGTTGGAACAATTTACCCCAATCTGCCCAGAGAAGTCAGAGCAGCATAACAGAAAGGCCAGCCCTTCAAGTTACTAGCTCTGTGATTTCAGATTTAACCTCTCTTGGCCTCAGTTTATCCACCTGTAAAATGGGGGGAGCAGCCTCTGAGATGCCCTCCAGCTTCAAATCTATGATCCTATCAACAAAAGCCTATGTCCATCCTAACAGCGCTCATTACATTGTGCTCACTTCCTAAGTACACAAACAGCTTTGCTTCCCTTGCAACACCCATCCCCAGCCTCCTTCAGAAGCCCAATCACTGAAGAGAAGCCTACACTGAGTCCCACATTTGGTTTCCAACCTCTCACTTTCCCCCAGCCCTCAGAAATACTTGAGAAAGAAAGATGAAAGGAGAGAGCCTGCTGCATGATGGAAAGCTCCCAGATTTCCCTCCCACACAGAAATTCATCAAGGGCTTCAGCAGCTGCGCTCTCTCTCTGGGTAGCTGCCTGGCCTCACCTGAGAGAGCATCTGCTCGGCTCCCTCCTTGTGCTTTGTCCAAAGGAAGATTAAAAGCATTTATGCTGCTTTAAGGAAAGACTTTTCAATAGCTTGAAAGCACCGCCTTGCATCTGAGGATTGAAGCCACACACGGGGTGAAAGCCATCAGTCCAAACAATGAATGAACCAGAGGAAGAAGAAGCCTTTCGAAGCCTGAAGTTTCTTTCTCCAGCACTGAGAGAAATATTTCCAAGTCTTCACAAGGTCATAGGATCCTATATCTAAAGCTGTGAGGAACATCCAAGATCATCTAGTCCAGGGGTGGGGAACCTGCGGCCTCGAGCCAAGTGTGGCCCTCTAGGTCCTCAAGTGTAGTCTTTTGACTGAGTCCAAGTTTTACAGAACAAATCCTTTTATTAAAGGGATTTGTTCCATGAAGTTTGGATTTAGTCAAAGGGTCACACTTGAGGACCTAAAGCGACACATGCAGCCTCAAGGCCTCAGGTTCCCCACCCCCAGTCTAGTCCTATTCCCCTTCCCTGTTTTGAAGATGAGGAAACTGATGGCCAGAAAATAAAAAGGACCTTGCGAGGTCACACATGAGAAGTAGGATTTGGACCCAGGTCATATGATTCAAAAACAGTCATCTTTCCATTTCATCACACTAGAAGGAATGGTCACTGTAGCCATCTCCTACTTGAATCCATATGTATTCACAATGAATGAACTGAAAATCTTTATTGTTACTGAGTGCCAAGCACTGTGCTAAGCAATGAGGATTCAAATAGAAAAAACAAGTAAGCCCCTGCTCTCAAGGAGCTCCCACTCTGATTAGAGAAAACACGGTCTAAGCCAAAATGCAGCTTAGAGGCAGATGGAAAGACCCAAGAGTCTTAAGGATGCATTACTGTAGCAGACAGAAAGGACAGAGGGATCCTGGATTACATAAGCAGGTCAGAGGACAATGCTGGGGCACTACGGGCCAGATGATAAAGTCTAGAGGACCCAAGGAGGCATTAGCAGATGGAAAGGCCTGTCTGATGATCCTCCATCTAGACAGCAGGAAAGGAAGTATTGACTTCCATCCCACCCAAGGCAGCCTTGGCAAAGGGAAAATGAGTGAGGACATTCCTGGTGGTAGTCAGTCTTAGATGGTTCTGGTACTATTTGGGACCAGAGCGGAAGACTAGTGGAGAAACCTAGGGCTGAAGGGCATCCCCTGTGGTAGCAGGTCTTGCATAAATAGATATCTGGTATACTCATATGTAGGGGTAGCAGAACAAGAGTGGGATAATCTTGGCCCTCAGAGAGCTTCCATCCTATTAGAAGAGACAACCAATATACATATAAACACACCTTGCAAGACCCTAAATTGCTATATAATCGCAGTCCTTCCAGAGTAGCTTGGTAGAATGGAAGAACACTGGCTTTGGAATCAGTTGACCTAGGCTTGAATTCCACCTCTAAGGCTTATGAACCATGAGAAAGCACAGTGGGTAGAATGCTGGGCCTCCCATCAGGAAGACTCAAGTTCAAATCCCAATACATACTATATATGTGACCCTGGGAAAGTCACTTAACTTCTGTGTACCTTGGTTTCCTAAACTGCAAAATGAGGATAGTAACAGCCCATACATCCCAAAATTGTTGTAAGGCTGAAATGAGATAATATTTTTAAAGAGTTTAAAATAGTTCCTGAAACATAATAGGTATTTTATAAATGTTTGTTTCCTTTCTTCATTCCTACCTATATGACCTTGGACAAGTCCTTCACTCCTTGGGTCTCAGTTTCTTCATCACAGTAAAATGAGGAGCTGGTTTAGATAGCATCTAAAATTCCCTCCAACCCTACATTTAGGATCCTGTGATCACCACAGTAAAGTCGCTGGTATCATTTTACCCCAGCCTAAAGCTCCATTCCATTGAAACAAAGAGAACAGCCTCAAAGTCAATTTCTACAGATATTCAGATTCTAGCTCCTTTAAGAAAAATATGGAAATGTGTCTAGTACTCCTCAACCAGAAGTGGAAGTGTGAGAGGATACCGTAAGCCTGCCCAGTTCTCTTTCATTAATAATTCTGAGTTCCCATCTTGATGTGGTTTCCCAAGCTTTCCCCATCTCTGGCTCATCCTGACCTTACATCCTTATCCCAGCTCCTGTTCTGGTCACTCTGAGCTCCCTGACAGTCACTTCTGCTGACCCTGTTGGCATGACAACTCCCACTTTCTGGCTCCCTGGATCTTATGCTTGTCTTTATGCTTCCCCACTGTCTTGTTTATCTCCACTCCTTGCTCTAATGCTCAAATCTGACCCCATGCAACAAAACAGCTGCCCTGGATTGCCACCAACAGCCTAGTCATTAACTCTTACATTTGCATGACAACTTGAAGTAGTTTGCAAACAAAGAAAAACAAATGCTGGGAAAGAAGACTCTGGGTCAATGAATTGGAAAAATGGATATACCCCTTTGCAGTAGTTATGTTTAAAATTCCCCATGAATAGCAAAACCCCTTAATACAGCATTGTACCTGAAGTAGGTAGAAAAAAGCTTTCGATTAGGACATTTTAAAATGCTAACAAGATAGTTGCTTGTAGGACTGGTGTTTGGAAAAGGGGTTTCTAGCAGAAAGAACCTGGAAGAGAGCTGTCCATGGTCAGCATGAGGGTATGAGTACTGCACCTAGAGTTAAAACTGAATTTGAACTCTACCTCAATACTTACTAACAACGTGATAAAGGGTCGGCTGCAAAATCTCTCTCAGTGCTTTAATTATTTCATCTACAGAATGGGGATAATATTGATATTTGTGCTGGCTACCTATTAGGGTTGGGTTTTTGGAGGGGTGGGCAGGATGCAGAGATCAAGACATAAGATTTCATATATCAAGAAAACTGTCTCTATTAATGCAAATTGGCACCTGTTTGAAACAATCTTGGAGAGTGGTCTGGAAACACCAAGAGGGTAGGTGACCTGCCCAAGATCACACAGCTTTTATGAATAGAAACAAGCCCCAGTGTGTGCTAAATCTGAACTTGAACCCAGCTGTTCCTGACCCAGATGAGCTCTGTATTCACTGTGCCAGTAATGAAATTATTATTATAAAGTGCTTCAAAAATGTGAAAGTGCTATGTAAAGGTGTTTGTGAGAGATAAAGACAGAGAAACACAGAGAAGGAGGGATGGGGAGATGACAATACTGATGATGACAGCAACAACAATGAAGATGATAGAGGGAAAGATGGCTAGATAATATAGAGATGCTAGAGGTAGGTGAGCAGAGGAAAGAAGGAAGGAAGGAAGGAAGGAAGGAAGGAAGGAAGGAAGGAAGGAAGGAAGGAAGGAAGGAAGGAAGGAAGGAAGGAAGGAAGATTTTAAAATGTAAAGAGGATTCTGTAGAGTTTGAAATCATAATTTATGAAATTCAAAAATGAGAAAGTCACTAAGAAAGACAGAAACGGGAAAAGAAAAAGATAGTGACCAAGAGAGAGGATAAAAAGACTGGATGGGTTAGCCCTGTGGATAAACCACAAATATTTGAAATTTACTTCAATGCTTCAAGTTCCTTTGATTTCACTGGCATAGACAGGCCCTACATCAGTGTTCCCTCATACTACAGATAAAGGAACTGGGGTCCAGCAACTACCCAAAGTCACTCTTTCCAATATACCTTGGATCAAAACAGCTATGAGCTTTTCCAAATGTGGCTAGGCCAGTCTTTGAATGACAGAGTCAGTTAGAGTTTTCTTGGCATGACCAGACTTATCAGAGCTTGTGCTCCACTAATATGTACAGTCTTCACCTCCATCTCCACAAGGAGGCATCAAAGGAGGATTTTGGGAGTTTGAAACTACTCATGAAATCACAGAATCAGGAAGATTCTGTATAAAAGTCCATACTTCTCCAAGCCATTTACCAGGTCTATGGAAACAATATTATATTTTTCTGAGTTTTCACAAATATCACCCCCCCACCCCAAATCTGTGTGCAAGCAACCTGGATGGCCACCTAGCCAGCCAAGATAAGCAACAACAATAACAGATCACACTGTCACTACACTCCAACCCCTACCCCTCTAACCCCAAGCCAAGAATATCAAGACTCATTCAATGAATTCAGGAAATGAAAAGATCGCTCCTCTCATGCTAAAAGAGGTGAAATTTAAGGTCCTGACTCTCTCCTAGAACCTTGGGTCTCAGGGACTCTCATTCCCCAGCAGCCAAAGAAGGTGATTATTTCTCTTGAAAAAGCTGATGAATCAGGTGGTCTTAACATAGTTCATAAACCATTTTAAGAATTATTTCGATAATTGCATTTCAATACCAGTTTCCTTTGTAATACTATGGATTTTTTTCATTTAACAACATGATTCTGAGCAGGAGGTCTGTAGGCTTCACCAAACTGGCTAAGCAGTCCAGAAAAACACCACACTAAAAAGGGTAAGAACCCCTGCTATCAACAGAAACAGGCCCCGGGCATCATCCTCTTCCTTCTCAGTCCTTGACCACTCACAGACCCAGAGATGGTAGTAGTTACAAAAAGCTTGCCCATATCCCTACTTCCCACTACCAAACATTTTCACTGTATTTGAAAAAAATTAAAAGAATTGTTCACCTTTCACCCGGCAGCTCATTTAACAACAAAAGGAGCCCCAATTGTCATACACCTCCTGCCTTTGCTTTTTAAATAATTCATGTAGGCTGTTACTAACACCCACATTTTCACACAACACACACACACACACACACACAAACTCACTCCCCACAAAATCCTCTTTGACCCCTTGTTAATACAAATGATTTGCTCTGACTCAGGAAAAAAGAATGTCACATTCCTTCCCAAACTTGTTTGTGGAACTTTGGCTCCACTGTCTGGTAGTAATTTAAACATAGATACATATTATACACACACACTCTCACCCACAGTCATCCATATCAGCTCTGGGATCATAGATTTTCAGCTGGCAAGTACTTACGATCATTAAAATAGTAATAGCTCACAGTTACATCTGATTTTAAGTCAGATTCTCAAAGCATTTACATATACGTCACAGGGCCCTGTGAAATGTTATCTCGTTTGATCCTGTGAAATGTTATGTGCTTTGATCTTAGAAATCACCAAAAAGCGGGGATTAGACTAGATCAATCAACAAACACTTATTAAGTTTTCACAAAGTTCCTGGCACTAAGCTAGGCACTGGGGACTCAAAGACAAAGGAGATTTCCAAAGTCCCTCCCAGTTCTGTCTAAGATCCTGTAATTATTGAGCCCCATCACCTTATTTTACAAGTCAACTAGAATTTATTAAGCACCTGCTGTATGCTAGGTGCTGCGCTAAGTGTTGGGGATACCAAGAAAGCCAGAGTCCTGTTCTCAAGGAGCTCACTGAGGAGACAACAAGAAAGCAATCTATACGTAAAAGAGATAGACTAAATTGGAGATAACCAACAGAAGTAAATCAATACAATTAAGAAGGATCAGGAATGGCTTCTTGTAGAAGGTGGGATTTTAGCTAAGGTATACAGGAAGCAAAGGAGGGCGGAAGATGGAGATGAGGAGGGAGAGCATTCCAGGCATGGGGGCAGCAGTGTCAGTGGATTGTAGAGTATATAGGGATGAATAAGGTAATTGTGGGACTAGTAAGAAGACTGGAAATGGAGAAAGGGGGCAGATAATGAAGGGCTTTGAATGCCAAACAGAATATTTTATATTTGATCCTGAAAGCAATAGGAGACCATTGGAATTTGTTGAGTAGGGGAAATACACCATCTGACTTGCACCTTAGGAAGAAATTCAACAGCTGATGGAGGACAAGAGATAAATGAAGCAGCCAAGATACAGAAGGATTAAGCAACTTGCCCAGAGTCAGAAAGTAATAAAGCCAGGTTTTAAGCCCAGGTACTCTGACTCCAAATTCCGTCATCTTTCCAGTATGCCATAGATACTATGTGTGCATCTGAATGTGATATTCTATTCTTTACAAGGATTTCCATGTGTGTACATAAATTCATATACACAGAAGTATGTGAGAAATTCAACTCAGGCTCAGATTCAATCCAGCTTAGATTGAATCTGGCCCACTTTTCAGACAAGCATCACAAATGGTGAAATTTCTTAAGACTCTACCCAATATGGTGAATCTTTAATAATTTTTGTTTTTCTTTGGCTGAAAAAAAAAGAGAAATTCAACTCAACCCAACAAACACTTATTAAGCATATACTTTGTACAAGGTCCTAAGTTAGAAACTGGAGATATAAACAAAAAAAAGGAACACTTACACTCAAGGTAAACTCAAAGAGTTTACACTTTGATGGGGAAGGGAAAGAATCCAATATGTAACTAGATTAGGAAATTTGAAGACTGAAAGAGCCACCAAAGGAGATCAGACAGGGCTTCAAGGAAGTGCTAGGTCCTCAATTAGCCTAGAAGGAGCTAAGGTTTGTTAGAGTAGTAGGTGATGAAGGAGTTCATCTACGTGAAAGCACAGAGATGGGAGACTAGGAGATGGTGAGTCAAGTTGGGCAAACTAGAAATCCAATTTGGCTAGAATAAAACACTTTATCTGATCTTATCTTAATATTTTAGATCTATAGTTCTAAAGCTATAAGGCACCCTTAGAATCATCCAGTCAAACTGACTTATTTTACCAGTGTTGGAACTGGGCCCAAATGAGGTCAAACAATTTTCCCAAGGTCACACAAATGAGTGGCAGAGCTGGGATTTGAACAAGGGTAGGTCCTTTGACTCCAAATCCTGTGCTATTTCCTCTGTGCATGTCACCCCTTCCAATAAGCATGCTCTATACAGAACATCTGTTTCATCACATCTGTTCCATCCTGCTGCCCACATATCTCTCTTTTAACCAATTCAAATTCTTCTGTAACTTTTCACAGTAACCACAAGTCAACCCCAAACCTCTTTACACAATGATTGTTATCAGTGAATTTGTTAATTAATATCCCCACATTCTAGTTCCCAAAGAAACAGTGTCAGTTTTCAAGCCACCTAAAGACTAGATAAAGTACAGGTACACAAACTCCCTTTTTCTCAAGTTGTTGGCACAAATGTAAAGCCTCTCCCAGACCTTTCCTGTCACACTCTCTTTCCTTTCTTGTTAGCTTTTCCTCTAGCTCCAAACCACTGTCCTTTCTTCTAAATTCACCTTGCAGCTGTCCTCCAGATCAAATCTGTTTCCTTTAGCTCCCATTTTGTGCCTAGAGGAACAAAATTCTTTTATCATTGGACAAGGGCCCCCTAGCTCTTTTTCAGAATTTAACTGATCTCCTGGAAACCACATGAGCCTCAACTCAGCCAGTTTCCCTTGTATTTCATGCCCAGAAATTGCCCACTGGCCTTCCTCTGTTCTTGGCACATGGTACCCTTGCTCAAGCCCGCCAACCAGAGTCAATAATCTGGATCAGACCATCTTGCATTCCCCAGCCTCTCTCTTTTCTCTTCTTTTTTCAAACCCATAAATCTAAAACAAATTCTCCATTTCTTCACAATTCCATCTTTAAGCTCCAGCATGATCCATTCACCTAAATGGCATACAACTTCCATTGTGCAAGTAAGTTAGCTTGACAAACCTTCATCTAAGTTATACAATATCATATCCTTCCACAATATTGACATGAAGAAATCCTCACCTGTCCCGTCAGACTTAGGCCTCCTATCAATCCAAACGTACCAAGAACATTGGAGTAAGAACATTTTGTCACCTAGATTTGGATCTGGAATGAAGCATAAAGTTTACCTTCTTCAACCCCCTCTCTTGTTACAGATAAGGAAACTGAGGCCCAGAAATGGGAAGGGAATTACTAAAACAACCCAAGTAGTAAGTGGTGGAACTGGGATTACAACTAAAATTATAGAATTGATAATAGAAAAAGTGCTAGGCACAGCATTAAAAACTGGAAATATAAAGACAAGCAATGAAGATAACATCCTGTCCTCATAAGGTTTTTACACTCTAATGCATCATAGATTTAGAGCTGGACAGAACGTTGAGGTTATTGAATCCAATCCCTTCTCCTTCTATAGATGCAGAAACTAAGAAGTATAGGGTTCAAGTGACTTTCTCAAGGTCACACCTGTAAATGGTAAACCTAAGATTTGAACCCAGGTCCTCTACTTCCAAATTCAGCTCTATCACCTATCACTCTATCATCAGCTTCATCAGCTCTATCAGCTCTATCACTGTCCCCATTATAGCCAAAAAGTCTTGGTTAATAAGGACAAGAGAGAAAATGATGATGTTTTAGGCATAATTTGTTTATTGTTGTTTAGTTGGTTTTTTTCAGTTGTATCTGACTCCTTCTAACCCCTTTTGGGGCTTTCTTGGCAAAGATAATGAAATGGCTTGCCATTCCCCTCTCCAGCTCATTTTACAGATGAGGAAACTGAGGCAAACAGGGTTACACAGCTAGTGTCAGATTTGAACTCAAGAAGAGAAGTCTTCCTTACTCCAGGCCCAGCACTCTATCCACACTGCACCACCTAGCTGCCCCATAATTTGTTTACAACAACACTAAAACAAACAATCACAGATCCTACAACCAGTGAGACTAAATTTCAGTGAATGGAAAAAACCACTGAGTCAGGAAGCCTAGAGGTAGCATCTCCTCAAAATAGAAACTAGAACATATGGAGTCAGGGAGCTTCCCCAGAAGGTTCCCGCCCAAAGAGAAGGAACAAGTAGGCCAGAAAGCATTACTGGGGGAGGGACAGCCACAGTTCATGGAAAGAGGAAGAATGAAGGACAAGCTAAAACCAGAGATGGGGAGGGAAACCAAAAGAATAATGTAAAAGTTATGGAAATTGATGCTGGGAGGAATATTAGAGATAAATTAATTCTAACTCCTTTTACAAATAGGTAAGCAAAAGCCCACAGGTAAAGTGATTTTCCCAAGGTTCTGAAGTGAGTTTGTTGCAGGTTCTAGACTTCTTGATGCAGATGGGTGTTCTTGGCAGTGCCACACACTACAGCATCCCTGATCCCAAAGCTAAAATAGTTGGCATCAAGGAATTAGAGAAAGACAGGCCCTCAAGACCCAACTCCAGGCTGTGGGAACACCTAGCTACCACCTCTGCAAAACAAAAGGATGAAAAATAACCCTACGACAGCAAACATTCTCTTTTAACAATTAATCCTAGTGTGGATACATTTTCTAAAGTGTGTTTAATTCCAGTACTGCCAGAAAGTATATGTTAAAGTCATGAATCTTAACACCTGGAAACCTCTAACAGTCATCAAGTCTAGCTCCTTCATTTGATAAAGAAAATCAAGGCTCATAGGTGGGAAATGACTGACCAGAGGTGTCCTCAGCCCCATTCCCCTTGATGATGTCAGAGTTAATATCTGATAACACCTTGCTATGAGCAATGGCATAGAAGAAAATGTCACTCTCTCACTTTGTATTGTAGGGTAGAAAGAGCACTGGCTCTTGACAAATCCCACTTCCCACTATTACTACCTGTATGACCTTGGACAAGTCATTTAAATTTCTAAGCCTCAGTTTCCCTATCTGTAAAAGGTGGGGGGAAGCAGGTAGGACAAGATGGCCTCTCAACTCTCTTTCAGTTCTAGACCTATGACCCTCTGATCATTATAGAGGAATGATCTCCAAATAGGTCATGAGACTGAGGACATGACTTTTCATTGATCCATAAATTTGGCCCCATGAGAGCATTTGGACTGGATTAAGGGAGATAATTTTCTATTCATTTAATAAGGGCCAGAATCTCCTCATTCCAAACAGATGTCTCTATCGGTATAGCCACCTTTAGGATATCACATGACTCTTGGGGGTTAGAACTTCATTACAGCCTTGGGTCTTGGTACAAGGACACATGACTGACAATGAGTTACCTGGTTTGACTATAAGCAATAGAGGGCACTTCTGAAGCTTTTACTTTTAGCCTTGATTGCTCTCTCATTTTCTTATAAACAGTGGACAACCATAGTCTAAAATAACTTTCTGTCCTGTGTTGTCTCTGCAGAATGATTGCATAGTAGAGAGGACTTGGAGATCCCCAACTTCTCTGAAGGTAGACAAGAACAGAAGGCTACTTTTATGCTATGTGGCAAAGTAATCAAGAGTCTTGAGTCAGTCTCAGTCTCTGTCTCTGTCTCTCTGTCTGTCTCTCTCTCTCCCTCTCCCCCTCTCCCCCACTCCAAGATTTAGAAATCCACATGGCCTCATGTTCCAGGAAGCTGTGTTAAATCTAGGGGTATAAAACCATTTTAATACACTTTATAAGAATGATTGTGTTTCCCTAATTTACAAAATATTTTTAAAATATTATACTGAAGCTGTATATATATATATATGTATATATATATATAAATAGATGTGATATGATTTATATAATTATTTATAGATTTGTATGTTCATAGTGGATAGAAATCTGGCTTCAAAACCAAGAAGACCCAGACTCAAGATACACTTCATATACTAACTGGTTGTGTGACCTTGGGGAAGTCATTTAATTTTCCAGTGCTCTAGGCATCTCTAAAATTGAAAATTCCAGAGAATATACCAGCCTGCATTATTAGAGTCTCCCTATATCAGTGAAATCACAGATTTAGTCCCTATCCTTATTGTGTGTATGTGTATGTATATGTGTGTATGTGTGTGCACATATATACACATACACATCAGACATATGAATGAATGTTTTCATGTGCCTGATAGTACATTCCCTATCCATGCAGGAATTCTCCAATAGTATACAAACTTGACAGTCACTCTCTCTAAAGCAAAATTGTGTGATTATTCTGTGGATTTCAGACTTGCAAATGCACCATACCCAGGACCTAAATAGCCCAGGATTTTTGATATCCAGCAGATCTGCCATACTTCAGACTCAACAAATAGTCCTTGGTGGACTGTTTAACATAACAAAATTAGTTTAGACAAGAATCCAGGTCACCTGACTGCTAGCGAAGAGCCTTCCCCACTTATCTAGGCCCAGCATTCAGTCTGTTGCCAATAACTATCTATTCTTTGACAAAATAACACTAACCCAGCCCATAGTGACTTTAAGCAGGATCAAGGTCAAGGCAATAACAAAGCTATCCAGCACACATCTCAGAGTTCATAAATTTTCCCTTGAAGACCTCATATTTCTCCTTCTCTAAGACATATTTTTGCTTTCTGCAGCTGAAAGCCAGTGACTGCTGCATGTCAGAGGGGAAATACATCTCCCTCTATTCCAAATGACACATAAAATACACTTATTTTTAAACACACACATAAGGGAGACAATGAGGCTTCATGAGAGGAAAAGATACTGGTCTAACTTCAAACTCTTTAGAATATGAAGAATGCAAACACGACAGTAACACTCACATTTATGAACCCTCTTGAATGGTTTATAGATTATTTTAAATATTTCCCATTATTCTAAATATAAATGCAAATTCTTATGTTCAATCAAGTAGAGATAGAGTCCACAAGGGAGGACCATTAACTATCATTTCTTCAATAAACTAATAGCCCTTACTTTTTATAATCATTTTCCAAAGTTATCATCTTCCCCCTTCACCAACATGGTCTGCCCTTTAACTTCTCTATCTCTATGCATTGCTCCACCCTCATCCTCATAACCAGGCTCATAAACTTGTAATCATCTCTGACTATTCCCCGTTTGCAAACCCATCCATTCATATGTCCTTTGGTTTCATCCTCTACAATATCTCTTCCACCTAGCCAATAGGCTGGTTTGTATTACAGTGGGTTTCCCTTCAATGGAAGTCTTTAAGCAAAGGTTGTTATACCATTTGGGGGCAAGTCTTAGTAATGTGTGGTCTGGATTGATTGGACTAGGATGGTCCCTCCAACTCTGAGACTCTTTAGCTCTGTGGTTATTAGAATAGCTTTGGATGGCATTCCTATTTCCACGCTTTCTTCTCTCCAAACTATCCTCTGCAGTTACCCAAGTCATCCCAATGATGTACTGCCACCATCACATCATTCCTCTATTCAAAAACCTTGAATGACTGACTTCCTACCCCCTAAAATTTAAACTTTTGATCCAGGCACTCAAGGCTCTCAATAATCTGAATCCAAACTACCTGCCCAACCTTTTCTCGACCTACTCCCTTTGATATATTCTATGTTTCAGCCAAACTGAATGACTTTCCATTCCCCATTCACTCTACTCCCCTTTCTACTCCATATCTTTCTTCATACACTACCCAGTGCTTACAATAATCTGTATTCCCTTGCCATGTCCATCCATTGAAGTCTTTCCCTTTAAGAACCAACTCAGATGCCACAGCCTCTATGAAGCCTTCCCTGACTTCCCCAAATAAAGGAGATGTGTCTTCCTTCAAAACTCTCTGAACTCTTATTCTGGTTATCTCTTGCCCCTGTCATAGACTGTCATGAATCATGTGTTTTGTGAATGTCCTAACCTTCCCCCAAATTTTGTCCTATGATTACACTGTAAGCTTCTTTAGGTCAGAGACTTGTGTTTTCATTTTTCTATCTGTAGTCAATCAGTCAACAAGAATTTATTGTTGTTGTGTCTTTTTCATTCATGTCCAACTCTTTGTGACTCCATTTGGAGTTTTCTTGGCAAAGATACCAGAGTAGTTGGCCATTACCTTCTCCAGCTCATTTTACAGATGAGGAAACTGAGGCAAACAGGGTTAAGTGACTTGCCCAGGATCACACACAGCTAGTAAGTGTTTGAGGCCAGATTTGAACTCAGGTAGATGAGTCTTCTTCATTCCAGGCCCAGCACTCTATCCACTGTGCCACCTGGCTGCTCCAAGAATTTAGTACATGCCTACTATGTTCCATAGTATGGAGGCAGTTAGGTGGTGTAATGGATAGAGAACTAGGCATGGAGTCAGGAAGACCTGAGTTCCAACCCCGAGCTTGGACAATGACTAGCTGTATGACCCTGGGCATGTCACTTAATCTCCATTTCTCTCAGTTTCCTCGACTGTAAAATGGAGATTATAATAGCATCTATTTCCCAGGGTTGTTGTGAGGATCCAATCAGACAAAATTTGTAAAGCATATTGAACAATGCCTGGCACATATTAGATGCCATGTAAATGCTCATTTTCTCCCTTCTAGGCACCATGGCAGGCACTGGAATGAAAATGGCAAAAGTGAAAACATTACCTGTCTTCTAACAGGTGATAGTCTAACCTGAGGGCATGAGGGGGAGAGGGGGTGTCAGGGGAGGTGATTAGGTAGATAAATAAACAAAATAGTTTGGAGAAAAAGCATTAGTAGTGGGGGAGGGGTCAGGAAAGGCTTAAGGTAGAAGGTTTTGCTTGATTTGCTTCTTAAAGGAAAAGAGAAATTTTATGAGGCATATGTGAGGAGGGAGTATATTTCAGGTATGACAGAGAGCCAGGGCAAATTCACAGAGGTAAGAAATGTAATGCAGTGTCTGAAAAGAACAGCAAAGAGAGCATATTGGCTGGACCACAGTGTACATGGACAGGAGCAATGTGCAATAAGGCTTAAATGGTAGGCTGGGGAGAGATTGTAAAAGGCTTTAGACATCAAACAGAGGAGTTTATATTTAAGCTTTGCACATAGTAGACATTTAATAAATGTCTCATCCTCACAACTTTTACCTTTCCTCAGAGAGGGGATATCTGAGAAAAAATTATATCTATCTACTCCACTTAGATATTGTTAGTCTAGGGGAAAATGATTTTTAGGTTCAAGATTCTTTCCTAGTCACTATCTTCTAAAGTGGAAGGGGTGCCACTTACGTTTGAAGGCTTGATCCCTTCCCACCAAATGCTAGAGTTATATAAGAGATCCCCATAAATAGCAAATAAATTCATTTTTTACAGCAGATAAGCAGACAGCAATAGCAACCAGAGAACTTAGGCAGCAATGAATACATCAGACAACCAAACAATACACAGAATGAATAAGCTCTCCCACTAGAAACAAAATGAGAGAGAGAGAGAGAGAGAGAGAGAGAGAGAGAGAGAGAGAGAGAGAGAGAGAGAGA
>CM053623.1:442214223-442236298 GCA_028646595.1 Phalanger gymnotis
GAAGTTAGGAGGACCTGAGTTCAAATCCGTCCTCAGACACTTGACACTTACTGTGTGACCTTGGGCAAGTCATTTAACCCAGATTGCCTCTCCTCCCTCTTCCAAAAAGAAAAAACCAACAAGAAGATGAATCTGCTAATATACCTGAAAAGAAAAATTCAAATAATTCCAGATGGAAGTGATTTTTCTATTTTCTTGAATTATCCATTCCAATCATCTCTTCCATCAATGTGGTGGGGGGAGGACACGATGGATTGTGGTTCAAATCCCAGCTCCCCAAACTTACCAGCTGTGTGACCAAAGGGAAGTCATTTCTCCTCTAAGCCTCAGTGTCCCCATCCCTAAAATAGTGATAGTACATGAATTATCCACCTCACGGTCTTATTATCAGAAAAGTATTTTAAACTTTAAAATACTATAGAGATATGAATTATTATGAATAACCAACATCATCATAGAAGTAACCTGATATATTAGATAGTGTGCCGGCTGGCTTCAAATCCAGCTTCAGATATGTATTAGCTATATGACCCTGGGTGAGTTTCTTAACCTTTCTGTGCTGTTTCCTCATAGATAAAATGGTTGTACTCAATGACCTTCTAATTCAGAATCTATGATCCTCTGATGTCCAAGCAAAATGGAATGAAAAGCTTTCAAAATGCACAGACCTAGCAGAAGAAATGCAAGCCAAGTGAAAACAGCACAAAGTCCCATCCAGGGATGGGGAAACCTGTGGCCTCGAGGTCATATGTGGTCCTCTAGGTCCTCAAGTGCAGCCCTGTGACTGAATCCAAACTTCCCAGAACAAGTCCTTTTACTAAGGAGATTCCATTCCCATCATCCTGTCCGCTACTGAAAGTGTCCCACAGATCAATGAATTGCCAAGCATTTACCTGCTAAGTACATCTCTAGTCGTCCTGATCTCTATCTGGCTACTGGACCCAGATGGCTCAGGAGGAGAAAGTGAGGCCCATGATTTTGCATGGCCCTCCCTCACTGAAATCCAATTCACTTGCAAGTCATGGCATCACCTCCCTGGTGTCATGGTTTTCTTCCAGAACGAAGGACAGAAGGACAAACAACACAACAACCAAGGACTGTGGTAGGAGTTGGGGAAATAGAACTGAGACGATCTTTCCCCTCAAGGGGCTTTCATTCTATTGGAGATACTTTCCTTGAATCCATAGAATACATCTCAATTCTTTTGTTCCATTACCAAAAGCATTTGTTTTATCCTTCCACCTAATAGTCCACCAAAAAGAATAAGAATAATGTGGCAACCTGCCCCTAGACCATTTTTATATAAACTCCATGGAACCAGAATCTGAGAAGAACAAGATGGCAATAGTAATAAAATCCAAAGTATACAGTGTTTGCTCCAGAAGAAAAGGATAGCCCTTTGGTATGAGGCCCAGGGCCGGGTGGTTATAATGTTGAGTGTTTCATAAATTTCTATTACTATGATTACACAAAAATCAATAACCCAACAGTGTATTCTGGACTATAATAATGCCTTCTATCTGTCATCTGAGCACAGAGGAGTGACTTAGCAACTAGAAACATAAGTAGAGGGAATGTTGGTTTTTTGATGCTTAGCTAAATTTATTGCTGTTTCAAAGGCCCGGTAGCAAGAGGGAAGGAGGTGGGGGAAGAATCTAAAAAGCACAAACTGTTTTAAAGTTTCCTGTCATTATCTTGCTGCCTAAAATTTGAGTTTGACCTTATCACTAAGAGCTGGAAGGTCCCCAAAGCCAAGCCTTTCCAAGTTGCATTATCCCAACAGTAGCCCCAGAGCGGCTATCTCACCCCACAACATTCAGGGCAAGGCTGAGTGAGGAAGGAAATGTTCCCAACCTCTAGCCTTTGACCAGGCAAATACCTCAGTGTAAGTCAGGGCTAGGGAATCTGTGCCACTCCCTTCAAAGAGAAAACCATCAAGTTTGAACATTGTAAGACATAAGCGTTTTCATTTATGGAGTAGAAAGGCAAACGCTGCATTGGGGATCAGATACTCTGAATTCAAATTTTGTTTTTGTCACTTCCTAATAAAGGGAAGGCTGGATCTGGAGTCAGAAAAACCTACGTTCAAATCTTGACTTAGACACTTACTAGCTATGTAACTCTAGACAAGTCACGACCTTTAGGAAGCTCAGCTTCCTTGTCTGTAAAATGAATGGTTTGGCCTTGCTGGTCTCTAAGATGCCTCCCAGCTCCAGAATCTAAGATGCTGTGAGAGAACCCATGAGAAGGACTGGGAAAGGCGCCCCTAATATTTCAGATTCCTCTAGACTTTATTTCCCTTGCCTCCAATGTAAAAATCCATCAGGTGAGGCCTCTGGAGTCCAAATCAATTTCAACAGGAAGAAGACACTAATAAGCCAAAAATCGAGCAGACTCATTAATGGCCTGGCAGTTACCCCTTCAAAAGGAAATGTTGCCCTGAAAGCATTTGCACATTCTGATCCATTACCTCCAGCATTGGACTGGCAGCTTTGGCAGCCATGCCAAGAAGCATTGGGAGTGAATTTGATCCTTCACCTAGGAGGCCTGTCTAGGGCCATCTGAGTGACTTTCAGTAATCGAGGTCATTCCAAAGACCTGACTGCTGAAGGCTCAGGGGAAGTGTTTTGTTACAGCCCCCAACCCAAACAGCAAGATAAATATATCTCAAGGTCTGCCATATTGATCATAGCCTGCGGCTGACACATCTCTTCCCTCTGGCCCCCCTGCCCCAAATGTCTACAGGAATAGAATCTGAGAAGTAAATAATTGTTTTAAAACTAGAGATTTATGAGCACAGAGAGAATTTAGAAAGCAGAAACAAAGGGGATTTCAAATAAAATATAGCTGAATGAACCAGTATGGAAACCACCCACTGAGCCAGCACTCAGCACAGTGCCTAGCACATAGTAGGTGCTTGATAAATGCTTATTCCATTCCATTAAGAAACTGAGACCCAGAGAGATTATGTAACTTGCCCAGACTCAGGGTCACACAACCAACAACTGGAATCTGAATTCAGGACCAATCAACCAATCAATAAACATTTATTAAGAGCCTATTATTACCAGGCGATTGTTGTTGTTAAGTATTTCAGTTATGTCCATCACCTAGGTAGCCCAGTGGATAGAGCTTGGGATTTGGAATCAGGAAGACTCATCTTCCTGAGTTCAAATCCAACCTCAGATACTTAATAGCTGTGTGACCTTGGGTAAGTCACCCTCTTTGCCTCAGTTTTCTTATTTGTAAAATGAGATGGATAAGAAAATGGCAAACCACTCCAGTATCTTTGCCAAGAAAATCCCAAATGAGGTCATAGAGTCAGACAGGACTGAAACAACAACAGATTACCAGGCACTGTGCTAAGCCCTGGAAATACAAAAAGAGGCAAAAGACAGTCTCTGCCCCCAAAACCAAGGAACTTACAGTCTAACAGAGGAGACAACATGCAAACAAATACATAAAATCAAGCTATGTACAGGATAAATAGGGAATAATTAACAGAAAAGATTATTAGAATTAAGAGGGGTTGGAGAAGGCTTCCAATAAAAGATGGGATTTTGGTCATTTGGACATAAAGGAAGCCAGGGAAGTTAGTAGGCAGAAAGGACAAAGAAAAGGCTCAGAGCCCAGAGAGAGAGTGTCTTGTTTATGGAACGGCCAGGGGGCAAGGTGTAAGGGAGACTGGGAAGGTAGGAAGGCAGGAAGGTGCTGGTATATGAAGGGCTTTGAATGTTTGATCCTGGAGGCGATAGGGAGCCCCTGGAGTTTTTTGAGTAGTGGAGTAACCTAAACAGACCTGTGCTTCAGGAAAATCACTTTAGCAACTGAATAGACCACTGGTTCCAAATGCCACCTCTTTTTCTCCTACATTAAATCAGAAGTAAGAGCCAAATTCCTCTGATTCCCCTAATTGAGTTAGAGTGAGGAACTCCTACTTTCAAACAAAGATCAGCATATTGACAATAATTTACAATCCTACAGAGTTGTCTAGGATTACCAAGATGGTGACCGTCTCGCCCAGGGTCACATAGCCAGTATATGCCTCCAAAGCCAGCTCTCTCTATGCCCTAGGTCACACAGCTTCCCACGGTTTCAGACCTCTGGCTTCAGAGATTCTAATCTATACCAAATCGCTCCAAAAAGAAAAGAATCTAAGCCAAATATCTGAACCAGGGTTGCTATCATGTATAAGCCAAATAGATGGCTCTTTGCCCCCAAAGGAAGTAATTTCAGGGGTCACATCACATACTCCCAAATCTGCTGGTTCAAGTCTAGAATTCTATTGTTCTTTGACCACTGGGGGGGATTGGTAGTTCAATGTATCATCAGTCATTTATGCTTTAGTGTGAATGAAGGACCTAAGAGCAATTTTGATACGAGCTGGAAAAGAGAAGAGGGACGTAAGGCTACCTGAGGAGATGACATGGAGGGGAGAAGGGGATGCCTCTAGGGCTCAGAAAGGAAGGGAGGAGGTCCTGTGGAGGAGCTTTGTACCCATATCCATAAGGGTGAGTGCTGATTTGAGTAAATTGATCAGATCACCTGATCCCACTCAAAGTAAGTGATAAGATACTTAAATACCAATGCATTTAACAGGAGAGAATATATCTCAGTTATTGAGTACCTGTGAATGGGGCTGGGACACCTCCCCAGGTGTGGCAGGAAGTTCGTTTGGCTTGGCTGAGGGGCTCCTCGTGCCCTGTCAGCCTGGATAAAGCCTCAGTTCACCCTTAGAGATTCTGATGCCTGCAGCAGAGAAGGGAGAGCAGACCATCTAAATCCCTGAGAAGGAAGTGATGGGGAGAGAGCAGAGCTCCGGGACTTGGCCTGGTCTCCTCCCCATCCTTCTTTGGCTGGAGGAACCTTGTGAATGGCAAAAGCTCTAGAGGGCTTGGATTTCTTTTTTTCCCTTTGGTGCTCTACTGGGGTCCCCAGAACAGCCGACAGCAGTGTCTGCATCGGGAGACACAGATAGACTAAACAAGATAAGAAAAACATATTTAAGGTTCTACGGCCCAATGGAAAAGCTCCACCAACCTAAGGGAAGTCCAGCAAAAGGATTTGCCCAAACTGTGAATTACTATACTCTAAGCATCCCGGCCATCTAGGCTCTGTGGATGGATCTCTGGTCCTGGCTCAAATCTGACCTTAGACACTTATTAGCTACATGACCCTGGGCAAGTCACTTTACTTTTGTGTGCCTCAGTTTCCTCAACTGTAAGATGGGGATAATAATAGGACCTACCTCCCAGGGTTGTTGTGAGATATAAATGAGACAATATTTGTTAAATGCCTGGCACATTGTCTGGCACATTGTAGGTGCTTATTAAATGCTGCTTCCTTTCCCTCCCCCTGGACTTTGTGTAAGGTTGTGTCACAGACTTTTGGGGTAACATTCCATACTATTTTACACCTTAGCTTGCATTTCTATAGCGCTTTAAGGTTTACAAAGTGCTTTAAGGTTTACAAAGCGCTTCAGCTGCATTCTCTCATTTGTTCTTCCCAACACTGTGAGATGAATGCTATTATTAT
Source organism: Phalanger gymnotis (assembly GCA_028646595.1). Taxonomy (NCBI): domain Eukaryota; kingdom Metazoa; phylum Chordata; class Mammalia; order Diprotodontia; family Phalangeridae; genus Phalanger; species Phalanger gymnotis. The sequence continues at coordinate 442,219,759 of CM053623.1, forward strand.
CCCCATTTTACAGATGAGGGAACTGAAGTTTAGAAAGGTTAAATGACTGGCCCAAAGTCACACAGCTGCTAAGTGTCTGAGGCAAGATTCAAACTCAGTTCTTGCTCTCATTTCAAATCCAATTCTGGCTACTAGGCCACCTCCCTGCCTTAGTAAATAACTAACAACTAATTATCTGGCTGACTGATTAACTATCAGATTAGAACAACAAGCCCAGTTCTCTAGAAATCTAAAGGGCAATACGGCAGCAGCCATACTCCAGGGACCCAACCTACCAGGGGAGAAGGCATAGGAAGAGGTAAGTCTTAGGTTGGAGCGAGAAGCAATTCAAGAGGTGTTTATCATCTAACCAGTGGTGGGATTCGAATAAATTAACAATGGAGCTGAGGCCGTTTGCCAAACTCAACCTAAAATCAGGTACTGGTTCTACCAAACCGGCTGAATCCCACCACTGTCTAACCCCCTTGCCCTAGACATAAGCGAAATGCACTCCAGATTGGGAAAGCAACATAGTCGAAGAGCTAGTGAGAAGCAAATGGGATTCAAACCCAGGTCTTCCAATCATGCCAAGCAGCTTCCTGCCTTGACCCAAGGTCAGCTAACTCAGTTTCTCCATAAGCTGAAACATTAGACTCATGAGTTCCTCTTTTCTCTACCCCTCCTTACACTTCCTGCCTACAGATGCCTTTCTGAACCATCCAAAAGAGCTTCTGGGGCCCAGCTGGAGGTGGAGCATCAGGCTGCCACCATCCCATCATTTCCATCTGATAGCAAGGGCAGCCCCAATCAGTGACCTGCTGGGCTCACAAATTTGCCATGCTTTGGTCGGCTAAAACTTTGTAGAGCACATTATGGAAGCTCAATGAATGTAGGAATTACACGAGCCAAAGTCACCGGTGTTACCTCCAATTATTTTTCCCCTTAATATCTTTTTTAATCTCGAGCTGACCTGGCCCACCAGGAGCCCTTCCCCCTTCTGAGGGTCCTCTCATCTGGAGCTGGCTTCCCCATGAGTCTCACAGCCTGAGGTCCTGAGACCTGTCATCATCAGCTATAACCCTGTCTGCCCCGCCCTTATCAGCCCTGCTTCCAACCAAAGAACTCAATGAAAATGGAAATGGGGTCCAGCCAGGCCTCCAAGGTATTCTCGTGATTGTGTGTCTAGGCGTGTGGCTTCCCCTGAACCAGGGTTGCCAAGGCAGAATGTTGCTAAAAGCTAGCACATTGTCACCAGGCATGAGCAGACCTGTGCCAAGCCCCTGCCTGGGAAGGCTAAAATACTATAACCCTCCCGAGGGCAAGGCCTCTTCTGTTTTTGTGGCTGAAGACCCAGTACATAACACAGTGCCTGGCCCATTAATAAGAGACTTAACAAAGGCTCCTTGGGGGGATTCCAACTGACATTTCTAAAATCTTTTAAGAGCGACAAAGCTCTATCTAATCTATAATTTTTTTTTCAAATATCACTGCTAGGTAGCTCAGTAATCACACCCTCAAGTTCTTTCAGTACCAAAGAGCATAGTTCATATAGCCAGGGAGATGGATAGAATGTTAGAATTGGAGATCTGAGTTCGAATTTTGCCTCAGACACTTACTAGCTGTGTGAATTTAGGTAAGTCACTTAACCTCTGCCTGCCTCAGTTTCTTTACCTGTAAGACATAAAATGGCACAGCCAAGATTCATGTGACTCCACAGTGCTCTCTCCTCTACCCTGCAAAGGAGAAAAGTAATAGGATACATACACCGATGAATATTAGCACCTATTCCATGGTGGCATTGTAAGGATGAAATGAGATATATACATATATATACACATATATATACATATACACATATGTATATATATACATATATATATATAGGAAGTGCTTTATAAATGTTAGATATTTTTATTACCTAGGTCAGTTGCCTTGGGTTCATTGAGGGCAGCTGTTACCTTATTACTTTCTCCTTTGGGGTGACACAGAAAATGCAGTGGGGCAGCTAGAGTACCAGCCTTGAAGTCAGGAGGACCTGAGTTCAAATTTGACCTCAGACACTAACTAGTTGTGTGACCTTGAGCAAGTCACTTAACCCTAATTGCCTCCCCCTCCAAAAAAAATGCCATCAACTTGGAGGCTAGTGGGTTCTGAATTTAAATCCTGTCCCAGATACTGCCTGGCTACCAGACCCTCAGCAAGTCACTTAAGCTCTATTAACCTCGGTTTTTCACCTGTAAAATGGGGAAGATAAGAATCACACTGTTTCCTAGGGTTGTTGCAGGAAATATATGGGAAATACTCTATGAGTGTAAGATAGTATTATTATCTGGGTCAGATGTCTTGAATTCATCCTACCAAGTATCAATGATACATATCAAGTTAAATTTGGTTCTTTGTCCTTAAAAAATACCTAGAAACAATTAGTAGTGGGAAGAAATTACTACCTAAAGCATCTCTTCTAGCTCCCTCATCTTGCAGAAGATGAAATTGAGGCCAAAAGAAATTAATTAACTTTCCAAGAGGCGCACATATAATGAGCTTCAGGGCTCTAGAGAGAATGGTACCCAATCCCTACACAAACACAATAAGGCAAACGTGACATTCTGGGAATTCCACTGACCTGAGAGCCAGGAGACCTGAGTTCAAGCCCCAGCTCTGACACTCCTGGCTGTCACTTCACTTGCCTGGGTCCATCTCCTCATTTGTAAAACAGATGCCCTCCTTACCTCCCAGAGCCATTGTGGTCAAAGCGATTTTAATATGTAATAGAAATCTGAGCTTTTCATTCACAATTTTGAATTGTCTCCAGCCCCAACACTCAGTCAGTTTCACAGCTAAATTAAATATTCTCTGATGACATTTTTCTTCAAATATTAATTTAGTAAGAATAGTCAGCATTTACATAGTGCATTAAGAGTCACAAAGGGCTTTACAAATATTTTCTCCCTAGATCCTCACTACCTCCTGGGAGGTAGGTGCGATTATCTGCACCCCCACTTCATGAATGAGAAAAGTGAGGTAGATAGAAGTTAAAATACTTGCCCAAGGTCACACAAGTAGTAAGTATCTGAGGCTGGATGAAAACTCAAGCCTTTCTTCTTTCTTTTCAGTTGTGTCTGACTCTCTGTGACTCCATTTGGGGTTTTCTCGGTAAAGATACTGGAGTAATTTGCCATTTCCTTCTCTAGCTCATTTTACAGATGAGGAAACTAAGCCAAACAGGGTTAAGTGACTTGCCCGGGGTCATACAGGTGGGAAGTGTCTGAGGTCAGATTTGAACTCAGGAAGATGAGTCTTTCTAACTCCAGGCCCAGCATTCTAACCACAACGCAAACTCAGTTCTACCTGACTCCAAATCCCACACTGCACCACCTAGGAGACACTTCATTTTGAAAGTCACTTTCCTACTGCTAATTTGGTTCTAGCTTTGTATTTGCAATAGGGCTCATACTTATTTCTCCACTAAAGTAGACTCCCAAATACCTCCACTTGCTAACACCTTGTTAACCTAATTCAACTTCCTGTAAATAACTTTGAAAAAGAGAAATACTGCATTTAAAAAAAAAACTAGATATTTTTACTCATTTGGATTATCCCAAACAATCCAATCTTCCCCTTTCTCATTCCCCCTCACCCCTATCATTCTAAATGAGAAAAGTTTTACTGCTTCAGGACCCTCCATTGCATCAAAGAAAGCTAGGAGACGTCTGCTGGATGAACTGAGGCTCCTTTCGGTTCTTAGTTTCTATTACTCTGTGGTCCTTGGTGAGAGTATTTCAAAAGAGCATTGAAATAAGAAATGGATAGCCCAGCCTATTTTTTCCTCTCTGATGTTTGCCTGGAAAGAGCTTTCCTTAACCAAAAGGAAAAATGCCCAATTTGAAAGGGATCTCAGGTCACTTAACATCTGCAGGCTTCTATTTTCTCCTCGGTAACATGAGGGGTTGAATCTGGTGATCTCTGCGGTCCCTTCCGGCCCTGAAATCCTCCAGAGCAATAAAATTCCAAGAAGCCTGCAGTGATTCATCTTCATCTGGGTCTAGTTACAATCGCAACATTTCATTATTGTACCTAAACTTTATATCACCTTGAGCTGGATTTCTTGTTAGCTTATCCAGCCATCCCGGAAATTTGAAGGCTGTTGTGCTGGGTTTGAGACTCGTGACATAGAATAGCTGTCTGCATTTGTACAGAGGGCTGAAACATGGCTAGTATGCCTCGATGGGCCTTAACTGAGAGTTGCAATTGGGGGGATAAGCTATGTCTGTTTAAAGTTATTCCTGACTTACATCTTATTACACAGACATATATACATATATAGTGAATTATATATGTATGTATGTATATATGTATGTGTATGTCTATATCTAGATAGATATAGATACAGAGACAGAGACAGAGACAGAGACAGAGATAGAGATAGAGAGAGATAGAGAGAGAGAGATAGAGAGAGATAGAGATAGAGATAGATAGATATAGATATAGATATAGGTATAGGTATAGATATAGATACAGATACAGATATAGATATAGATGATATAGATATAGATACAGATACAGATACAGATATAGATATAGGTATAGATATAGGTATAGGTATAGATATACATACAGATATAGATATAGATATAGATATAGATATAGATATAGATATATAGATATATAGATATATAGATATATAGATATAGATATAGATATAGATATAGATATAGATATAGATATAGATATAGATATAGATATAGATATAGATGATATAGATATAGATTGGGGGAAAGCCTATAATAGTTGGGGGAAGGCTAGACTCAGAGTCAGATATCCTGTGTTCAAATACTGGCTCCATTACTTACTAGCAACCTTAAGCAAGTCACTTCATATAGCCACACATCAAAGAGCTGTAACCAGGGTGGGACAGCCAGGGTCCTATCCCAGGGTACCAAAACTTACAGAGCACTGGCAACACTGGCACTCGTTCAGCAATGTAGAGGCAACTATGATTAGCATTTAGCAAGAATATAATTAGGGCCTAGTGGATGAGAAACTTCCCTGCAGCAGTTCAACTGAGTCTTAGAGGAGTGCCTAGAAACTGAGAAATTAAGTGATTTGCTACTGGTACCACAGAGCATAGAGGTGCTAGGTGGTGCCATAGCGCATAGGACACAGGGTCTGGAGTCAGGAGGACTCATCTCCCTGAGTTCAAATCTGGCTTTAGACACCCACTGGCTGCGTGACCCTGGGTAAGTCACTTCACCCTGTTTGCCTCAGTTTCCTCATCTGTAAAATGAGCTGGAGAAGAGAATGGCAAACCATTGCAGTATCTCTGTCAAGAAAACCCTAAATGGGGTCATAAAGTGTCAGACATAACTGAAAATGTTAACAACAACTGGTCACACAGCCTCAGAAAGAGAATTTGAACCCAGTTCTTCCTATTTCTAAGGCTGGCTTTCTATCTACTACACCAGAATTGTCCAACACCCAGCCACCAGCCACATGGCCCACAATATTCCCAAGTGCTGCCAAATCTGATTAAACTATGATTGGGGGATATTTAACAAAATAAATAAAAACACAATAGAACATAGATAATATTAAGATGGGTTGTTGTTTTTAAGTCAAAATGCAGCCTGCAGCGATCCTTATTTACAGCTTAGTGGCCCTGTTTCTTTTGTGTTTGACCCTACTGTACTATATACCACTGTTGCATCTCTAATTAATAAGAATAGGGGCAGCTAGGCAGCACAGTGGATAGAGCACTGGCCCTAAAATCAGTAGTTCAAATCCAGCCTCAGACACTTGACACTTATTAGTTGTATGACCCTGGGCAAGTCACTTAACCCTGATTGCCTCACAAAAAAAAAAAAAAACAAGAAGAGGGGATAAGGGCTTTACCTATGATTTCATTGATATGGGGAACTCCCATATGAGGAAATTACATCTACAGGTCAGTATCTTCCCTGCAAATTATGGAAGAATGCCTAAGAAAATGAGAAATTAAGCGACTTGCCTAGAGTCACACAGATAATACGTGTAAAAGGTGGAATGTGAACCCAGGTGTTCAGGCTCCAAGGCCAGCTCTCATTTAGCAAGAATAGTTACTGCTAAGTCCTAATTAGTGCAAATGATGAATCCCAAGAAGTAGTTACATTCTTCAAATTCACACTGCATATCTCCATTGAAGTGGAACCAATTACCATATTTTACATAATTATAATTTCTAATAGTGTAAATTCAAAGACATGTGACCACTTCAATGAGAGCCATTATTTGCACTAATTAGGACATAGCTGTAGCTAAAACAGAATGGCAGGTTCCTTACCCTAGAGATGAGCTTCTCCTCCCAAACCTAGATTGGCCTTGTGGCTTCCCAGAGCCTCTGTCCATAAGGCTCAATGTCCCGGGACATTTCTGGACAATTCATGGGAAATGTCACTGAATTTGAGGTCAGAGGACCTAGTTCTGTCCTTTGTGATGTGTATGACCATGGAAAAATCCCTCCACATCACCAGGTATCAGCTCTTCATCTTCAGAATAAGGGGATTGGACCAGATGGACCCTAGGGTCTTTTCCAGCTCAGAAACTATGGTCTTGGGATCCTCTCAACTGAACTTGTCAATTTGAGGAAATGTCTCCACCTGCTTACCTTGCCCCAGGTAAGTCTGGTGAAGTTTGTCCCAGGTGTAAAAGAAAATCTAGAGATGGTAATGGCTTTGGTACTTCAGGTCTGTCATTTATAAACTGAGAGGACTGAAACAGAAAATCTCTTTCAGCTTTAAGCCTTATGATGTTTATAGAATCATACACAGAAGAATCAGAAAGGACATTAGATTTCAATTCTTCCCCCCCTTTCATTTTATAGATGGGGAAATTGAGGCAGAGGGAGGTCAAATGATTTACCCAAAACCACACAGGTAATACATGGTGGAGTTAGGATTTGAAACCAAGTCGTCTGATTCCAAACCCAGCAAAATCCCTACCATATCCTACTGATTCTATTACTTTGGACCTCTTTAGACCTCAGCTTCCTTGCCTGTAGAATAAGGGAAGAGGCCTGGATGGTCTCTAAGGTCTCTCCCTCTCTAGCCCCTTTGGATTCTGTAATCTGTGAGAAATGTTCACCTGTCCTAGCTCTTTTGTCTTGCCTGGACTTTCCCAGCTCCTCTGGTAGTTGTCCATAACTCAGTAATTCAGTGCCAATCAAATATAACTTAATTCTGTATAAGGCAAAAGAAATCCAGAACTTATTCACATTCCTTCTTTTTTTGCCTAAAGATGTCTTTATTTTATTTAATAAGCATTCATTTTCTTTCCTTCCTACCTTCCCTGCCCATGAAAAGGAAAAGGAAAAAAAAAACCCTTGTAACAAATATCAATACTCAAGCAAAACAAATTCCCACATTGGTCATTGGGTCCAACAATGTGTGTCCCATTCTCCACATTAAATCCATCACCTCCTACCTCTAACAGGAAATGGGTAGCATCCTTCACCACCCGGACAGTTCCCTGCTTTAATACTTCTATCCCCAAAGCTCCCTTCATGCAGTTAATGAGATAAATGCAGTCCAACACATTTCTGTTAAGAGAATCCTATTTTCTCTTTGACTTCTACTGAAGACTAAAAGATGCGTCTGTGGGGCAGTAAGGGGTCAGGGAAAGATATTCTCTAGAATAATGGAATCCAAGTTCAGGAGGCAGTGAATCTTTTTCCATGTCATACATTCAGAAACCAAAATAAACATTCACAATATTCACATTTTTAATACTAGCTATCCCTACACTAGGGATGGGGAATCAGTTCTCAAATCAAATGGTAAAAATTACAGTAGGACATATGACAAAGACTCCCAGCTGTCCCCAGCCTTCCCCTGCCTCTTATAGGGCTCTACTCTGGAGAAAACAGACCCTGAACTGGAGCAATGTATTGATGTTTTCCACCTGTAACAAATCCTCTTAATCTTTCCAACTTTCCATTGGAAGCTCTTTTCTCATCATATAACTTCCTGGCCTCTTTCTAGACATCTTTGCCCATTCATTTATGGGCTTCCTCAAATAGCTGGAGTTAGTAGCACATAAAGCTAAGAACCAACATATTTGTCCTTGTTTAGCTGTGGAGGTTCATCCAAGTTGCTGATAGGACCACTGAGCAGTCTGCCAGAAAGTTAATGTCAATTCAATCCAATAAACATCTACTAAGCGCCTATGATGGGCTAGGCATTGTGTTAAACATTAGGGTACAAGTAGTATAAAAGAAAGGCAGTCCCTACCCCCAATGAGCTTACACTCTCTTAACAATCTAAAGAAGAAAACAATATACCTAAGGAAAGAGGAAAGGGGGAGGGGAGGGAAGAAATGCCAAGGTGAGGCATCTTGTTCTATGGGATTGAAACCAGAGTGGGCAGCAGATGCAAAGTGGTTTGAGTGATCTTAGAGACCATTCTGTCCTCATTAAAGCAAGGCTTTGGGATGAGTCTGACACTCCATCTCCCAGCCCTCCAAACAAGGGAGAAGAGGAATCAATCAAGGCATGAGTTAGCACCAGAGTGGTGAGTTTAGAAGGGATGAGCTTATCCTGGGAGGGGCATCTTGTTGAATGGAGTTGAAACCAGGATGACGGACACAAAATGGCAAAATGGCAAGCTGTCAAAAGGTGATGGGCAAATTCAGATAGTATACAAGTCCCAGGCTGTGTTGGTAAGCAAAATGGGCTCCTTAGCACTTAGTTCAACAAGTGCCCTTGAGGAGTTTGGCTTTTGTTTGATTTGGGTAATTCAGCTATTTCATTGAGTCTTACTAAGTGCTAAGCCCCAGGCCCAAACCCCTATTAGGTGTAAAACCTATGTGGGTGTGGATTGGCAACTAAGGTGGGGCCCAAGGTGGGGCTAACTCCAGGGAGGGCCTGGTTTACATGTTTGGGACAGCAGAGGCTCTTAGACCACATGGGTTTAAGTCCCCCTCTTTGTGACGATTTTTGGTCACGTGGGTGAGTCGCATGTGTGACTCACCCCTGATGCTGACAAAGATATAAAAACCAGGGGTTGGCCTCGTCTTCCTTGGAGCTCTTTGCCGCAGCAGTGGTGGTGGGTGACTCTGGGCCAGCCCTTGTTCTGAGCTCCCAGGCTGAACCTAGACGTTGGTAACTATGAATTGTATTGGGTCTGTCTGTTGACGTTTGTAATTTGTTTGTATTTTGCTCTGAAGTTCAGGGTGCTGGCTTTTTCCCTTGAACTAAGTGAATGATATTTGTGTGCTGAATTAAAGTAAGTTTGCCAACCCCTTAACCTTGCTTTCGTTATTAAGGCAGATCAAAAGAACCTGTGTTTTTGCAGCGTGCTGGCAGCTTTCTGGGTGCTGGCTGTGGGTGGATCTTACACCCCCACAGAAGCTGCTAGCCAGATTGTGGAAACACAGGCCTGATCGTTTTATAACAGCTGACAGAAAACATCTTAAGGTTTGGATTATCTCATTATATCCCCACAAGTACCTATGAGAGAAGTATGACAGACAATACCATTCCCATTTTACAAATGAGAAAACTGAGTCACAGAGGTGACTTGTCCATGATCTTCTCATAGCTAGTAAATGTCAGAGGCAGAATTCAAACTCGAGTATTGCCTGACCCAAATCCTGAGACTTTCCAGGATACCATGCTATCTCTCCTCTTCCTAAGCTAGTAGTTTGTTTAATTAATTGATAACTACTGTACTAACTTATCAAAGGAACAAAAAAATGGAAAAACCACATCAAGTCAGAAATTGAGACCCGAGTTCAGGTCCTGATTCTGCCACTAATTATGTAATCTTGAACAAGTTCCTTCATCTTTCTAAGCCTCGGTTTCTTTATCAATAAAAAATGAGTGGGTAGAGAACAGTCTCTAAGATCCCTCTTCGAGGTTTTAAAGAATATTTACTATAACACGGAGTGCTTAAGAATCAAGAACAACTAGGTTTAGATCTCACCTAAGATGCTTACTAGCAGTATGATCATGGGCTAAGTGCACAGCACACAAAGAAAGGCAAAAATAGTCCCTGCCCTTAGGGAGCTTACATTCTAAAGTGGGGGAAGGGGGAGCAAAGGGAAAGGACCGAGGAGAACATGTGAATATTTAAGGAAGATATCCGAGGCGAAGACTATTTAGAGTAACCAGGAAAGACCCATAGAAGCAGAGATTGAGGTAATATTATAAGAAAATAGGCCAAAGTGTTGTTCATCCTTAGGTACTGGCAGGTGACTGGCATTTTATTATCACTCATATAGTTATATAGTACCTGGGCAGTATGGCAGGAGGCAGCAGCTGTTACAGATAAGATGGCAGACTCAAGATTGTGGCTTGTCCAAAAATCCCTGTGTTTCAATTTCATTTTCTCTTTCTTTTTATTTTAAAGTTTTATTGACGTGTTTTGTAAAAACAGAACATTACAAACATTTACAGATTGTCTCCATTCTATGGGAGGTATAAAACAGTTAACCAAAACTTGCCAGGCCCAGAGTCAGGAGGTCTCATCTTCCTGAGTTCAAATTTAGCCTCAGACACCTCCTAGCTGTGTGACCCTGGGCAAGTCACTTAACCCTGTTTGCCTCAGTTTCCTCATCTTTAAAATGAGCTGGAGAAGGAAATGACAAACCATTGCAGTATTTTTTGCTAAGAAAATCTCAGATGAGGTCACAAAGACTCAGACACAACTAAAAAATGGCTAAGCAACAGCAGCCATTATATTGAGACCTCATCTGAACATATATGCAACCTTTCATATCTGTAGCACTTACACGCACATTTCTCTATTTTAATTTTTTTTAATTAACAGAAATCTATTTTGTCTCCCTCCTGCTCTCCCACACCATTTTTTAAAGAAAAAAGAACAAATTCCTTATAATAAGTATGGACAGGTAAGCAAAACAAATTCCCTTAATGGCTGTATATAAAAACGTGTATGTCTGATTCTGTACCCCAAAACTATAATTTCTCTGTCAGGAGGTAGATAATATGTTTCATCACAGGTATTCTGGGATCATGGAGCAAAGTCTTCCTATACCAGTGTTTTGAAGTAGATTCAGTGAGACCTTGGTTAAGAGATAGATCTATGAGATGAGATTTTCTTATGAGATGCATAGTGTTTTCGATATTCAATAGATCATGTACCCCCAAAAAAACTACATGAGAATGGGGGGATGGTAGAATGTTCATCCTTTGGGCCTTAACTGGCCCTTAGAAGTACTATAAAGCAATTTAAGTTTATTTTTACCTCTTCTCCATCCCCCTTTCATCTGTTTATCTGTTTGGTGCCCTTCTTCCTCAACTGCTCAGGGCCCTCAAACTACCCCCTGACCATTCAGAGTCCTCTTACTATGGTACTCCCATGCAAGTCAACTCTTGTCAACAGTGACTCATACATTTAACCATTCACTAACATCAACAAGCAACATCACCACCATTAAGTTAGTGAGCACCAACTGTGTTCAAAGCACTGTGCCAGACACTGGGGTTGGGGAATACCAAAAGATAGAATGCATTGTCTCCACCCTAAAGAAGCTTAAAAATCCAATTGAAAAGACATGTCATATACATGTGGCAGCGTATGTGTAGCCTGGGCTCCACACAAACAAACTCCTCCTGATTCAAGACATGCTTTGAAATAGTATCTATGTCAAACCACAGCTCATGAGCCCCAACTGATGTTCCTTTCCCCAGACTGACCAGAAGACACATTCATTCAGAGCAAAAGATATTTAATGAAATAGCATAGAAAAATAAATGACCAAAAACAATGCCCTAACACATAAAGCACATTCTCCCACAGTCTAGTACACTAGGGGAGAAGGGACATATATATATATGTCCCTTCTCCCCTAGTGTACTATATACGGAGCACTCATGGTCAAGGAGAGGGCTCACCCACAGATAGTGCATATAGACAGGGAACAACCCATCTAGCACAGTTGACAATAGCCAGGGCTATCTACTCTCCTCAGGCTATATCCCTGCTGAGACCCCTCTCTTCTTCCAACACTGCTTCTTGATGCCTGCCCACAAAACTGCTGATATCATCTGCTGGTCTGTTCATAACCTTGAACTACCAGCTGTGCTCAAAGGGCTTGTCCTCTGCTGATCTTTTCTCTCCACTGTGCTTCCATCTGCCAGTTCTCTTTAAAAAGAAGATCTCTACTAATTCTCTGGGGCCTTCTACTGGTGCTTTTATGATTTGTAGATGCTACTGGCCTCAGCCCATAGGCCTAGGGTTATTTCAACTCTGTGAATCAGACCCACAGCCACACTCAGATGGCCAGCAGAAACCCTTAGCTAGCCTAAACTGTCTTTAAACTTCTTTATTTCTATCTTCCACTCCCTAATCTAAGTTTCCCATTTGATGTAGATGTGATCTCATCCCCATCCATTCTCATTCTGCCTCTAGCTTCTAGCCAAAGTCCATACAAATCACCCCAGGAGTTTCTCCTACCAAGACTGAATAGGTAGAAACAGTGAATATTTTTCCTCTGTCTTCCTATATGTACCGAAGTTTGCTTTTCTAACTACCTATGACATGCTGAAATAAATGGTTCAGATGCAAAGAAGCAAAATAATTCAGAGTTTTCAGATATTTGGAGGTCCCTACCCAAGCCTACCAAAATTCATAGAACTTTCAGAATCTAAAGAGACCTTAGAGGTCACACATCCAAATCTATCATTGTATAGATGAAGAAACTGTGACCCAGAGAAGGAGACTTGGTCAAGGTTACAGTCATTATCAGAGCTGAGGCTAAAGCCCCAGTCCCCTGACTGCGGCATTCTTTCTACCATTATATGCTACCTCTGGCCTGTGCCCCATTCCCAGAGACCCCTGCAAGGTGCATGAAGTTTATCTGACAAACTAATATATAATAATATGTTCATAGGTCATAATTATAATGTTTTTGCCATGTTCCCTTACTTGGACTCTGGATGCCTCAACCCAAGCAACTGAGAATTCAAGACATGATGTCAGACTGGTGAGGAAAATGGTTTGGCAAAAAGAGTGCCTTTAGAAATCCCTTAAATCCTGCTATACTGCTGGTCAACTACTCCCTACCAGACTCTGATTCAAACTGCAGCCAATGAAAGGGGTCAACAGCAGGGAAGATTGAAGTGTCCAAATGAAACCAACTATCTCTTAGTTCATAACTCATCTGAAGTCTGAGTAATGACTTGGTTCATACACACATGCCCCACTAGGGGCATTCAAGGCCACGTGTGGTTTCTCACATATGTATGTCCACAAAAGAAGAGACAGATTTCTTTTAATAGATCACCATATCAATAGGGCACAGCATCAACCTTCCTGGTGATATAAAAGCTATTCATAAAGGGGGCTTGGGCTGTTGAATAATCTGCCTAGAGGCATTTAGCAATAATTTGCTTGTTCTATCACCTAATAACCATTTTAGCTCTGGGGTACAATAAAACAGGCATACTAATTCAGTGGTGTTAAAAGAAGATTAATTATACTGGGAAGGACACATCACATCCTCCAGTGAATTTACTCACTTGTGACCCATTGTAGGACTACCAGGGAAAAAGCCAGCTACCGTTGTCTATTGAATTATTCATCATGTGTCTTCTCCAGGGGGTTCATTGAGCTGTTGTTTATGCAGCTAAACTCAGGGTGTCCAGCCTGAAAAAAAATGGTCAATATTTGAGAGGAGGACAGTTAAAGGGAGGAGTAAAACAGAAGTTTATTTTGCTGGAATATACAGTAGTACTAAAAACAAGGGGAGAATTGCCAAAGGAAGAAAGGAATATGTCAAATAACTTGCTGATGCTCTATGACCTTGGGTTTCTTGGCTTACAGGCAAAGAATTCAATTGAAATGAATTATTTGGGGCCCCAGGAGCAATAGCCTCTGGCCTTAATGAAAAATGAAGAAAAGTTGTCATTGGCCTGAGGCAGCAGGATACTCACAAGTCTCAGGCCAAATGTTCTGGACACAACTCCCCAGGCTGGGAGGATTGTGGCACCGGGTCAGTTTGGTTTGGCTGATGCTCCAAGTTCACTTTCAGTGCTAAATTGCAGGAAAAGCAATTAGTAATTTAGGGATACAGGACTGTTCTGGCTGCTAGGAAGGTTATGTACTCGGAATGTGGGCCCAAGGCAGCAATGACGTAGATGTCTCTGTGAGCTAAAATGACTCAAAGATAGGCCTAGTTAGAGTCTGGGGCTTCAATAAATGACCCAATAAAGGCTCTCTCAGCTAACAAGTCTATAGGTTGAATTAGTGAGTGGAGACAAGTTCATTCTCTACCATAAAATGACAGCTAATATTGATTCTCGACATTGTCTTCTGTCAAGTTATATCCAAAGGATGGCAATCAGGATGATGGAGGAGGCAGAGACCAGATCATAGGAAGGAACTCAGATGTTTAGCCTAGAAAAAAGAAGACATATGGAGGATATGATAGCTGTCTTCAAGAGTTTGAAGGACTGTCTTTTGGAAGAGGAATTGGGCTTTGACTGTTTGGCCTCAGAGGATAGAACTTAAAGCAATGAGCGGAAATTGTAGAAATGCAGATTTGGATTTGATGTAAAGAAAAATTCTCTAATAGTAGTTATTCAGAAGTGGATTGGGCTGACTTAGAAGGGAGTGAGTACCCACTTTGTTAGAGGTTGTTGAGCAAAGGCTGGATTACATACATCAGGTAAAGATTCTCATTGTGTTATAGGTCAGACTACACGGGTCCCTTCCAATACTGAGCTTCTGGGATTCTATGGGAACAACGGTGAAAAGAGTCCACATCCCAGAGGCATACGTACAACAGGACTGTAATTGGCACTTTATCCAATTACTTTCCAAGCTTGATTGGAAATGAAGGGAAACCTCAGGGCTGTCAGGGCTGCCATTTCAAAACAGACAATACAGTTAATTGTTTAAGATGCTCCCAGTATCTTATTGTCATATGAATCTTAGAAATAGTTAAAAAATTATTTGTGTCCTAAAAGGATGGCACTTTAATGGTGTTATTTCAGGTACTGTGACAAGCCTTGAGGGAGTTCATTTAGGTCAGGGAGCGCTTTCTGGGCACCTTCAAATCACACTCAGTTGACTGAAATTTGTTCCATCTATGAGGAAAGAGGGTCGTTCCTAGGCCCATACTTCATAAATGGAAAATCTTCCCTCTATTCATCTTATGGGTAGCTAGGTAACATGGTGGATAGAACATTGGGCTTAAAATCAGGAATCTCCCTGAGTTCAAATCTGGCCTCAGACATTAGCTGTGTTACCCTGGGCGAGTCACTTAACTGTTTGCCTCTGTTCCTCATCTGTAAAATGAGCTGGAGAAGGAAATGGCAAACTACTCCAGTATCTTCATCATGAGGTTGCAAAACGGCAGACACAACTGAAAAACTATGAAAATAGTCTTATATAATTATATTACATACTTAAAGTTTTATACTCCAGGTAAATTAGCAATAGCATTGGCACCCACAAATGATCTCCTCAGTCCAACCACACAGTTCTCAAGGGACTAGTTCCAGACCTCAATTTATATGATAAAGCAATAATCATCAGAACCATGGTAGCATTAAGGAATAGAAAAGTAAATCAGAGGAACAGACTAGATAAGGAAAAACTAGGAAAATAAATTAACTCAATTAACCCATGTTTGATTAGTTTAAGAACATAATGACTTGGGAAAGAACTCCTTGTCGGATAAGATTTGCTAGGAAAACTGGAATGTAGTTTGGGGAAAACTGGGTTTCTTATACTGTATACAAGCATCTTATACTACATACCACAATAGGTTCAAAATGGATACGTGTTCTGAATATTAAAGGGAACACCATCAATAAATAAAAAGGGAACCATATCAGTTGCCTTTCATAACTATGGCTGGGAGAGAATTCTCAACCAAAGAAGGAATAATAATAATAATAATAACAACAACAACAATAATAAATGCAAAGGCTTTGCATTGTTCACTCTCAGTGCTATAATGTCCTCATTCCTCACCTTCCTCTTGCAGAATCCCTTTCTTCCCTGAAAATCTAGCCCTGTATTCTACATAAAGCCTGTCCTGGTCCTTCCAATTACTAGTGTCCTCTTTAATCTGCTTGTGTTGATTTGTATTTGTTCTCTTTATATTTATCCTGAATATACTTATATATGTAATTGTTGTCTCCTCTATTAATTGATTGACTGATAAAGAAAATCACAACAGATGAACCAGATAACCTTAATTACATAGAAATAAAAGGATTTTGCATAAGGAAAATTATCACAACCAGGATAAAAGGAAAGAGATTGATTAGGGGAAAATCTTTCTATTAAACATCTCTAATTAAGGACGGATGTCCACAATACATGGGGAATTAATGCTAATCTACAAGACCAAAAGTCATTACCCCAGTGGATAAAGTGGTCAGAGGTTATAAACAAATAATTCACAAAAGAAAAGATGACTATATGAAAGACTGTAGCAAATCACTAACAAGAAGAAAAATAGAAGTCCGAATAACTATAAGCTTTTACTCACACCTAGAAACCCAAAGATTTTTAAAATAGTAATAGCACTAAAGGGATTGTGCAACTGTTTTGAA
>CM053623.1:442236398-442257490 GCA_028646595.1 Phalanger gymnotis
GGAAGGAAGGAAGGAAGGAAGGAAGGAAGGAAGGAAGGAAGGAAGGAAGGAAGGAAGGAAGGAAGGAAGGAGGAAAAGGTCCAACGTACACATAAATATTTATAGCAGTATTTATTTTTAGATGCTCATCAACTGGAGAATGGCTAAACAAATTGAAGCACATGAATGTAATTAGAATACTACTGTATTGTAAGAAACAATAAATACAATGCATACCGAGAAGCCCGAGAAGCAGGGAAAGCATGTAAACTGATGTAGAAGGCAGTAGCAGAACTAAGAAAACAAAATACACAATAACTGAAACAATATAAGTGCGAATAACAACAAAAATAAGGAGACACCTCTGACAATCACGATGCAGCCATTGGAAGGCCCGTAACTTGTCAGAGCCTTGGTTTCCTCATCTGTAAAATGGGCATCATAACATCTGCACTACTCCCCCTCATAGGGCCATTCTAAAATACTCCGTCATTATCATAGCATCGTATCATCATCATCTTACTATCTATGTGATAGTAAATCAAATCATTTAACCTCTCTAAGTCTCACTTAGCCCATCTCTAAAATGGATTCATACAACTTAGAGCCGGGATTGAATTTTGAGATCCTATAGTCCATGCCCCTCGTTTTAGAGATAAAGAACATTGAAGGCCAGGGAAATGAAGCTACTGGCTCAAGGTAGTAATTGGCAGAGTCACAATTGAAAACCATGTCCAATGGCTCCCAAACCAGTCTTCGTTCCATTACACCACACTGTCTTTCTGTTAATTAGAATTAACAGCCAGATCGGAGACTCTGCATTACCCACATCTGTGAGAAGAAGCAGCAATAGGTCTATTTGTCCATTTCTTCTATTTTATACCCCCTCGGGGGGAGGAGGCCTTTCTTTGAATTACCTTCATCAAATTTTTCATTCCTCTCAATGCCAGTGCCTTCCCTCAATTTATTACCAATTTATCCTGTGTACAGTGTATTTCCATAGACTTGTTTACATATTGCCTCCGCATTATATTGTGAGTTTCTTGAGGGTGGGGACTGTCATTTGCTTTGGTATCCCTATCACTTAGCACAGTGGCTACAGACAGCATTTAGCACAGTGCTTAAACGTTTATTGACTAGATAACTGTAATTCTAGTTCAGCCCACACCCCAAAAGGGATTCTATTACACATACTAAACAAAGGGTCATCTTGTTTTTTTCCCCTGAAGAAATTCTACTACTGCTTATGACATTCCATTCTACTTTGGATAGCATTAATTGTTAGAGAATTTTTTTTCCTGATATCAAGCCCTTTGAAATTTTTATTCATGTGTTGAGTAAGAATCCCTTAGGCCTATCTGTGAATGAAGTTATCTTCTCTCAGGGCACAAACCTCAGATCTTCTAGAAATTCTCAAAAATACATGTAATCCCTTTGACTGACCTTTTTCCCAAAGGGAAAGAAAGATGATTGGAATCTGTGGAAAGTTGCGGTTCCCAAATAGATTGGGAGGGACATGTTTCAATAGTGAATCACTGACCAAAATGGCAGAACCCAAGATGCCAGGATCTGGGGGCTGGGCCTGGATCACAGTGCACATGTGTGAATGACAGAATAAACAAGCAAGAGTATGACAAGGAAGCAAAGGAGGGTGATCAAAGGCAAGTCCTTCCTATCACACAAATGTGGCTTTCTAAGACTGAGCCACTCAGAATTAATGGGTAGCATCACCTCCCCACTCTCTAGCTGAGGCGTTTGAAAGCTCCAGTGGGGAAGTCACATTGGTCTCTTTTTAACTTTATTAACAGCCACAGCAGAGAGCTTTGAAGTTATTATGAAGATAAAAGGAGATGTCTTTAGATACCTGTCACATCATCAACAGGCAAAAGGTTTCCATTATTGAAGCATGTTAATACACAGAATAAATTTTCAGCCCTTTATTGGAAATGAAAGCCTCCAAGGTAGGCAAAAAATTGGCCACAAAGTGTCAAATGCATGCCAGCCAGGGCCTTTCTTGAGTGCTGGAAGAATATCTTTGCCAGGCCCTGAGGGCAGAACAGTAACCCTAGAGTCTTAGAATGTTAGGGCTGGAAGAGATGGTTTTTCTTTTGTTTTGATTTGTGTCAGCCTGGGTCTCCCTTTCTCACCAATGCTAGAAATGCAGCAGCCATTCATGACCCAACCCCACTGCTGATCATCCCAGAAGCTTTGATCAGTTCCATTTACTGTCTCGACCAGTTCTTTAGACAGCCTGGCAGAACTCTTCCTTCCCTCCCTTCCTGAGAGCCCACCATATTGGTACCAAACTTTGTAGAGATGTCCAATCAGCTTCAGTTCTACCATGTCTCAGAATTGTCAAAATCAAACAACTGAGACTCCTCAGTAGCAGAGACTATAGTTATACACCATGATGGCTAGCTGGAAAGGATTTTTGAGTGTGTAGGAAGCTGGACCTGTGATTTCTCTGTTACACAGAAATCCTTTGAAATTCAGATTGGCACCAGTTCTGCAGATTCGAATCTTAGAGAACTTCTTGGTATGCTGAGAATTAGAAAAGGGATTCTCCAGGCTCACACAACCAGTATGTACTAGGACTTGAACTCACATCTTCCTAACTCCAGGTCCAGCACTCTGTCTGCTGCATCATATTTCCTCTCATTAGGAAGTGAACTTGGAGCACAGAATACATTATTGTTGGAAAAAAGAAAGCACAGTGTAATGAAGAGGACTGGGTTTCCCTTCAGACATTCTTATCTCCTGTTTTGTGACCTAGGAGGAGGAAGAAGGGGAGGAGGGAGCTAAGGAGGAGGAGGAGGAGAAGGAGGAGGAAGAAGAGGAAGAGAAAGAGGTGCAAGAGAAAAAAGAGGAGAAGAGGAAGAGAAAGAGGAAAAAGAGGAGGAGAAGAGGAGGAAAAGAGGAGGAACAGGAAGAGAAGGAGGAGGAAGAAGAAGAGGAAGATGAGGAAGAGGAGAAGAGAAGGAGGAAGATGAAGAGGAGGAAGAAAAAGAGGAGAAAGAGGAGGAAAAGAGAAGGAGGAGGAGGAAGAGGGGAAGGAGGAAGAGAAGGAGGAAGAGGAAGAAGAGGAGGAGAAGGGGGGGAAAGAGGAAAACAACAACATTTATATAGCTATTACTGTATGCCAGGCACTGTGCTAAACACTGGTGATACAAAAGGAAGCAAGCAAGATAAGCCCTGACCTCAAAGAGATTACTTTCTAATGAGAGAAGACAATACACAAAGAGGATCTGGAGATATCCAGGAAGGTTGTGTAGCAGCCTAGAACTGAACAAGATAAAGCCCAAACTGGCCTAATATAGAATATTAAAAGACTGGAAAAAAGGACTTTAGATATCATCTAATCCACTCCACAGGCAGTTTAGTGGCTCAGGGGATAGAGTACTGGGCTTGGAATCAGGAAGGCTCATTTTCATGAGTTCAAATCTGGCCTCAGATGTTTACTAGCTATACGACCCTAGGCAAGTCACTTAACCCCGTTTGCCTCAGTTTCTTTATCTGTAAAATGGGTTGAGAAAGAAATAGCAAACCACTCCCATATCTCTGCCAAGAAAACCCCAAATGGGGTCACAGAGAGTCAGACACAATGAACAACAACAAAGTCCACTCTACTCATTTGAAGAGTAAGCTGAGATCCAGAAAATGTACATTCTCTTCCTCCAGTTGCTTACAGATCTCCCTGTACTCAAAACCAGTATAATCCCAGAGCAACTGTACCAGTGACAATGGCCTAGGAACGGCCAGGATGCATCCCAAAGGTGCTCACCACAGGCAGAAGCCTCTGGAAACAAACCATCCCGGGTTGGCAGCAGCTGCTACTATCACACCCATAAATACGTGAGAGACCATTTCCCAAACATGACAAAAGACAGATGAGTTTTGACAGCGGCTGTTAAATATCTGCCATGAACAATAGAGGCATCAGTGTGCCTTTCATTACCTTTGCTTGAAATGTGCAACGCTTGGCACTTTCTGGTCATAAAGTTAATTCTGTGTTTACCGAAACAGATGGATGGCAGAGTTTCCAGCTGCACGTTGCTCTTTAGGGTGGAGACAGGGGGCACAGAGACAAAAGGGACGCCAATTCACAGCCAGAGAAAATGGAAATGATGAGCTTGTTCCAGGGAGTGGGAGGTAGGCTGACTTAAGTGACCCATTCTTGCTGCTGCAGGGTGAGATTGAGATCACTGCTACCAAGGCTTCAGATTCTTGTAAAAACCCAGATTTTTGGCATCCTTCTCAAGGACCAGAATCATAGCAGATTAGACTCTTTCTGAAGTCAGAAAAACTTGGGTTCAAGTTATGCTTCAGACAATTATTAACTGTATTCCCCAGGGAAAGTTATAACTTCTCTGTTCTTCAAGTTTCCTTGTCTGTCAAGTGAGAGCATTGAACTCAATAGTTTCTAAGGTTCCTCCGAGCTCTAAATCAATAATCTTATGAGCATATGATCGGCATCACAGGGAATTCAGAAGGGCAAGTGCTTTCATCAGCAAGTTTGGCACCCAAAAGATCTAAGGGATAGGAGGTGGAGGGGGAAGGAGAAATAATAGCAGGGACTCCAGGGTGCAACCTTGTAATACATGTCACAAAAGTAACACAAGAATTAATTAAGATAAATTCAGTTGAGAAGGAGGGCCGTAGTTTAAAGGGTGGAATGTCAAGAGTTGGAAGGGACCTCATAGCCAGGCTGGGGAACCTTCAGCCTCAAAGTCACTTGAAGACCTAGAGGGTCACACGTAAAGGCAAACAAAGCAGAAAACCCATCTCTACTAACTCACTTCTGCTCCCCTCTGTGCCTCGGCTCATCTCCTTTTCCGCCACCTGAAACACCTTCCTCTCCCTTCTCTTAATCCATAGTGACCATCTCCAAATCCACCTCCTTCCTTCCAGACAAGATTCCCCAGGCAGACTGGGTTCATCCAGAAGATCACAGGACTTAGAGCCAGACTGAACCTCAAGGATCATTAGTCCAACACCCTCACTTTACAGGTAAGAAAAGTGAATCCCAGAGGAAGTGCAGGGACTTATCCAAGGTCACACATAAGGTCATGGATTGAGAACTGGAAGGTTAGAGTCCAGCTCCCTCGTAGCCTGAGGGAGGAAAAAGCTTGCACCCCAGGTTACAAAGTTAGGTAGCAGCAGAGCTCATCCCAGAGAAATTTTCTATGTTATCCTCCACTGCAGACCCCATGAACTCTTATGAGTTCAGTTTGTACTTACTTGAATCCTAGGATGTGCTGTTTTGTATTTCACATCTGTCCATTTGTATCTTGTTTTGTATTCCCAAAGTAGATAGAGAGCTTGCCCTGAAGCCAGGAAGACCTGAGTTCAAGTCTTGCCTCAGATACCTCCTAGCTGTGTGACCCTGGACAAGTCATTCAACCCTGTTTGCCTCAGTTTCCTCCTCTGTCAAATGAGCTAGAGAAAGAAATGGCAAAGCATTCCAGTATCTGCCAAGGAAACCCCAAATTGGGTCGCCAAGAGTCAGACATACTGATCAACTAAACAATAATACCTGTAATCCCCACTGCCACTCCATCCCTTCCATCCCTGTAAAATGCATTTTCTCTGCTCTTTTCTCAGGCTAAACTTAGGCATTATAACTACAAAGCTTTCATTTCCTTTTTTGTTGTTCTTGTTCTTCTCATTATATTCTTGTAGTTTTTGCGTTGTGTTGTCCTCCTAGTTCTATTTATATCACTCTGTATCAGATTATATAATTATTTCCATGCCTCTAACATTCATTGAACATTAATGATAAAAAATATTCATAGCATTGTACTTTGTGATAGCAAAAAAACTAGAAACAGTGGTTGTCCATCATTTGGAGAATACTAATAATGGTCAGGATTTTGATGATGTCAATGAAAACCACTCATCAAAGCTGATGACGGTAGGTCATCCTTCTTCAGAGGTTCCCCAAGTGGGTGATACTGCCCCCTGGGGCACACTGGAATGATCCAGGGTAGCTATAGTAGCTTTGGGTGCAATTAGGGGGTGTTGAATAAAAATAAGGCTGTGGTAGAAGCATAAGGAAAAAAAGAGAAAAGAAGATGTTCCATCTGTCGTGTAACAAAGTTAAAGTCATAGTAATTACATTATTTTCCAAATAAACACAAAATGCAAGTCATAACCAATCAGTGGCCAAGTCCGCCAACAGGTCTTAACAAGCAAGTGTTGGCAGGCAAGTGAGTCACACATTATTGGGAAGTCCAGCATGCAACAGCAGGAATATGTGCAAATAATGACTTGTTTACAATGCGATACTACACAGTTACATATGCGATATAGCATTATCAACATTTCAACACAAGGAAAAAACACAAATTTACAATAAATTATTAAATGTAAGATGCACCATTTTTAAAAATATATATATATTATATTTTTTGAAATGATGCAAATTTCAAAAAAAAAAAGTTAGAGGGTTAAAGAAAGTAAATTTACAAAGTGGACACCGAGTAATTTTTTTTTAAAAGGGAGCGGTAGGTCAAATAAGTTTGGGAACCTATTGTCTACATCCTCATGAAAAGGAGAGTTTTCCTCGAAGTCATACCCACCAGATAAGAAGATAAACTAGAAATAACCTAAGTACCAGGAAATTTCTCCTCCATCAACACCACCTTTCCCCTTTACTTCCTTACCCTTATTCTTTTATCTTATCTCTTAGGTCAAAAACTCTATTGCTTCTTCCCCAGCATTATCCAGACTCACTCCAATAAAAGCAAGGTTCTTTCTTCTGTCCAGTTCAAGCCTGTCCCTTAATACAGCTTTTTCCTCCATGCTGACACATTCACTGAAACTCTCACTCCTCAGCTGTCAGGGAGAAGAGTTGAGTTCCATTAAAGGAAGTGCCAATAGGAACCTGTTTATGGAACAAAATCAAATCCAAGATATCCATCTCCCACTGGGCATCCTGACGCTATCACTTGAAAGCCCTTACTTCCCCCATGCTCTGCCTTCTACTTCTTTCTTAGGCTGACAAAACCGATTTTACTTCTTTTAATCCTGGCTGGGAGGTGGGATGGGTCATTTTTAGATGCCACCACCTTGTCTGTCTCAGGGCTAGCTTGCACCAGGGCCTGAGAATGGATTAAGAGAAAGAGCAAATATTCAGGGGTCTCTGAATCAGAGGAAGCCTATGGCATTAGAGTGTAATGTCTCTAGCAAAAAAAAAAAGCCTTCTAAGAATATAGTTCAGAGCATTTTGGCAGCAGAATATCATAAAAAAGAACAGAGAATTTGGAGTCAATGGATCTGAGTTCAAATCCTAATTCCATTATTCAATACCTGTGTGATCATGAGGAAGTCACATAATAATGATAATAAACATTTCTATAGTGTTAAGGTTTAGAAACATTTTATATAAATTGTCTTATTTGATCCTCACAACAACCCTGTGAGGTAGAGGCTATTCTTATCCCCGTTTTACAGATGAGAAAAGTGAAACCAAGAGAGGTTTAATGACTAGCCCAGGGTCACACAGATAGGCTGGGTCTGAGGAAAGGTTTGAACACAGGTTGTCCTGACTTCAGGCCTAGCACTCTATCCACTGTACAACCTAGCTGCCAAGGAGAAACACTTTGAGGACAAAACCTTCAACTGACCCACGAGGACCTGAGTTTCCAAGCAGAGTACCAGGGATAGAGTATCTGTGTGCTATCCAAGTTTAGGACGATGACTGACCAGACGGGCTGCAGGGGAAGGGGTTTCTTGACTGCAGTAGCTCTCCAAGATAGTCTGCTGAGTTAGAGAAACATTGCGATCTGCAACCAAAGACAGATTACTGAATGAAACTGCAGGTCCAATCCCTTTGGAGAAACGCCAGAGTTAATGAGAAAGAATAGACACTAATGCCAAAAGACACCCTCTGAAGGAAGGAAGCTTCGAACCCCAAAATTGACTAATGAAACTACAATAAAACCCCCTTTAGTTTGGATTCTCCTTACTTAAAATTTGAGATTCTTTCATCTAGGGTCAGCTGAAGTTTGCCTTAGCACCCTCAAAGGTAGTGATAGAGACTGGCTTTTGTTTTTGTCTGTATCTCTAGGACCTATTACAATACCTAGCAAACAGACAAAGGATTAGTTTAGTGAGAGTTAAGGGAAAGAGCATTGCTGCCTGGTTGAATATTCATCATTCATTCACTGATTACCAAGCACGTACTCACTTAACCAATCAACAAACATTTCTTAAGCACTTATTGGGTGCCTAGCACTATGCTAAGGACTAGAGATAGAATGAAGAGCAAAGACATAAACCCAAACCCTGAGAGCACTAGACTGGGCTATCAAAGAATCACAAGGTTATAGAAGACACAGTCCCTACCCTCATGGAGTTTACCCTCTAATAGGGTAATGAGGAAAAAATGTAGAAACTCGGGTTGAGCTAAGATCTCATCAAGTCGGATCTCCTCTCATAATGTAGCGTAACATATCCACCATTGGTCATATTTGTAGGCTCTCATCCATTTCCCCCCATGAAATCATTACTGGGGTTCTACTCACTGCCTTTTGAGGACTCCAGTGGGACACACAGACCATGTGCTAATTACCACTCACTCTCACCACATGACTAATCCACCTTTTCTGGTTTCAATCATGTATTTCTTTGAAGACATCCAAAATTTGATTCTGTGGTTTTTCCATGCTCTCAGCCACTCTACGACATTGGATGAATATTAACATTAAAAAGATGGAAAAGAAAAGAGGAAAGGGGTCCTAGTAGGCAAAAATATTTATAGCAACTATTTTGAGAGTAGCAAAAAAAGGAAAAAAAGAGAGGCTCATCTACAGGGGAATGTTTAAACAAAACATGATTTGCAAAGGTAATGGAATATTATGGCATCATAAGAAATTACAAAATGGAAATTTTCAGGAAAAACCCAGCAAGACCTGTATGAATGGATGCAGAGCAAAGGGTGATGGGAAAGGAAAACAAAATAAAGAAAGGCAACTTTGAAGGACTTAGGAGTTCTGATCAGCATAATAACCATTTTAATTCCAAAGGACCAAAGATGAAGCACCTTGATGGACTTGATGCAGAACATATCATACATTTCTTGGACACAGCCAATGCTTGACTATGTATATTTGTTGAAGAAGCTCTGTTTCTACCACCACCAACACCCCCATGAGGGCTGGGAGTAAGAGAAAACAAATGATTATTAATATTTTTAAATAATTTTTAAATATAAGCCTCCATTTTGAAAAGAAGTAGGGGAACGTTGTATCTTAGACAGACTCACCAGGTGAACAATGAGTTGGACCAAGAATTAAATTAAAATTGAACAGGAGGAGGTGAGTGCATTGGATTGTCTATGGGAAATTGCAGATAACTATAATTGACAATTACAAATAACTGTATTAGGAAGTTAAAAAGTGCCATATGAGATCTGAAAGAAGAGAGGCATAGGTTTTTTTACTAATAGAGAGGATCAAAGGTTTGATGGAGAAGGGGGCATTTGATTTGGGCTTTAAAAGATGAATAGATCAGCAAGTGAAAGAGGAAATAGAAGGAAAGAAATTTTCCTTTACAAAATCTAGAGCTAGAAGTGACCTCGGGAGCCATTTAAGCCAACCCCTTCATTTTACAAATCAGGAAACTGAGCCCCATTTGTGTAGCTTGGCCAAGGCCACAGAGGTAGCAAGTGTTAGAGATAAGATTTGAAACCAGGTTGTCTGACTCCAAAGCAAAGATGGTCGTTTCCACCATATCTCTTTGCTTCACTTTGCAGGCAGAGGGCACAATGTGTTCAAAGGCATGGAGGTGGGAAATACATAAGGGCACTAGAGGATAGACAAACCTACATAGAAAACACATAGGCGGGAATAATATGAGATAAGCCTGGAGATGCTGAGTTGTACCAAATTCACCTGATAATGTAGTTTGGAGAGAAGCTGCTACTGGCTGGGTTGGGACAGGGAGGTGCTGAGGTGGGGCCCGAATTAAGGCCTTGAAATGGCTCAGAGACTGAATCCAATAATAAGGCTGAAAGCAAGAAGAACATAATTATCCTTTTAAAGGTTATCAAGTAATTGCATCTCTAATTTTCCTCGAATGTAGATTAATTTACTCTGCTGAGATTCCCCCCAAAAAAAGAGATATCGCTGAGTCTCTCCAAGAACTGCTGAAAGGATTTTTAATTGCAACCGACTGCAGGAAAATATTCTGCCCTGTGCAGGATGGTGGAAGGGGATGGACAGAGGGAGAAATGTGACCAAAGTTGTTTAGTTCATTTAGGTGACAGGATCAGAGAGTGCCCCTGGGCTCCCAGAAACAGAAGCAGATAAGTTCCACGTCTGGGATAGACATGAACCTATGAAAAGGATGAGAGTTCACATGATATAGTGCTGGACTTGGAGCCATATGACTTCAGACTGGTGTCCGCAGGTCTGCTCCTTACTACCTGGGTGACCTTGGACAAATGACCTCTCTGAGCCTCAGCTTCCTCATCTATAAAATGGGCAGAATAATAGTGCCAACTTCAGGTTGTTGTGAGGATCAAAGACAACATATATAAAGCCCTTCGTAAATGGCAAAGTGCTCTATAAATGTGAGCTGTTATTATTAACAATAACAATAGTAAAGCAGCTTAAATAAATAAGATTTTATGGTTTATAAAGTTACTTGAAGTAAGTACTGAGAGGTATTATTATCTTCATTTCAAGATGTAGAAACCGAGGCTCCCGGATGGGGTATGATTTCTCCATAGACAGTAAGTGGTACCTTCTCATGCTGCAAGACTATCTGTAGTCTAACCATTGGTTTGGAGGATATTCAAGTAAGCCTGAGGTCTGCACCCTGGACATAGCAGGTCTACAGAGGTATTTATTAAATGTTACCAAAAAGATTCGGAAGGATTTATTTCAATTCAATTCAGCAAGAATTTATTGACTATCTACTATGTTCGAGGCCAGTCTCTGACATCAAGGAACTTACTGTCTGAATTTCTTAATGAACTCATGGGAAATGCTAGCCTCTAAACTTTCTAGATATACCCAGACCTGCTCTGAGGCAAAGATAATCCATTCTTCATTCATTCATTTACCCATTCATAGAACAAAGATAGATTACATAGCATTTGTACACAAAGCCCTGTGCAGGGGAGTCCTAGGTGCTAGATGAGACACAAAGTTGAAAAAAATGGTTTCAGACCTTATGGAGGTAACAGTCTAGTTGGGCAACAGAAACCAACAGAACTAGTTATGATGCCCAATATTGCAGAAGTATATTATAGAAGCATAGACAAACGTATGCCAACAGAACCACCATCCTTCTCAATGCCTCATCCTTGCTCACCTCCCACGTCCCGTTAGCAGCCTGATACTGTCCCTCATACCTCCATGACATCTCTCCCGTATCTTTTTCTTTTCATTCTCATGGCTCTTGCCCTGGTTCAGGTCTTCATCACCTCCCACTTGAACTATGAGTGGCCTCCTAATTGGTTTGACTACATCATGTCTCTTCCTATTCCGATTCATCCTCCACATAGCCACTAAAATGATTTCTTACGCCATAGATCTGACCATGTCGCCCCTCAACACACTCAATAAACACCAATGGCTCTTTGTTATCTCTAAGATAAAATATTAAGTTCCCTATTTAGCATTTAAAGATCTTCACAACCTGGTCCTTTCCCATTTTTCCAATCTCTTTACATATTACAACTCTAGGTGAAGGAGCTGGGGGGCGGGGCAGAGAGTAGGTAGGGGAAGGGAATAAATATTTATCAACTGCCTACTATGTGCCAGGTACTGTGCTAAGCACTTTACATTATCTCGTTTGATCCTCACAACAACCCTGGTAGGTACTATTATTGTCCCCATTTTACAGTTGAGGAAACTGAGGCAAACAGAGGTTAGATGACTTGCCCAGGGTCACAAAATTTCTAAATGTCTGAAGCTGGATTTAATATACTCAGGTCTTCCTGACTCCAGGCTCATTCCTCTAATCACTATGCCACCCAGCTGCACGCCAGCAGCTGGAAAAAGCCTTAGCTTTTCCAGCTGATCCAACCCTTTCACTTTATAGATGGTTAAGTGATTTGCCCTATGTCACACAAGTAGCAAACATGCAAATGTAAACACACACACATACATACACACACACACACACACACACTTCTTAATGGATTAAACCTAAGGTGGAATCATTCTAACACTCTCCCAAGAAGCTATTCTTCCCGAAGTCATTGGAATTTGAATTGGACATTAAATGATGGGTGGGAACTCAACATTTAAAGAGGATGAGAGAAAACATTATTGACATAAAGGACAGTGTCAGTAAACAGAGGGGAGAATGTGTCTAGAGGGACAGGAGCAAGATAAAAGAAGGTCAGCTCAGGGGTCTTGGAAATGGAACCAGCCCCATCCTGGGGGTCAAAAAAGTCATCCCCATAGACATATACAACCAGAACTCCAAACTCAATCAAACACTGACTGGCACTCTTTGGAATGACCTCCAGGACCACTAGGGTGAGAGCGCCGGTTCCTTTCCAGCGTCCTTCATTCCAAACCTCAGCACTGTTCTCAACTTCTCTAAAAGTTCACTAGGGATAACCAGCAGGCATCAAGCTAATAGCTCCCAGAAGAAAGTCCAAAGCAGGGGGAGGGTAAAGGATAGGGAAGGATTCTGCAGAGATTATGAAAATTTCCCAAAGGAAAGTTTTAGCATTTAAGCTCAAAGGCATTTATATCTTCAAAGACACTTTGGTTTCCTTTTCTCTGTAGGTTTTTCTGCTGACCTGGGATCCTCCAATGAACAGACAGCCTTGTAGAAAGGAAGAAGCACTAGAGAGACAGGGTCAGAGAATCGAACAAGCTCTGACTCCAGAATCAAGACACGGGTTCAAATCCCAGCTCGTGACATCCAATCACTTTGTAACTTTGTAACTTTGTAACACTGTAACTTTGGACAGCTGATTTAAGCTCTCTGGGCCTGCCCTTCTCTAAACCCCATTGGTGGGCTATATAAGTATAGGCTAATGTTATCCTAGAGTAGGATCTGTAAGAAAGAAGAAAACTTCCCAAGGACTGATGAAGGAAGGTTAAAGGAAGAGGGATTACTTAACCCAAAGAAGAAAATGTTGCAGGAAGTTTTCCCTCTAGCCTCCCACACCCCTAAGTTCCCTCCAGCTCTAGGTCCCTGGTGCCATGAACACAACAAGCTGTAATCTGTAAGATGCCAATCAGAAGTTCTCCATCTCTGCCAATGACAGGAAAGGAAGAAATGGGCTTAAGAAGTAGCATGGGGAAATCAGTTGGGAACTTAGAAAGAACCTCTCCCAAAACAAGAGCTGCTGAACGCTGGAATAAATTAGCCAGAACAATTCTTGCTTAGGGCCTTTTCAAGGAGGTCAATCTGAGATCGAGTAAACATGGTCATCTTCTAGAGAGAAGGTGGAAACTAGATAATGACACTAGGTCTTTGGATCCCATAATCCCAGAATTCTACAGACCCAATTCCAGGAAGCTGAGTAAAGCAGAGAGTGGATCAAGCCAAAGCGCTTGGTAAGTAGCTGTGGCAGTGGCTACTAACACCAAAAGTGGGATGACATCCAGGCCCTGCTATTTAATATCTCTGCAAGGCCTTGGGCAAATCATGTGACCTCTCTGGGCCTCAGTTTCCTCCTTTGTGAAAGGAGGTTTTTCCGATCTCCTACAACCAGAAACTGGACTCAAATCCTACCACTGGTGCATGCACATATCCCTGGTGATCTTAGCCAAATCACTCTCTCCCCCTAGGACCAGTTTTTTCCCCTATAAAAATAGAGTTGGACTAGATGAGATCCCTCCAGCTGTAGATCTGTGATCCTACAGATTCTCAAAGATGATGAAATAAATCCAATCACTTTGCTCTCACTACATACACCTATGTATTCTCTTCTAAGGTTACCTTGATCTACTTCACAAGTATCTTAGGTATATGTATATGGTGTCTCTCCTGACAGAATGGAAGTTCCTTGAGGATAAGGGACTATGTCATTTTTTATCATTATATTCCAGGACCTAGTATACTGCCTGACATGCAGCAGGTACTTAATAATTCATAATAATTGTAATAATAATTAATTTATAATCAATAATTATTAATAATATATAATATAGTTGTGTGTAGTGATTAATATATTAATTATAATTAATTTGTGATTAATTTTAATAATTAATTGGTTGATTGATAAATTCTGTGAACACCATATATTAACACTGCTGCTTCTGCCTGCTCCCAGCCACTGATCCAGGAACACCACTCAGGATCCAGATCAGTCAGTCAGTCAACAAACCCTCCTTAGTGCTTATGTGCCAGAGACATCCCTACTTCCAGGTAAAAACCAAATTAATACAAGTAAAACTTCCAGGTGCCAGCAAAGATTTGGGCTATTTGGCGAACAACTGTTAGTTGGAGCCACTCATTGGCCCCATGTGCGAAGAGAGGGAAAGGTAAGGCCACTAGCAAGCAGCCCATTTCCAAGCCAGCCTGTCATTTTTCAGCCACTGAAATAATGAAGATGTTCAACCTGCTGATGATTCGATTCTAATTAGAAGCTCAATTCACAATGCCGGAATTGCAAGAAAAAAAAAGGCAGAAATGAAACAGCAATTAACCTTTAGTTCTGGATTTATTTGCTCCCACCCAACATCGGTCAGTTGCCATAGAGATTATACCTACGTGATCTGCAGATGTGACTCAAAGCCAGCTGGAGTTTCTGAACCAGCCTCCTCTCCGTGTAGCACTAAGATAATTAAAAATCTGCTGAAAGACAATTGAAAGTTGATCTGAAACTCTAATCCAAAACTGACATGAATAATAGTGGAGAGAAGGAGCAAAAGGAGGGGAGGATTTCAAGAAAGGAGAAAATAAAGAAAATGACTTTTTTTGACTTTGAAAGAAGCCTGGTTACTTTCATCTAGGCCTAGGTTTCTCCATCCAAATGATGGGGTACAGAATCCAAGTGTCTTTGTCCCCAGAGGAAATGAAGGTAGTAGAAACTGGGCTGACTCTCTTTGGGATCTGGAATATAAGCAATCTTCTCTGTGATGCTGTTGTCCAGTCATTTCCAACTCTGGGACCCTATTTGGGGTTTTCTTGGCAAAAATACTGGAGTAGCTTGCCATTTCCTTCTCTAGCTCATTTGACAGATGACAAAACCGAGGCAAACAAAATTAAGGGACTTGACCGTGATCACGCAGCTAGGAAGTGTCCGAGGCCACATTTGAACTCAGGAAAAGGAATTTTCCTAACTTCTGGCCTGACACTCCATCCACTGTCCCACCTAGCTGCCTGGGCTTCTCTATAGCCAGTGTTATAGATATGGAGGGAGTGAAGACAGTGAATTTCTCTATCCCCATCTCAATCAATCAACAGATATTAATTATATCCCTACAACAGGCCAAGGACTATGCTAGGCATGGAAAAGATGGAGCTCTATAAGATTCATCAGAGTAAAGTAAGTAAAGGTGAAGTAGGAAATAGGAAATAAGATTGGCTGATGAGTATGACTGAAAGAGCTAGAGACTGAAGCATCAAAATGGAAGTGGGGTTAAAAACTCCTTCCTAAAACCAGTTTTTCCATCAATCCACCAATTCATCAATGGGTCCTGTGTTACCTAGGCCCTGTGTGAAAAGGGTCATCACATCTGGGCCTAACTTCAGGATATTCCAAGACCCACTCCATCTATCATTCCTCCTGCTGAATCACTGCTTGGTTTCCAGGTCAGGAAGCTAATCAAGTGATTCTTGCCATAAATGTCTGAGCCATTGGTCACTGCTAATCACTATTAAGGGACGAAATAGCTTCTGACTTCGGTTGTTTCTAATTTCAAAATGAGAGTGGTGTCTCTTCTAACAATTAAGCAGCAACCTGTCAGGCAATAGCACCACAGTTTACACTTCCCTGAGTCAAAGCTCTCTAAAGACTAGACTGGGAAAGTTCAGAACCTCTCACCTAGGATCAATAATCCTAGTAAGGCATCCATCCATTCAGCAGAACTGGATTTGTAATCTTCCCATGACACACGTCAACCCAGGGTCATGGAGTTGGGAGCCATTCTGCCATTTCACTTAGACGTGTCTCCTTAAGGCAAGATGCATGCTTCTTGGGTTCATTAGGTCATCAAATCCACTATCATCACTCCACAAATAATCTATAATCCTCCTTCTCAGGCCTTAGAATAATAGGGAGAGTATGGAGTGGGAACAAGGTTAGGTCAAGAGGCCAAATTAACACTCCCATCCCACCTTCCTCAGCTGCTATTGCTTTACCCAAAGCACCAAAGACTACGTTCAGTCCGAGTCCTAGTAAATTGTAACTAGGATGACGGATCATCTCTCCTACCTCAGAAAGGATCATTCCAAGAAAGGATTCAGCTTATTGGGAGATTCAATCAACAAAAACTTATTGAGGACCTACCCTGGAGAGCAATCTGGGGGCATGGTGAAAAAAATTGAAAATAACAAAATCTAAAATAAAAACTGGTCTGTATCTGACATAGAATTAGCCTGAGTACTTGGATAAGCTCAATACCCTTTTACCTTATGCACAGCCCTATATGCAAGCTGCATTCTGGGAGACATTGAATGGGAGCAAAACAAGACACAGTTTTTCTTTTTTTAATACCTTGATGTAATAACTCCATTGGTGACATTATATCCTGAAAGGCTTATCAAAAGCAAAACATCCGAACCAAAAACAGCTATCTGTTCAAAGATTTTCCTAGCAGCATTATTTGTAATTGGAAAAAAAACCTGGAAGTAATTTATTCAATACAACAATAGGGAAATGGTTAAATCGATTGTGGTGCATTCAGATAACGAAATACCATAATGCAGTTAAGACAAGCAAGTGTGAGAAAACAAGGAAATCTGGAAGGGTCTTTATGAAATCATTCAAAGCCAAAAGGAGGCAGAGGATGGGGTTAGTGAAGAATCAGAGAATAGCGTCTACACAAGCCACAACCATATAAAAGGAAAGTGAAAAATGATGAATGGACAAAGAATCTTGAAAGAGATTTGCGAGTACCTCCCAAAAAGTTCTTATAATATTTTATGTACTAAAAGAAATAGGACCATCTACTTCAAGTGAAAAAGGGATCAAAAGGGTGTCCAGTCCAACCACCTCATTTTACAAACAAAGAAACTAAGGCCCAGCACCTATGATGTTTACTATCCATATGACCTTGGGCAAGTCACTTAATTTCCCTGGGCCTCAGTTTCCTCATCTGTAAAATAAGAGGAGCTGGATTAGATGGCCTCTTAGGTCCAGTATGGGGCAGCTGGGTGGAGCAGTGTCTAGAACACTGGGCCTGGAGTCAGGAAGATCTGAGATCAAATGTAGCCTCAGACACTTACCAGCTGTGTGACCCTGGGCAAATCCCTTAACTCTGTTTGCCTCAGTTTTCTCACCTGTCAAATGAGCTAGAAAAGGAAATGGCTGAAACCACTCCAGTATATTTGACCCAAATGGGGTCATGAAGAGTCAACCACAATTGAACAACTGTGTTCCTTATAACTTGAGAGCTATGATCCTATGACGAGCCAAAGTTGCCGCTCTAGATAGAGCCTTCCCCCTTGAAGTTACCTTCAATCTACTCTGCATATATCCTGTATGGACCAATTTATGTTTGAATTGCCTCCCCTACTGAAATGATAGCTGCTTGAAGCCAGGGACCATTTTGGTCTTTGTACTCCCCTTGTTTATCACAGTGCCTGGCACAGAGCAAGCACTTAACCAATGCTTGTTGATTGATTGAGATTACCTTCTTAGAGATTAGTAAGGAGATAAGTCAAAAACAGACATATTGTGTAGATGAGCAAAGGTTTGGGATTTATGTCTCTCCTGGAGCCAAATGGAGGACTTTTATCTACAGAGTCATTCAGTGGGTGATTAAAGTAACCTTGGCATCAATTGCCCACATCACAGTTTCATGTCTTTGGACTTTCTCAATGCAGAGAAAGGCACGGGTCCTCATGGAACACTTAGTAACTACCAACGGCCTATTAACTTGTCATTTCAAGGCCTGGATTCTGGTCTCCATGTCTCCTTCCGTCCCCAGTGACATCCTATGTCCAGCTCTTTCCTTTCTCAAATGGATGCAGGGTCTCCTGGAGATGAGAGACACATAGAGAAATAGAGAGTACACACCCATTAAAATTAATTGCTTGCAAACATTAGAAACCAGACACCCATTTCAGTCATGAAATATGGATAAGGATTTGCTGAAAGCCATTTATATTAAATTACTTTTATGATAATATTTAACTTTTAAGCATTAAATATTTAGTGCTCTTTTACTCGTCATTTGCAAGGGTGGAAAAAAACCTTCTGGCTGCCACAGAGCTGGAGGCAATGGCTGACCAGTAACTCTTAACATTCATAGTTCTGACCTCAGAGGGTAGGAGGCACCCCAGCAGATTGGGAGATAGCCTCCAGCAATGACGTCACCTTTTCATTTTCTTTCCTTCCCACCCCCACCCCCATCTTTAATACACTAGAACAGGAAGACTGGAGCAGATGAGAAAAGAATGTGGATCAGCACCAGGAAAGAGAGAATTCAACACTTCCTCCTTCTCTTCCACTCATGTAAAGCTGTCATGGGTATTAGTAAGGCAGTGGGGCATGGTAGAACAAACACCTGATTTGGAAGCAGGTGGGACCTGAGTTTGAATTCTGCCTCTGACATTTATTTGATATGGGACTCTAAGCAAGTTATTCCCCAAGTCTCAATTTCCTCATCTATAAACTAGGAATAATAGTAGTTATAATGATAGTTATATTACATACCTCACGGGATTGTGTTGAGCAAAGTGCTTCATAGATCTAAAAGTACTGTAAAAGGAAAGGTATTATAATGGACAGCATTTATATAGCATGTTAGGATTTGCAAAGCAATATATATATACATATATATAAAGCAACATATATATGTACATATACATATATATGTGTATATGTATATATATATATATGTACTTACCTGAGCCCCACAACAACCAACAACCCTGGGAGGTAGGTGCTAATATTATCTCCCTTGTGTTGTTACTGGTCATTCATGTCTGACTCTTCTTGACCCCATACGGGGTTTTCTTGGAAGATGTACTGGAATGGTTTGCCATTTCCTCTCCAACTCATTTGACAGATGAGGAAGCTGAGGCAAATAAGGTTAAACAACTTGCCCCAGGTCACACAGTTAGTAAGTGTCTATGGCCAGATTTTAATTCATGAAGAAGAGTCTTCCTGGCTCCAGGCCTTGTGCCCTGTGGCACCACCTAGCTGTCCATCCCTCTTTTGCAGATGAGAAAACTAAGGCTGAACAAGGTTCAGTGGCTTGCCCAAGGTCACATGGTTATTGTTTCTGAGGCAGGATTTGAATTCTGTTCTTATTGAGTCCAAGTCAGCACTCCATCTACTGTGCCATATCAATTCAAGTCAACAAGGTTTTTTTAAGCATCTACTATATGCCAGGAATTGCACTTGGAAATGATGATATAAAGACCAAAAAAAAAATTTATATGGCTCCTACCCTCAATAAACTCACGTTCTACTGAGAGAAAATAACAAGTATAAAGATAAGTAAATACAATAGAAAAACAATGTAATTTAAGGAGGGAGAATGATATCAACTGAGGGATAAAGAAAAGAATCACATAGAGGGGGCACTTCAGCTGACCCCGAAGGTAGTTCAGGATTCTAAGAGGCAAGGAAAGCAGGGAGATCAGTACTATTCAAGGCATGCAATGCAAATGAACAAAAGAAGAAGATGGAATATTGTGTACAGAGAAGAGCAGAACAAGGATTTGGCTGAAACAAAGAGAACGTGAGAGAGAGTCACAGGAAATAAGCCTGGAAAGGTGGTATGGAGGCAGATTGTGAAGGGCTTTGAGTGTCAAATGTAGGGGTTTACGAATCATCCTAGAGGCAAAATGCATGGTCAATATTGGTGATTCCGACATATCACTAATGCAATAGGTATCGCCCCCAGGTTTTTAGGAAGAAAAATGACATGTTTAGACCTGACGTTTTGGAATATCAGTTCTGCAGGTGGGTGGAGGATGGAGAAGAGAGGAAAAAAACCTGAAGCAGGAAGAACAATGAGGAGACTGCAGCAATACTCTAAGCAAGAGGGAATGGAGCGGGCCGGAGCCAATATGGCAACTGGAAAGCAAGGACTGGCCTAAAGCTCTCCCCCAGGACACTCCAAACACCTATAAAAATGGCTCTAAACAAATTCTAGAACTGCAGAACCCACAAAATAGCAGAGGGAAGGAGGGCTCCAGGCCAGGAAAGCCTTAATGGTCACTGGGTAAGGTCTATCACACAGAGCTGGGAGTAGAGTGGAGCAGAGCCCAACACGGGCCACGCCAGGACCAACTGCACTTGGAGCAAGGCAGAACAGGCCTTAGCACCCTGAATCTGTGAGCTGTGGCAGTTGTCAGACTTCTAACCCACAAACACCAAAGTCAATAGAGAAGGTTAGTGGGAAAAACTGCGGAGACAGAGTGAAAAGAGTTCAAGGTTCGGCCACCACCCTGGGGGCAGTGGAGGTGGTGCAGCTCTGAGGCAACCTTACAGAACTACAACTACAGTTGCTTCCAGCCCCAGGCCCACCTGGTGGGAGGAATTAAGTTGCAGATCAGAGCTGGAGTGCAAAGCCTGCTTAGATCTGAGTCACAGTCTGGGTTGGCAGTTCTTGAGAGAGGAGGAGCGCTGGTGTGGCAGAGCTTGCTGTGTAGAAATAGCACTGAAAACAACAGTGCAGCCCCTGAAACTTGGGGCAAAGTACTCTCTACTCTACAAGCAGTCATACGCTGAAGAAAAACTCAAGGGTCAAGTAGTTGGCTGGGAAAATGGCCAGGCAGTGAAAATAGTCTCAGATTCAGACTCAGAATTTGGAATCTTTCATTGGTGACAAAGAAGACGAAAACATACAGCCAGAAGAAGTCAACAAAGTCAAAGAGCCTACATCAAAAGCCTCCAAGAAAAACATGAACCGGTCTCAGGCCATAGAAGAGCTCAAAAAGGATTAGGAAAAGCAAGTAAGAGAAGTAGAGGAAAAATTGGGAAGAGAAATGAGAGTGATGGAGAAAACCATGAAAAA
>CM053623.1:442257990-442290712 GCA_028646595.1 Phalanger gymnotis
CTTCTGTCTTCATTATGATCCTGGCTCCACCATCAGAGGAGTATAGTTTCAAGTTATAATGATTCAGGAATAAAAGCAATTTGATGGAAAGTGAAAAACAATGAAGGACCAGTGCAGGCAATACTGGCTCTTGGAAATGAGAGGAGAGGTTATATTTGGCCACGTTCAGTGGCCATGTGGCTTATCTCAATATCCAACTGCCTCTCTCAAAGTTAATGTATCACAAGAGCTCTTTCCTCTTGCAGATGGACTCAAAACACTCATCTCCCTCTGACAGGGCTGTCACTCCTTCTGTCTTCTGCCCATCTCTCTGCCTTCTTGCAGGTGTACTCTCTTTTTTTTCCTCTCAGAGCCTTGGGTACATGGAGTTCACAAGCTTGAGAATTAACCTTTTTCTCTCTGGAAGGATCTTGAGACAAAAAAATCCCTGTATCAAGGTGACACATCCCTGAAGATGACAAAGCAAGATCCCCTCTCACTTATGTCAACTGACTAGATCACAATTCTGATCTATCAATAAGCTTTTATTAAATATCTCCTCTTGCCAGACACTAGGCTAAGCAATGGAGATTCGAAGACAAAAATAAAATGAAAGCTATTAGTTCAATTTCCCAGTAGACCATTTAGGTCTCTCTTCTGTGGTCACAGACCATACTCCTTACCTCCACCAGCCAGCCGTCTTACGAATGCATGCTGTTAGTCACATGAGAGACTGAGCAAAAGAGGGGGGATGACTTATTGTATATCTATTCCCACTACTGGTGAAATGAACCAAAAATCTGTGATCTAATACTAGTGGGTCTATAGTGGTTTCCCCAGGTACAAAGGTTAGCCTATTATTGCCAGTCTTGATCTCAGTCTTCCTTTTTAGAAGAGCTATCTGCCACCCAAGAGAAAGGTGCTAAGACAGACATCCAAGAGAATCCACCCCAATGTGGATCCTGCTTTCCTTCCCTAAAAATGTCCTTTACACAGTCACATTAGGAGCCCTATGATACATGGACAGCAAAAACCTAGAAATAGATACAGACTCTGAAAAGAGAGCATACACACTTAGTAATCCCTAATGGCACTAGTTTCCTGACCTATGTATGTTCTTAGGAATAAGACCTTTCATAAGTCTCTTACTTTTGGGGGGGGGTCAAGATTTTCCCACCTGTGCCATCAGCTAGATAATGTATAAAGATGCTTTCAGATGTAGCTTTTATGAGTCTAGGGCAACTTCAACTCACATATTACATATCTACATGTAATATTTTTTCATAATTTTCTAGGGGGGAAATATGAGTCACTCAGCATGTCAACACTGTTTTTAATCAAGTTATCCTTTTAGTGCTTTAAGTCGAGTTCTATCATCTTGGTGATTTTTAATACTTCAAAAATATCTGTGGTTTCATCCTTGTGAATACTTCCTTTGCTAACATACACCACTACCCCACTACAGCTTAGTGAATGTTCATTGAGAATTTCATTGGCCAAAAAATTTATCATCCTGAAACCAATGTGTAAATGAGTCTCTCCAAAGACCGGTGCTAGGAAGATAGGCACACAGGTCATTACTAAACCTCTACTCAAAGCTATTCCATGTTACTAAGACTTTGGTAAAATTAGGACAAGTATAATTAGCTCTTGGTATAATTAGAACTGGTACAGACTTTGAGAATGCAGGCTCAATTTCATGTCACAAGGAGTAATCAGAAGAAGGCAGGAATAATGATTGAAGAAAATCAAAGAAAGATGAAAAAATAATCATCGGACTCAAGTCACAAATGGCTACATGGCAAGACCAGTCATGAAAATCCAGGAGTGGGTCAATATGGTAGATCAAATGAGATAATTGGATGAAATTCGAAGTTTTGTGTGAAATTTTACATGAACAAATGAGGCACAATACAAATGTAAGGTAACACTGCTATTACTAAGAAATATCATTCAGGGTCATGACACTGAGAGAAACCACTCAAAGAAGGGGTATTTATACATCCTAAAGCCAAGAAGACACAGGACAAGAAGCCAGATCATCTGTATGACAAGGAAAATGTCAAGAATAAAAGCAGAAGAGATACAATACAATTGAGAAATTCTTCATATAAACAAGACAAAAGTAATTACCTAACAGGGTGGTCATGAGACCCAAATGAACTTACTGCAACATTTGGGTGTGGTTGACACACCTATGGACCACAAACTTGTCTACTAGGGCTGTGGCTTTTAAGCAACATGCTTTTTCCCTACTAGACATCATATGGTGCTTGAAACTTGAGCTACAACAGCTCACTACAAATTGAGCATGAGTAGATATACTACCTCCAGCCTCTCTCTAGCATTCTGGGTCCACATTTGAATTATCTCCTTAAAATCTAATTTATGATCATGGCTTTAGTCACCATACACTTGAGGATCTCCAATCTTGCTTCCATTCTCAGCAGAAGCCCAAAGAATTCACTCACTCCACAACTAAATTAAAAGAAATTTACTGAAGTAAAATATAAAAATGGTTTATGATCTGAAATACCCAGAGTAACAACAGTTGTTTCCAATAAAGTCTGAATTTCTAATCTGCCTCCCTATAACCCTATGATATAGGTACTTGAGGCATTATTGTCCCTAATTATAGATAAAGAAACTGAGGCTCAGATCAATCAGTGAGTTATCAAACATTTGTGAAACTCCTACTATGTGCTACAGAGAAAAGGCAAAAATGAAATGACCTCTTCCTTCAAGATGTTTACATTAAGCTGAGTTGGAGATTTCATTTTTAGTAAGGAAATTATACTGAGAGCTATTGGTTTTGCTTTCAAAAATAACAGGAAATAAAATATTTCAGATTTGCCCACACTTGACAATAGAAAAGAAGAAATTCAGTTTTGTTCAAAGGTATTTTTTTTCTTTTCTTTCTTTTGTTTTTTGTTTTTGTTTTTGTACAGACCTGATTTCACCAGTTCAGAGGTACAACACTGACTATTTCTGAACTGAATTCATTGCTTGACCCGGATCAGAGGAGAGACTGCCTAGAAGGAGGCAGTGTCCTTTGTGAAAAATACTGATGGGTAAGAGTATGAAGACAACAAAGCTTTCTCAATACTGAAAAATAAAACACTCAGAAGTAGGAAATAATCCAATTGAATTTTAAATGAAAATCTCTTGAAATGGAATGGCAAAAAAAAATTATTTTGAGTGTTTATTAGTTGCAAATCATGTGAAATTTTCCTCTTTAACTGCATAAAATTAAATTTAAAATTTTGAATTGTAGAAAGCAGGAAGCTATTTTGACAATCTAATAAAAACAAAGCAAAG
Source organism: Phalanger gymnotis (assembly GCA_028646595.1). NCBI lineage: Eukaryota > Metazoa > Chordata > Mammalia > Diprotodontia > Phalangeridae > Phalanger > Phalanger gymnotis. Next base: position 442,261,288 of record CM053623.1, read on the forward strand.
AAATCAGCTGGTAGCTGGACCCTCTCCAAGTCTTGGAGTTACATCTGTAGTTCCACTGAGAAAAAGATTACTAAGAAGAGGAACATCCACACTGATTAGCCTCAATTTCTACACTTTGAAACTTTTGAATATATTTTGCATAACATTTACATTTAAATATAATTTCCTAGTGTAGGTTTATGTGTTATTCACATCACTTTTTAAACACCATGTTTGGGCAGAAGTGGTAATTTCAAGTGGGAAAGTCTAAATACTGCCAAGGAATTAAGTCTCTTTCTTACAACGTCATCTTTTACTGATCCTGGAATAGGGAACTTCAGGACCCAGGCTCCTGTCAGCTAACAGTCTTTGTCCAAAAGTATTCAAGACCTGGCATGAATGTTGTGCTTCTGGTAACTTCAGTAGTCAATGGTTGAGAAAATGCCAATTTTCCCATCATGAAATTTTTTTTCACATGCTAATTCATTTGCATTTTTCAAATCCATTTTTGGTGAATTTTTCCCATCCCTAGTGAATACAAAATGGTACTAGAGCACTTTTCTCCTGGCATCCATAGGAAAACAGCCAACCTAAACCTTGAGTACATTTGGAAAAAAACAAGAAACAGTGTCTCCGGCAGTTATCAGACCTTCCAGGTATATTTTCTCTCCTCATCTCACAATAAAAAAAAAACTTACCAGCTTTGTGACACTGGGCAAGTCACTTAAGCTTCATTTGCCTCAGTTTTCTCAACTGAAAAATGGAAATAATAATAGCATCTACCTTCCAGCATTGCTGTGAGGAACAAATGACATAATAATTGTAAAGCGATTTGCAGCACATAGTAAGTGCTATATAAATGCTAGCTATTGCTGTCATTGTATTGTGTATTATTGTATCATTATTTTTTGTTATTATTAAAAATACTCCCTCAATACTGAGCTTCAGTGAAAAATCTTCGTGCTCTGGCTCTTGATGAGAGGCTCAGGGACTCAGCAGAGCCTCTACCTCAGAAGGAAGAAAACCTGGGTTTAAGTCTCACCTCTGACCTATGTTGAGCAAGTTCCAATTTCTCAGTGCCCCCAGTAACTCTCTGTGATTCTAAATTATGAAGGAGGTACTCATCTGCATTGGTAGAATTTTATTCACTAGAAGTAAACAAATGAATGCTACATCTTCTAGCTACTATAATCATGCAAAGAGGCAATGTCATTCAGTCGTGTTTTTTTTCAGTCATATCTGAGTCTTTGTGACCCCTTTGGGGGTTTTCTTAGCAAAGATACTGGAGTAGTTTGCCATTTCCTTCTCTAGGTCATTTTACAGATGAGGAAACTGAGGCAGACAGGGTTAAGTGACTTGCCCAGGGTCACATAGCTATGAAGTATCTGATGTCAGATTTGAACTCAGAAACATGAGTCTTCCTGACTCCAGGCCTGGTATTCTATCTTCTGCAGCACCGCCTAGCTGCCCAAAGAGGCAATGTAAGAGATTGGAGGCAGAGGAGCTGAGCTTGAGCTTTGCCTTGGCCACTTAGGCCTATGTGAGCTTGGGACATATGTTCTCTCCAGGCTTCAGCTCCCTCGCATGTAAAATAAATGGGTCTGATTAAATGATTTGTCGGGTACCTTACAGCTCTACATACTGCTCTCCTAAGGCACAAGGAAAGAATTATAATGTAAATACTATGCCTACATATTAAAAAATAACACCAATAATAAAATGTCATGAGCCCAAAGAAGAAAAAGTAGTTGGATGGTGACGCAGGAGCAAACAAACTATTATTGTATTTCACTCAAGTTTTTGTGTTTTTTCTTTTTTAACAGACTCAGAATAGTTTGAGAAGTAATATGGATAGAGAAGGGGCAGCAACCTTGGTTGTCTGGTTGTTCTTTGTTCTCAAAGTGGACCAAACTGACATCACTATGGTATGGTCAAGGTACAATGTGTCTGACTGTGGCCGATCAGACCAATATGAGCTCAGAATGCTCAACCACGGGTCAGGAACAAATAGTCCGTGCGAACATTTGGGGCGGATACTCTAAATTTGTGCGCCCTGCATTTCCTTTGAGCTATCTCAATTCTGCTTTGCTCACAGAGCACAGCACCTTCTCCGAAGCAGGCACGCCATGCTGAGCGGTCCTGTGCCAGTGTCTCCCAGGTCACACGATCAATTCCAAAGATCTTAAGAGAGACTTTGAGACTGTTGCTGTATCTCTTCTTCTGACCACCATGTGAACACTTACTTGCCCAGGTGGTGCTGTAGCGTATAAAGAATCAGTACTGGAGTAAAGAAGATTCATCTTCCTGAATTCAAATCCAGTCTCAGACATTTACTAGCTATGTGACCCTGGCCAAGTCATTGAACTTTCCCTTGAAAACTCTAGGTTGCAGAGAAGATGCCAACCTATATTGGTAAAGGAAGTTTCCTCATCCCGGTGTACCCTATACTCCAATGAAATCACAGATCTATTTCTTATGCAAATAAACAAACAAAATAAAAAGGGAATCTCATTAGGCTGTAAGTTCCCTAAGGACAAGGACTGGCTTTTGCCTTTCCTTGTGGCCCCAGCGCATGGCACAAAGTAGGTGATTAATAAATGCTCATTGACTATTGACTGACTGCGGTTTTCATTTTTTAATTTTGTTTGTTTGGATGGTGGTGCTTAAACATAAAAGAAAAATGATTTTGAAAATGTATAAATAAATGTTATCGATCTTCTTCCCTGCCTTAATTAAGCACAATTGAGCAGGCATAACCTAATGTTTCTTGGATGATTTGGGATGCTACTGCATCTCAGGGTCATTAGCAATCAATAGAAATTCATCTGGCATACATCTATTCCTTGCAAAGCACTTATGGGTTACTAAAGAAGTAAAAGATTGATTGCTGTTGCATACTGCCTACTCTGGGAGCACACTCAGAGCGCCTTACTGCTCCATCCACTGAATGTACTCCAGATATGGATGGAGAAGATGGAGAAGGCTGGCTAATGTGGATTTTCTTCAGGATATTCGCTGGAGTGGCTCTTCCCAATCAGGGACCAATCCCAAAAAGCCCAAATCCTATAGCACTGGGCTACTTCCCTGGAAGTGGCCACTATGCATGTTCAGAATTCCATGGGGTATACCCAATCCAAATCCCACTATGGAGAGAGACATACAGAGACTGAAAAACAGATAGACAGAGACAGAGAGAGAGAGACAGAGAGACAGACAGAGACAGACAGACAGACAGAGACAGAAAGAAAGAGTGAGAGAGAGAGAGAGAGAGAGAGAGCAAGGCAGATACAGAGACAAAGAATGCCTTGTAGGACATATGTAATATTTACATATAAATTTATAAGTATACACACACGTACACACATACACTAAAGGGTGTGACCTGACCTACTTGCCAAAGTTAAAAGATGAGACTTCTGTCCTTCTTTTAAAGAAAGCTCTCATTTTAGGGAGAGTCCCAATGATGTTTCACCTCACTCTCTCCAGAATCCTCCTCTTTCTCTGAATCCTTCCTCTTTTCTCTGCCACATTGCTCCTCCCACCCTGAGAAGCCTCCACCCTGTGGCCCTCCTCTCCTCACTGGAAACTCCCATTTTGGGGGACTACCATTTTAGGAAGGACCTCAGCCATGCTTCAAATTTCTCCTACCTGAATTCTTTCCAGAATCTTCCTCCTTCTCTTTGCTGGCATACTCTGCCTTCTCCTTGTTTGCAGCATTTGTACCTTTCATTCCCCCCATTTTCAGTTACTCTCTATGTGCTACTTTCCCCTATTAGAGTATAAGCTCCTTGAATATAAAGACTATCTTACCTGAGTGTGGTTTTTTTTTAATTCTCAGGGCTTAGGACAGCCTCTGGAACACTGTTAGCTTAATAATATTTTCTCTAGTTAAAGAGGAAAATCCCCATTAACACTATATTTAAGATTTTGATGACCACTCCTGGAGGGGCAAGAAGAGTAACTTTGCCCCAAGGACCTGTTGAGTCAAGGCCTATGGGAATCAGCCCTGATATCTATAGAGGTTACCCTCAGAGGAGTGGAGAACCTTTGGCCTTGAGGCTACATGTGGCCTTCTAGGTCCTTGGGTGAAGCCTTTTGACTGAGTCCAAGTTTTACAGAACAAACCCTTTTATTAAGGAGATTTGTCCTGTGAAGTTTGGATTCAGTCAAAAGGCTGCACTCAAGGACCTAGAGGGCCACAGTCTCCTCCCTGCTAGACTTTGCATTTATAGCAAATGCAAACAGGAGCTGAATTTAGAGCAGAGACATAACAAAGACAAGGCAGAAATCATGCATTAAGTATTTGCTATGTGCCAGGCACATAGTCACAGGTCAAATTAGTCAATACCTAAAGAAATTAATTCAGGCTATTCACTGGAAGGTCAAATACTGAAGCTGAAGCTTAAATACTTTGGCTACATGATGAGAAGACAGGACTTATTGGAAAAGATCCTGATGTTGGGAAAAATTGAAGAGAAAAGGGTATGACAAAGGATGAGTTGGATAGATAGTATCACGTATACAACAAACATGAACTTGGAGAGACTTAGGGATGTAGTGGAGAGATAGAAGAGCCTAGCATGCTATAGTCCAGGGGGTCACAAAGAGTTAGACACTCACCACTGAACAACAACAAAATGTGCCAGACACTGAGTATACAAAAAAAATGGTTAGATATGGTTATTATACAGCCTTCCCCAGGGAATCTCTTGGCTCCAGGGATGGCAACCATGGAAAATTAGTGACAAAGCAGCCCAGGAGATCTTGGAAAAGGACCACCCAGCCAAGGAGCTCCTAGACCCAGCTTCCTGGAGAGAACAACAGGAGCTCCATTCAAGTTCCTAAACCATGCCTTTTAGAAAGAAGAGGAGCAACCACCATCACGGAAACAGCCACATTGTGGAGAAGAAAACTTGGACCTCACCCTCCATTACTATTGAGTTACAATGCACATCCTGTGGAAAGAGTCTAAAGTTTCGAATCCCCTTTTAGGTGAGCCTGGAGGACTATGTAGGTTGTGAGTCCCCAAAATAAGAAAACATTTCAAGTAGCTAGAGCTAATCCTTCCCCTTCTGATGAGCCCTATCTCCCCAGGGACCTATAAGATCCTCTAGACTCATAATGTTCACAATTTGCCTAACCACTCCTGCTCTCCAGTAATGCTCCAGGCTTGGCTCTCCATTGAGAATGGTCATGAATCCTGTCAAAGATCACCATCAGAACTCTACCTTCTATGGCCAATTCACCAAGGAGAGGGTTGAGAGAGTAACTCTTCCACCACTGGCAGGAAAACGTCAGTCCCTCCCAATCCATCTGCATGAAAGGCCAGTCAGTGCTTCACTGTTTGGCTGGAGGTAAAGAGAAGGAGCTGCCCTCAGGCCAGCTTGGAGCTCCAAGGAAGCCCTGGCTAGATTACAAGACTTGGTACAGATACATGATTTCCTTGATGGCTGCACTGCCTTTACCATTGCTGATTAAAACTCATCCTCACCTTCGGATCTTCTATAGTCCTTGTTCACAATCTCCTGTAAATCTTCCATAGAAAATTTACACAATGAAATTGTCTTCAAAATAACTCCTAATAATACTTATTTCCTTGACATTTTTCTCTGTCATAAAACAATATACAGAAGTGGGAGGAAAGCATCGTGGTTGATTCAGGAACACAAGTTTGAAACTAGAAGGGATCTGAAAGACTATTCCAATTTCCTTATTTTACAAATGAGGAAACAGAGGACCAGAGAGATAAGAGGCAGGATTAGGGTCACATGGGTACTACATAGCAGGGCTAGGCTTTGAGCTAAAGCTGTCTCACTCCAAATCCAATGTTCTTTTCCATTTTCCCACTAGCCTGGGTTCAGGTAAGTTCTGTGCCAGTTAATCAAGGGAACCAGAAAACAGATAAAAGGCTAGGAGGTGGGAGGACCCAACACACGCTCAGGCCCCAGAAACCCTCTCACCCTCTCCTGTCTTCAATCTCCTTTAGCAATTAAAAGACAGCACACCCTTATCCTGAATAGAAGTTCAATTAGATCCAATAATGAAATCATCAGTGTTACCGAGGTGGAACTTGGCACTAATTAGTTTTTTGATACATAAATACAATTTCCAAATGCAATTTGTCCCCAAGCTGAGGCTGCTGATTCATTCCTCAGTGTTTGCTATTACAACAGGGAGCTATGTGTAGCAAACTGGATTCCAGTTTCTCAGGGAAGAGGTTTTCTAAGGACACGGCCATTTGGACAGGCAATGTCCAGTGATCAGTACATGTTGGCCAAACAGGAGCTGGCCAATTGTCCATTTGGGGTAGAAAAGTCCTTTCTCTGATCTCATTGACACGCATGTCATTTTTATCAACAGCCAAGTCAACTAAATCACTCTCTGCCTCTATCCCCCCTTTCTTTCTTAGCACTCTCTCCTCCCAGCTGATAATAATCCCTTACATTTGTATAGACTTTTAAAGATTACAGACTAGTTTTAAGCAAGCACCATGTATCATGTTATCCTCCTAATTACCCTGTGAGGTCTGTAGGGAAGGTATTCTCATTACTTCCATTTCACAGATGGGGAAACAGACCCAAAGACTTAGGTAAGTCCAAAGATCAACATTATGGTCCTCTGACTGTTGGTCCTGCGTCCTTGCCTGGCATACCCTGGCATAGTCACATTTTTCCTCTTTCTCCCTTTTCAAATTTGGCTCTAACACTACTTCTGCTGTCTCAGACAAGTCATTTAACCTCTGAGGTATTAATTACTATATCTATAAAAGAAGGAAATTGGGCTAATAATAGTAGCTACCATTTTGTTGTTGAGTAATTTCAGTCATATCTGACTCTTTGTGAACCTATTTAGGGTTTTCTTGGCAGAGACACTGGAGTGGTTTGCCATTTCCTTCTCCAGCTCATTTTACAGATGAGGAACTGTGCTAAACAGAGTTAAGTGACTTGCCCAGGGTCACACAGCTAGTAACTGTCTGAGGGTGGATTTGAATGCAGGAAGATGAGTCTTCCTGACTCCAAGTCTGGTGTTCTATGCACTATGGCACCACCTAGCTGCATTTATATAGTGCTTTAAGGTTTGCAAAGTACTGTGCATGTCATTTGATCTTCTTAACCCTGAGAGATAGACATTGTTATTATCCGCATTTTACAGATGAGAAACTGAGGGTTAGAGAAGTTAAATTACTTGCTCAGGGTGACACAACCAAGAAAGTATCTAAATCAAGACTCAGGTCTTCCTACTGTAAGTTCAGCATTCTATCTCTCAGACACCTAGCCACTAGGTGAACTCTAAAGTCCTTTCCAGATCTAGTGAATCAGTCAATAAGTTTATTTAATATTTAGTAAATCAGCATTTAGTAAGCACCTACTATGTGCCATGTGCCATGCTAAATCCTAGATATACAAAAAAAAGATAAAAGACAGTCCCTATCCTTGAGGAGTTCATAGTCCAATGGGGGACACCATGCCAACAACTATGTACAATCAAAATATCTACAAGATAAAATGAAAATCATTGATGGAGGGGAAGCACTAGCATGAAGGGACATCAGGGATGGTCCTGTGGCCTGCTTCATCTTTATCACATTCAATCTTCTATTTATTTATTTATTTATTGGGAAGCAAAGCCATGGAGTTGGAGCAAACTGAGTCCCGGCTCTGCTATTATTATCTGTACGACACTGGGAAAACCACTTCCTAGATCTGGTCCTCAGTTTCCTCATCTGTCAAATTGGTCAGTCAATCAGATAGCCTCTCAGGTCCCTCCCCTCTATGATGCCATGCCTCTAAGCTGATTGTGTGGTTTGTGACAGCAATGTCTACATACAAAAACTAAGTTGACTATAATCAGCCTGTAGCTATTCCAGGTTAATATCAGACAGCTGCTGATACTATTACCATCTACCCCCCTCCCACCATAAATACAGTCTTCTAAACCATAGAGATTTGCCCATTTGGGGTTGGAATGATGGTCCCTGTCTTTTGGACCCTTCCCTCCCTTTATTTGGAGAGGGTAGATGGTGGCCATCTGGAAGTACCTCCCAGATCCAAGATTTAAGGAAGGGGCCCAAGGAAAATAATTCATAATTTCCTACCTAGTTGCTCTCCCAGACTCCCATCACTATCTCCAGAAGCTCATCTTCCTGCAAAAATCAAATCTACTCTGAAACTCCCAGCTCCTCAGAATCCTCTGCCTCACGGACATAGAGACCTCCTCCCAGATCTTCTCTTTAAGAAAAGCCATTCTAGAATTCTCCATCCCTCCCTCCTCCTCTTTCAGATCCTTTTTATCCAAACTGCACAGAGGGTCCTCTAGGTCCTCAAGTGTAGCCCTTCGATGGAATCCAAACTTTACAGAACGAATTCAGGATTTAGGGTTAGAATTTGTTCTGTGAAATCTGTATTCTGTCAAAGGGCCATACTTGATGACCTAGAGGGACACATGTGGCCTTGAGGCCCACCCTTGGATTAGGGTAATATATTCTGGGGCTCACAGAAATTGTATAAAAATCATGGATATTTCTATAGCCCCTAAGGTTTGAAAAATACCTTACATACATTATTTCATTCTGTCCTAACCACAATCCAAGGTCTAAAAGCTGAAAATTTAACCATCCACTCTTCTGAACCTGTAAAAGCTGGCTTTAGTTCAGCCCTGAATGCTTCTGCTCCAGGTATCTTCCCACGAGACCTCATGATTTTGTCATTGTGTTTTTAAAAAACCCTTTGCCAGCTCTGGAGTCATACTATTAATCTGGATTCCTCGACCACTTTAAAATTTAATTGCTCTTTAAAAGCTTTGCCTTTCCTTCAGAAGAGGTTACTATCATATTTATCACTTCCTTTCAAGTTGAGTTTGAAGTATTCTTGGATACTTTGATGGATTTGTCATCTCATCAATGTGCAGGGATTCTTAACCTATTTTTGAGTCATAGACCCCTTCTCAGAATAGTGCTTTAAATGCATGAGATAAAATACATAAAATTACAAAGTAAGCCAATTCTATTGAAATATCATTATCAATTTTTTTAATGTTTATGGAAATCCTCTCCCCAGATTAAGAGCTGCTGATCTGAGAGAAGGACCCCAGTATATGGGAAGGAGCTCTTGTTGAAGAATAATAAGAGGAAATAGATGGGGTTTTGTACAGGATGTGAAGGTATGGAAATGGAATCCACACTATTTGAAGAAATCCTCCCATTCAAAGGTTATTAACTTGGGGTTCATGGTCATAGATCACCAGGCTGCCAAATGTATCCATAACATGAAAAATGTTAAGAATCTAAGATCTAACTACATATCATAACATACATTCTCGATCAACTTGGTTTTTCCTAGCCCCACATATTAAAAATAATTTAATCTGGAACTTCTTAGAATATATATCTCATGGTGACACCCAAGAGTTCAGAGGACTATTTCCATTGGTTTCTTACTGAGTCCCCTTCCTTTTGCCCTCTAAATGCATCCATTCCCCAATGGGGGAATCCATGTCCTCTGCTCTCTTAGCTTCTCTAAGATTTCCCTGGAGAATCTCATCTACTCAAATAGATTCAGCTATTACATCTCTAAGGCTAGCTCCCAAATCTCTGTCTCCACTTCCAGCCTCCCTACTGAGCACCATCCCATCCTGCATTTCCATTTCCCTGCTGGATATCTCAATATGAATGTCTCAGTGGCACTACAGACTCAACAAACCCAAAACCAAGCTCATTATCACTCTCCTAAAATCACCTTATCTAAAGGATGGCAACCTAAAGAAGAGAAAGAGCTGCTTTCAAGGTTTTGAATGGTTGTCAATGGAAGAGGGACCAGTGAGGGGAGGTTGCATAGAAGTAGATTTCAACTCAACATGTGGGAAATTTCTGTTTTGACAACGGGCAACCAAAGCTGTCTGAAAATGGCATATGTTGATTGCCTCTGGAGGCTTTCAGGCAAGAATTGGAGAGACATTCCTTGGCAGTTCCAATTCCAGTTGATATAATTTCTAATCAGGCATGGGTTGGACTAGATCACCTTTGTAGTCTCTTCAAAATCCATAGATTCTATCATTCTTAATTATTGACAAATGAGAGGATTAGGGAACTTAAGTGACTTGACCAAGTTTATTCATCCTGGTAAGTAGTGGAACTGGGACTCAAACACAGGTATTCTGACTCCAAGGTCAGTGGTTTCTCCGTTATACCACACTGTCTCCACCATGTAGTTAAGGTTTTTTTTTTTCTTATCCTCATGGCTAGAGAGCAACCTGGCTCCAGTTCCCTTTCCCAGGCTTATAACATGTAATTCTCTTTAACCTTCTGTAGGTTCTTATCATACTGATTTATTGCTCTTCTTCATTTGTGATATTGAGGCAGCAAGATGGTACAGTGGATTGAGCATGGGCTTCAAGTCAGAAGACTCTAAGTTCAAATCCAGGCTCAGGAACTTAGTAGCTGTGTAAACCTGGGCAAGTCACTTAACATCTTTTTGCCTCAGTTTCCTCATCTGTAAAGTGGGGATAATATGCACCTACCTCCCAGGCTTATTGAAGATCAAATGAGATAATTGTGAAGCACAGTGTCTGGCTCATAGTAGGCATTATATAAATGTTCATTAGAATCATTATCATTATTGGTGTTACTCTTACTACTATTATTATATCTTCTGTGTATGTACCTTTGCATCAGCAATCTCCCAGGTCTATAATACATTCATGCCTTCCTCACTTCCAACTGTTAGGAATCAAAATAAATTGCCAACTCAATTTGTGTGCCAACTCCTACGTAAAGCCTTTTCTGATCCCCCCCACCCCAATTGTTTGCCATCTCAAATTATTTTGTATCTGCTTGGTGTATTCTTTGTGTTTACTTGTGTAAAGTGCTCTGCCCATGTAGGTTACATGTGTCCATGTGGGTCCATCTAGATGGGGCTCACAAGGAGGTATGAATAGACATCTCTATCAAAGGAGACTGATTCCTGCCAGGAAGTGAAACAGGAGATTAGGGCTATAATTCTGGCCCTTCTATTTTCCTCAAAGAGGGGGTATCAGACTAGAATTATGTATCTCTACCTCTCTAAATATTGATCTAGTTTTAGGTTCAAACGGTGCACCTAATCACTATCCCTTTCACAGGGAAGGAGTGTCCCAAAGGGCCCTATATATCCAAAGGCTTGATGTTTTTCCCACCCAATGCCAGTTACATAAAAATGTAAATAGGAAATAAACCCACTTACCCAAGCTGATAGCAAACAGAAATCTGAAAACGTATACAAATGAGAATGTTCCAGCCAAAACACACAGTGAATGAGCTCTCCCACTGGGAGTGTATCTCAGCTCGATCAAGAAAAAGAATCTCAGATCTCATCCAAAGGGAAATTTCCTAAAGTCTATTGTATAGTAAGTTGGGGGTGATCAAAGCTTTGACTTCTCAAAATTTCAGTTTCTTCCTAGAGATTTTCTCCCTCTTCAAGGACTTCTCCCTGAAGAGAATTTGGAACCAAGAGAGTATTCTGTCTTTAAAGCTAGAAGCCAAAAAACCAGGAGAATCTATCTTCTTCCAAGGTATGTTCAACTCTTCTCCTTACGCAGGTATGGAATATTTAGTGAGCAGTTTCCACCACTGAAGAGAGTCTTATGCAAATAAGCTGCCCGGTTACCCTTACATGTCATTTTGCCTAGAATATGATCTTCTTGAGAGCAAAGACATTCCAGTTTTTGACTCTGAATCCCCAGCCTGGCACATAGAGAATGCTTAGCAAATGCTTATTGAAATAACTGAATGAAGTACCCAGAGGGCAGGAACTGCCCTTGTGTCCCCCAAAGTGTAATTCAGAAGCGTAGGTACTCAACAAATACATATTGAATTGATCTAAATTGACTTGAATAGTTTCACTCACCTGCAAATATTTTTAAAATCATTACTACTACATCCTCGGCTTCATTTATTCTGGGGACTATAGCAAAGCTAAGATATGGACCCATGCCTTTTGGCTCCAAATCTAATGCTCTTTCCAATGAAAGATGGAGGACACAAGATCCTTCCTTATCTTGGCTCTACTACAATCCCCATCGTGTTGATTATTTGTTTAGGGAGGCAAGAGTTCCTCTGTCCTCCACCCCAGTAATAACAAATCTGAAGTCTTGTGTTCCATTCTGGGCACCGTATTTTAGGAAAGACATTTACGAAGTGGAGATTATCCCAAATAGTGAAGGGCTTTCAAGTCATGCCTATGAGGATGACTAGAAGAAATTGACAATGCTTAGCCCTAGAAGAGAAGACTTACAGTGGATATTACACTCATCATCAAAGATTCAAAGGGTGTAGGATGCAAGAATGGTTTCAGGGATCTGAAAGGAGCAAAAATGTCATGGACTAGAGGCCATAGTGCTACCCCATTGGATTTACTGCTTAGATGGGGGGGGCGGGGCAAATTGGAAAGTAGTACTAGTCTATATTCTGTCCCTAAACAGATGAATTACCTTGACCAAGTCATTTCACCTGTCTCAGACTCAGTTTCCCCAGATGTGAAATCAAGGAGTTCAACTAGATAATCTCTGGTTCAGCATTGTAGAGAGGTAATATGGTGCAATGGATAATCTGTGTTATTGCTAAGTGACTTATCTATTCAGAGTCTCAGTGTCCTCATCTGAAACAGAGATTTCAATTCAGCAAGAATTTCTTAATTGTCTGTTATGGACATATATTGTACTGGACACACACACACACAAAATGAAATAGTCCCTGTCCTCAAGGAGCTTACATTCTACCGTGGGAATATGTGTGCACAAAGAAATCCAAAGTAATGGGCAGCAGGAGAGATAGATGAGTCTGTAGCTCCTACTTTATGAGGTCATTCTGAAGATAATGAGATAATATGTGAAAGGACCGAATAAATATTACTTGTTATAATTATTATATCTTACCTCTTTCCTTGGCTCTATTTAATCTACTTGAAGGAGACAGGGGGGACAGAGGAATGGAATTAAGTTTCCCAGTGGCAATAGCTGAATAACATCAAGACAGAGAACTTTGTTTTTTAAAGTTATTTAACACTTTATTTTTCCCCAATTACATGTAAAAAATAATTCTTAACATTCGTTTTTTAAAATTTTAAGTTCCAACTTCTCTCCTTCCTTCCCCTTCCCCCTCATTGAGAAGGCAGGCGATTTAGTATAGGTTATACATGAAGACAAAGAACTGTCAAGGGAACAACAATAAAATGTCAGCCCAAGAAGTGTCAGAGGAAAAAAACCACAGCAATTTAATGCAAATCATATGCAAATAATAAGCAAACTATATGTAAATGGCTACCGCCTCCCTCCCCCTACCTCATGCAACTGGATGCTTCATATTACTGAAGAAAGCTTGCTACTACCCTTTAGGAGTGTCTGTTTTTTCTACCCAAGGCAAGTTTAGAGGAGCACAGACAGTGACATAAGATGGATATCCAGAGCTCTGGTCTTCCCGATGCCCTCAGCACTGACCGGTGTAGCAGGGATGCCTCGATCTGAACTGTGCGCTAGGGGAATGAATCTCTTTAATGAGCTATCAGGTTCAGTGGAATTACCAGACCCGGGCTTTAATAACTTCCTGGTTTTTAATACTTGAGCCCATAAAGATGAGGGAGAAACCACAGAGGATGGAAGCCAGCTGGGACTCGAGAACTGAACGCAGCTGTCTGAGAAGCGGAGCTGGAGGGAGGAGCCTGATTGGGACTCTAGGTTGCACCTCTGTCCCTGGTGCTGAGTATGTGGGGGCTGGAGAAATGGAGACGATAGGAACAGCCTGAGGCCAAAGTGGGGAAGTTTCCCTTTAGAGCCCCGCCCTTTCTGAGTTTTTCCTGGGTCTGGCCAATCTTGACTCTCTCAGCCAATGGGGCTAGTAGGGGATATTGCTTAAAGGATCACCCCTTTCTGGGGCATTTGCATAAAAAGGATCCCCTTCAGAAAAAAGTCCCTAGGACCCAAAGCAATGACTCCTAGCTCAATTTCAGGCCATTAGTGGAAATATCTGGAGAGCCCTAGGAACCAATCCGGAGCCTATGTGGGCTGCTTTCTACTTTCACTACAAGCAAGTCTCTTCAAAGAGAAGGGAGGTGATCTTGGCCTAGGAAGCAGTCAACTAGAGAATTCAGGTTCAAACCCTCCTGCTTCAGTTGCTTCCTGCTTGCGTGACCTCAGCCTGGGAAATAAAAGTACATCTTTGTTTCAATATAGTTGGTTCTCTTTGCAATCCTATGTCCTTTATTGTAATCATTTTAAAACATCACTATTGTCAAAAGGGTTTAACCAGGCTGCCCAAAGTATCCACAATACAAAAACAAAAGATTAAGAACCCTTGGGTAGTCAGTCTCTTAAAGTCTCCTCCAGATCCTATTTCTAGAGGTCAGAAAACCTGAAGAGTCTGGGCTCTGCCACTCACTGGTTGGGGGACCATGGAGAAGTTCCTTCACCTCTCCAAACCTCGGTCTTCCCCTCTGTGAAATGGACACACCTGCCAGGGATGTTACAAATCTTAACAGATCAAAAGTTTCTGAAACCCTTGTCAACTCTAAAACATTACACAGATGGGAGCTATTATTGCTACTTCTGCTATTAATAATGTGGTCTTTAACTGTAAAGCACTGTATAAATATAAGCTATTCAGAAGCACTGAAATCCTAGCTTAATTTCTTGTTTGGTTGATTTTCTAGATTTAAGAAAGCAATAGGGAAAAATGTAAATAATGCAGATTAAACTTAACAGTGAATCTTGCCCGAAGGCATTTTTTTTCCAAGAGCCAGGTGTTAAACATGTACTAGCACACCCCTGGCTGGGCCCAAAGATATAACAAACAAGAGTCAAATCAACCTACCCATGAGGAAGTGAGCATGTGTTGTCTTCATCCTGCCCTGTCCCTTAGTTTCCCATCTAAACTCTCACCCAAAGAAAGCACAGAGAGAGATTAGGCTACTTAAATTTCTGAATGTAGCATACCGTGATTCCTGCCAAAGAGTGTTCTCAGAGTCAGGCCCCGGCTTTTGGGAGTGAGCTAATTTGGTCTCATAAATGAAAAGTATGTTACTGAGCATGAATCAGAAATTTTGTTGTTTGTTGCTCAGTCATTTCAGTCACGTCCAATTCTTTGTGACCCCATTTGGGGTTTTTGTGGCAAAGCTACTGGAGTGGTTTGCCATATCCTTCTCCAGCTCATTTTACAGGTGAAGAAACTGAGGCAAATAGGGTTAAGTGACTTGCCCAGGGTCACACAATTGTTTGAGGTCAGATTGGAACTCGGTTCTCTTTCTGACTCAAGGCCCAGCACTCTATCCTCTGTACCATCTAGTGGCCCATAAATCCGAATTACTGACATTGATGCCTGAGACCATAGGCTCATGGCTCTAGAGATGGAAGGGACCTCTGAACTCTAGTCTAACTCTCTCATTTTACAGATGAGGAAACTGAGGGACAGGGAGGCTAAGGGATTTGTCCAAGGTCACTCAGGTAGAAAGCATCCAAGGTAGGACTTAAACCCAGGACTTCTAGAGCCAGTGAGCTGTCCATAAAACACTTGGAGGCTTGTAAATCACTTTGACATACTTTAGCTCAATGCATTCTCACAGTAACCTTGTCAAATAAACACTACCAAAATTGAGGTCAGAAAACCTGAATAGTGGGTCCTGCCACTCACAGGTTTGAGGACCATTGACAAGTCCCTTCTCCCCAACCTCAATCTTCTCCTCTGTGAAATGAGCGCATCTGCCTTGTATATTTTTACAGCTGTGGAAACTGAGTTTCAGAGAGGAAGTGACTTTCCCACAACCACACAGCTGTGTCAGGGACAGGATATGAACCTGGGCACCACCTAACTTCAGGTTCAATATTCTTTCTACTCTACCTTTCTAGCAACACGGTGAGCTGGCAATGCTAGTCTGTCATGGATAGTATTACTAGTTAGTGTGGATGGATTTTCTCCATCCAAAAAAGGAGGACAATTAGTTTATCCATTTTTAAGCTTTGATTTTTACCTAGTTCTTCTTGCTGTTCCTCATACATGACATTCCAATATTCCTTTTCCCACTACCATGTCTTTGCACAGGCTGTATCCTGGGTCTGGAAGACATTTCTTTCCTCACCTGAACCATCTTAAAATCCCACACTTCTTTCAAAGCACAGGTCCCATGCCACAGCCTATACAAGGCCTTTCTTGATCACCCCACTTCTTAATGTACTCTCCCAATTAAACTATTTACTGTAACTTTGTACTTATTTATCTCCATCCATACTACATTCCAGCTCCCCAACTGAATGTAAGCTCCTCAAGGACAGAGAGGGCTCCATTCTTGTCTTTGTATCCATGGGTGCCTAGCACTGTGCCAAGCATGCAGTAGGCACTTAATAAATGGTTGCTGATTGATTTATTAGTTGACTTAAAGTTCACTTCCTTTCTTGCCTGTGGTTGAATTCATGAAGTGTCCCCCATAAAATGAATCTTGAGCCTTGGATTTGCAGCCAGAAGACCTGGATTCATAACCTGGCTCTGCTACTTATTACCTATATGACTTTGGTCAAGTCTGGACCTCAGTAAAGTGAGTGGGTTGAATTATGATTCCCTGAGGGCCTCTTCAGTTCAAAATCTATGATCAAAAGACTAGAAAATCTTTAAGATACTCTCTAACCCTTTTGTTCAGTTGTGTCTGACTCTCTGTGACCCTGTGGACTATACTGTCCATGGGGTTTTCTTGTCAAAGATACTGGAGTCATTTGCCATTTCCTTCTCCAGTAGATTAAGGCAAACAGAGGTTAAGTGACTTGCCCAGAGTCACACAGCTAGTGAGTGTCTGAGACCAGATTTGAACTCAGGTCTTCTTGATTGTAGGAACAGTGTTCTGTATACTGAGCCACCTGGCTACTCTAAATCTCACTAGATTCCTGTCTATGGAGGTTTGCTTATTCCCTGACTAACGAACTCATTTTATAAGGGGAATCAAAAGCCCACTCATTATAACACTGAGGCTTGAACCACCCAAGATGAGCTATGGAGGAAGCAATCAGCTCTCTCTTCATCTCCCCCATCCAAGGGTCATGGAAGCTCAGTAGTAGTTGGATTCCATAAGGAAGGAGCTGAGGCATGTCGTCCAAAGAGAATGAGTAGAAACTGATTTTAATCCCTTTTGACTTCTACCCAAAAGCACTTTCCTGTCTTTAAAAGAGGGAAAGCTAGACATAAAGACAGATACTGGGCCCCCTCACTATTTTCCTGGGAGTTAATGAAGCATGAGGAGGAAGATATTCATTCTACCGTACACTCAGCAAAAACAGATGCTTTTAAGCTATGACTAGGAGACAGCAAATGACTCTCTTAAAAAAATTTGCCCACATGAAAAAATAAGGAATCCCAGTAGACCTTTCAATTTGGCCCCAGTGTTAAATTCTGCGCTTGGGACACTATCTATTGACAAAGATGATGGTGAGTTTGATAAAGATTCATGAATTGGTTTTGCAGCTGATAGACTTTTACTAGATATAGAATACTACAGTTCTCAAGGACCTCAGAACATAGAGCTCAGAATGTCAGGGCTGGAAGGAATCTCTATTCTCTCAACTACATTGTCTCTCATTATAAAGTCATCAAAGAAAAATCACATTCAAAGTTTAATGCAAATTCATAGACCAGAAAGATCATTTCTTCAAGTGGATGGGAAGAATCAGTGAAAACTTCATAGAGGAAGTGTAATTTCAGCTTGACTGACAAAAATGGGTCTTTCATTGTTAAAACACAGACTTGGGAAAGGTAATATATATTGAATATATGAATGTGTTTATCAAAGAGTAACCCAAGCCTCAAAGCCCATTGGTTTGAGACTCTCTCCCAAATAGTAGAAATTGATTACTCAATGCCCTGCACCTGTGTTAAGGGTGGACACGATATTTGAGAGAGTGAAAAGAAATCTACCCTTAACACTCTCTTCAGGTGCTTCTGGTTTCCAGCTTCAAGAGAGAAGATGGACGATGCCAAATCTGCTTCAGATTGCCAAAGGAAGAAAAAGAATCTGGGGGAAAGCTGGCAGGAGAGAAGGTGGAAGCCTCCATCATGTCCTTATCCCCAGCTTGCTATACTAGAGACTTCGGGGAACTTCCCCTTAATCTGGTACTCTCTTTGATTGAGATGAGTTACTGTGCTCCATATGGGACAGCTCCTTTACTCTGTACTCTCTGGTACATATTCTCATATGTATACATTCTCTGATTTCTATTTTGCTATCAATTTGGATAAATGGGTTTCTTTGCTATTTGCTATGTGTGCGATCATTCTGGAACTGGCATTAGGTGAGAAAGAGAGTCATACCTTGGATATAAAACTTGCAGTGTTCTGTTCCCCATTAAGAAATAGCAATCATAGGGGCAGTTAGGTGGCAAAGTGAGTAGAGCACCGGCCCTGGAGTCAGGAAGACCTGAGTTCATATCCGGCCTCACACACTTGACACACTTACTAGCTGTGTGACCTTGGGCAAGTCACTTAACTCCAATTGCCCTGCCCCAAAAAAAAGAAATAGAAATCACGAATTTAGCTTGAACCTGAAAACTACATCTCCTAAACTAACAATATTTAAGGGAGCAGATAGATATCATTGTAGTCCTGTATCTCCTCCCTTTGAAGAGCACAGACGGGCCAGTTTCTAGGCCCCCGACCTCCCTCTGCCCTTCCTGGCAGGAATTAATCTTCTTTGGAGAAAGGGAAGGGAAAGAAATCCTAAAGATATTTCTATTCTGGCCTTGCTGAGAACCAACCTGAGACAACCTCACTACAAAAGGATCATAAATTAAGAGTGAGAAGAGGTCTTAGGGATCATTTAATTCAGTCTTTTCATTTTATAGATGAAAAACCTGTGGGCCAGAAAGGGCAAGCAGTTTATCCAGAGTCACACAGGTAGTAAGCATCAGAGCTAGGGCCTTTGACTCCTGATCAAGGGTTCTTTCTCCTGTAGCACAGTCTTCCTGACATACTTGCCTGAAAAACAGATTGTGAGAAGAATAGAGAATGAGGAGTTTAAAAGCCAACCCAAAGCTATAACTAGGGTGAGTGGTCTGTGGCTCTGTGCTGGGGTGCTGAAATCTAGAGGATATAGGAACAGCACTGTAGGAATAACCAAGCTCAGCTTTGAATTAGCAAGGATTGTTCCTGATAATCAAATGCTATCCCCTTCTCCTCCTTCCCCCAACCACATTTCAGCTATAACCTGAGTCAGCTCCTCTCCAGCCCCACTCTAGCAGAAGCCTCATGGTGCTTCATCCAAGCAAATGTGAATTGAGAGCACGTATTGTGCCACTTGCCTCAAGAGCAAAAAAATTGCTAGTTAAAGCTCTGATAAGAATAATAAAAGTTATATAAGGGCAGGAATAAAGTAGCCAAGGATGTATTAATGAGGGAGGGGGAGTAAAGTGCTATAAAACCTAAGAAATAGCCTGGCGGTCCTCAGAGAGGGCAAATACTATGGCTTAAAATAATAATTCACATTTCTATAAATACTTTAAAGTTTATCGAGCTCTTTCCTCCCTGAGTTATCTCCATTTTAGAGATGAGTAAGTCAAGTGAACAAGCATCTATTAAGCGCTTACTATGTGCCAGGTGCTGTGCTGAGCACAGGGATGCAAACAAAGGCAAGAGACCTCTCCCTAATCCCAAGGAGCTCAACAGACTGAGAGTCAGAGATGGGAAGGGACTACACCAGAGTAGGCTCAAGAAAGGAAGGAAAATCAAGGCTAATGCTCCAGAGACAAGTTACTCTTCTGTCTGGCCTGGGGGATGGGACTGGTACTCATTAAACCAACATTCTGGAAAGTTTCGGCATCAAGAGCATTAGTAGTTGGTCCCACAAACTTTACCATACAGACACCAATTATACCGTAACTCCCAATTAAGGGAAAACTCATCATTTCAATGTAATGTAATTATACTAAATAACACTAGTCATGTCAGTGCAGAGACTGGGCCAGCCTCTAATTATATGCTGTACCCAGACACCTCCGAGCAGAGCAAAAATAATTGGGACCTGATATTTTCCCATTTCAGTGCTGGCCTGAGTCTTCCTCGGCAACCCTGCTATCACTTCCCTGCCCTCTCTGGAGCAGGGGAATCATCTGGGTTTGAGATCCTGGCGCAAGTGGATTATTGACAGCCACCATGCAGGTATGGGGCAGACTGTTGTGGCCTGAATTTAGAGTTAGGGGACCAAAATTCAGATCCAGCCTTTATAACTTGTAATCTGTTGGATCTTTAGCAAATCGCTTAACTTCTCAGGGTAATTTCCTTCCCTGTACAATAGATGTTGGACTAATTGATCTCTAAGCTCCTTCCACATTTAGGTCTCTAATATTTTTTCCCAAATTCCCAGGCTGAAAATCTCCTTCTTCTTCCAACTTCCCAAGAACATTTGGTCTGGATCTCTCCTTAACTATCAGATGATGCTCATACATACTAGACAAATGCCCTGACACACCTACAACCCTCCCACCCCCAGCAGATCATGTGCCTTAGAAGACAGATAAGAAAACTAAGATCCAGAGTAGGTAAGCCACAAAACTTGTTAAAGCAGAATCCAGGACTCCTAATTCTTACCCTCAGACCAGGTTACCTGTACATGATTTATCTTTCCTACTAAACTGTAAGCTTTTGAAGGGAATGGGTTCATATCTTAATATGTTATGGGCAGCTAGGTGACACAGTGGATCAAGTGCTGGACTTGGATCTGAGTTCAAATCCTGCCTCAGACACTGGCTGTCGTTTAATCTCAGAAGCAAAGGCAGGTAACAAGGGGAAGTCTCAAATGTGAACTTACCAGGAGAGGAAACGCAACACTTCTGCCCTCTTAGCAGTAGTAACTCATCTATGCTTTACAAATTATTGCTTCATTCAATCCTCACAACAACCCTGGGAGGTAGGCTCTATTATTATCCCTATTTTACAGATGAGGAAACTGAGGCAGGTTACGTGACTTGTCAGGGGTCAAACAGCTAGTAAATATCTAACTTTGGATATGAACTCAGATCTTCCTGATTCCAAGTCCAATACACATCCCCTGTACCACCAAGACTATCAAAGGGGTCCATAATGAAAAAAAATTAAAAACTCCTGGATTTGACAATCTTTAAGGTCCCTCCTATCTCCTCTTCGCTTTGTTCCATGGCCCTTTCCAGCTCAGATGGCCTTTGTTCTAAGGTTCCTTCTAACATCCTATGTTCTAAGATCCCTACAAATTCTAACTTTCTTTGTTCTAGGTTCTGAAGTCCCTTCTTGCATTTCTCATCCCATATACCTGGCATGCCTCTTATAAGATTGGGTCTGCTGATCTTGAGACCACCGTGATAGTTTCCCCTTAAGAGAGGTGGTAAGCTTATAGAATATATTCATGGAAATATACTGGCAATAGCATTTTTCAAAGGTTAGCGCAAAAGTGTCCTTCAAATAATATTTTGTCTACCACCAGCTTGTTTTTCTCCCTGATAACAACTCCCCAAATATTTTGCCCTGCAAATTGGTGAGCTCCAGGGTGGCCTTTCTTGGTCCTCCCATCTAGGGAATGTGCTCCCTCCCAAACTACATTGTATTTAACTGCTTTGCATATATTTGTATTTATTCACTTCAGCTTTCTGTTGTGTATATTTTATGTGTATTTGTTACCTCCCCATTAGGATGTAGGGATTGCTCCTCAAGAGTAGGGATTACCTCATTCTTTGTACTTGCATCTCCAGCACCTAGGACAATGACTATGCTATAGTAGGTGCTTAACAAATGCTTTTTGATTGATTCTATCTCTGGCATTCTATGTCCTAAGTTCCCTTCCATCTCTAAGAGTCTATATTCTAAGTTCCCTTCCATCTCTGGCATTCTATGTCCTCAGTTCCCTTCCGTCTCTAACAGTCTATATTCTAAGGTCCCTTCCATCTCTAACTTACTCTGTTGCTTTGGAGCTAAAAGCCCTTTATAATCTGATCCCTTCCCCTACCTTTCCAGTCTTCTTACAGCTTACACTCCTTTGGCCTCCATTCTCACCTAGCCTTTAATTACTGAATAAGTGTTGCCTCGGACAAACACCTGAGGCCATCACCAGTTTTCCTGACCTGCATCTTTTTACTGGACTTCGATGACTCTGGAGGAGAGCATGAGGCTGATGGCTTTACATAGCTCTGCTTCACTCAAATCCAACTCACTTGCAAGTCAAGACATCACCCTCCTGATGTCATTGGTCCTCTTTTGGGAATGAAAGACAAACAACAACAAAGCTTACACCCCACCGGGTACTCTTTGATCTAACGACAGCCTCCTGGCTGATCCCTGAACAGGACACAGCCCTGAGCATTTTCTCTGGCTATTTCCCCATGAAAGCTGTCTCTCATCATCTCCACTTCCTTGCTGCCCTGGCTTCCTTCAAGTCCCAGATAAAGTCCCTCTTCTGTAGGAAGCCTTTTTCCAATCAGTCTTCATTCAAGTGCTTATTCCCTGTGTACCCTCTATACATCTTATTTGTACATAGTTGCTTGCTTATTGTCTCCCCCATTAGATTGTGAGCTCCTTGAGGGCAGGGACTGGCTTTTACCTTTCTTTGTATCCTCAGTTCTTAGCACAGTGGCTAATACATAGCAGACATTTAATAAATGCTTGTTGACTGAGTAACTATATCCTAAGGTCCTTTATATTGTAACAGACATGCTGTTGTTTTTTCCTTCCATTTTCATCATTATATGCTCTAAAATTCCCTCCAGTTCTAACATTCTATGTTCTGTGTTCCAAGTCCTTTACAAACTTTTACCCTATAGTCTAAACTCCCTTCCCCTTTCATCATCCTGTATTCTAAGGTCCCTTTTAGCTCTAACATCCTATATTTTATGTTCTGAGGTCCCTTCCAGTTCTAACATTCCATGATTCTAGCTCTATTTCTTAGATAGCCCAAGTGCTACCAAGCTTTTGGGAATCAATGGCACTTGTCACAAAGAAGTTGTTTTCCAAAAACATCCTCTCCACCCCTTCCCCACACAACCCCCACCCCCCATACACACCACCCTTCCAAGAAGAAGTTGGAAAGCTCCTTTTTTCTTTAGCATTTGGGTCCTTCATTTTTTCTCTCTCACCCTCCTTTCCAAATTGTGTATAATTAAATCCTACACTGCTTGGAAACTGTGACCAGAAGGCTCCAGATTGGATGGAAGAGGAAAGGGATTAGCTGGAGTGGCTCATTTCAGCAATAAGACTAATGAAGGAACAGCAGTAAGGTGTTTGTTTCTCTGGAGAAGTTTAACCTTGGGAAGGATTTCATCCAGGGAGGCTTGGCTGATGGGAGCTTGTCTCCTCTGGGCAGAGATCCATGATCACTGGCTCCGGATTTCACCCACTAAGATGGCAGATAGCTAAGTAAGCATTAAGCAAGGGATGCTGGCACTGGTCCCTAGGAAGCTGCTGAGAGCACATGTCTCGGAGAGCTCAGGGCCAGGACAAGAGCCAAGGTCAAGGGAAGACTCAGAAACATCCAAGTCATGCGCAGTCGGGAAAAAGGCTAGCAGCCAGGACTGCTGCTCGCATGGGACATTCCCTACCAATACTCTCAGCCAGCTTGCATGCATCTTAACAGAGTCAGAGTGGAGGGAATAAAGCCCTACCCCAACTACATCTGCTTTGTCTTAAGGTCTAAAACAGTATATTCAAGCACTGCCAGACTATTTTGATGATAGGAGAAAACTACTAATGGACATATTACTCTGCTGGTGGAATTAAGGATTTCCAGTTACTAAGCTCATAAATATGTGGTTTTGAAAGAGGACATTTCAATCAGGGAAGCATGATAGTGGGGTTTTATTCTGGTTTTGTTTTTGGAAACACCATTAACTTGGGATTCCAGCCCTGGTTCCTCCACTTAACAGGAAAAAAGCGGAGGAATAGGAGAAGTGATTCTGTAGAGCTTTCAAATTTCAACAATGCTTTACATGCAACTCATTTGATCCTCCAAACAAGACCAATTAACAGGCATTTAATGTTAATAATGGCAGCCAGGTGGCAGAGTGGTTAGAGTGCCAGACCTGAAGTCAAGAAGACTCAACTTTGTGAGTTCAAATCTGGCATCAGACACTCACTAGCTGGGTGACCTTGGGCAAGTCACTTAACCCTATTTGCCTTAGTTCCTCATCTGTCAAATGAGCTGGAGAAGGAAATAGCAAATTACTCCAGTATCTTTGCCAAGAAATCCCAAATGATGTCATGGAAACAGACACAAGTGAAAAATGGCTTAACAACAACAAGATTGATGCTAACACCTAGTATTTATATAGCTAGGTAGTCCAGTGGGTAGAGCACCAGGCCTAGAGTCAGGAAGACTTGAGTTCAAATCCAACCTCAAATGCTTACTAGCTGTGTGACTGTGGGCTAGTCATTTAACCCTATTTGCCTCAGTTTCTTCATCTGTTAAATGAGTTGGAGAAGGAAATGGTAAACCACTTCAGTATTTTTGCCTAAAAAACCCCAAAATCGGGTCAAGAAGAGTCAGAAACAGCTGAATAACAGCAATGCTCCTATAGCACTTTAAGGTTTGAAAAGCACTCTTACATACCTTATTTCATTGAATCTTCACAACAACCCTGTGAGGTAGGAACTATTATTATGTCCATTTTATAGATAAAGCAGCTAAGGCTGAGAGAGGTTGTGTGACCTACCCAGCATCATGCATCTAAGTCTTGGGGTCTGAAGCAGGGTTCAAACTCACATCTCTCTTATTCCTGGCCAAGGTAGGATCTGAACCCAGCTCTTCCTGACTCCAAAACTAGCATTCTCCATTACTGAATTGAACTAGCCATTTTTTCCCTTAAATTAAAAGCAGCAGGAGTCAGAGGGGGAGAGCAGAAAGAATATAGAACACCATTAGGTCTCTGCTGGGGAAGCTACCAGTGGAGTTCAGGGAGTGGGCTGGAGAGAAGTTTACTTTGGGAGTGGCCACCATGGCACTGGAAGCTCCTGGACCTCCTTGTTTAACTAATTATTCTTGCTGACCAACAAACAAGTATTTCTTAAGCACCTACTGTCTGCCCATCTTCTGACATCTTATTCATGCCAATATGCCCTGTGATCTGGTTGTCGCCTTTCTATCCCTTTCACAAGGCACTCACATAGCCCCACTCCAAGCATCTTCACTGGCTGATCCCCATGACCAAAATGTTCTTCATCCTCATCTCTGCTTCCTTGCTTTTATGGCTTCCTTCAGTCCAAGCTAAAATCCCCCCTTCTACGAGAAGCCTTTCCTGATCCCCCATTAATGCTAGGGCTGTCCCTCTGTTGATTGTCTCCAATTTTTCCTGTCTATATCTTGTTCAGAGCCATTTGCTCATTGTCTCCCTGTTATACTGTGATGTCCTCAAGAGAAGACTGTCTTTTTGCTTCTCTTTGTATCCCCAATGCTTAGCAACAGTGCCTGGCCCCTTAATAAATGGTTGTTGATTGTTGAGTAATAGGCACTATGTTAGACACTAAGGATATAAGTACAAATTATGAAATAATCCCTACTCACAGTCAGTTATTGTTATGATGGGGAAGGATTGCTAATGTTTTCTTCACTCTCAAAGCTTAGGCTTTTGTGGTTATTCAGTCATTTTTCAGTTGTGTCCAACTCTTCATGACCCCATTTTGGGATTTTCTTGCCAAAGATATTGGAGTGTGCCATTTCCTTCTCCAGCTCAATTTACAGTTGAGGAAACTGAGGCAAACAGGGTTAAGCGACTTGCCCAGAGTCATATAACCAGCAAGTGTCTGAGGCCAGATTTGAACTTAGGTCTTCCTGACTCCCGGCCTGGTGCTGTATCCCCTACAACCCTAGGGGCCCATGTTTAGGCTACCTGGGACAAAGCCTTGATGGCCTCACTCATATTGCATCTCTGGTTTCTGTTTACTAACTGCCTTCTGCATCCCTAGCCCCTCCAGCCTAAGGCCTAAAAGTCACACAGAGCACACTCTTTGAGTTTATGATGAATGACAGCCCAGTAAGCCATAGAAAAGAAACAAGTTAGTCTTTAAAAACAAAAACTACCAGAAGGGGGTGTGTCTGTTCCAGTGACATGCTCACCTGGTACACAGTAGGTGCTAAATAAATGTTTATTGACTGAGTGACATCCCTACAGGGCAAGGCATCCCAATGACATACACCCAAGCCAATCAGGAGGGCTACAGACTGAAAGCTTGTTCCTGCTAGCACCACTGTCAGCTTCTAAGTCAGCCAAAGGATCAAGCACCCAGCAGGCTTGAAATGAGTGGCTGCTAAATTATAGGGCAAGAAACACTTAGGGTAGTGGGAGGGAGAAGAGCAGGGGAAGCAAACTAAAAGCTGGCAAGTATGTCTCTTTAAAAAGTACATTACCCAAACAAATGGCAGGTTCTTTAATCCCTCCCACTCCTGCCTGAATGTGCACTAATTGAAAATTAAGTTTTCAATTTAAAACCATTTTCTAATTCTATCTCATTCAGAAGCAGTTAGAGCCCTGGTGTTTTGATGAATTCCCAATGTGTTTTTCATCCACTCCCTCAGGAAACCAACAAAGGCGCCTTGTCAACTCACTAGTGACAGCAGGCAGGAAGGTTTGTGCAGGGGGACAGTTGTCATGGGAGCCAGAGAAAACAGGGACAGGACGAGGCTAAAGTTTCAGCTGAACCCCAGTGACAGGCAGCAAGCTTTTCCTCTTCCCATCCCTTCCCTTTCAGTTTCTTTCCATTCAATTGTATTCAACAAACACTGGTTTTTTGGTTTTCTTTTTTCTTTTCTAGGCTGTCTGGCTAAGGACAACAGGGATGTCTCACGCTTTTATGCATCCCTCTCCTATTGTTTCCTGACTTAAGGGCTTCCTCAATGAATCGATTAATCAAGAAGAATTTCTTAAGCATTTACTGTGTAAGAGGTTCTATGCTAAACACTGAGGAAACAAAGTACAATGGCGGCTAGCCAATGAAGGGCCAGTCCTTGAAGCATACATGGACATTCCCTGCCTGATTTTAGTCTTTGAAGCATGCTCAGGCACTCTTACCACTTCCAATCCAACCATATAGAAAGTTTGGTTGGCCAATTTCCATCCATGATGACTCAAGGGTTAGTAGTATATGATAAAGAAGTCTTCTAATTGGTTGACAAGCCAGAAGAAGCACTGATGACCCAAGGACTACTGGGTTGAAAGTGAGTGTGCATACCTGCCCATACCTTAGTTTCTTTCCTGTCGTGTCTCAAAACGAAGACTGCTTTGAGCCACGGGCAGATGGCTTCATTCCTCCACCTACCTGCCATGTATCCACGAGCCCATGTTGTCTCTGCTTCTTCTGTGTTTATTCTTTCCTGATCTTAGGTTAATGAGTATCCTGAGAGAATGCCCAGGAGAACTGGTGAGATCAAGAGATCCAAAGGTCCTGCCAGAGGTCCCTCCAGGATCTGGAAGTAGTAGGAAGATCCACCAGAGATAGTAACAGCAGCCACAGATGTCAGAAAATGACCAGTCAACAACCTAAGGAGTTCCCTGCAGTGAACTTGTAGTCATTCCAAGAACTGGAAAGATTCAGGCAAGGGAGTAACGTAACTCAGGAACAGTCCAGCTGCCATGTGACCTGTCAAGAGAAAACACTACGCTCTTTGAACAAGCCTAGCTAAGCCACCCCTCTGAGGAGATGACCTAGCTAATAAACTGTGCAACTTGTCCATTGCCAGTGAAATGAACTTTATGAAGAAAGGACTTCCAGGGCTAGGAGTCGGAAGACACCTTTTCACCACATGTATCCTCTACACACATGCCCCACTACTACTGTACTATTAGTTTGATCTCATTCTCCTTAGAGACACTATGTGTGCAAAGGGAGAGTGCCCTTCCTGGTTTGGGGGAATGTTTTCTAGCAATTATTCTTGCTATACTATCTTTTTTTTTGTTTTGGTTTTTGTTTTTGGCAGGGCAATTGGAGTTAAATGACTTGCCCAAGGTCATACAGCTAATACCCTTTTTTAGAAGCTATGGAGTCAATTGGTTGATTGATAATGGAGAACACAGCAGTGGGGGCTCAGGAGCTACAATGTTAGAAATTACAACCCCTAGCACATCGAGGGAGACAAATAGCAAATACCCACTAAAGATCCTGAGCCATGCAAGTAAGTGGAAATTGGGGGAGTAAAGGTGGAAGGGTTGGGGGAAGGGTGATACAAAAGGCAAAAACAGGCCCTATCCTCAAACAGAATACTTTCTAATGAGAAGGCAGCATACACATAAGCTGAGAGACACCACTCTCAAGGCCACACAGAGCAGGGGCCTGAGCTGGAGTCTTGGGTGGTAGGGCTGGGCTATTGGCTAGAAGCCATCCTGAAGAGCCACAGCAGAACTAATGCTATATTCAACCTCTTGAGGGTACTACAATCTAAGCAGGAAGATGACATTCTCAGCACCATCCACACCTGTAATCAATATTCTAGAACCCTGTTGGAACAAAGGGAGTTCTTCATGAGGCACCTGTCTGGTGAAAAAGCAGCCAATGGCAGGGCCCAGAGGTGCCTTTCAGAAGTATAAGGTATGGATGAGACACCAATATAATCACTGCCACAATTAGTTATTGGAATTTTGGGCCCATCATTCTTTCAAGGTCAAGAAACTGGTCTTTTGAATACCCACGAAGTATGTACACCACACCCACTGGAGAAAGCCAAATAGGATGGCAACTCTTTGTTCCCTGGAGGGCTCCTTGTCTGCTGGGCCATCACCAGTCATCTTGACTTATGTCTTGTCACTGGACTTTGATGACTCTGAAAGAGAGAGTGAGGCTGATGACTTTGCTCAGCTCTGCTTCACTTAAATCCCAATTCACTTGCAAGTCAAGACTTCACTCCCATGTCATTGGTCCTCTTCAGAACAAAGGACAAACAACAATCTTGTCTATGGTAGAAGGCCTGATTCCAAACAAGGCTGATTCATCTCTGCTGATCTCTTGGTTCCAGGAGTAACATACGATGCAGGCCACTGTGGATTTGGTTGCCAGGGTCCCAAACATACACAAAGAGACACTTTTATTCTGAGCTGCGAGCCCACCCCAACAGTACAGTGACATCTCTAATATTTATGTGAAGCACAGAATGCTGCTGAAGAAGCCGAAGGAAGACAAGCCTGTCTTTGAAAACATGCGCTTCAGTTTTCTTAAGCACAAATGCTGCCTGTCAGTCTCTCCAAGAATCTCATGTTCGTCTTCATGCATGATTCCATCCTGCTCCTCATGGACCAGCCTTCCTTGGATTCTGGCTTGATTATTTGATTTTATCATTAGTGCCTATGACATTGCTGGTGCCATAAGCCTCCTGCCCAAAAAAGGGCTCATTAACTTGATTCATTGTTGTCCAATCTATGAACTCCAAAGAAATAGGTTTAAGGTTTTGGTCTTGAAGGAAGGAAGGAAGGAAGGAAGGAAGGAAGGAAGGAAGGAAGGAAGGAAGGAAGG
>CM053623.1:442291212-442337969 GCA_028646595.1 Phalanger gymnotis
AGGAGAGGAGAGGAGAGGAGAGGAGAGGAGAGGAGAGGAGAGGAGAGGAGAGGAGAGGAGAGGAGAGGAGAATATTTAGTTAGAATTCTAACTATTGAAAGCCTTCTTGTATGACGTAGCAGAAAAAGTCCAGAGCCCTGGGGTCCCAATCTTAGATCTGCCACCATCTTGCTATGTGGCTTTAGGTAAGTCATGTCATTAGGTAAGTCTTTGGGCCTCAGTTTCCTCAATTGTAAGATTAAGGGTTTGGACTAGATGAACTCCAAGGCCTCTTCCACACAGAAGGCCTAGGAAGCCTTAAGGGCTAGGATCCTTTCGACTCTAATGTTTTCATTATTCTATTCCCTAGATATAGAATCCCAGAAACTGATATGGAAGAGACTCCAGAGGAGACCCAATCCTACCCACACATGACCAAGAATTTCAGCACCACCAATAATTAATCACTGAGCTTATCCTTGAAGACCTTCTGGAAAGGGGAATCTATTACCTCTCCGGCAGGCCATTCATTTTTACAAAACACCTATTATTAGGATTTTTGTCATTCCTATTTTGAAATTAATTAAAGGAATCTGATCAATGATCTTCCACTATACGTTGTTATGTTTCTTGTTATTGTAGAATAAAAATAATAATAGCTAACATTTATATAATGCCTACTATGTGCCAGGCACGGTGCTAAGTGCTTTACAATTATCCCATTGAATCCTCACAACAACCTTGGGAGGTAGGTGATATTATTATCCCCATTTTTCAGCTGGGGAAACTGAGGCAAATAAAGGGGGTTTTGTGACTTGCCCCCCCACATGCATACATACATATGAGTGTATAAATATGTATATATATATATGTGTGTGTGTGTATCTAGTATATATGTGTGTGTGTGTATATACATACATACATATGTGTATATTCATCATCATTATTATGTACACAGTTTATCTTAAATCTTGATGCCTGTGATTGTGCCTTTTAGAGGAGTAAAGGAGAATATTACTCTGCATATATCTGCTATTTACTTAGTCATTTCTATCTCATGCTATATATTCTCTCTCTGTCTATCTATCTCTCTAAATATAATATATATACATATTTTCACATGTATTCCATGTTTTCTCACATCTAGTTCTCTCCCTATTAGACTGTGAGATCCTTGTCCTTTTTTTAAACCCCAGAGTTTAGCACAGAGCCTGGCACATAGTAAGCATTTAATAAATTCTTGTTGATAGGCTGACTGACAGAATGGAGCAAAGCAGTATTCCTAAAGTCAGATGGATCCAAAAAGAAGAAGAAACCAATTCTGAAAGCCTGTTTCCATGGTTGGTGGCAGAAGTGGCCAGAAATGAACAGAGAGAGTTTTCTGCTTGAGAGTTCCTCAGGAAACTTCTTCACACAAGAGGGGAGGAAACCTTGAAGTTCTTGGAGATTTAAAAAAAAGATAAATGAAAATACTAATAAAAGACACCAGAGGTAAAGGGTGAAATCAACAGATTGATTTCATTATGGGAATTAAAGTCATTTGAAAAACTGTCTACTCTATCCCCTCATATGTGTGTGTTTACTGTTGATTGATTATTGTGGTGATGATGATGATAATGACTTTGACCATGACAGTGGAGATGAAAATGAGGAGGAAAAGAAGGAGGAAGAGGAGGAGGAAAATGAAAGAGCATTGTAGAATGGTGCAAAGAGGGCTGGGTTTCCCATCCAGGGACTCCCTGTGCTGCTTATTCCAGGTACTCTTACTGTTACTTTCTACTTATGGGAGCTTGAGAAAGTTATCCAATTTCTCTGAGCCTCAGTTTCTTCATCTGTAAAATGGGGGCAGGCAGCAGGTCATTATATGATCTTTAAAGTCCCTATCACCTCTGACTTGTGAACTATATGTGCAAGAACAAATGAGCTAGTGCATCTATTTTAATATATGTATATATGCATGTATATATATACACATTTGCTAATATTTTAATATATGTATATATGTGTGTATACATATATACACATTTACAAATATGTATATGTGTGCGTATATATGTGTATACATAAATTTGTGTATGTATATAAAACTGTTCACAAGCCAGGAACATTTTTCACCAAGTCACAAATCTCAGAACTGAAAGGGAGCTCAATGATTATCTGGTCCTATTGACCACTGAATAAGAGAATTCCCCTCTACTCTCTTTAGTAAATGTTTTGAGCCTTTAAGCAAAAGAATAAGAGGGGAAATGTGATACAGTGGCACATGCATTAGACTTAAGAGTCAAGAGACCTGAGTTTTAATCCTGGTTTTAACACTTATCCATCTCTGAGCCTCAGTTTCCCCACATGTAAAATAAAGGCAATAACATTTGTGTTACCTAGTATAAACAATAGTTTCCAAATTAGTCTGCCTAGATCCTCAGTAGATTAACTACTACTTCAGGTTCTTGAGGCTATGCTTCTAATAGTGTTGATCATTAGCCCCTACCAGTGTACTTATCATTAACAATCAGGCAGTAGACCTAATTAGCTTTTAACAATGGCATTTACTAAGTCACCTGCCTCTCCAAACTAACTAATATTCATAGGACCAGCAAAGGGATTTTCCTAAATCACAGGTCTGACCACATCCATCACCCACGGAATAAACTCCACTGGCTTCCTATTATCTCTAAGATCAAATACAAACTCCTCTATGTAGCACTTAAGGCCTCATAAGCTGGTTCCCATCTACTTTTCCAGCCTTGTTGTACATTACTCACCTTTCATACTTTACATGCCAGCCAAACTGACTTTTTTTTTGCTGTTCCTCACATAGGACATTTCATCTACCACCTCCAGGTGTTTGCAGTGGCTGTCTTCCATGGTTGGAATACACCAACTCTTTACAATCCCTTACTTCCTTCAAAGATCAGCTTAATAAGTACCTTCTATATGAAGCTTTGCCCAGCTACAAGTTCATTTCCCCTTCAAAATAACCTTGTGTTTATTTTTAATGTATTTTGTGTGTTCTTATAAATAGAATATAAGCTCTTTGAGGTCTGCGATTGTTTCATTTCTCTCTTTGTATTCCCAGAACCTAGCATGATACCTAGTACATAGTAGGTATTTAATAAATGTTCTTGATTAATCATAAAGAATTGAACTTCAAATTAGTTACTCTGACTTCCTGACCCAGATGGGTAAGTTGATCTCTGGGAATTCCCAGGGCCCTTTGGTCTCAACCATCATCTAGATGTGGAAAAGTAGCCGGTAATATTCATTAACCATTACATTGCTAAGTTCTGTGTGTATTGGGATTTGGGTGTTGTAGGATGGAATTTTAAAAAATAAAGTTGTCAACTCCTAGAAGATAATGAAGAGTGAATGACCTGGAGGAAATGTTTAAAAGCTAGGGACCTAAAAATGAAAGAAAGAAACATGAAAGAGAATATATAGCACAATGATTCTCAACCTTCTCAAGTCTAAGAATATTTAACATCAAATTTTCCAAACCCCCACGTGCCAGTAGTTTCACTAATAGTATCTGGAGATTAAGAAAATGCACAATAACAAAATTATCATGTTTGGGGTGTATGTCTTCTTGTAATAGGCCAAGTCCCCCAAGGGCCTACACACCCCAGGTTGGAAACCACTGGCATAGGGTCAGGAGAGAATTGCCAATGTTTGTTATCTTTGTGCCTGAACTCTACAAATCTTGCGCCGCTATGTCTGTTTGTCTCAAAATCATGTCATAACCTCTCTGGAATACTCCCCTACCTTGCTCTCACACTCTCAGTTTGGATCCTCAGGAGATCAACTGCTGCCTCAGGATCTAGGGGCAACCCTTTGGTACTATACTTCTAATAGTCTCTCACAAGCCCCCACAAGTATACTAACTCTTAACAATCAGTCAGTAGACTGATTAGCTTTTAGCAAAGTCATTTACTAAGATACTATATTAAGACCTATTGGTATAAAACATTCCCCCAAAAAACTTAGGGCACAGTTGCCCACAATTATCCCCAGCATCCATGGGAAGAGTGAGTTAAAAATTAGATTACAATGGTAATGATAAATACTTGTAGACTCTACAAGTGACAAAGGTTAATACGGTTCCTGGTACGAGAAGTCTTTTCTCTCATTGCAGAATCATCACAAAAGCTCCTCCATGATTCAGTTTTCTGATGAGCGTGTTGCTTAATTTGTCTCACAAGATCTGTTCCTTTCTTGAGTCTATGGCTGGCCCTTCTCTTTGCCACTAGAGGTCAAAATCTTTGAAGCCACCTCTCCTCCCACATGACTGTCTCTCTAAATCCATTAAAGTATAACGTGTATCTACGCTCTTAACTGGATACGTTATCTTCTACTGGTCAGTTCTCTCTGGTGCCATAATCAGGGGAAGGTGGGAAGGAGAGAAAGTCTCCTTTTCCTTCAAAGGGTGATTCCCTCACAGTGGCCCGTTTTTTTCCTCCATTTATGGCTCCAACTCCAACAAACTCCAAACTAAAACTTCTATTATGAACTCCCAAACTTACCTGCTATTTTTATACGTAAAACATCTGATTCTTTCAACCAATCACATGATGCTATGTTTCCTGTGTTTTCTCTGCTGCTTTTAATCCAGAGGCCAAAACCCAATAATCCTCTGGAGTTGATTAAGAACTTATTCACATATCGCAGGCTGCAGGAAAATTCCTTAGAACCTTTATGATGACATTCTGGGCCTGTTCATTGATTGATTGTTTCTTTGACTATGTCAGCTGAGGCAGGGAATGAAGTTCCCTTTCTTATACTCATTACATTCTAGGCCTTCTGTGATATTACATTAATTGGGGAGCCTGTGAGTGAACCCTCCTCCCTTACACTTGTTACTTGGTTTACATATACCTGACCTTAGACTCCAAAATTTTCATTTAACCCAACAGTATCTTTTGAGAGAAGCTCTTTTTTGATAAATCTATGAGAATGATTAGCAGAGATCCATCCTTGAAAAGATGGAGAAACCAATGAGAAGAACTTCCGGCCCGGATTTTTTCCAACAAGGAGTAACTAGTCGGTGGGGTCAGAATAACAAAAAGGTTGGAGGAGAGTAGACAATGCATCACAGAATTTGTGATGGAGAAAAAGAAATCCAGGCACAAATGTTTCTGAGAACAGATTAAAGGATTAATATAAGCAGTCCAGGAAAGTTAGAAAATCCTCAAGATAGAAATTCTAAAGATTGCTTGCTATCTGTCCTTTGTTCTTGAAGAGGACCATGACCTCAGGGAGGTGATAACATGACATGAAAGTGAATTGGATTTAAGTGAGAGAGATCTGTGCATAGTCACCAGCCTCAGTTTCTCTTTGAGAGCCATCACCGGTCCAGTGGCCAAATATGGATCAAGATGACTGCAGATGGCCCAGGATGCAGTGGAGGACTTTGGCCTTTTCAAGCTAAGGTCTTTAACAGCTCTCGGTTTGACCGAGGCAGCACCGTTTCAGTGATTGAGGCAAAGAATGGCCTCTTTTAAAAAAAAAATAGGTCTGGGAGAGGAAGACCCTCAATTGTTATTTACATCCATTCTGAGCCGATCAGGGCCCAATTTCCTCTACAATGAATTACAGGCGCTTCAGATCAGTGTTTGAATCCCCCCAGTCTAGGTCTAATCCATCTGCCCAGCCTTGTTTCATATTCTCCTTCACAAGTCCTGTGTACATACCAAAGCCTACATGTCATCTATGTTTTCCATGCATTTTCAAAAGCTGCCCCACAGACATGGAATATACTACCTTTTGGGCCGCTCCAAATCTTTAACTTCTTTCCAAGCTTAGCTTAGGGATCACCTATTCCAAAATGCCTCCCCTCATCATCCCAGTTGTTAATGTTCTTTACAACTTCAAACAAAGCTTGTATTTAAAAGGCAGCTAGGTGGCACAAAGGATATAAATGCTGGCTATCATTATTGCTAATATTTGCTTATCTGTATATGGGTTATAACTTCCCGGTAGAGTATAGACTTCTTTTTTGGTTTGGGGTTTGGGGACATTTTTTCGGTCTAGCACAGTGTCTTTCAAATAGTTGGTCCTTATTAGTAATAATAATACTAGCTTGCATTTATATAGAGCTTTAAAGTTTGCAGAGCACTTTAAATACATTATCTCATTTTATCCTCACAACAATCCTAGGAGGCAGGTGCTATTATTATCCCCATTTTACAGTTGAGGAAACTGAGGCAGAGAGAAATCAAGTGACTTGCCCAGGCTCAGGTAGTAAGTGTCCGAGGGCAGATTTGAACTCAGGACTTCCTGACCCCAGTGCCAACATTCTATCCACTGCTCCACCTAGCTACCTCTATTGAAGTTTGGAAAGTACTTTACATAGATGATTTCATTTGATCTTCATAATAACCCTCTAAGGTAGGTACTATTATTATCCCCAATTTATAGATGAGAAAACTAAGGCTGAGACAGATTAAGTGATTTGTCCAATGTGTGAGGGAGGTTTTAACTAAGGTCTCTCCTGACTCTGAGTACCACCTGGCATTGTTGTTCAGTCCTTTCATTTGTGTTCAACTCTTCTTAAACCCATTTGGGGTTTTCATGGCAACGACACTGAAGCGGTTTGCCTTTTCCTTCTCCAGCTCATTTTACAGATGGAGAACCTGAGGCAAACAGAGTTAAATGACTTAACCAAGGTCACACAGCTAGTAAGTGTCTAAGGCTGAATCTGAACTCAAGTCTATCCTAACTCCAAGTCTCCGTCGTACCACCCAGCTGCCTGATAAACATTTATTGACCCTTGATAAATATTTATTGAACTGAATTGAATATAACTTAGTTGAAATGTTTACTCTGGAGGGGGAAAAAAGACCAGCTATCTATAATAGCCATTCTTCACGTATTTGAAGAATCAACTCATAGAAGACTGGTTAGATATATTCTGTCTGGCCCCAAGGGCTGAACTAAGAACAGCGGGTAAAGTTGAGAAAAATTAGTAGTACAAAAATTTGGAGCTGGAAGACACCTTAGAAGTCATGTTAGCCAACCCCCTAATTTTACAGGAAGGGAAACAGGCCCAGGCACATTAAGTGCCTTACTCAGCAGTGTCTGAGGTAGAATTCAAACCCCGGTCTTCCTGACTACAGGTCTGTTACTCTGTCTATTCACTGAACCTCATAGGAGAATAGACTGCCTCAGAAGGCCAGCTGTCCTTCCCTGGAGGACTCTGAACAAAGGCTGGATCACTGTGGCGGTGGTAGGGGTGGGAGAGGTTTCTATTGGACTAGATGTTGCTAAGTTTCCTCCAAACTCTAAAAGTCTATGATTCCTATCATGCGATCACAGAGTTCAAACTGGATAAGGCCTCAGAGGTCACCTAACCCAACCCCTTCATTTTACAGATGAGGGTACTGAGGCTTGGGGAAGTTGTTAAGAAGTTTGCTGAAAGTGTCATGGACAAATAGAAAAAGGATTTGAAATCAGGTCTTCTCACTCCACATCTATGGCATGTTCCATTGTTCCATGATGTTTCTGACAATGCTTCCTAAGCAAATCTGCTCAAATTCCCTTCCGCAACCACATATATAAGAAATGGGTTTATTTGAATAGTTCCCAATGGTTTCACTTGAAGCTCAGTGAATCCCATCACATCTACTTCCAAACTATTTGAACAGAATAGGACCGGGGCGGGGGGGGGGCGTCTTTTTGTTAAGGCTTTTTGTTGCGGGTTTTGGTTTAGCAATTTTGTTTTGATTTGGAGATGTTTTTGGTCACAAAGAGAAATGATGGGTCTTTATCGCCACCTGCTGGATAAGGGGAACACTTTCTTATAAGGTCTAAAAATCTACCTGCTTCATAGATTTCACACCTTAGATGATGGAAAATATTTTTCTTTTTTAAAAAAATAAGTTTTATTGATGTTTTCTATTTTTTCCATCATCAGAGTTTCCCTCAGTGTCTTCCCTTCCCCGCTCCCAGAGGGCCATCCCCCATAACAAATACTGTTTAAGACAAAAGAAAAAAGAAAAGGAAGGGGAGAAATCACAACTGATTGACACATCAAAAAAAGTCTGAAAATATGTGCAATTTGCAATATTTCTAAGATTTGCATAGTTCTTCTTTCAAACCATTCTCGTGAAATAATCAATATTGATTCTGTATCTTTTTATTAATCCTATTTGCAATTAATTGATTTTGTCTCAACACTGCTTAAGTCATGGTTCTGTATATCTGAACTTAGTCCCAAAATTCAGCTAGCCTGCAAGGAGTTAAACACAGGTCTCTTGCTAATCACTGTTCTATTCTTGCTTCCAGGAATCCTGCTATCCTTAGGGGATGTGGGTGGATACCAAGCAGCCTGGTCTAGTATCTGTACCACCAAGCTATACTTCAAGGATATCTTGATTTGCTATCCAAAGAAGTCTGGTCCTCTCTATTTTCACCTTGTAGGTGGATTCAAACAATGAACACTTCTTAAGTCACAGGAGGGAAGGAGGGGGTTGTTGCTTGCTCCGTGATCCCCAAATTTCAGTCAATCATATTGTTCCCCATACTTCAGCTACGTAACCCACCATTTTGTCCTCAACTCCATGAGGTCACCTACCCTGTTGTGTTCACTGTTCTGAACTCCCCAAAACCTGTAAAAGAAAACTGGTCCCTTATTTGGGGGTCTTAGCTTAGTGGTAGAAGTTGAGATCCTATTTATTGGTAAAGTCACACTTTAATAACAAATTGATCATTTTTGGAACTTTGTGACTCAATTTACCTTATTTTAATTGTTCTTCATAATTTTGCAGCATTCACTTTTGATTTGTGTGTGATCGTTGTCTCCTTTGTCATTACCATAGTTGTATACATTGTTTTCTTGGTTCTATTTACTTCACTTTGCATCATTTTATGGAGATTTTTCCATGCCTGGAAGTAGTGATGTACTGGGAGAAACCATGAAGCCAACTGCTTCACACAGTTTTTGTGAATGCACCCTTGAATCAATTCAATCCAATGAGCATGTATTAACACCTACTGTGTATGAAATACCATGCAAAGCCATAGGAAGACAAAGACAAAATGTAAAATTCTCTTGCCCTCAGAGACTACTTCCTGTCATAAATGAACTAGGTATATTTTTGAGGATCTCTCACATCTTTGGCCCGCTGCCTTCACCCACCCTGAGCCTGGAAACATCACTATCTGGAATTTCCCCAAGGACAGTCAGCAAATAACTAGGTTCAAAATATAGAGCAGTGCATTGATTAAATACCTAGCGTTTGGCAGTCTCTAGCCTGGGCTGGGGAAATGGGTACAAAAGATGAAACAATTCCTTCTTGCAAGAAGCCTGTGTTCCACTGGGAAAGACAAGAAGTATATGTAAAATATATACACATACAGTATAAATACAAATACATACAAGAATAAATACAAGTACACACAAAGTAGTTAATTACAAGGATAGATCAGGATACATTTCATGGAGAAGATGGTGCTTGAGTCGTATCTTAAAAGAAAATAGAGAGACTCAATGAGGCATAGTTAAGAAGGGAGTGCATTAACATTGTGGGATGACCAACTTTGATAGACTTAGCTCTTCTCAGCAATACAATGATCTAAGACAATTCCAAGATTCATGATGCAAAATGCTATCCACATCCAGAGAAAGAACTGTGGAGTCTGAATGCAGACCAAAGCACACTATTTTTTCCCTTTTTTGTTTTTGTTTTTTTTTTCTCCTGGTATTTCTCTTTTGTTCTGATTCTTTTTTCACAACATGACTAATGTGGAAATATGTTTAATATGATCATAAATGTACTATAAAGCCTATATCAGATTGCTTGCTATCTTGGGGAGCAAGAAGGGAAGAGACAGCGAAAATTTGGAATTCAAAATCTCATGAAAATGAATGTTGAAAACTAAAAATAAATAAATATTTTTTAAAAGGGAGTGCGTTCCAAGCATGAGAGATGGCCAATGTAAAGCCATGAAGACAAGGATGAAATATCACATGTGAAGAAAAGAGAGAAGGCCGGTTTGACTGGACCTCAGAGTATAATATATCATGACCAATGAGGCTGGAAACATAGGTTGGAGATGCATGTATGGCTCTAAAAGCTAACCAGGGCAGTTTATCTTTTATCTTAGAGGCAATAGAGGGCCATCAGAGCTGGAGTATGGGAGTCACATGGTTATATCTGTTCTTAAGGAAACTTGTTTTGGCAGCAGTGTGTAGGATGAGCTAGAGTGGGAGGAGATGAGTCAGGGAGACCAATTAGGAAGCTGTTGCAATAATCTAAGGGAAGGCCTGAAACAAGGTGGTAGATGTATGAGTAAAGAGAAGGGGACAAATGTAAGAGATGCGAAAGCAAAAAGTGAAGAAAGTACTCACATCTGAGCCCAACGACAGGGTTCAAAGGTAGAAATAGTAGCCAGTGCAGAAAATATTCACCTCCAAGATTTAACCTTCACCCCAGAGGTAACCCCGAATCATAGAATCACAAAATCTAAGAGTTGGAAGAAACCTCAACAACCATGTAGCCCAAGCAATACATAAAAGGAATTCCTGCTGTAATATACTAGCAAGTGACAGCATTCACAGGAAAGAGAGCACCAGACCTGGAGCCAGGAGGACCTGGATTGGAAGACTTCTTCCGACACTCACAAAATGTGGCCCTCAGTGAGCCCCTTTATCTCTCTGACCCTCGTCTGTAAAATGAGGGGGTTGGACTCAGAAACTCTTCTAGTTCTAAACGTATGCAGTTATGATAAGCTGTTATCCAGTCTCTGCTGAAAGATATACAAGAAGTGAGAATCCAGTAGTTCTCTCCCTAGAGACCTAGACAGTCTCCATGACTTAGGCAGTGCCTGATACACAGTAGGCGCTTCATAAGGGCTTGTCAACTTGACTTCACTTATATCGCCCTAGTTAAGAGTCCAGTATGGGAGGAGTCCAGACTCTGCTCTTCCTCACCAGTACTCCCCTCCAGGGTCCCTTTGTCTATACCACCTTACTATTTTTCCCTGGCAAATCTCACTTTAGAGGCCTCAATTACTGCTCACAGCAACTTTGCTTTCTATAAGACACTCCATTTCTCTGTTCCAGCATTTTTTTCTGGCTGTCTCCCATGCTTGTCCCCCATGCTCTTCCTTCTCAACTCCACCTACTGACTTCCCTGGCTTCCTTTAAGTCCCAACTAAGATCCTATATTTTATAGGAAGCCTTTCCCAACCCCTCTTCTTTTTAATTTTTACTTAATTTATTATTTATTTACATTTATTTTATTTATATTATTTTATTATTTATATATTATATAATGTATTATATTATTTTACTATAAATTTTTATATTATTATTTATATTATTTTATTTTTATTTTAGTGCCTTTCTTCTATGAATTATTTCCTATTTATCCTGTATGGGGTGTTGAGGAAGGACTAGAATCTCCAATGTGAGGGCTTGCAAAGTCCTTCCCAGGGTTGCTCATCAACGTTTGGTGTCCACCTGTCACTCAACTCTCACCTATAGCTCCAAGAAGCTGTAGCATGTACAGCAGCCACTCTCTGGTAAATCCATATTGGCAGACAGGCTAAACTAGGTTGAGGGTAACTGACAGACCTTAAACCCATTAGTGAGTTAGGGAGATGTCTACCCCAAGCATGTGAAGACTTCCCCCAATGGAATGGGTGGATAAGAACAATTTATTCCAATGGCCACGAAGGCTGTGGAGTGCTTAGAGTATGGTCAGACATTGAAGACACCAAGGTCATCCACTGCACCCTGGGCCATCACCAGTCATCTTGACTTTTGTTTTTCCACTGGACTTCAACGACTCAGGAAGAAAGAATGAGGATGACAACTTTACTCCAATCTGCCTCACTTAAATCCATTTCACTCACTGGTTAAGATACCACCTGTGATGTTATTGGTTCTCTTTGAAAATGAAGGACAAACAACAAGGATAACAATTTACCCCTTACATAGTTTGCTTTGTACATATTTGCACGTTGTCTCCCCATTAGATTGTAAGTTCCTGAAGGGCAGGGACTGTCTTTTGCCTCTTTTGTATCCCTAGCACTTAGCACAATGCCTGGTGCGTGGTGCCAGCATCAATATTAATACCATTAATTATATGGTTATAGTGGTATATTATATGGTATATAATTAATACCATGTTAATCAATATTGTTTGATTGGCTCTAAGGCAACTGCTGAAGTCATAGTCTTTTTAGAGCCTTTGCTGACTTCTGTAGTTCTGCCACTCTCCAGCAGATGGTGCTCATCACCTTTCTTCCAGAAACGGCTCTCTGCCTGGAACTACCAGTGTCCCAGCTGCTTGTGTTTCATCTCAACACATCTGCAAATCAAAATGCCTCCATTCTTTTGAGATCTCATTTTGTGCACTTATATTTCACAGTCTCCACCCTTTGTGCCAAAGATTTATCAGTGTGCCATTTATAGGAAAACCACCTGCTTGCACAATTCAGACAAGTGTTGGTTTTTCCATGCCTGGCCAGTTTAGGGGGAATCGGCCCACTTGCCCACTCTCTACCTCAGTATCCAATGTGTTTACCCGTTACTCAAGTCAACACTTCTCAGTGAGCCCTGGGATTCAGTGATAAATGTCCTGTCTCTTTGTTCCTTGTCTTTCCATTCCCAACCTTTCTCGTGGAAGCTGGGACAGGTTATTCAATTAAGCTGGAGCTGTTTCTAGAAAGACCTAAAAAAGGGAGGGATAAAGGCCCAAATTCCTGGCAGTGGTCCTGACTCAAACACAGTCTTTGCTAGGTAAAGAAAGCCCTTCCTAAATTGTAAAGCACTAAACAAACAGGAGCTATTTTCATTAGCATTAGTGCCTTAAGATATCAGAAAAAAAAAAAAGGCCAGCTATGTTACAAAATCAAAACTTTATACTTGAAAGGGACTTTGATCAGAGTCACACCTAGGGTGGACCTACTGGTGCTCTGAACCAGGGTGCAAAAGTTTAGATTATGGTAACACTTGTATTTCAGCAAAAAAAAAAAATTTAATTGATCATAGCACCAATTTAGAAAAAAATAATTAATTGAAATAGGAAGCTATCACTCGGTGTGCTTATCACCTCCATTCCCCATCTCAACCAATAGCCTAGTATAGCCAGGATTATCTTCTACCACAACTACACCCCAGGTGAGTGGCTCCTCCGCCCAACCCAGTATTGCCCTGCTCCCTCCCCAAACTACAGCTTCCTCAACAATGATCTCAGGGTGATCCAAGTTCTTTTCCCTAAGTGTCTCTCCCTCAACAACTCCCACACAACTGAATTTGTCTTTAAAAGTTGATGTGAAGCATTGTTCATACTGAATGTTCCCAAGTACATTTTGTTTTGCTTTTCCCAGGCACCAGAATCACTGGTTACAAACTCTAGCCTGGTGAAATAAAATCACAGATGGAAAAAAGCATTCACTTTGGAATCCGAAGCCCTGAATTCAAGTCCTAGACCTGAACGACCTAGGACAAGTGGCTTAACCTCTCTGAGTCTCAGTTCCTTCCTCAGTACAATGAGGGCAATGGGACTAGATAATCTCCATTTCCTTCCAGCTCTAAATCCTATGATCCTATGAGTCTACTCACATTACTCTCACTTCTTAGTTTAATCCTCTCAATACAAACCACCCAAGCCATCTCTCTCTTCAGTGTCCCTCACTGCCTCCAAGGGGCACACCATGATGAATGATGAGGGCGGTGCCACAATGGGGAGACCTATAAACCTCCCACCTCCTTGTGGGGAAGGGAAGAATAGGGCTCCTAAGGCAAAGATGCACATCAGGTTCCATCTTGTATATTTCCTCATTTATTGTCTACCCTGCTTCCACCCACCACCACCACTAACTCCCCATTCCCCAGAGCAAGCAGATCTTCCGAAGGAAGAAGGGTCCTTGTACCTGCACAAAAGAAAAGACCTGTATGTGACCTCTCTATCCCAGGCTGTGGCCACTGCTCAAACCCTATTATTCATCACTTCATGGCTCAGTGAAAACCCTAAATGAAGGAATAACAATGGATTTGGAGCGTGAGGACATGGGTTCAAATCCTGGTGCTGCTACTTAACCCTAGTGAGACTGCCATGAGCCAGCTGCCATGAGCTTCACTTTCCTCTATGATCCCTTCCAGCTCTAAATCTATGATCTTAGGAATCCCAACACAGGGAAGGCTGAGTCCCTTAAAACAGAGAAGAGAGAGTGCTACATCTAGAGTCTGGAGGCCTGGGTTCCACTCCCAACTTGGTTCTGAGATAAGTGGACAAATCCCATAATTCCTTGAAAACTGACTTTCCACATCCATTAAATGGGGCTAAGATCATAGAATTTAGAGTTTGATCCAGAGTCAACAGACCTGAATTTGCACTCTACCTCTCTGACAAACTAGTTGTATGACCAGGGATAAGTCATTCGTCTTTTCTAAAACTCAATTTTCTCCTTTGTAAAATGGGGGTGTTGTATGGAATTGTCTATACCAGGGGTGGGGAACCTGCAACCTCAGGGCCACATGTGGCCCTTTAGGCTTCAAGTAAGGTTCTTTGACTGAATTCAAACTTCATAGAATCTATTTAGTTCTGCTGGATTCAGTAAAAAGGCTGCATTTGAGGACCTAGAGGGCCACATGTGACCTCAAGGCCACAGATTCCTCACCCCTGGTTTATACGCTTTGACTCAATGAGCTCACCATTGAACCTAAACCCTGAGGAGATCAAAGGATTTGAATTAAAGTTTTTCTGAGGCCAAGTCCCATACATTATCCACTATGCCACCTACGCTTGAATTAAATATGATGATCATTCTTGGTCCTGGGGAATAGATGAAACTCACTTCCCTCCCCTCAGCAAAGTGGTAGGATACAAAATGGCCCCCATGCCATCTGATGCATTTAATGCACCAGTCATTTGGCTTAACTCTTTGCTACAAACACAGGATTTAGTGAGCAAGAGCATACTGCAAAGCATTTGTGGGATGAATTTGAAAAGCAGTCAATAACACTTTTTAAATATAATAAAAAATGAAATGGGAACATTAAACTAAATGGACTAGATGGGTCTCTAAGGTCCAATGCCCTTCTGTAACACCAATGCTAGAACTGTGTGGCCTTCAAACAGCGAGAAGACTCAGCTCAACTCCCAGATCTGTCACTTCCTAACTATATGAACTTAGGCAAGGTGCTTAGCCTCCTAAGCCTCAACTTCACCTTATAAAAAATGACAAAATTGGCAGACACCTTCATAGCTGAGGCTAGGGGGAGAATTACAAACCAAATAAAGGATAGAGGTCATAAAAGATAAAATGAATCATTTCAATTGCATGAAATTTAGAAGCTTCTGCACCTACAAATTCAATGTAACTAGGATAAGAAGGGAAGTTGTCAAATGCAGAGAGGGAAGAGAACCTTATATTAAGTATCCCTGATAAGAGTCTAATATAAAAGATATGTAGGGAAATAAGAAAAATATATAAGATGTTCTCCAATGAATAAATGGCTAAAGTACATAAATAGACAGTTCTCAAAAGAATTGTAAATGCTAACAATCACATGAAAGATTGTCCTAAA
The DNA here is from genome assembly GCA_028646595.1 of Phalanger gymnotis. NCBI lineage: Eukaryota > Metazoa > Chordata > Mammalia > Diprotodontia > Phalangeridae > Phalanger > Phalanger gymnotis. The sequence continues at coordinate 442,306,724 of CM053623.1, forward strand.
TCACTAATAATGAGAGAAATGCAAATCAAAATCATTTTGAGGTTTCATCCCAAATCCGGCAAACTGGCAAGAGATGAAAGCCGCCAAGCGGAAAATCAGGCATGATGATCCACTGTTAGTGGAGCTGCAAATTGGTCTGACTAGTCTGTAAACCAATTTGGGAATATGCTTGAAAAATTATTAAAATGTCTACCACACTTTGACCCAGAATTCCATGACTAAGTATATACCCTAAGGAGGTAAAAGACAGAAAGCCAGGTCCCACATTCACCAAAATATTTATAGCAACTTTTTGTGGTAGTAGAGAACTGGATAGATGTCCATTGATTGGGGAAGGGCTAAATGAGTGGTGATACATCAGTGCAGTGTTATTGTGCCATACATGAAGTCAGAGAAATCTAAGAGGATTTATGTAAACTGATGCAGAGTGAAGTAAGCAGAACCAGGAAAATTATATTCACAATGATTACAACACTGTAAATGGAAGGAACAATAATAATAAAAAGAATATTTGTAATTATAATGACTAATCTTGTCCCCATAGAGGAGAATAGAAAATGCACACCCTTTTCTTCACTGGAGAGATAGGAGACTACAATGTGGAACATTGCATGTACTGTCAGACTCAGCTGATTCATTGGTTAATCTTGCTCAACTGCTTTTTTTTTCATCTTTCTTTTTTTTTTCTTATAAGGGATGAATGTTGAGGGAAAAGATAAAATAATAATTCAAAAAACTATCAATGAGAGAGACAGAAGCAGAGACTGTGAGCAAGATAGAGAAAGAAAGAAAGAGACAGAGACAAAGGGGGGGGCAGGGAAGGAGAAATTAAAATAATTGGCTTCTTAAAGCCCTTTCCAGCTTTAAACCTATCATATATAGATAGTGTAACTTTCCCAGAATTACTTCTAGGGATTCCTATAGCAAGTTACTTAATGTCTCTCAATTTCTGCCTCAATTTCTTCACTTGTAAAATGAAGGGGATGGATTTGATGATCTCTAAGTCTCTTCCCTGACATTCTTTGATTCTTCATCACCCCCTCCAAGCCAACCCAACCCAACCCATACACCAGCACACCCTGGAACTCCAACATATAGCCTGTTTCTTTTTAGAGATAGTCATCATTCCTTGGGTTTTAAGCTTGAGAGTAGGGATTGAAGGATTAAAATTGCACCTGTCACTGGATACCAAGCCCTCCCTGGTATCATGCTCAGAGTTGGTTTTCATTACTATGAAATCTATACCATGGGTGAGAACAGCTTCTGCAGACACAGCCTTGGATAAAAGAAAGGTCTCTAGACCTATAGTGAGGAGAGATCTGACTTTCAGTACTGTCTCAAGTCAGCTGCTAGCTGTGGCCTTTTGAGCAAGGTATTTATCTCTGAACCTCAGCTTTGTCGTGGGTAAAATGGGCCTATTGTTAAAGTGTTTACAAACCTCAACACACTCTATAAATATGAGGTATTATTTATTCATTCACGTGTTCATGTTTTTAGTCATCCCTCACCAGGAAATATTCCAATGCCACCTGTTATACACTGTTAAGAGCAGGGCACGTCAGACAGTGGAAGTGAAGATGGCAGTTTCTCAGTGGAAGATGAACACTATCCATTAAGGCTCTTATCATCTTGATTTATCTGTCCCTGTTCAGAACTCAACTAACTGCCTATCTTAGTCAAACAGATTTCATAAGTTTCTTTAAAATGGTCCCTTAGGAAAAGCCATAAAATGACATTCTAGCTAAAATGGCAACAAGCATCAGTGAGTGAAGACAGTAAGGAGTCAAAGGACCTGGGTTCAGATCCACCTCTGATGCTTGCTAGTGGTGTGAGCATGGGCAAGTTACTTTAACCTCATTTACCCTTAGTTTCTTCCTCTGGCCCAGGTTGGAAAAACAAGCTTCCATACCAATTAGTACTGGGATAGAGCTTGTGAATGGTCACAGCATTTCTAGCCTGGATGAGATCGGAAGACATGGTCACAAAAATAAATAAAATAAACAACTGTAAAATAAATGCATGAAACCGGTGCATAAAACGGAGGCCACCAACAGTTTGAAAGTGAAAATGAAATTACCCCTGCTTTCATTTTGAAACTTATCTACTCTAGTGTCAAAAGGCATCTGGCCTCAAGCATTATTCTCACCTTCCCTTTAATGTCCTATAATAGGCAGCAGGTGGCAGGATAGATAGCCCTGGAGTCAGCAAGACTTGAGTTCAGATCCCACCTCCCATCCTTGACTTCAGCAAGTCACTTGTCTTCCATTTGTCTATCTCAGCTTCCTTGTCTGTAAAATGGACACCCTTCCCAAGGGTGTTGTGAGAATAAAATGAGATCAAATTTGTAAAGTGTTATGCAATCCTTAATGTGCTATATAAATGCTAAATATTGTTATTATTTTGGGTACTGCTAAATATGTTGTTTGAACCACCCGCCAGATTATCCTGGCAAATCTAGTTTGGATTTATGAAACCTCAATAATTTAAATCTGTAATCAGGGTCAATGTCACAATCCAATGGAGGTGGTAGAAGGGTCCAATGACAGAGGAAGTACGTGTAGGTGTATGCGTGTTTCATGGAGTAAGAGAAAAGCCAGCTAACTTTGGAAACGCACTGACAATAAAGCAAAAAATACTGTGAAGGGGGCATCAGACTTGACTATCCAAAGTGCCACTGACCCCAACCTCGGGAAGGGACTTTTGGACTGGAGAATGTGGAACCCAGATCAGATAGAAATAAGGAAAAGGGAAAGTGAGCAGGATGGAAGAGGCAGTCAGAGCAAGCAGAGAAGTCACCTTGGAGCCATTACCAGGAGCAGCGGCTAAAGACCCACTTGAGGGCTTTACTGATTCAGACAAGAGTAACACCAGGAAACCATAGCCCCACGAGAGTGAGAACCTGGGGAGCAGGGGGAAGTGGGAGGCACAGGTGTTCCGTCCTAGGCCTGAGTCAGGCCAGTCTTCTGCTAGTCTGGGTTCAACATGCGAACAAAATGAGACACTCCTAGAACATTCAACAGTTAACTAAAGGAGATTTAGGTAACTTCCATGGAGAATATTCAATGAGGATTAGTATTAAGAATGCCTTGAGTTGATTCAGCTGAGCAGTGGGACCAACTAGCCAAGCATGGCAAACCCCCTCCAGTTCCTCGAGGCTGCTTTGTACTCAGGCAATGAGGAAATAGCATCAACTGTCTCAGCCCTTTGTCCCCAGAGCCCACCAACTCTCTAGAAATCTCCCAGTACTTTTTATGGGGAAATTCACCGAACCTGCATGAGGGGATGGGGGGGGGGACACTAGTGCTCCTGGGGACATGGGGGGATCAGAAGAGTTCCTGTCACGCCTTTTCACCTTTTAGCAAAGCCACTCGTCTTTTTTCCAATTATTAGCTTGGTGTAAGGGCTTATTTGTTCTTTTCTCTGTTACTTTCAATTTAGACTTTATTTGCCTGCCATAAAATGCTATTGGCTAGCAGAAATGCTAAGCTGTGTGCTTATTTTATTTAATATTTACAAAAAGAAGATAAAAGAGAGAAATTTCCCAGCATTGGAAAGAAGAAATATTTGACTAGGACACATGGGTAACTGGACTTGGGGGCGGAATCATCAGCAAAGTAGAGGTACGGGTACTGAACAAGCAAAAACCCAGACAGGCATCTCTCCCAAATTTAAAAGTTAGCAATAACAACAAACTGTGAATGAGCAAAATGTAGACCATTCATTTTTGTTCCTCCTCTTTTTTTCCCCAGGTGGCAGACATTGCGTTCCCAGGGGTATAATGGAGTCAGCTCTAACTAGCCTGCGGTGAGAGTATTTGTACCTCAGAAATTGGCCAATATTACAAAACAAGGTCTGATTTATTGATCTGTTCACTTCTAGACTTGAGAAAGTGATAGAGAAGGGGCAGCTAGGTGGTGCTGTGAGTAGAGCACCAGCCCTGGAGTCAGGAGGACCTGAGGTCATGTGACCTCAGACACTTGACACACTTACTAGCTGTGTGACCTTGGGCAAGTAACTTAACCCCAATTGCCCTGCCTTCCCCTCTCTAAAAAAAAAAAAAAGTGATGGAGAAAATGTTGATGATCCATACTGAACTTACCTACCCCCCCACCCCTACCCCCAGTCAGTAACCTTCCCTCTCTGACATCACAGCATTTTTTAACTTCTCTTTGCACTTATTATATAATCTTGTGCATTAGGATTATATACGATGCTATATCATTCCCCTATTTTTCTGTGAGCTTCTTGAAGCCTGGGACCTTGTCTGATTTAAACTTAACTCTCCTTGAGCCTTTTTAGCACTGTGGTGAGAATTCTTTAAGTGCTTAATCAGTGTTGATGCTACTGTCATGCAGGACCAGGCTACTTTGCAGGATGTAGAGAAAAACAGACATTTGAGTTCTATTCCAAAGCAGACAGAGAAGAATCCTTGTAGCAATGTGGTAAAGGCAGTAGACCAAGAACACAGGCAGGCTGAGATCTGGAACTCTTGAGAGAGAAAAAAAATAGCCTGGGAATGAGCTCTGTGTGTGTGGGGGGGGGGGGGTTCACAAGCCCGCTTCTCTCTTCAACTTCTCTCTTGGTAATCCACTGCTCCCATGGGACCAATTATCACTTTAGAATCGACTCCCAGATCTACAGCCCCAGACCTAGTCTCCTGAGCTCTAATTACCCATGACCAACTTTGGACTAGAAATCTCTACCTGGATTTCCCATAGGCATTTTAAACTCACATTCGAAACAAAACTCAATATTGTCTTCCCATATCCATCACTTTCCTAACTTTTCTGTTTCTGTCAAAGGTACCAGTATCCTCCTAGTTATCCTGCTTTGTACTATTAGTCATCTTATACTCTTCAGCCTCTCTCACCATCCACATTTAATCAATTTAGAGTTACATAAGAAGATTTTGATTTCCTTTTCTTAGTTTTATTATTTGGGGTTCAGGCCATTTCTCCTGGTTGGGAGATTATTTAGCTGCCTGAAACCTGTCCCATGGGATGTTACATTCCTGAGATTAAAAAGGAAAAAAAAGAGTCGTGGCTTTCCAAACTAATTTAATTTGCATGATTTGTGGAAGGATCTCAACTGGCTCCAACCCTATAGCACATGGATCTCCCTTCCCAGCTAGCCCATGGTAAACTCTCTATCTTGCAATTTTGTCGTCATTGTTCAGTCGTGTCTGACTCTTCATGACCCATTTGGGGTTTTCTTGGCAAAGATACTGGAGTGATTTGCCATTTCCTACTCCAGCTCATTTTACAGGTGAGGAAACTGCGACAAAACAGGGTTATGTGATTTGCTCAGGGTCACAGATTTGAACTCAAGTCTTCCTGACTCCAGGCCTAGCACTCTATCTACTGTGCCACCTAGCTGCATTGTGATCATATACCTCAGACCGAAGTCAATCCCTGTCCAGCCAAACTTTCAACTGAAGAAGAGGTCTGGAGCGCCATTAGGCTTTCTCTCATACAGCAAAGCATGTGGTGCTGACTATTCCAGATGAGATTTAGAAGGCAGAGGGTCCACTGCTCCTACTAGGGCAGATTGAAATCTTCCAGGTTATGTAACAAAGGAGTTCAAAGATGCCTCAACTGTCTATCTTTACAAAGGGAAGAAAAATATTGGTCTGGACAATCAAAGGGGTGTCTCTTTTTTAGTCCTTGCCGACAAGGTTCTTGTCAGAGTCCACCTTAATAGGCTGATCCTTCACCTGGAAGATAGTCATCTACCCAAGAGCCAGTATAGCTTCAGAAAGGGCCAAGAAGGGGCAGCTAGGTGGCATGGTGAGTAGAGCACCAGCCCTGGAGTGAGGAGCACCTGAGGTCAAATCTGCCTCAGACATTTGACACACTTACTAGCTGTGTGACCTTGGGCAAGTCACTTAACCCCAATTGCCCTGCCTTCACCCTTCCAAGAAATAACAAAACAAAACAAAGAAAGGGCCAACCAAAGGTCTACATGGTGTTTGCTGCCAACAACTCCAGGAAAAATGACAGAACAGAGGTACATGCAAAACATTCATTGATCCGACCGAGGTCTTTGATACTGTCATTCATGAGGGCTTGTGGAAAATAGTGGGAAAATGTGGTTATCCAGAGAAGTTCATCAGTATTGTATGCCAGTTTCATGATAGCACATTATCACGGGTTCTGGAAAAGAAACAATGTTCTAGCACTTTCCTAGTAACCAAGTGCAATGGTAACTAAGGTGGGGCCAATGAATGGAGGTCTGATTATATCTTGGCTCCCTAAGTGGGCCCAAAATCCCTAGTTATTAGGTGCTAAGCCGATGTGGGCATGAAGACCCCAGGGAACTAAGGGGAGTTGCTAAGACCAGAGCCAATAGTAAGAGCTTAAGTTCTGGTTGCTCAGATGACATTTGATGATGGCTAAAGAGTGCATAAAAAGGGAAGACAGAGCTATTTGCTGAGGGCTCTCACTCTTGGTGGTGTGCTGATGTGGAGACTCTGGGCAGCTGTAGTTAAGAGCCCTCCAGCTTGTAAACCCGGATGTTGGGACTTTGTTAAGTTCTGGTAACTATGCATTGAGATTTGAATCAGACAAGGTCTGTCTGTTAATGTTTGTAATTTGTTTGTATTTGCTCTGAAGCTCAGGGTGCTAGCTTTTCCCGCTGAGCTGAGTGAATGATATTTGTATGTTGGATTAAAGATTGTTAACCCTTTAACGTTCCTTTCCTTAGTAAAGCAAATCAAAAGAACCTGTGTCGGCAGCTTTCTGTGTGCTGGTTGTTGGTGGGTCTTAACACTCCTTCAGTAGCCGCTAGCAGATTGTTGCAACACCAATAGAGTGAAGCAGGGCTGTGGGCTTGTTCCATCTTTTTAGCATCATATTTTGAACCATGTCAGACACCTTCAATGAGGATGAAAAAAGGTCAGCTACTGCACTGATGGTAACTTATTTAACTTGAAAAGGCTGCAAGCCAAGACTAACATGAAGGGAGAATTATTACATGATTTTTTGTTCACAGATGATCGTGTACTCAATGCAGACTCTGAAGCTGAAATGCAAGAGTATGGATTGATTCTCTGCTGCTTGTGCTTATTTTGGCCTGAGAACACTAAGAAAACAGATGTTTTCCACCAGTCAGCACCACACCATCCATAAGAGGAACCATTGGTTGCAACAACTAGAGAAATTTTGAACACTGTGGATAAATTCACTTACCTTGGCAGTATCCTTTCCAGGGATGTACATATAGATGATGAGGTTGATGCATGCATTGCTAGCTCCTAAGGAAAGTTTGGGAGGAAAGAGGTATTAGGCTGAACTGAAGGTCTACAGAGCTGTTGTGCTGACTGCATTGTTGCAGGCCTGTTAAACCTGGACAGTGTAGCAGCACCTGGCCACGAAACTGAATCACTTCCATTTGAATTGTCTTAGGAAGATTCTGAAGATCACCTGGCAGGATAAAGTGCTGGACACTGAGGTCTTTTATTGAACTGATCTGCCAGGCGTTCAAACTCTAGAGCACAACTCCAATGGGCTGGCCACATCATTCAAATGCCAAATGTATGTTTGCCTAAAAGACTATTTTACAGAGAACTCACACAAGGCAAGTGCTCGCACAGAAGCCAGAAGAAGTGATACAAGGACACTCTCAAGATCTCTCTGAAGAACTCTGGAATGAATTGGGACACATGGGAAACAGGACTGCTCAGCATAGTGTGCCCATATCAAAGAAGGTACTGTGCTCTATGAGCAAAGGAGAATTGCAATAGCTCAAAAGAAATGTGAGATGTGTAAATTTAGGGATGTTTCCACTCCAAATGTTCATGTGGACTATTTGTGCCCAATTTGTGGTAGAGCCTTCCAAGCTCACATTGGTCTGATCAGTCACAGTTGGACACACTATACCTTGACCCCAACATAGTTAAATCACTTTGATCCACTTTGTACAGGAAAGACAACAACCAACAATTTAACTTTATGTCCTAAGAGGACATACAAAATTTCTGTATGATCAAAAATTGTTTCTCTGTCTCTCTGACATAACGGGAAACATATGTTTGTTAGAACCCTAATCAGGGGGTCAGAGTTATTTTTCTGAGCTCTGAACCTGTGCTTAAGCATAATAAAACCTAAGTTTTAACCTCCGGAATCCCTGCATTGTGATAGTATTATTCGGCAGCAGTAACTACCATATATACTCAAAGGAAATATTTTTCCCATGATACAAGTTTGGTCATTTCTGACTCTACAATATATGTCACAGACGTGCCCTTCTCTCCACTCAGCCACCATTCTAGTTTAAACTCTAATCATCTCTCACTTATAACAGACTCCTAATCAGACTCCTGGCTTCCACCCTCTCATCTCCAATCTATCATCCAAAAAGCTGCCAAAATAATCTTCCTTAAACTCAAGTCTAAAGAGGTCACTCTTCTGCTCTAGAATCTTTAGTGGCTCCCTCTTGTCACCAAGTTAAAACACACAATTCAATTTGTCATTCAAAGCTTTTCCCAGTCTCACTCCAATCCATATCTTCAGATTTATTTTATGTTACTCCCCTTCCTGAATTTGCCATTCCAGCCAAACTGGCCTTCTTGCCATTCCCCACACTCAGCACTCTAGCTCCCAGCTCCCTGCATTTACGGATCCTTTCCACTACCAGTCTAGCACACTCAGAATGTTCTTCCAACTTCCAATTCATTTCCATTTCTTAGAATCTTAAGCTTCCCTCAAGCTTTAACTCAAACTACCTCCTTGGGAAACCTTACCTGACACTCCTAGTTGGTGTGGTTCTTTATCTTCTCAACTTACATAGTATATTGTATAACTATATTGTCTAGGGGTGACCAGGTGTTGTAACAGATAGAGAAAGAGCACTGGAGATAAGAAGGCCTGACTTCAAATCTTGCCACACATGCTTACTAGCTGTAAGTAGTTGCTTACAAGGAGCAAATCCATTTACCTCTCATCGATCCAGTTTCCTCATCTATAAAGTGGAGCTAATAATAATAGCACTAGCCTCTCAGGGATGTGGTGAGCATAAATGACACAACAGGATTAAAGAGCCTTGTAAACCTTGGTAGGAATAATGCTGCTAGCAGCTGCCGCTGAGGTGTGAGACCCAACAAGACCAGCAACAAGAGCTGCCAGCACAGGTTCTTTTATCTGCTTTACTAAGGAAAGTAACTTTAAGGGTTGACAATCTTAATTTAATCAAACACAAACACACACACACATATGTATGTATATATATATATATATGTATGTATGTATCAAACTAACACACACGTATGTGTGTGTGTATATATATATATATATATATATGTATGTATGTATGTATGTATAAACTCACTTAGTTCAGGAGGAAAAGCCAGCAACCTGAACTTCAGAGCAAATACAAATAGAAATTACAAACATCAACAGACAGACCTTGTTTGATTCAAATCACAATTCATAGTTACCAGGAAAGCATCGACATCTGGGTATACAAGCTGGGGGCTCTTAACGACTGCCCAGAGTCTCTTCAAGTCATACACCACTCTTCCAGTGAGCAAGAACCCCAGACAAAATGCTAACCTTTGGGTTTTTATACCCTGTTCAGGGCCCGAAGGATTCATACCTAATCAGCAAAAGGGTGTGAGCCTGGGGCTTAGCACCTAGGAAGGCTTAATCAAAGGCATTTTATTACTTTAGCATTTCTAAAAGAAAAAATGGTAAAAAAAAAAAAAAAAGTCCCACCTTAATTACCAATACAACCTTAAGGGCTACATAAATATTAAATATTAGTTATTATTATAACTGTTAAATCAATCTGTTTAATAGAATGTAAGTCCTTCGAGGACTTGGACTGGTTTGTTTGTTTTTAATGTTCTCTTTGTACACTAAGAAAGCTGTGTCTGGTTTATAATAGATAATAAATACTTGGTGAATTGGATTGATTTGGGGGTAGAGAACAATTAACAATAAAGCTGCCTAGGATCTTTCCTATTAACTCTTAAATACATGCCCTACTGCCTCAAGATAGCCTGTCTGATTCTTACTGAGAAAGAACAAAGAAAAGATTTTAAGAACTAGAGAGAGCCTATAGACCTGGTTTCACTCTTCCCAGTGGCTTGCCAAAAGCAAGCTAACTTTCTCTTAGAGGGAAGAGCTCCCTGACTTTTAGTCCTTAAACCCAAGTCTGACCACATCACTCCTCTAGAATCTTTAGTGGACTGCATGTCCTTTCTGTTTTCAGGATGAGGTTAAGAGAATTAAAAGAACTGAAATTTCATCTGGATGCCTTTCTATATCTTCATTTTTCTCTACCCTTCACTTTTCAGATCTTTCCCAGTCTTCCATAGCCTTGTCATTTTTGTCAGTCTCTCAGTTTATCTGTCTTCTCCCCATCTGAAAACAGGATTCTCTGTTGTTACTCTTCATCCTCACCAAAGTCACCATGTTAAAGTGAAGATGCATGCAATATCTCTTTGCCATCTGTCCTGAGCCTGTGGTTGAGCATGTGTGCACATAATCAGGTTAAGCATAATCATCATTTTGGGGACTAGACCCATCAATGTATCAATGTGGGAAGCCCCTAGTGAGGGAAAAGGCAGATTGGCAGCTGCTCTGCAGCTCAGGGGGTTAGACCAGAGTTCTGATCAGAGTTCTTGGCTCGAAGGGAATTTAGAGGCTGTATAATCCAACTTCCCCTGAGTCTCCCCTGGGTATAGTAAAAAAGTTGGGAGAATCAAGAGCAGAGCTGGGGAAGGTACATAGCTTGCTTGGGCACTTCTTCAAAATGGCAGTTCCAGAAGGAACTCACCAATCAAAAGAGGAAGCTGCAGGTACAGCAGGACCTTCCAAGGTGAGAAGGCTGCTTGGTCATGCTAGAGTAGTATAGACAATCAGAAGAACTGGGACAGTGACCAAGGAGTGAACATCATTGTATGTGAGAAACAGAAGAAGGAGTTCTGTTTCCACAAGAGTGATACCTATACACACTCCCAGCTTTGCAGGGAAGATAACAGGATGGAAGTCAGAAGTAACCAGTTACAACCAGAGGCTTCTGATCAAATAAAATGTCAGAAGCTTGTGCTTCAGGCACCATTTAACATTAACCCACATACCCCCAGGGTGGAGCAAGCTAATTTAAATGCACATACGATGTATGACAAGGGAGGGGGAACACATCTAGGAGAAGAACATGGAATAGGCAGTTCAGGAAGTTGTATCCTGCCAATGGGGAACAGGGGAGGGAAATGCAAATCAGGATAAGAGATAAAAGGCACACCTGAAAGAGTGTGTCTCCTTATGGCACCCAGTCTCTTGCAGTCTCTTGAAAGAGAATGAAAAATAAAATCTTTCTTTAATTCACTGACAGCTATGTGGAGATTTTGGTAAGACAATTATTTCTTACAATAGATGGCCTTTGCTACAAAGGACAAAAGCGGTATGGAACAATAGTTATTGAGGATAGAAAGGTCAAGTGAGTGGTTGTTTTTGTTTTTGTTTTTCAGAATAAGGGTGACATAGCTGAGTTTGTAGATGTAGAAAATGAGCCAGTAGAGGAGAGATCAAGTGGGGATAAAAAAGGGGGCAATCTGTTGGAGAAGATAAGATGGAATGAGATGACTGAACAAGTAGAAGGGTTACCGTGGGTAAGGCCACCACTTCATGTGAGACAGGGACAGGAGAAAGTGACAGAAGGTACCTGAGTGAAAAGAGATGAGGAAGAGGGGAGAAGAGGGAGTTCGAGACCAATGGCCTCAATTTTTCCCATAAAATATGAAACAAGACTCTCAGCTGAGAGTGGGGGCAGGGAGAGCTATGGGAAGTTTGAGGAAGGAGGAAAAGATTTGGAAGAGCTGCTGTGGACAGTGGAAGAGTGAGTTGATAAGAGAGGTATGGTAGTATTGCCTAGTGGTAGTGAGGGCCTGGTTGAGCTTATGTAACATAAATTTGCAGTTGGCCAAGTCCAAATGGTTGTAGGATTTTCTCCACCTTTGTTTAGTATCATGTGAGAAGGAGTAAAGGTAATGAATGATGGCAGTAATCTAAGGTGGAGGCTTGGTTGAATGTAATCAGGGATATGATAAAAGAGCTAAGGGATTCCAGGGAAGAGGACAGTAAAGAGTTGAATGGTTCACCAAGAAGTCAAGATGGAAAGAAGAGGAAAGAGCAGCTAGGTGAAGGGAGATGACTTGGGAGAGAACTGAGGGGATCAAAAGATTGGAGGTCAAGGTGTGGATGAAGAGTAGGTTTATATAAGGGAAGGCAGATGTGAAGGTGAAAAGCCAATACACTGTGGTCAGACAAGGAGATTTCAGAATTCTTTAACATGGAAGTGGTACATTTGTGGATGGTGGCAAAATCAAGGGTGTGACCATCTTTGTGAATAGCCGAGGTGGGGCTGATGATATGATCAATGGAGGGAGGGAAGAGGAGGAATGTAACACTCCCTCACGATTCACTTCCTTCTACCCCACTTGCTGCCCTCTGGTATACATAGGATCTGCCTCTTCAAAGTGCTCCTAAGCTCGGACCCCTCCATCAATTCCCTGCTTTACCACTGGACCACATGATTATAAATTGGCTGGCTGATTTATACATCTGCCTCCTTAATAAGTACTACCACCTCCAGAATGGTTGTTGACTCATAGAATGGTTTTAATGGATCTTCCAGTCCCACCAGTTGCCTGGGCACTCCCATTTCAGAATACTTATTCAACTAAGATCAGGAAAGAAGAAACACAACAGAAAGAGAGGCACCAGGGGTTCAGGGACACATGGTGGCCAGGTGGGAGATAGGAAAGTCTCTCCCACCCCTACCCAGCAGCTCTCAGCAGTCTTCCTCACTCAGAAAATGACAAAGAAAAAAAGGGAAAAATTGTCCACTCAAAACTCCTACATGCACACTCAGTTCTAACTCAGCCTCTACTTCATCATTAGTTCTTCCTGTTTCTCAGTCACCTAGAAGACCCTTCATCACTCCACAGTAACAGCCAGTCATTCATGACCAGAAGAAGGATCCCAAGACTCCCATTGCCAATCGAAAGTAGACAGAAAAGACTGCATATAGTCTAATATGAGGGTTAGAGCACTACCATCACACAGGTTCAGAAGCAAGCTCACCCCAAGCTTCTACACACTTGCCTACTATTTTAGAGTGAAAGAAGAGTGGTATTCCAAGGGCTATCACATATATTCCAGGCCCTTGGTGAAATACATTGACCCATCTTCAGACAAATTGATCGTCTCTGATGCTTTCGAGTGCTTCTAAGAACTAACTCTAATGAGGCGATGGGAAAGATAAATAGTGTTAGATTGTCTATTCTTAACTAGATTTTGTATGGTCCTTGACTCCACACACCCTGAAGCCTTCCTTAGATAGTGTGAAGTGGAAGAAAGAGTGACTTACCTGAAATTAGGAAGATGCAGCTTCAAATTCTCCCTCTGACATTTAGCTGTGGTTGTGTGACCTCGGGCAAGTTATTTAACCTAAGCCTTGATGTCTATATTTGTAAACTGAGAGTGATAATTGTACCAAACTCATTGGGTCATTGTACAGATGTACATTAATCAAATTGTACTTAATTATTTGATTATTAAGCAAAATGGTCATTTGTCAGTTCATAAAACCGATTGTTAGAATTTATAGAGTTAGATGGACTCTTAAATTATCTAGTCCTACCTCCTTATTTCATAGGCAGGGAAGCTGAGTCCTAGAGAGAAATGATTATCATTAGACAGTCAATTAACATTTATTAAGTTCCTATTAAGTGTCTACCATGAACAATCATAAATGCCTATGTTTAGCCTTAAAAATCCTTCCCAGTCTGGCTCCATTCTATTTCTGATCTTGTTATACTTTATACGAATGGTTCCATCAAACCGGCATTTTTTGCTTTTCCTCACACATGGTATTACATTTCCCATCTCTGAGCATTTGCATTGATCGCCCCTGCCCTCCACCATCCTAAAATGCCCTCCCAACTCCCATCTGTCCCTTAGAATTCCTTTTAACTTCAAAACACTGCTCAGATACCACCACGACAAGGTCTTTCCTGAGTCACCTAATTGCTACTTCCTTCCCCCCACATCAATTCTAGCTGGTTTTGATTTTTGTGTATATTTACTTATGTGCATGCTATCTCCCTTGAAAAGAGGAACGCTCCTTAGGCTAAGGACCATTTCATTTTTATCTTTATACCTCCAGCAGGGGCCATCTCTAGTCATCCTGATCTATATCTGGCCACTGGACACAGATGGCTCTGGAGGAGAAAGTAAGGCTGGTGACTTTGCAGAGCCCACCCTCACTGAAATCCAATTCACTTGCAAGTCATGGCATCACCTCCATGATGTCATGGCCCTCTTCAAGAACAAAGGATAAGCAACATCCATGACACAACCTCCAGCATCTGACCAGGCCTAGAAAACAGTAGGCACTTATTCCATGCTTGTGGCTTGCTGGCTTGTCTGATAACACTTCATTCACTTAGATAATAAACAGGTAGCTTCTCCTATCTATGTGACAGCTCCTTCTCAGTCTCCTTTGCTGGATCTTCATCTAGATTTCATCCACTAACAACTAGCAATGTGTTATCTCCCAAGGCTGTCCTCCTCTCTCTCTACACAGTTTCACTTGATAATTTCATTGGCTTTCATGAATTCCATTATCATCTCTACACAGATGGGTCTTTGACTTATTTGTCCACCACTACTGAAGTCCTGCCTCACATTTTCAGCTGTCTACTGAACATCTCAAACTGCATGTCCCATAGATAACTTAAATTCACCATGTCCAATTATCCTTCTCTCCCCCTCTTCCTAACTTCTCTATTACTGCTGAGGGTACCATCATCTTTCCAATGACCCAGGCTTAGAACCCAGGCATCATCCTCAACTCTGAACTCTCATACATATCCCTCATATCCAATCTGTTACCAAAGCTTGTCAATTCCACCTTCCTGACATATCTACATACACCCCCTTCTCTCCTCTGACATTGCCCTCGCCCTGGTGCCCGCCCTCATCACCTTATGCCACAACTATAGCAATAGCTTTCTGTTAGTCTCTCTTCCTTAAATTTCTCCCATTGTTCACTCAACTGGCAAAGCGATCTTTTTAAAGCACAGATCTGATCATGTCACCTCCTTACTCAATAAACTCCAGTGGCTCCCCATAGTTTTCAAGATCAAATATATGCAAGCTGAGCTCCAAAGTCCATCGGTACGGGACTCTCTCCTCACAGGTGGAGATCAGTAACTTGCCTGTGTGTTTCCCTGGTTTCCAGTCCCATTTAAAATCCCACTTCCTTCTTCAGGAAGGGAAGCTTTTCCCAGTCCCTCAATTCTAGTGCCTTCCCCCAGTGGATTATTTCCAATTTATCCCATATGTTTCTTGTTTGCTACATAGTTGTTTGCATTGTACCCCCTTTAGACTGTGAGCTCCTTGAGAACGAGGTCTGTTGTTCTTTATCTCCCCAGGCTTGCCACAATGCCTAGAACATAGTTGTTCATCCTTCCTTTTGGAAGAGGACCAATGACGTCATAGGGTGAAATCTTGACTTGCCCACGAATTGGATTTGTGAAGCACAGTTTTCACAAAGTCATCAAACTTCTCTTCCTGAATCATAGAGGTCCAGGGTCAAGACAAAAGTCAAGATAACGGGAGATGGTCCTAGATGTAGTTGATGACTTTAGTGTCTTCTATGCCTGATCAAGCTCTCAGGACTCCACAGCATCTGTGTCAGCTGCCTTCATGGCCATTGGAAGAAATTATTCTTATCCACCCATTCCACTGGGGGAAGATTTTCTATGCTTGAGGTCAGACACCTCCCTAACTCATCTATAGATTTGAGGCCTGATAGTTTACCCTGAACCTGATTTAGCTTGTCTGCCAAAATGATTTTGCCAGAGTGTGGCCATTGCACATACCACAGCTTCCTGGAGCCACAGGTGAAAGCTGGGCGACAGATGGACACTAAAGGTGGATGAGCAGCCCAGAGAAGGGTTCGGCAAGCCCTCACACCAGAGGTGCTAGTCCTCCCAGAATACCCCACACAACTGCTATAGGTGCTTAAAAAATGTGTATTGATTGATTGTTAATTCAACATTTATTAAGTACCTATTATGTGCAAAACAGGAAGAGATGCAAAGTTTGGGAAAGAGAGGTCATGCTCATAAAAGATGAAACCAGGCTTCTGGTTACCTGGCCCTAAGCCCCCAGCATTTTGGTTTGAGATGCTATCTCTTTTTTTTTTTTTTCCTTCTCTCTGGTCTAGAGCCTTTCTCTGAAGGCTGAGGAAAGCAAAGGAGCATAAATTTGGAGTTAGAAGGAACCTTAGGAGCCATCTAGAGCCGGCTTGATTAGGCTGAAGAGCCCCTTTCTGCATGGGCACTGACGCCTTCCAAATCTGCAAATGCTACAAGTCTGGGTTTGATTTCTATCTTTGTCTGATAGTCTAGACTTAGGAAAACGATTAAAGATGCTGATGAAAGTTGAAGTCCCGCTGTGCATTTCCCCACCCCACCCCATCCCCGGGGTTGTGACACATGGACTAGTACGTGCCTCGCCCAATTCCGCCTTTACACAATCGTGAATGTAAAGAACCGAGTCCCAGAGCGGCTGAGGAGCTTTGTCAGCTGTCACGAAAGTGAGTGGTTGGTCTTCAGTAAGTGCCATCTGCTTGCCTATCCCTAAGCTACAACTTCCCAGTTTCCGCATTTTTGCAAAGAAAAGTTCTGAAGATTTGGGGCCTTCCGGCTATTTAGTCCTTCCCCTCTCTGAGCTTCAGCCTCCCCATCTGTCTGAAGGAGCCATTGGACTAGATGACATCAGCCCAGCTCCCTGGAGCGCCCCACGTGGCTGTGTGGCTGCTTCTCGCTCCTCCGGTCGCTAGGGGGTGCAGGCAGCGCGCCAAGGCGGAGGCGCTCGGAGCAGCGGCCGCTCGCGGTGGCGTCCGCCGTCCGGACGTACGATGCACGTCGTGACGTCAGCCCGTGGGCACGGGCGGGGCACGCCGAGCGGGCCTGTGCGCAGTGGCGGCGGCGACGACAACGACGACGGCGGCGGCGGTGGCGGCTGCGCAAGGGGCGGTAGCAGCGGTAGTGAGCGGCGGCAGCTGAGGCGGCGGCTGCGGGAGCGGCGCCCGAGCTCCGCGCTCACCCAGCCATCATGCCCACGGTGGAGGAGCTTTACCGTAACTACGGCATTCTAGCCGACGCCACAGAACAAGTGGGGCAGGTGAGCGGGCCCGGCCGGGCCGCGGCGGGAGCAGGCCGCGGCCGTGGCGGTGGCTTCTTGGGTGTGAAACCCACCTCTGCCCCTAATCCCCCTTGAGATTTGCGCGGGTCCCTTCTCCCCGGGCCTCAGTTTCCCCACCTGAAAAACCCTTCCGGTGCCTCAGCTGATCTCTTCACTTCTCAGAGCCTCGGTTTGTTTCCCCCTCCGGGGAAAGTCGTTACGCTCCATGGCCCTCGCCTCCCCATTGTACCCCACTCTTCCTGCGCCTCAGTCTCTCCGTCTGTAATACGTGGCCAGTGCCTGCTGAGCAGTTATGCTCTGGGGGCCTCAGTTTCTTCCTCTGGAACATGCTTCCTGTGCCTCGGTTTCCCTCCCCGTACAAGCCGGAAATGACTCGTGAGGCCCCTCTCTTCGGATGGGCCTGGCGCTGATGGATCGATGGCCCGGCGTCTGTTCCGTGGAGCGCCGTCCCCGGTCCCCCGTGAGCCTTCTTAGCTCGAGGATCTTCCACGTTTCGGGCCGGGACGTCGGCGCTCCGCGGGCAGAACCTTTTAGGTTTTGTTTTCGGCTGCCTACGGACCCACCCGAGCCTGCCCAGCCTGCGTGTGTGTGGCCGGGCCTCCGGGTTCTCGCAGTCCCAGCCTTCCCACCTCGCGTGGGTGGTCTCGGCCGCCCATGGGTGACCAGACGTGGCCAGGCCGGCGCTCCTCCCACGACGGGACATGCGTGGTCAGGGCCCGGGGTTAGAAACTGCCCATCTCCGGCACTCAACGCCGCTCCGCTCCCACGGACTACCTGAAAAGTGGGATTCCTAAAAATGACTCTTAATTCCGAAATTGTGGGCATTTACGGGGCAGAAATCCGTGCGACCGCGGGAAGTCTCTTCCGTGTTTGCTCGTCTTTGCCGAGGCGCGGTCCTCAGCCCCGGGCCCCGCGCCCCGCAGCGGCCCAGAGGCCCGAGTCACAAGTGAATCGAGGGGGTTAGTGTGGGCCGGGGGTTGTTACCTAGAAAGCCTGGGGGCAAAACAAAAACCACACTAACGTTCTTAGTTCCTCCGTCCAAGCGGTCACAGGTACTGTGCCATCGCCATCGGAACTGGGAAGCGTCCAGTGGTGCCTGTGCTCATTCCCCGCAGGTTGGGGGTTTAGGCTGCCAGGGACCTGACCCGGCTTTTGTGATCTCTGAACATGCTGTAATTCAAGATGAAAGTGTTTTCCAAAAAGGAGGCAATTTTTGTTTGCTTTAAATATTTGGGGTTTATTTTACTAAAGCCTGAGATGAAAATGTGACCATTTCTGGTATGAGTTTAAAACTTCATTTTACTTTTCCAAATTAATTTTATTTATAATCAACAAGCATTTATTAAGCTCTTGCTATTTGGGGCAGCTAGTTTCTGGGCTTGAAGTCAGTAGTTCAAATGTGGGCTCAGACACTTGCAAGGCACCTAGTCCTGCTTGCCTCAGTTTCCTCACCTGCAAAATGAGCTGGAGAAGGACGTGACAAATCACTCCAGTATCTCTGCTGAGAAACCCCAGATGGGGGTCACAGAGTTGGACGCCACTGAACAGTCACAATTTACCAAATTCTGTGCTAAGCTCCAGGGAAACAAAGAAAGGCAAAAAAAAAAAAAAAAAGCAAAAAAACAAGCATAATGATAAATATCTGTTGAACACTTACTTGTTTATAGGAGGATGCTAGACATGAGACATAATTTCTAAGATGCCAAATTCCTGTCCTTGAATGAAAGGGAAAAATAGCTTATACAAGGTTGGGTGAATATAGTGCTATTGTGAATGTAGAGTCAGGAGGACAACTTCAAATCCTTCCTTAAACAATTACTAGCCCTGTGGCTATGGGCAACTTCTCTCACCCTCAGTTTCCTCATCTATAAAGGGAGGGGGTTAGACTTGATGGCCTGGCCTCTAAGGCCCTCTCCAGCTCCATTTCTATGATCCTGGGAACTCAGCCCTGGATTGTTTGCGTTAATGGAGGGGAGGCTTGCAGATTTGATGATGAAATGCTTTGTGTGTGGTTTTACCTTCTTAATTGTTTTGCTTCAGCTGGGAAAAAAAGGTTTATTTTTCCTTGAATACAGACCACCCAGAGGAAGGAGAGCCTAAAGTATGTGAGATGGAAAGAGAAGCTAACCTAGTATTAATTTTTTATGAATTATCTAGGATTGTCGTAGCTTTTTTACCAGTAAAACTACAAATTATTTCACATAAAGTGTTTAATATAGCTCTCAGCACACAGTCATTCAGCCCTGAGTAACTAAATGTTCTACGCTCAGTATCTACCTTACCACCCACATATAAAAGTTAACAATTTCAGGTTATTGACAAAACTTGTCACAATGAAATGATTTTCAAGTTTAAGTAACTGAGTTTTGTTTTTGAGGGGGGAAGGCAGGGCAATTGGGGGTAAGTGACTTCCCAAGGTCACACAGCTAGTGTGTCAGGTGTCTGAGATCAGATTTGAACTCAGGTCTTCCTGGCTCTAGGGGCGGTGCTCTACTCACTGCGCCACCTAGCTGCGTGTAACTGAGTTTAAGGAAGTAGATACCATGATACCAAGATTAAACCATGAGACAGAATTTTCTTCTATTACTTCTCTGGAAGTAATAGGGAGACAGTATACATACATGAGAAATGATCATGGAGTTTCAGTTTATTACTCTGAAGTTGTGGGAAGTTTTTTGACCAGAGAAGGAAAAGGACAAAGCCAACTTAATGGAGGATACGCTGATTTCTTGAAAGGAAAATAACTATGCCTTTGATTATATCCATCCTTCCTCCTCTAGGACCTTGCTTCAGCTGTCAACTTTTTGATTATCTTCACTTTATCCCTCTCTATTCCATTCTTCCCCATCTGCCTACAGAATTGACAAGGTTCCCTTCACCCTTCTACTCATCTTTCTTCTCTTTACCAACAAACTCATTGAAAAAGTAGTGTTCTAATAATTGCCTCACTTTTTCATCTCCTAGTCTCTCTTTAGACTTTCACAAACTCCCTTCAGTCCTCATCATTACTGAGACTTCCCTCAAAAATCATCAGTGACTTTCTTATTCATAAGCAGAATGGTCTTTTTATTTATTCTCATCCACCTTGACATCTGCAACATTTAATATGAATGACCACTCCTTAACTCTCTTTTCCCGTAGCTGCAAGGTACCAGACTTCTCGTTCGAACAACTTCTCACCAGTTCATTTCACTCCCTTTCACCTCTGAAGGGCATATTCTCTAAGATTTGACCCCTAGGCCTTATGGCCTTTCATTGTGCTCTCTTCTTTGACACCTCGTTTCCCCTGTGGCTTCATCTGTGTCTTCCCCCCAGATAATTCTCAAGTCTGTATGTTCGGTGCTAATCTTTCTTCATCTTTCCAGAGCGTACCAAGCACTTCTCCCTGAGGTCCCTCCTGGCAGCACATAGTCAGCATGAAGTACGGTTGAGCCTAGCACAGGCAAAGTCACAAGGGTGACCTTGGGCAAGGTGCTTAACCTCTTTAGGCCTTCTTTTCCTTATATATAAATTGAGGAGATTGCCCTCGCTGATTTCTAAAGTCCATTCTAGCACTGAATTCTATGATAAATCCAAACCAAGTTTCTTGTTCTGACTTTGTATTTTCTGCATTTGGTAAAATCACTGATCCCATTTCCTTTATTTGAAGTCTCAGGTTATCATTCACGTTTCCTTTTCTTTCATCTACCTTAGCCAGTCAGTTATTAATTTCTATTTATTCCCCCTTCACAATATCTCTTTTCTCTTCAAGCACAAGTACGGCAGACCTTCAGTAATCTCTGCCTGTACTCTGTTGTGTTAGCCTCCTGAAATAAAAAGTTTTCTCCCTTCCACTCTCTCCCCAAGCTAGCCCATCATATTTGCTGTCGTTGAACTAAAGCACATTTCTGGTGATGTCCCTGTTTTACTTCAAACTTTCGCTTGCCAAGTAGAGTTCTCAGCCCAGCTTTCAAAAGCTTTCTCGGATGGGCATCTCCATCTTCCCAGTCTTAACTTTCTATCACTTCTCTTGATGTAATCTTTGCTCCAGTCAAACTGGATTGCTCCTTCCCCCTTACATAGGCCCTGTTTTCCCATTTATGTCTTTGTGCATTTTCTCTGTTCCCGAAATCAAACCCACCCTCCCCACGCCCCTGAATTCCTGACCAATTTTTTAAAGACAAACATGCAACCTATTCCATGCAACCTTTTCTGCATCCTTGTTCCCAGGCCTTTAATAATAAGAATTTTATTGAATATATCAACTCACCTTTCCTTCCTAATCTCCTGAATCTGGAGAGGACTCTTAGGGGTAGGTGGTGGGAGGATATCCTTGGGAGTCCCCTCCACAAAGAATTTGTACTTTGTATGATACACCCACCCAAGGTGGCTTTTCCACTTGCACATGCTTGACCAGGGGAACTCAGTTTTAAAGCAGAAAAGTAGGCGAGGTTGTCTATTCTTCTGGGGATCCCGAAGCTGGCAGCTGACCAAGGGCCTGTCCGTTGAGAATGACCTGTCTGGGTTAGCTGTCTCAGTTATAAAAAGTGGCTTCTGATGTATGGGTGTCATTCTAAATCCCCCTCAATCCCTATGGGGTCCCCCCCCTTTTTTTATTCTAAACATTTTTGTGTGTGGTAGAACAACATTTTATAATTAAAAGAACAAAGAGAAGATTATTGAGGGTGTTGGGTAGGTTGGAGGAACATAATGAAGGGGAGTTTTCTTAGTCATAATTTCAAAACAGTATAAAGAGGTAATTATAAAGCTCCATTTTATGTTAGGGAAGAACTGGAAAAATAGTTTAGTGGAACTGAATAGAGATCCCTAAAACATTACCGGAAACATAAAATAGGTTACCATTTGAGAAACTGATGGATGTTTAAGACAAGGGAATGAAATTGTTATTCAGTAAATAAGGATGGTAACAGTGGAGAGTAGTAAGATGAGAAATAAATTTAGATATTTCGTAATATGCCACAATAAATTCCCCCTGGACCTGAATATTAATTTTTTTTTAAGTTAAAAGAAAATGTAATAATTTACTTTATTGTTGAAGGGATGGTCACTTCTTATTTACTAACTAAATTTTTTTTAGCGAGAAAGTAATAGATTTGGCTATTTAAAAGAAAAACTCTACTCAACAAAAAGATTGCCAAATTAAGAAAAGTCTTTATAAGAATTTAACATTCATTTTCTACAGGTAATTGATACAGAATTCATAAGGACAGTGTCTGGTCACCAGTAGACACATAATGAAAGGCTAAGAATAACAGAAATTGTAAATAAATATATAGAGAGATATGAAACAATTCTCTTCAAAAGCATGAAAATTATTAAACCAGTGTTGAAGTGGTAATCTTATACCCATCAAAATGGCAGAAAATAACTGAAAAACAATAACTAAACCATTCTGGATCCCTGGAGACTTTCTCACACCAAAAGTTGTGAAGAAGGTATTAACCTGAATTGGTTCGGGGAATTTCTTCACCCAGGAGTTGTCTTTACCAATAAAATCACAAGTCAAGGCTTGGGCCCCAATAGAACCACACATCCATGTGGTTATGTGATTGGTTTGTTAGTTGTTTTTTTTCCTTTTAAGACTTTTTAAATATAAGATCATACTGCAGTTTTTGCGCTACATTGATAATATTTTTTTTTGGAGGGGGGAAGGCAGGGCAATTGGGGTTAAGTGACTTGCCCAAGGTCACACAGCTAGTAAGTGTGTCAAGTGTCCGAGGCCAAATCTGAACTCGGGTCCTCCTGACTCCAGGGTCTGTGTTCTACCCCATATTTTTTTTAAAGGAAGGAGCTTCCCTCCCTATGGCTTTTAAGCATCCATCTAAAATGTACATTTTCTAGTAAGAATATCCTTATAGCTATCTTAAGTTTTTATTTTACTTAGCAAAAACCTGTCATTGGACCATGGGGTTTATGTTACATCTGTTGTTCCAACTATAATTTTTCCTATTTTTTTCTTCACTTGCTCTAGAAGATAGAAGAGTTTGGAAATGTAGTGATTATAATTTATCAGTCACCTTTTTGTAATTTTTTTTTGTAAAATTGAGCCAGAAAAATTAATAGCTTACTCTAATGCACGCAACTCCTGAGTAATTTATTTAAAAAAAAAAACACCTTAGTTTTGTGTGAATTGCAAAGTGAATTTTTCCTTCAGCGTAAGGAAGAAAGTGATAACACAGCATCACCTGGATTATCCATGTGTTTGCTTTAGTGCGTTTCTCAAGTAATTCTTTGGGTGGAATCAGGCTCCTTCCTTCAGCACCTTGGACCCTAAACACAGTCAATTCATCCTAACATCTCATGGTTCATGAACTACTCTTAAAATTTGGATATCACTACTCTGACTGATGACTGGAACAGTGTAGCTTAGCTTCATCACGGGAGGTCTGGGAAAGGCCTTTCTTTTGTGGTAGGTTAAGAGTCCTGAATCAGGTTGTGTGGATAAGGCATTTACTCTGAAACCCTAGGGATTTTCTTTGGGCTTCACTCATTTGTTCTGTTGATTTGTGAGGGGAAAGAGCAGAAATATAGTTAATTTCCCAGATGTTAAAAATGATTTACAGTTTGTGAAAGAGACTTCATTTATTTGATTATCTGAAATGTATTCATTGAACTTGAAGAAGAAAAGACAAAAAGCAGTGCTGTGCTTCAGCCGTGAGCACGTTCCTGCAGTTACCTTCTCTTTGCCACTGACTCCCTTTGAAGCTCTCCAGAAAGCATCCCTTTGGGTGTGTTTCCTGCTTTGTCAAGCACAGATAATATCTACCTTGTGGAGGTATTGTGAAAAGTCATGCCTGTAAAGATCTTTGAGATCTATAGATGAAAGAAAAGTAAGTCACAGCATTTTGTTGGGTTGGTTCTTCAAGACCATAGATGAAACGCAGTTATTTATACCACCATCAACAATACACACGAGTCTGAGAATCGTACAGAGAAAGAGGCTGACTTGTATCCTAGCTTATTAAGACCACAACTGCCTTGTCTGCTATAGAAAACCCATTAGTGACAGCTTTTGAATTATTTTCTTTCTATCTTCTTAACTGACCCTTATAAATGCAGATGTAACAGAACTTTTGATCCAGTCTCTTTGTAGAGAAGTAAAACATTATTAGATGTCAAAATAATTTAATCTCTCTAGCCTCATTGTTTGAATGCCACAGTTCAAATTATCCATAGAACCCTTACCTTCCAGTGATAGCCTGCAGAAAGTCTGAGACAGATATCTAGTCTGTTGTTATATACTACTTTATTTTGTTAGTTTCTAGGATTTTAATTGGGTTAAAAGGCTATAGTTAGAGTTTATATTTGCTTTCTCTGATTCCAGATGGGCTATTAATTTCAAAATTTCATGTTTTAAATAAAATTTCTGTGGAAAGGGTTAGACCTAATGAAGAACTTTGAAGCAATAATGGTACACAGTTTGATGGTTCACCAAAGAAGATTGTGAGATTTCCTTTTCTGAGTGGAAAACTCATAGTGATCTGACGTTGGCAAGAAAAACTCGAGGAAGAAAAAGGAGTTTTCAAACCAATCGATCAAAAAAGGAAACTAGGGAGGAAGGATGAGATGATGAGATGTCAGAATTAAAACTGGTCTACTCTTCTTCCCTTGTCTTTTCTCTGCCAATAAGTATGATGGAAGAACTGGAAAGTACAGAATAAAAATGGATGGAGTTCAGGTTCACCTGAACTGCATCCTAGGATCCTGAAAAAATTGGCAGATGAGATTGATGAGCCATTGTCATTGATCTTTGAAAAATCGTAGAGAATTGTAGAAGTCTCACAGAATCAGCAGAAGTCACAGTTTTCAAGAAAGAGAATAGAGTCTGCAAACTCTAAGCTAATCAGCTTCGCTTTCAATTTGGCCAACATTCCGGGGCATATTATCCGAGGGATAATTATTGAATATCTAGAAAAGGAAGTGTGGCCACAATGGGTCAGCAAAGCTTTGTCAAGAACC
The DNA here is from genome assembly GCA_028646595.1 of Phalanger gymnotis. Classification (NCBI taxonomy): domain Eukaryota; kingdom Metazoa; phylum Chordata; class Mammalia; order Diprotodontia; family Phalangeridae; genus Phalanger; species Phalanger gymnotis. The sequence goes on from CM053623.1 coordinate 442,331,902, forward strand.
CTTCCAACCAGACTACGTTCCTTTCCTTTTTTGGCATAGTTACCTGAGTAGTAGGTCTTGGCAGTGCTCTAGAGAGAATTTGCCTAGAGTTGAGCAAAACATTTGACAAGATCTCACATGCCATTCTTTTCAGGGAAGAGGAAGCAGTTTGGACTAGCTGATAATACAGTTTCCTGAATTTGAAACTAGTTGAATGCCCAGAGCAAAGTGTAGTCATTAGTTGTTCCAGATCAACTTGGAAGATGTCCAGTGGCATTCCCAACAGATTTGTGCTTAGTTCTATGCTGCTTAACGTTGATAAAGATATAGGTGGCATGCTTATCAAATTTGCAGATATGTATTTGTGTTTTAAGATCTTGTGCTGTGATGAACCAAAGCTATTTTGTTCTCATTTTACAGATGAATCTGAATCCTAGAGTTGTTAAGCGACTTGCCCAAGGCCGCAAAGGTAGTAGGAAGTTAGAATGATATGTTGAACCTAGGTTGTCAGACACCAAATACAGCCTTTTTCCCATTATGCTGTGCTACTTCAGATGATGCCTTAGATCCTCAGGGCTTCTTAAACATTTTCCACTCACCCCTTCGGCACTTCTTAAACTGTGAGTTGAGACCTCATATGGGGTTTAAGAAGCACTGCTACACAACACAAAGCCAGCAATGACACCCCTCATATTTGATTACCAAGTCAGGATCCAGAAATGTCTTTCAGGCTCTAGAACATTTGGGTGAATTCAGACAAACAAATTTAATACGGTAAGTCATCTCAGGTTTTACCAAAATAAACCTCAAATAGTTAAAGAAGAAAAGTGAGAAAACTTTAAAAAATTAGAGCTATCCAAAAATAGAATCAGGTACATGTGGGAATAGTAGGTTCCTTACATGAGAGATCTATAAGCAGAGGCTTACTGACTCCACGTCAGGCATAGTGTGGAAAGCATTCTTATTCAAACACTGGTTAGACTGAGCAGTCTATTCCTTAGCAAAGATTTTGGGGGTTTAAAGTACACTTCTCTAAGAGAAAAATTAAAGGGAAATGAAATTTGGGCCCTTTTTTGTGGGGTATTACATGATCATTAGTTTTGATATGTTATTTCATTCACTGACTATGTCATGGAAGAATTCGATTCTTGGTGGTGGTGGTTGTTGCTTCCATCTTCTGAAATGAATGAATTCATGAAAAAGCACTTTTCAGCCGCTGAGTATCTGTCAAGAACTCAGGACACAAGCAAAACAGGCCCTGCTCTCAAGGAGCATGGGCACTAACCAGGGGAGAATTGATAAAAGGAAAATCAGCTGCAGGGCAGATGAAAGAAGCTCAAAGGAGGCAGTGGCAGGAAGGATGGCAAGGGCCAGGGGCCCTTAGATTATATAAGGAGGTCAGATAACAGTGGCTAGGGACTTGGTACTCTTGGCTTCTCCTTGGAAGGAATGGAAATGTTGATGCCAATCTCATCCAAACTCTGTGTAGTCAGTTTAGCTGCTTAGGAAAAATAGTGCTCAGTCTTTCTGCTGCTTAGATGATTCAGATGGTTCATGGGACACTAGTACTGGAAAGAGGGAAAGCTTGCTCCCGGTGGTGTTAAGTCTTCCAAACATCCTTGAAGTTGCTGGATTTCAGAATGACCTCATCCGTGTCCATTTTGATTTTTGTACATTTGTAGGTATGAATTTCATGACCTGCCAACTTGAGATAATTCAACATATCTGGACCATGTAGCCAAATTAGGGATAATAGTCCCTCAAAATAGTTGGGAATGTTTCTGCTTCTAGTTAATTAATTTGATTTTCTTTTACTTCAGTTGAAGGCACTTAGCCCCTAAAATGGGAATCCTGTGGATGGTGCTCATTTAAAGAAAATATTCATAGAGTAGTCCTATCTCTTCACACTGTAAAATTTCTATACAGTAAAGGTTCAGTCAGTCTTGACACAGTCCTATACTCACCCATCTCCTAATCAGCAATGTCACTTTTTTTTTTCCAGCACAAGGATGCCTATCAGGTGATCTTAGATGGTGTGAAAGGAGGCACCAAGGAAAAAAGATTAGCAGCACAATTTATTCCGAAATTCTTCAAGCATTTCCCAGAATTGGCTGATTCTGCTATTAATGCACAGCTAGATCTCTGTGAAGATGAAGATGTGTCAGTAAGTATTTTATTAGGAGACCTAAAGATGGCATTTTCTTAAAGTTCTCCAAATAGATTTTCTGTAGATGGTCACTTATATATTGAGCTTTAGAAGTGCACTGGGAAATCAGACATGATTTCCACACTTTATCCAGCAGGCTTTATTACTCTTATGAAAAGATAATTAGCTCTTTAGTTAATTTTCCTCTGTAATAACAGAAATAACTCACATTCCTGTAGTGCTTTTTAAGTTTTTCAGAGCCCTTCCCTTAAAGCAACCCTGTGAGGTAGGTAGGTGGTACAATATTTTATCCTCCTTTTACAGATGAGGAAATTAGGGTTCAGAGATGTTAAAGGAATTGCCCATGAGCACATGGTGAGCGAAGAGCCAATCTGAAATGTAAACCAAGATCTTCCAACTCTTTAGTCAGTGCTTGGCCCACAACAGCAGGCTGCTGCTCTGATATATGTATGCACAATGTATAGTAGGTTGTAGGACTGTGAGTTGTGTATATGCAATAGTTGTTGTGAAACTGGTGTTTTGACTTAAATTCAGGTAGCAGCATGTTTTGCCGTAAGAATTGTCACAAGTTGTATAGCTATTTGATTTGGTGTTTTAAGAATCCATCATCTCATCAGTGTGTTTTTTCCTTCTACCAGTGCACAGTCTTTCTGTGACTTAATCTTTGAGAGTTGATATGGCTGATAAGTTCAGCACCTTATGGCCATCCTGGTGAGTCCACCCAAATTTAGCTAATCTGGTCTTGAGGTGACAGGCACATAGTTCACTAAACCTTTACTTAAAGGCTTTCCTCCCTAATCGTGGTTGACAGAGCTTGCTCCATTGACAACTTTCTGAAAATCTTCCACGTTAGAAGGAGGTATCAGATGAGGACTTTAGGGAAGAGGTCATTATACTTGTCAGATCTTAAATCTAGTTAAGTCCTCCCAAGGCTAATTTATAAGAGAAAAAAATTGTCAGCATTTGCCTTTTCTGCAGTCCTCATTAGAACATGTATTTGACCTTTGGTTCTGGAAAGCTTTACCATTGGACTTCAGGCAGGTCCTTCCTATGAGATTGAAAAAGCTTTGAAGGCAGGCCCATTAAGCAGTGGCCTCACTTTTTTTGGAGGGCCAGCTCAATTTACTTCATTGAGGTTTCTTACCAGAAGGCTGCCCACCAAGTAAGTTGTTTTTGTTTTTGTTTTTGTTTTCAGCCACATGACCTTACAAAGGCTGCATTAGGAAGTATCTCAGTTTTTCACAGTCACACCCACACTGATTCAGCCAAAGATCCTTAGAGTGAGTACCTAGTAATCCTACTAATAGGCAAGGTAAAGTAGTGTTTTTCCATGCACTTGGAATTCTTAGAACAAGTTCTGTGCCTCTCCTAGCACAGATTCCTAAGGAAATGAGGAGCCACTCAGACTCCAGATGACATTAATGAGTCATCAGCAATAGGTTCAACCTAATGAGCCTAATGGAGTTTGGATTTGGGTGTTCTTGTTTGGCTTTTGCCTTTTTGATGAATCATTTGGAATTTTTGATTTCATCTGGCCTTCCAGCCGCTGGGGTTACTGAACTAGTTAATTCAGAAACTACCAAGGAGTCAGTTTACCTAGCAGCAGCAGCTTTGTCAACTTAGATTCCATAGTCTGTAGTTCACCTTGTGTTCTATTGAAAGCTCTCCTTTTGGAAGCCTTTCAGTGACCAAATACCAGCAGAAGATTTCTGAAACTGCTAGGAACACTCGTGTTCTGCCTCTGAGGCTTGTAACAGTGGAATTAGCTTTTCTCTGTGGTTCAGGTTGTTTACCTGTTGTGGTATACCACATATAGATTGTATAAGATCTCTGCATTATGTTACATATTATAGAGATTATCTAAGACTATTTAGGATGAATGACTTCTTTTTGCATAAGATTAAATTTTATTTCTTAAAAAATACTTAATTATTTTCAATTTTCAGCATTTATCTCCATAAGTCTTAAATTCCCCCCACCCCCAGCTGGCATGCAATCCAATATGTGCTCTACACATACATTCCTATTAAACACATTTGCACATTAGTCATGTTGCATAGAAGAATTATGAATGAGAGAAATCAAGAGAAAGAAAACAAAACAAAAGAGCAAAGAGTCTGCTTCGCTCTGCATTCCGATTCCATAGTTCTTTCCCTGAATGTGGATGGCATTTTCCATTATGAGTCCTTTGGAGAAGTTTTAGGTCCTTGCATTGCTTGGAAGGGCCAAGTTCATCAAAATCAGTTCTTGAACACCATGGCTATTACTGTGTACGACGTTCTCCTGGTCCTGCTTACTTCACTCAGCATTGGTTCATAAGATTAAATTTTAAAATGGTAAATTTGTGTTGCTTTTTTCTTCCATTAACAAAAGATCCGACGACAAGCGATTAAAGAATTGCCCCAGTTTGCTACTGGAGAGAACCTTCCCCGAGTGGCAGACATTCTGACTCAGCTTTTACAGACAGGTGAGATGTTGGGGGTCTCTTTTTACCTTTGTGTGTCTGCCTTCTTAAAGGCAAGGTCTGTGTGGCCGGTAGTCAGAGTTGCACTGGAGCTAGCTCGGACCAACTCAGGAGAGCTCTAAGTCTTCAGTGTGAGCATTTACACTTTGGAAACCAGCAGAGGCTACAAATCAAGGTTTGGTTTATTGTGGGGTTTGTTGTAATCAGATTAGACTTAAAAGTGTTTTGTGTGCACATTTTTCCCCCCCTTGGAGAACCAGTCATTAAACATCAGCACTCCACTACTGAGAGCCCTATCAATGTTAGACACTAAGACCTCTGTTCATTCTGGAGGTGGCTAGTGGCCCAACCTAACTTCTGGTTGCCGTTGTTGCTTAAAAAATCTCAGCCAGCTGATAACTAATAATGGCATTGCTTGCTACCCAATGAGAAATGGTTGCCTATAGTTTCTTATGTTTCTTTAGCAAGACTTGAACTATACAAAGTCTTAAAATAAGACTATGGCTTACTCTTCATTTGTTCCCATAGATCTTCTCTATGATAAGCATTTATTAAGTACTGACTACATTCTAGGAGCTATGCTGAGCACTAGAGAGACAAAGACAAAAAACGAAATAGTTACTGCCCTCAAGGAACTTGGCATTCTATTGAGGAAGACAACATGTACATATGTAAATACATACAAAATAGATAGTAATGGGGTAGGGAGACACAAGTGGTTGGGGGATCAGGAATGGTTTCATGTACCATGTGACAGTTTGAGCTGAGCTTTAAGGAGTTGCAGGGTGAGAGGGAGTAGATGCCAGGGCTGGAAGCAGGCTGTTCAAAGGCAGAGACAAGAGATGGAGTGTTGGAGATGAGGAACAACAAGAAAGGCAGTTTGTGTAACCTGGAAGTTTTCATGGTCAGTCCAGACCTGCCTGTTACTAAATCAGCCTGCACTTCTTATGTTTGGGCAGCAAGTCGTGTATATAATGAGACTGCACAGATAGGTTGGCACAAGTCTGTAAAAAGCTTTAAAAGCCAAAAAGAGGATTTTCTATTTGATCATAGGGGTGGTAGCCATTGTAGTTTATTGAGTAAGATACTAGCACAGGGGTGAGGAACCTGTGGCTTCAAGACCACATGTGACCTTCTAAGTCCTTGGGTGTGGCCTTTTGACTAAGACCATGTTTTACAGAACATATCCTTTTATTGAGGGAATTTGTTCTGTGAAGTTTGAATTCAATCAGAGGGTCACATGTGGCCTTGAGGCCACAGGTTTGCCACACCTGGACTAGCATAAGTAAGATCTGAATTTAAGGAATATCACTTTGGCAGCTGTAGGGAGAGGAGTTTGGGGAGGCAAGAGATTTGAAGGGAAGGAAAGACCAAATACAGTAGTCTGAGAGAAAATGAGGGCCTGGATAAGCATGGTGGTCCTGTGACTGATAGGAGATATGTTTTATGAATAGAATG
>CM053623.1:442338469-442363477 GCA_028646595.1 Phalanger gymnotis
CCACTGCTACTATTTCCCTACCCTTTAGTCCTTCCAGAGGCAATAGCCTATACTATAGGAGGGTTATCTTGCTCCAAAATTGATAATGAAAACTTCACACCCGTGATTACTTTCCCCTTTTTAAAGACACCTGTTTATCACCTTGTTCAAATGTAAATGTTCCCCTATGCTTTTGGAATAAATTCATTTTGTAATTTTGTTTGTGTCTCCGTGTTGTGATTTATGTCATCTTCAGATTCCATTCCTCTTCCCAGTACAGTTTGGAATTTTGCTTTGGGTAACTAGATAGAGTTACATTAAGTCTTCATCAGTAATAATTTTTTTTTTCCTAAAATGATCAGTGGAAAAATAACTTGGGAAGATAGAAGAGGCCCACCTCTAAATTCCTCAGTCACTCAGACCAAGTGTCACTCTTAAGGACACCAACATCCACAGCCTAAAAGAGTCAGCTATTGAGTGGGCCTTGGTTCTAAAGGCAGATATTTGGTATCATCTCTGATCTCCGTATCTGTGCCTTAATTATTCGTATAGCTTGTTTTGCCTTGGCTTTACAAGTGCTGCCAGTATGATGGAGGGGGTGGGGGTGGGGAATATGCAGAAGAAAATAAAAGCATCTAAATGCTCATTTTTAAAAAAAATGATGGCTTATAAAAATGACCTTTGGAATTGTCGAGTACTGAATTGCAAAGTATAGAACCCAGCCTCTCAAAAATATCTTTCCTTGGTCCTGGTTTCTGTTCTTGAGAATCTAGCAAAGCGAGCCAGAACCAACCCTGTTTACAAAGAGCTTTACACAAAGGTCTCCAGCCTAGGGTATTCAGAGAGCTGGGATCTTTTAGGTGTGAGTAGACTGCATTCCTGGAGCCCTCCTTGGTCTTATTTGTGGGCTAGACTATGAATCCCCCTACAGCCCTGAAGACTAAGCATTGGACCTTGGAGGCTAGCTTTCAAAGCTTTGCCATCTTGGTGCTCTGATGGAAGCTTCTTTGAAGGATAACCTAGGGTTATCTGTGCACAGACAATTGCATACCCCTGAGAAGGTTTACTGTGGGGTCAGAAATGTTAACACAGAATACCCTAGAGTCTGGCAGAACTGGGATCAGCCTTAACGTTTCCATGGAATTTTTTTTCCCTTTTTGATGTGTGTGACTTTGGGCAAACTATTTTGCCCCTTGTGGTGAGGTCTCAGTTCTTTTTGTAATATGATGGAAAGAGTATTGGATTTGAATCCAAGGACCTGGACTTGCTCCTCATATCTGTCACAGCCTCTCTAGCTCTCAACTTTCCCATCTATAAAATCTGGGGTTTGAAAAAAAAAGGATCACTCCAAGATTTGACAAAGCTAAAAATCAGTGAACTTAACTGAGAAGAGAGGGCAAGGCATACAGAAATAACTGCCATACGAAATAAGAGGGTAAAAGGAAAAGAATTCACTTTTGCCTGGAGTTGTCCAACATTTATTAAACACCTACTTTGTGCCAGGCAGTGTGCTAAGTGCTGGGGGATACAAATACAAAATTCCTGCCCTCAAGGGGGAAACTAACACAAAAGGAAGTTGAGTGAGGGGTGGGGTGAGGCAGTGACAGCCTCATGGAAAATGAAGAGGTGGGTAGCCTGTGCACCTTCCTTAAATGAAGGTTTTGGGAAGCACTCTTCACCCTCAAATCAGTGGCATCCTACAGGAAAGGGTACTGATAAGATGGGAGTATCAAGGCTGAGAGGATCTTTCAGGGTGATGAAGTTTCCCAGAGGCATGATGTAGATATTCCAAGGAATGTAGCCATGGAAAATGAGTAAGATATGGAAGAGCTTCGTGGAAGTAACATCCGAGGTCATTTCAACAGGAGCCATAAGGGAGGGCGTTCCAGATGTCAAAGACAACAGCACCAGGAATGGTAAGACATGGAAATGGGAAATCACATGCTGTTTGGGAGAGATTGAGGTAGTATGGTTTGAAAGGGAACAAACAGGCCAAGAAAGGACTCAAAAGGAAGGTTGCAGCTTAATTTTGAAAAACATGTCCAGCTAAAGTGTTCAGTAGGCCAGAAGGAATAAAAGGATCTCAACAGATAAAAAGTTCAGGGAAGTCAGACCAAACGGAGCAAAAGTGATATTTGCCTTTAAGCAAATTAGGAACATCTCTATTCCACAAATGTGTGTCAGGTACTTCTCTGTGCACAGAAACACCCATCCTGTTTTCCTTTGCTCTAGTCAGAGCCTTTCTTGCTAAGGCTCATTCCTGGCATTGATAGTGCCTTACCTTACAATTGGCAAAGTAGACACATTTTATCCGAAGAAGTACAGATGCTTCATAAGAAAGACTCTCTGGGACCAAGATATAAACCACTCTTGCTGAACATCAAGCAGACAACCCCAGGAACTCAGGAATGGTAGACTTATTAAGGAAGAGTGAAGACACCACAAAGGGCACCCAATATGCAGGCCAATATGTTAGGATAACTGTTACTTCTCAAAGCTTGGTCAGTCGTGTGTAACCCTATGCCAGCATAATCGTAAGCTTAAAAATAGAAGTAGATTACAGACGTTCTGGACCATTGGCTTAGTGACCTATAGGGAGAGGTGAGGGAGGAGTGTTGCATATATACAGTCGCAGGACAAAGGAGGAACTTGGCATAGGATGTACCCACTGTTGTAAGCACTGAAGATACAAAGTAAAAGCAGCCCTTGCCCTCTAGGGGCTTAGATTCTAATGGGGTAGAAGGTGTATACATTAAAAAGTACATAATAAAAAGTACATAGGAGATACCTACAGAGTAGATGGATGAACACTTTCCTTTAGGAGGGTTTTATTTAAATCCAAATTTCATTACATTATTCCCAAACCTGGCCATGATGGGGAAAAGGCTTCAAGCAATTAAATATGTTTATTATATTTCCCTGGCTGTGAATCCCAGTCTTCTTTCAAGACTCAATTTAGGGGTCAAGCCAGCCTTCCCTGATCTCCCCAGTTAATGAGTCATCCTGCCTCAAATTACCTTTATTTGACCATGAATGTCATATTCCTACCATAGAATACATAAGCTCCTTATTGGCAGGAGCTATAATTTTGGCCTTTGTAACCTCAGCACATAGCCCAGTGCTTTACACTGGGTACTAATTGGTATTTGCTGAATTTAATTAATTATGGCCTCTCTTAGGAATAAAGATGCAGGAAACGTTATGAAGATACTGTCAACTGCTTAAAGCTCAGTCGGTGCACAGTGGATATGCATTTGGGCATCAATTGTGCAGCCAGATGCTGGCCATTCTTGGTAGGTTTCTGCACTGAGGTTTGGATTCCTATTTGCTTAGGTTGCTTTTAATTCTGTGAAATAATTTTGAAAATTTGAAACAAAACTTCCAAAAAGGACATTGGAAACACACTCAGACAAACCTTGGAGCAAGTTATATAACTGGTTGCCACACCCCAGGAATACAGTACTAGAGAAGGCACAGAATAGAGCAGCTAACTAAAAGGTGGCTGGAGTAACTTCTGTGTGAACCAAGGCAAAAAAAAAAAGAGTAATATTATTGTCTCTAGGTTGAGATGTGAAAAGAGTCTTATTAAATTAGGAAGAGTGTAAAAGGGATATATGATCAACAAAGACAATAGAGTGGTCATATATGAAGAATATGCTCCAATGATATCCTCAAAACCACAGGAGAGAAAAGGAGGCAGGGCCTTAACTGAGAGGGCAGCATGGACCAGAGTCTCACCAGACAGGCATGGCCAGAAGTTCCATATCAATTGAAAACTGATAGTCAAACATTCAGGAAGCCCCCCCCCCCCAATACCAAGGTGCACCCATCATAGTTTAAAGGAAGTAGTTTAGAGGTAAACTATATATAGTGATTAGTAAACATGGAAGTCATTCCCCAAGAAACTCAAGCCAAAAATATTTGAAAGGTAAGCATAAATTCATAGATAAGTCCATAAAAGAGCATTAAACAGAAATTTGTCCTCTTTTTTTTGAGGATTGCTACCATGATTTTCCACAAGATATTCCTTGATGAAACTGTAAGTAGACTGCTGAACTGGATAGATCCCTTTCTGATCATGGCAGTTCTTTGTCTCAGATTACCTGACCTATTTTAAGCACAGTGTAGTAAATAGCTGTCTTCCAAGTCTAGAACATTTGGGCTCAGGTCCTACCGTGGTATGTCCTTGGGCAAGTCACATAGTTATAACTGGCCCCCAGGTAGCAATCTTAAGATTCTCAGTTGCAGAGCAGATATTGATCTGCATTGGTTGAGGAAGTTTCCTTACTGAGACTTCCCACAACCAGAATTTTTTGTTTCATACGTACATAGGATTACAAAGGAAACCAATTATATTGAAATACATTTGTCAAGTTTGTTTTGTTTTATTTAATGTTCCTGATCCCTTGCTAAGGCAATGAAACCACAGGTCTGGCTCAAAAGGGGGGTAAAACATGAAGACTTATTTGTTTTCAGTTCCATTGGTCTCTCCTTTCCCCTCTCCCCCCCACCCACCTGAGGAAGTACTTTCCTACCTTCAGGTTTACATTACCTTCATGGAGATCCCCTAGCACTCCCACTATCTGTAGAACCTCCCTTCAGGAAAGCTATTGTTCATTAATCTAATAGACTAAGGGCTCTGTCTCTGTTAAAGGAGTTTTTCACTCAGACTGTTGACCCCTTAGGCCAAGGGTGGGGAACCTGCAGCCTCCTCCTCAAATGTGGCCCTTTGACTGAATCCAAACTTCAATGGGGATGTCTTCCTTTAAGTTTGGATTCAGTCAAAGGGCTACACTAGAGGACCTAAAGGGCTACACGTGGCTTCAAGGCTGCAGGTTCCCCACCCTTGCCTTAGGCTTTAGGTGAAAGCTGGCTCTGGAAGAGAAGTTTGTAATTCTGAAACCTTATTTTCCTATTATCTAACCCTAGTTTTATATCAAATATTTGAGATTCGAAGGTACCTTGGAGGCTATCAGGTCCAGGCTTCTATTTCAGAGAAGAAGACAAGCTAAATGATTTACCCAGGGTCATACAGTTAATAAACCTTGGACAGTATTTAAACCCGAGTTAGAGAATCATTAAGCTGAAAGAGATATCAGAGGTCATCTAGTTTAACACATACCTCCCCAAGAGTCCCTCCTACAACATACCAGACAAGGGGTTGGGCTATCTAGTATCTTATCTTAAGAACTCCAGTGAGATAGCATCCACTTTGACATAGCACTAAATCAAAAGGAGCTTTTCCTACACTTAGATGAATGGATGCAAAATGAAATGAGCAGAACCAGAACGTTGTACACCATTAACCCCAATGCTGTATGATCTACTGTGAGTAGCTTGGCTATTCTCAGCAATACAATGATCCAACGCAATTCTGAAGGACTTTTGATGAAAGGTGCTGTTCATCTCCAGAGAAAATTGATGGAGCTTGAATCCAGATGGAAGATAACTTTTTCTTTATTTTTCATTTTTTTTGTCTGTTTTCTTTCACAGTATGACTTACAATGGAAATGTATTTTGCATGACCACATGCGTATAACCTATGTGAAACTGCCTTCTCAATGTATGTTGGGGGGAGAATTTGGAACTCAAAATTTGAAAAAAAATAGTTAAAATTGTTTTTACATTTAATTGGGGAAGAATAAAATATTAATTTAAAAAAAAACCCTTTTCCTTAACTTCAATCCTAAAGCTACCATGAACAGCTTCCACCTGTTGCTACTTGGGCCATTTTGGACCAAGCAGAAGTCTGATCTTTCTTTTATGTGGCAGCCCTTCAAATAGCTTTTATATAGCCTAAATCTTGTCCAATCTAAACAACTCCAGCACCTTCAGCCAGTCCCTGTATGGTATTATCTTGAATACTTTCATCATCCTTTTCCTTACCACTCTGGCTGCTCCATAACTTACACATGCTGTTCCTAAAATGTGTCAGCTAGAACTGAACAAAATCAAGATCTGGTCCCACCAGAGGAGAGAGTAGCTGAACAATAACTGCTCTGGACAATGCTGCTCAGTGAAACTCTAACTCACAAGTGACATTCACTTAAGTATTTGTAACAACGATGCTGCTTGCCGCTACTGTGGCTGTGTAGGACCAATTACACCAGCACACAGGAGGGCTGCTAGCACAGGTTCTTTGATCTGCTCTTCTAAGAAAAACAACTTTAAGGGGTTTACAATCTCACTTTAAGTAAACACACATATATCATTCACTTAGTTAAGGGGAAAAAGTCAGCACCCTGAACTACAGAGGGAATAAAAACAGAAATTACAAGCACACGTTATATAAACAGAACAAATAAACACAAATAAGTAGACAGACTTCTAACAGTCTAACTATAGCAATACATAGTTACCAGAGAGAGAGAAGCACCAACATCTGGGTTTTCAAAGCGGGGGTGGGGGGAGGGCCCTTGACAGCCACCCAGAGTCTCCACACTAACAGTCTTCAAATGACTGTGCCCCCAAAACATTAACCTCTGAGTATACATACACATTTTCAGGGTCAGAGGGCATCACAACCATGTGACTCAAACCCATGTGACCTAGGCTTTGTGACTTAAGCAGGTCATCAAAGACTCCCAATGCAATCAAAGACTTGATTGAAACAAAGGCAAGACTCAATCAAAGGCACCTGATCACCTTAGTACTGAGAAGCACTCAAACAAAAAACAGCAAAAAGTCCTACTTTGCTTGCCATTACATTTGAAAGGCAAGACTCATCAAAGGTACTTGATTACCTCAGTGCTGAGAAGCACTCCAAAACAAAAGACTAAAGGTCCCACTTTACCTGCCATTCAAACAAAGACAAGACTCATTAAAGGCACTTGATTGCCTTATCATTCCAAAAGAGAACACTGTAAAAAGGTCCCACTCTTCTTACCATTACAGGATTTAGCTGCAAAAACAATTTGTAGGGGCAGCTAGGGGACTCAGTGAGTAGAACACCGGCCCTGGAGTCAGGAGGACCTGAGTTCAAATCCAGCCTCACACTTGACATGTACTAGCTGTGTGACCTTGGGCAAGTCACTTAACCCCAATTGCCCTGCCCCCCCCAAAAAAAAACCAGATTTGTAACAATACTGGTATTTCAAACAATATGTAACGTACCAAAATGCATTCATTTTTCTTTCACAATATGACTTACAATGGAAATGTGTTCTGCATGACCATACATGTACAACCTATGTCACATCTATGTCTGGGCATTCCTCATCTCTGCCTCCTGGCTTCCCTGGCTTCCTTCAAGTTCTGACTAAAATCCCACTGTCTACAGGAAGTCTTTCCCAATCCCTCTTACTTCTAGTGCCTTTCCCTCTGCTGATCACCTATTTACTTGTATATAGCTTTTTTTGTACGTATTTGTTTGCCTGTTGTCTCTTCCATTAGACTGGAAGCTCCTTGGGGGCTGTTTTGCCTTTCTTTGTATCCTCAGTGCTTAGCATAGTGCCTGGCACAGAATGGTCTCAGAATATAAATTATTTATAATAAATGAATGCTTATTTATTAAGGCACTCAACTAGTGCTTATTGACTGACATCACAAATACATTTGTGTTACTAACATTTGTACCATGGCTTGAAATATCAGTCATTTTGATAACTTTCCAACACCAACTAGTTTACATTGTTGTAGGAACTACAAGGCAAAAACTATGATTATGATTGGGAAGTGAAGTTGAGATGGGACAAGGGTAGAAGAAAGTTGGATGGTTAAGTACAATGCAGAAAAAAAGGTGTTATTCTGTTGCTTAGGTATGAGCAATTCTAATTGTACAGAGGATCACAGCTGGAAGAAACCTTAGAGGCCACCAAGCCCAACGCCCTCATTTTACAGATGAGGAAACAGGCTGAGGATGTGCCTGGGTTCACACAACTACTAATTGTCTGAGGCAGGATTTGAATCTAAACCATAGGGTTAAGAACCTCATCTCTATTGTATCCCATGCAGCCTCTCCTGCCCACCAGCTACACAGAAAGTGCTTAATGCATGCATTTTTTTCCACCCAAGTTCACAGATCTCCTGAAATCTAGGCTCCCAGATTAAGAACTTTGCACTCTTCCTGGCATTCTCTTAATAAATGCTTGTTGTTTAGCTGGTGTGTATACACCAGGGCAGCCTGTCATGTGGAGTAAATGAATGCCTGAAATGAAGTAATGAATGTAGCATGAATGTATGAAGAATGAATGCTTGGATGAATGAATGAAGAATTAATGAGTGAGTGAATGAATGAGTAAATAATGGATAGATGAATGAGTGAATGAAGAATTAGTGAGTAGATGAATGAAGAATCACTGAGTGAATGAATGAATGAGTGAATAAAGAATGGGTAAATGACTGAAGAATGAATGTGGATAAATGAATGAATTAATGAAGAATTAATGAGTGAATGAACAAGTGCATGGATGAATGAATGAATGAATAAAGAATGAGTGGATGAATGCAGAATGAGCTAGTGAATGAGGAATGAGTGAATGAATGAGTACAAAGATGAATTAGTGAATGAAAAATGAATGAGGGCATGAAGAATGAATGAATGCACGCAAGCCTGCATTAATGAACTCCTATGAGGCTGAGGGAATGTGCGTTACAGCAGACAGTTTGGTGCCCAGGTCCTCCTACCACCTCTGGGAAGGCAGTTTCTTCCCCGCTCAGTTTAGCAGCTCTCTAGAGGAGGAAGGACTTACGGTTTCCCCCGACACTTCGGCTGGTAGAGAGGTGGAGGGGGATGGGGGAGAGGTCCAAGGAGGACTCCACGAGTACCAGGCATCTCCCGTTGGAATCGGGCCGGAAATCCCGCCCCCAAAGCCCGCCCCCAGCAACGCCCCTTAGGCCCCCGCTTTCGCCGCCACCTCCCTTACCAACATGGCGGGCCGCGGGGCCGTACTTCCGCTTCCGGCGCGAGCAGCCGAGTTGGGGGGGAAAAATGGCGGCGGCGGCGGCGGCGGCGGCGGCGGCGGCGGGGGTCCGCGGCCGCTCGGGGCTGTGGCCTGCCCCGGGGCCCAGCTGGCTCCTCGGCCTCTCCGTCTTCTTGGGCGTCGCGGCTCGCGGCGCCTCGGCCACCACCCACTGGATCGTGACGGAGGACGGCAAGATCCAGCAGCAGGTAGCGGCGGCCCCTCTCGGGGGGGCGCCTGGGCTGACCGCAGAGCCCCCTCGCCCCCTCCTCTCCTCCCTCCTTCCCTCCGCCCGCGTGGAGCCGCGAGCCCTCCTACACGCGCGTGCGTCCCCCCAGCCCCGGCCGAGCCCGCCGCGCCGCGTGGGCCGGGCCTCAGTTTACTCCTCTGTAAAAGGAGCGGCGGGCGGGCTCCGGGGCCCCCCAGGCCCTGGGAGCCCGGGGTTCCTCAGCCCCCTCCCCTAGAAAGCCGGCGGTGACGGCGGCCCCAAGTGGCATCGCCTCGGCGGGTGAGCCAGCCCTGCCTGGAGGGGGGAGAGTCCCGAGGCTGCGTGACCAGGATGGGCAGAGACAAGATTAAAACCTAGGACCCCCGACTCCAGCTCCAGGCTTCGAGCAGCAGGCAGAGTGGCATAGTGCACAAACCCGGGATTTCTTTTCTGGCGCCCATTCATTCAGTCCCAAGAGCGCAGTCCCTGGCCCTTGAGCGCTTCTTAATGCCTTACTAGGTGCCAGGCACCGTGGACACAGCCCTTTAACAAGCATTTATCATGCCCTTACTGTGTGCTAGGCATGAGAATCACCCCGGTGTGTGTGATGGATAGACATCCCACCTCCAGTACTACTGATCGAATGACCCATGCCCAAGTCACAACTTCTCAGGGTCCCATAGAGCTATCCAGCAGTGGCCACAGAAGAGTCTAAGACTGTTTGCACAGAAGGGTCTCGTGCCCACCTGCTTTGGTAGAGGGAGTTTCCTCACCTGGACTTCTGTTTACCAGTGAAGTCACATGTCCAGTGCCAATTCCTATCCCTTCCCGCACCTTACTCACAGTCCAGTCCTTGAGGAAAAGGCTTATTGCAAACCCCCCTCAGAATTGCTTGTAGGAAGATAAGAGAATTGAGTAGACTTAGGCCAGTTACACACTGGTAAGCTGGAATTTTTACCCAGGTCTCCTGTCTCCCAAGTCTATTTATTCTACAACACTGTATTTTCTTGATTCAAAAGTCATTCGACAAATGAAAATATGCATACCTAGAGATGGAATATGCTAGTATACTGTTTCTCCAGAAGCTACTTAATACTCCTACTTAGCATTCTACTATCTGATTTTTATTTTATCCTAAGCCACTTGTCACATAAAATATTATAATGAAACATCTAAGAAATGCAAAGCAGCTGCTGAATCTGCCCCGTTGTAACAATTTGTGTAACAACTAGATTTTATAATCACTATTCTGCACATCTGATAATGTGATGAATTCTGGCTTTTGAACATTCAGTCATTTGGGGCTGGGTTTGCCATTTGATGTCAGATTTTTATCTGAATGAGTGAATTGATGGTTTTACATTTAGAACCATCTGTTTTTCACAGTCTAGCTGGTGAAATGATATGCTTTTCACTTAATCGTAGATTGTTTGGTCACACCTGTCTTCACAACTCAAATAGGAAAAGTTCCCATGTTCCCTAGTTAGTGGTCTAGCTCCTAGGGAAGACTTAAAAAAACCAAAAACCCACAACCCTCAAAGACATTAGAAAGCAGCCTTTACAAATCACTCTTAGTAGCGCTTGAAATTGAATGTGAGAGCCAATTGCTGCGTGTGCTCCACCCTGTTCTTGTGCCCCGGTCTTGGTTTTCCCTGAGGCCCTTCTAAAATGAGACTGGGAATAGTCGCACTTAGTGCAATTTGGGGAGCCTTCCTTTGGCTTCCTTCCATTGGCCCTTTTGTTATTATTGTTCTTGGCCACAGATATTTATATCCAGCGACATTGAGTTCTCCTCATGAGGATGTCCTGCCACCGAGCTGAGAAAGTAGTCCATCTGGAAGGTGCAAACTTACCCACTGACCCTTGGGATAGGAAAGAGAGGACCTGCCCTCATTTTACAATGGTTTACAACCTAGGTCTTTTTTGTCAATGGACTGGACGAGCATTTCCTCTTTCTTTCCCCACTGTGACCAGCCTGGAGAGCTTTCTCAATCTGTTCCAGATAATCCTCAAATGTGGGGACGAGACAAGAGTCTGGTGGAGAAAGCAAACTCTAGGCCCAAGGGAAAGACTTTGAAGGGGCCCAGTCTGGCACAAATCCTTTTGGCAGTAAGGAGTCCTGCTTTACATTTACACTGTTGCATTCCTGTAGATGCAACATTTTATACAGATACAAATAAGGTTCCCCGGGTTTACAATGTAACAGTTAGCAAGCTTCAACTGGGAAAAGTCAGTGTGGATGCAAGGAGTTGGAGGTGTGACCTGGCCCTGACCCTGACCAATCCAAGCCACTACTGGCCTTTGCTCCCACTGACCATTCTATCACTTAAATTCAAGCAATATTTGTTGTGTACCAGCCGCACAAAGAAAACATAAAACAGGTCCTGCCCTCAAGGAATCAATTGTCTCTGGCAGTAGCCAGATTATTAGATTGACAGTATTTCAATGGGCCACGTTCTTGGCTTCAAGAAGCATGCCAGTCAGGTTCCATAAACATTTATTAAAACAGCCTCTGAGGAAGGTTTATTCTGCTCCCCTGGCTCCACTGTCACATTCTGACTGTGTGACCTTTGTTTGCTGTTGGTCTTCTGTCTAATGATTGTTCCCCCTGTTGGAAGAGAATATAGTACTTTTTAAATTCCTGATCTAATTTGTTGTTAAAGACCATAGAATTTTGGAGCTAGAAAGGAACTTGGGGATCTAATCAAACCTCATGGTTTTAGAAATAAACAGAAGTCCAAGATACCAAGTGACTTGCTCAAAGTCACAGGCTAATATAATGGCAGAACTACCGTTGAAATTCAGTTTTTTTGTCTTCATATCCAAATCTTTCCACTACACAATGTGAAGCTTCTCTATTCTGGAAATATCTTAATAGCCTCAGGAAGTTGTTACATAGTATAGTTTGTGTCTCTGTAAATTCCCACATTTATAGTTTGTTTTTTTGTATTTTTTGTAATTCCTGGGATAAGAAGCGTTAACACAATGGGATTATCCTCAGGTGATTGTTAGAAATGAGGTCGATGAGGAGTTTCAGTGAAGGAGATGTAGGACTCAGTCTCTTGCTTCGTAAGCTGGAATTTTTAAGTTTTTAAGAAAAAAGACCAAGTAAACTCCTGTTTTCTCTTTTTCATAGATTCTTATCACATGAAATATATTCATACCTTGGGTAGTCAAATCTGCCTCTAGCTGCTTGTTTTTGGAAACACTAGACAGCAGAAATGTGAATTGCTTTAAAAAATAGTCTAAATATTACAGAAAGGCCCAAAGTGACTCCTTGTATTGTCTGTCCTTAGGCTATCAGGTGATAGTAACATTTGAAATCATCATCCTGATATTTTGGAGTGTGTCTTAAATGTACAGTAGGTCACCACTTTTTATAATATATATTTTAAAGTGCTCATCAATTAAATATCTGGATTGCCAGAAGTATTGATTTAAACAGAACAGTCTGCTCTAATCTCAAATGATGAAGGCATTCAATGAGGTAATCAGTTTTCCCCCCTAGAAGAGAGCATTTGGTTGTCAGTTTTTATCTTAGTGCAGCAAATACAGGCATTTCCCTGTTAGCTGATTTATGATATTGACAGGCAGCTAGGTGGCAAAGTGCTTAGCATTAGGTTTGGATTCAGGAAGACCGGATTCCACATCCTGTCTTAGGTGCTTAACCTCTCTCTCTCTGCCTCAGCTCTCTTATTTGTGAAAATGAGAGAATCGGACTTGCTGATCACCAAGGCCCCTTCCCACCCTAAATCTGTGATCATATAATTATATGATTGGACGTATGAGCAAAACTGCAATCCTTGACTTTGGGGTTTATTTTTTTTTTTAACTTTGCTGGTTTTCTGTTTTACTCTGTAAACACATGATATTTCACTAACCTTATAGGGAGATACTAGGACTCTAGCAACTATTTATATCATTGATAACTCGTTCTGGAGAAGAGGGTTTCAGTTCCAAACAGTGGGCTGACAAATGGACTTTTGGAAGACAACCGATTTCTAAGTTGGCACTTCTATATATATTAAGGGGAGTCAATTGTATTACCTGGTTTTTTGCCTCCAGTATGCTTGTTACGGAACATTCCTTTTGTATAGTCACTGAGAAATTCAAATGCAGGAAGATCTGATAACTGTTTTTTACTCAAATTCTTCTACCACTATAAAGAAAAGCTGTTTTCTGTAGCTATTCCTACCAACTCCTCAAAATGTCCTTTTTTTTTTCTAGCACAAATGCTTTTCCATCTTGATCATTATTTCTTTTGACTCTTTAGAATGTTTTTAGGATAATTTATATATATATATATAGGCTGTCCCAAAAGTCTTAGTAAAATTTTAGGCTTTTGAAGTTTAAAACTGCAGATATGTATATCCTAATCAGTAAAGATTTATTAAGCACCTACTTTGTTTCAGTATGAGCTGCTAGGTGTTAAAGTGAATAGAATGCTGGCCCTAGAGTGAGGAAGACCTGTCTCCCAGAGTTCAAATACCACCTCTGATACTTACCAAGTGTGTGACCCTGGATAAATCACTTAACCATGTTAACAGTTCTTCATCTGTAAAATAAGTTGGAGAAGGAAATGACAAAACAGTCCAGCATCTTTGCCAAGAAAACCCCAAATGGGGTCATGAAGAGTTGGATTCAACTGAACAACAACATCATGGTCCCTTCTAGCTCTAAATCTCAGCCTCAATTATATAAATGAATACCAAAATATATACAAAGTAATTGGGAGTGGAGAGAGGATGGGGAATAGAACTTGGAGGAGGAGGGTTGAGAAAGTCCTCCTACCATTCAATAGAGTTACTAAAATAAGAGCTCAATGATTTAGATTTAGTAAGTAAACCACATCTTTTATCTGTAGGACTTTAATAGCTTGTAAGTTCATGGGTAACTGGGTCTGTCTGGTGGTGATTTGGTTTTGATTAGGAAAATCAACTATACAATACTGTGCAATTAACAACTCCTTCAGCTATTTGCCATGAAATTTAAGATAGTCTCTCCCTGTCTAGGTGTTTACAATAATAATAATAACAATAAATTATATTTTACAGTCTGTTTCACTAACTTGGTTTTATCTCAATCAGTCAGCAAGCATTTCTTAAATATTTACTTTGTACTAAGTTTTGGAATTAGAAAAACAGACCCTGGCCCTGAGGAATTTATATTCCTAAGTGGAAACAACATGTACATATACAAAGTATCATAATCTGCTTTTTAATTTTATTTATATGCTACAGTAAAAATTTGGAAATGTTTCCTAATTCATTCAAAATGAAATAGTCTCTGTCTCAAGGAGCTTACATTCTGTGAGGAAGACTTGTACATATATATGCATATACAAAGTATATACCAAAAGAATCCAGAAAAGGATGTGGGGAAGGTGGTCAGGGGAAGCTTCATGGAGAAGATAGCTTGAGTTGAATTTCGAAGGAAATCAGAGATTCCAAGAGGTAGAGATGATAAGGAAACTGGAATGTTGGATGTGAGGAGCAGCCAGTGTGAAGAGGCAAGAAAGGGGTGATGTATGAAGGCTTGCTTTAAATGCTGCTCAGGCAGGAGTTTGTATATGATTCTCCAAGTCCATGGGAAACCACCGGATTTTATTCAGTAGAGGAGTGACATGGCCAGACCTGTACTTGAGGAAAATCCCTTTGGCCACTGTATGGAGGATGAAATAGTAGGGAGAGACTGGAAGAAGGGAGGCCAGATCAGGGACCATTGCAATGGTCTTTTGTCTTTAGCTGAATGTATAATGTAGAATGTTTTCCACTCATGTGGCAGCCATCCTTCCTAGTTTCGGCTTTCATTACCCCTCATCTGAACCATCATGGTAGCCAGACTACTTCTACTCCATCTACCCAAGGTCTGCCCTGGGCCCTCTTCTGTTCTCCTACTGTACTCTCTCTTAGTAGTTGCCATCATTTCTTTGCAGATGACTCACAGATATGTGTGTCTATGCTCATATACAGAAATGTGTGGATATATACATATGGATATGGATATATATACATATATGCATGTTGTGTATGTATATATATACACACACATAGAGAAGGTATAGGCTGTGTGTGTGTGTGTGTGTGTGTGTAAGTAAGTAATCTCCAGTCCCAGTCTCTCCCCCATTCTTTAGTTCTGCCAAGATGGAACATTTGCTGTATACAGTCATGGGGGATGATCCGGAAGCTTTTACACAAACTCAATGCACAGGGCAGTTGCTCTAAAAACTGCTATTAGGCACATTCACTCGAATATTTCTGTTGCTCTGACAGATGGTGAATGATTCTCATAGTCCTTGAAATTGATCAATACTTCCTCAGTGTCTGGTTTGTAAATGATTTCTCACCTAAAGCTCCAGGGAAATCATTCCACCTGGAGGTCAGAAGAAAGCATCTTTCTTACCTTGAGCTTCAGGAACAGGTTGGTTTTGCCATCAGTTAAGAGCTTGCTCTGTCAAGCATTGAGCCCACCACTTGATTCTTTCTTTAGATCCTTCCTTCCAGTGCATAGTAGTCATTTCATAAATGTTTGTTACCTGCCTATTGTTGAAATTAAACTAGATGGAGGAAAAATAATTGTATCTTCTTCATTTCAGGAAGCTGCCTTTTAAAGGCAGCATGGTATAGCCATAGTGGATAGGACACTGGACTTCAGGTCGGAAAAGGCCAAGTCCAAATACTGTTTCAGGCACTTACTAGTTGTGTGACCCTGGTTAAGTCCCATAACCTTTGTACACCTCAGCTTCCTTACCTGTAAAACAAGGGGTTGGATGGACATGATGCCTTTAAGATCTCTTCCAGCTCTAAATCTATTATCCTACTTGGCTTCTTTCTAACCAGTAGCTCAGTAAAACACAGTACATAGTTACATTGTCAAAGTGTGTGTGGGGTGGGGCGGGATGTACCAAAGTTTCTTTTGTAATCAATTAACACATTTTACTTGGCATTCGACTGTAGGTACAGCTTTCAGCTAGGCTCTAACCTGATGGGTACAATTACATTCCACAGTACTTAGAATTCCAATTGGGGGAGCTTCCTGGCCGGAGTGGCTGAGGCACAAGGAGTTTGCCTAAGGTTCCAGAGGTAGCTAGTTCAAATACAGGTCATGACTGGAAGTCACTTCCACCAGCACATTTAGAGGGAAAGAAGAGAGCAAGATTGGTTTGATTTGGCATGAAGCAGATTCATTTGTTATCCCAATAAGCAGCATCCTTTCTTACTTTCTTCATGTAAGATTCTGAGTTGGACCAACCATATCAGATATTATTAAATAGGTCTCTGTGTTGTTAGTAGCTAATAAAAGGAAAGGCAAGTCATTTTTTGTTTACAGGTTGAAATTAATCATCACATTTTATTAATCCTCATTTCATTTATGCTAGGACTTAATAAGGAAGACAATAGTGTGTGATTATGCAGGATCTTTCTCATTCTTTGATGAATAAGTGGTGCTATCCCATTGTGTCTGTTTAAAGTGGTGACATCTATTACTAGTTGCCAGATGAATTCCCTAAATGGTGAGGATTTTATAGGATTTTATCCTGTAAAGGTATAGGATTTCAATTATGAACAGTGATTTTAGCATCATATTTCTGCCATTATGAAAAGTTTCCTCTCTTCAAAAGTTTAATTCAACCAACATAGTAATAATAGCAAATCCCTGAATCGTTTTTCAGTTACATGTCATAAACTTTCTCCTTGAGAAACCGTATTGATTTTGCCTGTTTTCAGAAGGATAAACTGGAAGCTGAGTATTGTCTACTGTGGGTTAAGGTACAGAGCAAAGTTAAGCAGCATCTCTTGAGTGCTGATCCAGCCTTTGATTTTCCTTGGTGCCCTAAGGAAATATTCACCCATGTGAGCTAGAATTTCTTTGTAAAATTGAGTCATCCATCATTTTTTATAAAATAATTCCATTTTTGTGTGATTATAAAGGATAAATCTAAATCCAATATGACTGTAATTAGAAATGTAGCCCAAATTTATGAGAATTATTGTTGAGGAAAATCTGTTAATTTACTTCTCAATTTAGGAAATATACATATTTAAGAGGTGACAGTGTAATGAATAGAAAGCTGGGCTTGGAGTCAGAATGATCTGGGTTCAAATCCTGCCTCATACTTGTACTAACAGTAAGACACTGACCAGCTCTCCTCAACTTCTCAGTAACTCCCAGGCTATGCTCTAAGACTAAAAGTTACTAGCATAGGTAGAGGGTGTTTGACACAGGACATAACATATCTGGACTTTTGTCGATTTTACTTAAACAGTGACCAACCTTATAAAAGCAGCAAATTCACAAGAGTATTGATTAATATACTTGTAAATTTTAGTTACTGTCAATTAGTATTTTCCAGTGACCCTGAAAATGAGAATGCAAAGTAAGAAATAATTAGGTTGAAACTTAGAGTAGAAATATATGGATATAAGTATTTTTACAATTCATTCAAGATGAGAAAAAAAGTTGCATAAAAGAAATATGTAACAGATTTTATGGTAGAGGGACAAATGAGCTAGACTTTCAAGGGAAATAATGGAAAAAAAAAAGTGGAAATAGAACTTCCCCAACCTCAAGTTATATTATGATGCAGTAATCATTAAAACTATTCTGTACTGGTTAAAAAATAGATAAGTAGATTCATAGAACAGATAGATAAGGAAGAATCAGAAGCAATTGAATTCAGTGACCTAATGTTTGATAAACCCAAGAATACAAATTATTTGGAAAAGAACTCTGTTTAGCAAGAACTGCTGAGAAACCTAGAAAGCACTTTGGCAGAAATTAAGTTCAGACCAATACCTTACACTATATACTTCAATGCACTGAAAAGGGATTTAAGACCTGAATGTAAAAGGTCACACCATGAGAAAAAGAAAGCCACCTTACTCTGGTACCTCTTGGTTATGGTTGAAGGAAGAATTCTTAACTAAAGCAGAGGTAGAAGTGATCAAAAAAGGTAAAATAGATCATTTGAGTTATGAAATTGAAAAGCTTTTACACAGTCAAAATCAGTGTGTCTAAAATAAGGGAGAGTATCAATTGGAAAAAATCTTTGCAGGAAATGACAATAATCCACACCTCATGTTGTTGTATGACTTGTTTAATGTGCTCCCATAAAACCTGGATAGAGGGGGTCCATCCAACATAGCCAAAGGCCTTTTCTCTCTCTGTCTTTTAACTTTATCTAGGTACCAGTGACTGGCCTACCCCCTTTAGTGGACATACGTTTTCTGGAGAATATAATATTTTATGCCATTCCTTGTACACAAGTCATCATAGGTAATACAGTACATACTATACATACACCAGACATTTTTCCATTGCCATTTGGATTATCTGTCATTTAGATTCTTGGGAGATTGTGAAGGCCCATGATTTGCAGCCACATAGCATCACCAGAAGAGTATTAGCGTCAAACAGGAAAGAAGAAAGAAATGAAACAAGCAAGCATTTATTAAGTACCCACTATGTACCAGGCACCATGGCTAAGTGCTTTACAAATATTCTCTCATTTAATCCTCACAAAAACTCTGGTTGGTAAGAGCTATTAAATAGGCATCATGTTTTGTGAAGCTCAAATGAGATATTATTTGCAAAGCACTTAGCGTAGTTTCTAGCACACAGTTAAGTACTCCAAATGCTTATTATCATAATTATTTTGATTATTATAACAATGGCAAAAACTTTGTTCTAGGCTTATATTTACCTAGTTTATGGCTTGCTTGGGTATGAATAATTAGGAGGTTGTTTAGAAAAGTTGTCCCTTGCATCTATCAAGGACTCATGTTTTTTACATATACTAGAAAAACACTGTTGGAAAAGAGTCTTTCAGGTTGAATTTTGTTCAACAAAATTAAGTATTTTAAAATAATTGACATACAGTAAACAGTTGTATCTTGTAATCTTTGTAACTGTATCAGTTGAGTAATTTCATAGATATGATTTTAGCATGTCCAAAACTGAGCTCATCATCTTTGCCCCAAAGCCCTGCCCTCTTCCAAACTTCCTGATTTCTTTCTAGTCTCCTAGGTTTCTAACTCCACAATGATCCTTGACTCCTCACCCTCCCTCACCCCACACACTAATCAGTTGTCAAATCTTGCCATTTCTTTCTTCACTGTGTCCCTCACATCTAACTGACCCCTTCCATCTACTCACTCAACTGCCCCCTTAGTTCAGGCCTTCATCCGCTGCTTACCTAAATTTTTGCTCTTCCTGCCCCTGGCTTTACACCATTCCAGTCCATCCTACTCACTGCTGCCAAAGTAATTTTCTTTAGGTGCAGATCTGACCATGTGACTCCCCTACTCCAATCCATTCCTGTTGTCTCTAGATTAAAATATAAGCTCTTCTATTTAGCTTTTAAAGACCTTCTTGCACATCCTGGTCTCATTCTAGCCTTGTTGGACATTACTCCCCTGCTATAGCCAAATTAGTTTTCTCTCTGTTTCTCGCACTCAGCGCTCCATCTTCTGACCATTCCTTTGCATGGGCCATCCCATATACCTGAACTACATTTCCTACTTTCTTCTGCCACAGAGGCCCTCTCTACCTTTCGGATGCCACTCATGCCATCTTTTGCATTCAAGCCTTTCCAAATCATCTCAGTTGCTAATGCCCTTTTTATCAAACTAACTGAAGTTAACTAGTTTGTATACATTGGTATTTATTCACTTTATATTTGTGCTAGGTATATTTATTATATGTATATGTTTCGCCTTCATTAGAATGTAAGCTCCATGTGAGAAGGGATTATTTCATTTGTAGTACTTGTGTCCCAAGCACTGTTCCTGGTGCAGCACTATTCCTGGTGTGTAGTAGGTGCTTAATACTTTTTGATTGATCTCTGAAAGCCTGCCAATTCCTTTATCATCTTTTTATCACAGGTAACTTCAATATGTGCATAGACTACTCTCATGAAAATTTTATAGAAATGAGAATATAGTCATTTGAGTCAGTAGTTCTTCATGTCTTAATTTTCTTGTTTCAGTAGTAATACTGTCCATTTGTCATCTTTTTTCAATTGCTTTGAGAGTCTGTCCCTCAATGTCCTGAAACTTGTGTTGCTTCCATCGAGGATTTCCATTGTAAATACTTGGTTCAAGGCAGCTGTTCTGCCTGTGGTTGGTTTCTTTGGTGCTGTTTCCATTTCCCCCTAGAGCTTATTTTAGAATCCAGATTTTTAGACCAAGATTTTGCAATCCGTATATGGTGGCTCCGTTTGTAATTAATGGGGGTGAAAAATTTTGTCAGAGAAATACTAATAGAGATCTCTTCCCTTTTTTGCTTCTTTGTTTTTGTTTTTTTGTTTTTTCTCATTTTCATCTTTAAATGATCTTGATCTAATTTAATTGACTTTCACAGCAGGCTCTTTGCAGATTCATTTTTTATTCCACCACTCTTTTCTAGGGAGAATCACCATTTTCTACCATCTTAATAATGATAGCTAGCATTCACATGGCAATTTAATGTTTACAAAACATTTTACATATGTTGTCTCATTTGGTGATGGTATTGTAGACAGCACACTGGACCTGGAGTCACGAAGACCTTAGTTCAAATCCAACCTCTGCTACTTCCTATCTGTCTGCCCCTGGGTGAGTCATTTAAACATTTGCCTCAGTTCTCTCTTCTATAAAGTGGGATAACAACAGCACCTACCTCCCAGCGCAATGCAATAGTGCCTTGCAAATCTTAAAGTGCTATATAAATGCCACTATTATTTTTCTCCAGATTTTTAAAATGTCTTCAGTGAACAAAAATCCATCTTCTCTTCTGTCTCTCTCCTTCCCCTCCCCTGAAAAAAGAAAAAGAAACACAAAACCTTGTAACAAATACGTATTGTCAAGCAAAGCAAATTCCTATATTGGTCATGTGTTTGGATATGTCAGGTTGGATGTTATAATTGCATAGCTATTTTCTCAGGTTTAGAATTGCTTCTGACTTCAGAGTGTGTTTATCTTTGCCCTAACAAGTCAGTGGTGTATCTGTACACTCATAGCTGATTCAGTAATGAGTCCTACATCAGTCGTTTTTTTCCCATAGTCAACCGCTTTTTGCGTATGAAGATTCGGTGTCTGTCGTGCTCCTCATCTTCCAACTCTTTTTGAAGGAAATATATGTGATACGTTGGCAGGAGACTTCTGGGAATTCTACAAGTCTTTGGCCTTTATCATTTCTTGATCCTTAACCACGTTTTCTGACATTTTTAAATTATGCTCCCTTTCTTACCCCCCGCATTGAATTTACAGAGTATGAATACATAACTGGACTTTGGAGGATCTTGTAAAGCTGTTTGTAGACTTTCACTACCTCTTTATCTT
Organism: Phalanger gymnotis; assembly: GCA_028646595.1. NCBI lineage: Eukaryota > Metazoa > Chordata > Mammalia > Diprotodontia > Phalangeridae > Phalanger > Phalanger gymnotis. Next base: position 442,359,877 of record CM053623.1, read on the forward strand.
CTGCAGCAAATGTCGACATATAAGCTGGAGATATCTTCGTGGTAGTCTTTTCGCTTAAGCTTATCATGAGTGCCGCAAGACAATATGGTCTCGTCTCTGTCCCATGAATTTTCTTGTCTTTGGGCACGAGATAAAACCATTTGCTCCAGCCCTCTTACCTCTAAGGAATACCTGCAAGCCATCCTTCCATTTAACAGCAACTGCCTTATGTACTGGACTCTGCTGCAATGAGAGTAATATTGACGTGTTGTGTGTCAGCTCCTTGGTCATTGGACAAGGTTCTTACCTTTAGGAGTCCTAGTGACTAAATATTTCTAGACAGTTTATATGCATACTGCTTCGTCACCTTTTCAACCACTGCCAGCATCACTACAGAAGCAGAAAAGGACTGGCTATAAAGGACTCAGGCTCATTTCACATTTGTGTTTGTTTCCCAGGCTGCCTTAGCCAAAGAATTCACTGCTTAGAGGCCAAGTGGTGACAGTCCAGTACATTGGGCTTGGTACATTGGGCTATGCTGGTTCTCGGGGAGCAGACACATAATTTATCACTGGGTTAAGACTCAGAGCTTTTTCGTTGCGGTAGAAACCACCAGAACTTGTAGTCTACTGGCCTAGCCTCTGAGAGCCCAGGGTCACAACTAGCTATAATATTGCTTTGGAATAGGAGTTTTGTCAAGAGGAATTCTCAGTTAGAGGTAAAAATACTCTGATGTAAGAAAAAATTAGTGTGGGCACAAGAAAATTTAAGGTTTCATTTATCAGGTTCAAACTTCATGGGATAAAATAGATTTTGATTAGCATTACTTGGACATAATTCACTAGGTTAGGCCTAAAATTGTAAATAGAATACTTTGAATATGAAGAAGCAATTTTAAGTGAGGATTGAAATAGTCATTCATGTGGAAACAGAAATGTCCAGTTTCTCATCAAAAGTGAATATCGATAGCCCCTAGAAATTAAAGATATTAAGAAAGTTCCCACATAAACTATAAATTCGTAGCACTTTTTGGGGGGGTAGCAAAGAACTGGAAACAAAGCAGATGTCTGTCAATTGAGGAATGGATACATAAATTGAGGTTTGTGAATGCAGTGCGACATTATTGCTTAGTAAGAAACAACAAATATGAAGAATTCCAAGCATAGGGAGAGTACATCATGCACAGAGTGAAATGAACAGAAGCAGGAAAACTCTACACAATGACTACAACTCTGAGTAGAACCAAAAAATACTGAACCTTGTATAATTATAATGAACAAGTTTGCCTCAGGTGAAGAATTCAGAAAAGGCACCACCTTCCCTTCTTGTTGGGGTAGGGAACTCTAGGTGTGAAATATTGTATGGTAGTATTGGATCTGGCTGATGAATAGTTTGCTAAATTAAATTGTTTTTTTCCCTCTTTTTGCTTTGTTGCAAGTAATCACTCATTAGGGGAGCTGGGAGGAGAGATTTAGAAATCAAAAGCCATCAATAAACACTTCTGAAAATATTAAAAATATACATTGAATACAGTTGAAGTAAGTCTTACTCTAGCTAAGGTGGCTCTGAAATTCTTTTGTTCTAATTACTATTTTGAGTTTTAAATGTTTGTCCTTTGCCTGATTCTGCAGTCATCACCTTTTGTGTAGTGACATCTCCAGCTGTTACTATGTAAATTTGCTGAGTTCATAGAAATGTGGTTTCAAGGAGGAGATACAGATGGTCCAAGAGAATCCTTTAAAGAACAAATATCTTAATTAGTGAAAGTGGTGTATGAAATATGTGAAAATGAGCTGGCTGAGTAAAATATTTACTAGTTTTATATATAATTGCATTAATATATAATGTGTAAAAAAGAAAATTTACTGTGTTCTCTGTTGTGTTATTTTGTATTTATAAAGATGAGTCCGTCACCAACTGGCTACATAATCTCGTGCAAACTATTCAATCTCGCTGGGGATCCAGGCGCCTCAACCTGTGAAATAAGGGAGTTGGATCTGATTATCTCTAAAATCTCTTAAGGCTAGCTCCCCTCAAACAATATGGGATTCTTTGTGACTAAATGAAAACTTGGCTCTCTGGAACCCTTGAGGCATGTATTGTTCTAGGGTAGTTTTCCAGATAAAGGTTTAAATTTCTTTGAGACAAAACTTTATTGTGACCGTTTTTGGATGAAGGCATGTTTATTAACTTGTATTTATATACACACGTACGTGTGTATACATGTGTATATATGTAGATATACACACATAAGTATATATATATATATAAATGTGTGTATATATGTAGATATACACGCATAATTATATATATAAATGTGTATGTCTACATATACACACACTGACTTTAAATAGGATACATGCCACAAAAGTCACTTTTTATATTTGTGACTCAGGATCATGATGTGAAATAAAAGTAGTTGACATTTATATTATGCCTTAAGATTTGACGTGTTTTCTTTTTCTAAAAGTCCTAAGGGGAGCAATGTAAATAATATTGTCTCCATTTTATAAGTGAGGAAAATATTATAACTCAAAGAATTTAGGTGACCTTCCCAGGGTCCTGTGGCTACTAAGTTTGAGTTGGGATTTGAACCTAGGCCCTTCTTGCCCTCTGAGCACTTGTTCCACTGGAACTAGTTGTTTCTATATTGAACTACAGTGGATTTTCCTGAGGCCTATTAGCCTATGTTCAGTTGTTGGGCTATAGATAGCTCCAGAGTGGCAGTGTTCTTCAGTTTCTCTATCTTCTTACCCTCATCTCCACCTGTCGAAATCCTACCCATCCTCTTGAAGTCCTGTTCTGAAATGGCCTTCTCCCCTCTTTCTAGACCGCTGCTATCTGAAATCTCACAAAACGTTGTACTTCTTTGTGCACTTCATACAGTCTGCCTTGTGTTGTTATAGTTATTTTGGTAGTCAGTGCTACCTAAGTTAGTAGCTTGTGTGATGGTTAGAGGGGACTCAGAAACATCTAAATTGGAATCTGAACTCTGACTTTTGCTAGTTGTGACCTCCGGAAAGTCACTTAACCATCTCAGCCTCTTTTTCTTCTTCTCTAAAATGAAAGTAATAATAACATCTACCTCACAGGGGTTTTTTAAGGATCAAATGAAATAATATTATATCAATTGCTTTGCAAGCCTTAAAGCTGTACAGAAATGTTAGCTTTTATTATGATGATTTTTGTATCTTATCTCCATCAGAGAAATTAGTCTCTTCACCTCTGTTTTTTCTTCATTACCACGTGCATGTAGTTTAATAGTGTCTTCAAGTGGGATGTAGTAGAAAAGAACTTAACCTGCAGTCCAAGTGCCTTGGGCAGATTCTGGCTCCTCCCCTCACTGCTTCTTGGGCTTTGGACAGCTCACTTCTCTACAGCCTCACTTTCCTTTTCTTTTTTTTCATATTTTTTTAAATTAAGATTTTTTATTTTTAGTTTACAACACTCAGTTCCACATGATTTTGAGTTCCAAATTTTCTTCCCAACCCCCCAACAGCATGGAATCCGATATATCTTCTACATATAACTTCGCATTAACCTTATTTACACAGTAGTCAGGTTGTAAAGAAGAATTATGTCCAATGGAATGAATCATGAGAAAGAAGAAACAAAAGCAAAA
>CM053623.1:442363977-442394850 GCA_028646595.1 Phalanger gymnotis
AGATTAGGGCTAGAATCAACTACAAAGAGATGATAATTGAACTCATGGAAGTTGATGAGATCAACAAAAAAGATAGTATAGAAGAACAGACCAGAGGACCCAGGACTGAGGTTTGAGGAACGCCCATGGTTAGTGGGCTTGACCTAGATAGATGGGTAGGAAAACAGGAGGCAATGATATAATGAAGATTTCAGGAGCAGAGGATATGCAGAAAGAGAGTGTCAAGTGTCAAAAACAGCAGTTAAATGGAGAAAGGTGAGCACATTCTATGTGAGAGACCTGTACTAGGTGCAAAAATGAAACCTCACTGCCCTTAAAGAGCTTAAGAGTCTTTTGTGAGGATACAACACTACACATACAGGTAAATTCAAATAAATAATTTGCGGGAAGGAGAGAATATTTTTAACTGTGAGGATCAGTTCAAGGAACTTCACGGAGGATCTTATCCCTGAAGCAAGACAAAGATTCTTAAGGAAGAATAGGGAGTCTAGGGATAAGGTTTGTGCCAGCGTTGGAGAATCATCAAACCCCAGAAGCAAGGAATAGTTCAGGTCATTAAGAATCTGAGTGGGTCCATGATTTAATAGGTTTGTTTACTACTTCTGATTGTACTTAACACAGCTCTTCAATTGTGATTTTTTTACCAGTGTCTTTCCATAAATACCATGTAGACCATCTACCCAATGTACTAGAGATATCCCATTGGTTCTTTTACTACTTGGTGGTATTGAAGTACCAGTCCAATACTGACACTCCCTACAATGGCCCATGGACAACTTTGCCCATAGGTGTTCAATAAGTAAATGGATAATCTGCTATGGATTTAGAAACCCAATTAACAAACTTGTAGAATTATGTGAGAAATAGTATTCACTTGGAGAGAAGATATAAGTTTCTCCTAGCTTGGTTGCATCTACTCTGACAGTTGCTCTTGGCTAGATCCTGGTACTCATTTGTGTTCAGTAAATGTATTTTAGTTCCTACTATGTGTCAGGCACTTTGCTAAGTGTTGGGGATACAAACAAAGCCTCCTCAACCCCCCACAAAATAAGGTAGATTGTAAAATATGGTAGGTCATTTTTAGTTGAAGAACCAACTATAAGATTCAGTGTTAGAAAAGTTTACAACTTTAAAAAGTGACTATCCGGTGGAGGTTATTATTTTAGTAAAACTTTCATAATAGAAGGAAGGAGTTCCTTTTCTAGAATCTGTGGTCTTCCCTTTTTTGGTAAAATTTTTGGGTATATAGGAATGCTTACAAAATCGCACAGAATCTCATTGTTCTAGCGCAACTTATGACTGTACAGGATTCCTCCTACAACCTCAGAACTAAGTAGTCATCTAGTTTTTGCATTCTATCATACCAAAAGTGGTCCTATTGATGGAGGCGGGGATGGGGAAGGGGACCCACTCCCTATTCAGGCAATCTATTCCTTACTTTTTGGAACTGCTCTCATTATTAAGATGTTCCTTACTTCAAGCTGAAATCTTCCTCCCTACAACATCTTTGTTTTTTCTAGTTCTGCATTCCCAAGCCAAGCAGAATGAGTGTCATTCCTCTATAAGACATTGATCGTTCCCAGTTCTTTAGGTTAAGTATCCCGTACTCCCTCAAACAGCCTTGGTGTGGCAGGTCTCACCACTCCTCTAGACTTATTTTATCCTGTGAATGTCACTTTTAAAAGACAGTGCACAGAACTGAGCGCAGTATTCAAGGTGTCCTGACCAAAGCAGCCTATGAACAAATTAGCTTTTTTGGCAGCCATGTCAATATTGTTGGCACATAGTGAATTTTGGTTTGATGGAAAAAACATTAAATTTGGATTCATTTTAGATTTGTCATCATTTAAAGGAGGAGGAACTGAGTTTCACATAAGTTAATTGATTGGCCCAGGGTCACATGATCAACTCAAGTCAATAAGCATTTATTAAGTGCTTACTATGTGCTGGGCACTGCACTGAGCACTGGGAATACAATTACCAGCCAAAATACAGTCTCTGCCCTCAAGGGGCTTACTGGATATGGGAGAAACAATACATAAAAAGGAAACTACGTTTTATGGTGGCTAAGAATTGGAATTTGAAAGGATGTCCATCAACTGGGGAATAGTTAAACAGGCTGTGGTATGTGATTGTGATGCAATATTATTATGCTATAAGAAATGACAAGCACAATGATTTCAGAAAAACCTGGAAAGACTTACGTGAACTGATGAAAAAGGAAGTGAACAGAACCACAAGAATATTGCACACAGTAACAGCAATATTCTGTAATCAAGTGCTGTGAATGACTTAATTACTCTCAGCAGTACAGTGATCTAACACAATCCCAAAGGAATAATGATAAAGCATACTGTCCACCTCCAGAGAAAAAACTAATATTGTCTGAATATAGACTGAAACATGCTATTTTCCACTTTCTTTCATTCTTTTTCTTTTATTCAAGTCTTCTTGTACAAAATGACTAATATGGAAATGTTTTACATCACTGCACATGTATAACTTGTATCTGATTGTTCACTGTCTTTTGAAGGGGGAGAGAGGAATAGAATTTGGAACTCACGACTTTTTAAAAAAACACCAAATTTAAAAAAAAATTATTTTAGCATATAATTGGAGAAAAAATAAATTTTTTTTTAAAAGGAAGCTGAAAAGGTATAAGAGGTAGAGAGAGATAAAGGTACCCAGTGTGAGGGGCATTGTAGAGAAAGTCTGGGAGTCAAGGCTGCAGAGGAGTGCATTCTAGGAAAGGAATGAAGACCTGGTTGTCTAGGCCTCCTCAATGGAAATTCTGGGAGGAATTTGCAGTCAGAAGTCAAAGCCACAGGGTTGGGGAACACTCTGAAAGTGTTAAGTTTAGGGGTTAGAGTGAGCTTCCAGAATTAAGAGGTTTTCTGTACCATTTTAGAGAAAATCCAGGAATCAGAGGTACAGGAATCAAATCCAGGTCTTCCTAGCCCTGAATAAAGAAAGACATTATTCCTCTCCTTTGGTGGCTACATAGACAATAATTAAAACTTTTATCTCAGACATTGTAGTATAATATCTAGATTATTCCCATTGATATTAGCTGATGAGTCTCAAGATGGCAAAGTAAACAAGTTTCATCTGATCTTCCTACCTCCCTTCCTGTGTTCCTCTCAGACCTCCTAATTGGCCCCCTTCCATGCCAAAGCCTCACCATGGTCCTTCTTACCAGAGCCTGGCTTCCTCTTATATATAATTTCATGTCAAATAAGTGACTGCCCATCATGACCTTTTTATGGTATTTTGTATTTTAAAAGATCTCGTTGGCCCAACTTAATTTCTTATTAATGGAATGTATGAAAGACCTTTATGGACCCAGGGACCTTTGGGATGTCTCAAACAGCTCTGTGCTCCCCAGATGCCCACTTGCAGCAGTGTGGTATGGTAGCAAGAGCCCTGGTTTTGGAGTCAGAAGACAAATGTTCATAGCAGCTAGGAGACCTTGAGGAATTTTTATCATTTCTAAAATGGATCTGTTGTACTCAGTGATCTCTGAGGTTTTTTCCAATTCAAAGTGCCCATGTTTCTAAACTTGACACCTCCCTCTTTCTGAAAGGTTACTAGCCCCTTTCTTACATCACTTGCCACATGACCTCTTGATAATGTACATAGATGTTTTATCTCCATCAGCAGGACAGTTTTTGGGAGCAGTTTTTAGAAAAAGCAGTACTACTGGCTCTTTCCTCTTCAGCAAGGGCATTTTTTTCTCCTGGTAGTGTCTCATTGTCAGTAAATAATGTCCCAGTATAACTTTATCAGGCTTCATCTTCTCTGTTTCAGCCTGCCATCTGATAACCCTGAGGCTGTTCTTTTCAAACCAAGTTTCAATCCTGAGGCCCCGGTTATGATTATGTCAGCTATTGCTTTATCTGAACACAACTCCAGAGTCCTGGGTTCCTGATAAAATCTAATGGAATTTGGGGTTCCCCAGAGCCTTAAAGGGAACTGTGCCAGCTCAGCTGTCTTTGCAGCTTGCATACTTTAGGGAAAGCATTCTGGAGAATTTACACCTGCCAACTTGACAGCTGCCAAACACCAAATACCATTGTAGCAACTGTTGGCTCTGTCAAATGCAGGAGTCCTATTGCTTCTCTAATCACTCTTCCCAAATTAGTTAGCTTGCCTCTAAGAGTCAGCCTACTTTGGCACTGAGTGTGCAATCAAAGTATTGAAGAGTTTAAATGGCCCACGCTGACAGCGCTAGCAGTCAGAACTCCTATAATTTGCTTTAATGCCCCCCCCCCCCAGCACTTAGTAAATACGCCTCTCTCCGATGCTTTCTGTTGTTGCCCATCAGTCATTTGTCCTTTATCCCATTGATATCTGAGCAGACACGTGCACTTCAGACCATTGTTGGCTTGCAGACTCTGAAGCCTGAGTTTTACACCTCTAGGCTAAAGTTGAGGTTTAGCATCATTTCGGGTTGCTCTTTTCTCTGCTTCATTAAGGAATACTGAGAAAATGCTGGAGAAAGTACAATCTGTTCTGTGTACAGTGAACCAATCTTAGTTTTTCTCATAGTTCTGCACGTGGTTTTTTGTTTTTTGGTTTTTTTTACGAAACTTTGCCTTCTGGATTGTGAAATACGTGGCAGTGAGGTGTAGGCAGTAACATAGAGCAACTTTCCAAGCTGCTTAGACACAGTAGTTTTTTCTGCCTTAGCCACATTAGAGTAGAGAAGTCCTGGGAGTCATGTGGGAGCAGCTGCAGCATCAGTCTTTCAGTACAAACCTAGATTTTTTTTACCCCAAGCCTTGAGGTGTTTGCATGTTTAATAAACGTGGGAAAGGCTAAAAAAAAAGTATAGCAAAGAGACCCAAAGAATTCAGTATTTAAAGTGCCTTTTAAAACTTTGAGCTAAATTTCCATGTGCATTTCTTTATAATTGTGGGGACAGGGAAGAATTTGGCACCTTAAAAGTAAAGCCTTTGGTCATAGTCTTTGAGGAAATTTTTTTTTTTATGATATGAACTATTATTCTTATAGATAAATTTTACCTTGTAATAATCCTTTTCGGTAGACATAATACTTTCCTTTATTAGGTAAAGCAGCCTATAATGATTGCAACCTATACATATATAAATTTCTGCTTTTATAGCTTATCATTTTTTAACAGAAAGGAAGTGTATTTTAATCCTAAATGGAACCAATGTTGGCCATTGTACTCGACCAAATTTCTTTTTTCTTTCAGTATTGTCTTCGTTGATATTACTGTCATTATTGTAGGTAATATTCTTTTGGTTCTGCTTTCTTTGCTCAGCATCAAGTTATCCAGTGTTTCTCTGAATTCTTTGTTGTCATCGTTAGTTATAGTGCAATAATCTATTATATTAATATGCTACAATTCCCCCAGACATTCACCAGGCTTTGGGCACATGATTTGTTTCTAGCTGTTTAGTCTATCAAATAGTCCTGCTATGAATATTGTGGTAATTGTTTTTTAGTGGTATCTAACCCTTTGTGACCCCATTTGGGGTTTTCTTGGCAAAGATACTGGAGTGGTTTGCCAGTTCCTTTTCCAGCTCATTTTACAGATGAAGACCTAAGGCAAGCTGTTGTGATTTACACAGGGTCACACAACTAGTGTGTTTGAAGTGTCTGAAGCCATATTTGATCTCAGGAAAATGAGTCTTCCTAACTTCAGCCCAGTTTTCTATCCACTGTGCCACCTGGGTTGTCATTTTAGTACATATAAAACCTTTATTTCTATCATTGACCTATTTGGGGTGTAAAATATCCCATAGTGAAATCACTGGATCAAAGGGTGTGAACAGTTTAGTAACTTTTCTTGAATAATTCCAAAAGGTTTTCCAGATGCAGTTAGACCAGGAAGTGTAGTCTGGAAATATGAGTGAAAGTTCATTGGCAGTGGCATATGCTGTCTCTAGGAGGTCCTCATGGTAGTAGAATGAGCTAAGGAAAGTTCCTATGGTATGAGTAGAGGCAGATGTTCCAGTGTTACTTCAATGATTGAATATGCCTTCTCTTCAGAAAAAATAAAAATTTGGGGTATGGATGTTGCTAATTTGTGTCTTTAACATCTAAGTTAGGAGAGAAAACCAGAGTCCAAGTAGTGTGCAGCTCCATAGGGGCGCCAGCTGCAGCACATTCTCCCACACTTAGCCCTAAGTCAGTGAATGAACTTAGCTCAAAATTTGAAAAAACTTTGCTTTGGTTTTGCCATATATGTCCTAGAAGACTAAGTAATGGAATTTCTTCTGACTCTGTTTATTCTGTAACCTCATTCAGATTTATCTTAAAACTCCTGTCACCCCTAATTTTAGACAAGAGGATATGAAATAAAACAGTAAGTCTCAAGATCAGTTATTGTATTGTGTCATTGATTCATGATTTCAGCAAATCTCCTTTAAATGTTGTGGTTTGTTGAGGTTTTTCATTTCCATAGAATCATAGCAGCACAGCATTGAAAGGCCCTTAGACGCTTGCTCATCCAATTCCTGCACTGCAGCATCGATCTCCTTGGCACCCCCAAGGCAGGCAGGCACTTTATTGGAAGAGAACCTTTAAGGATTTTGTACTCCCTATAACTTTTAGTCAGTTATGTGACTGTAAAGATGTCTTTTTCAAGAACAACCTCATTACAGATATAAATTATCCTTACATTCTCAGATTTTTCTAGAGCTTTTTGAAAGTAGGCACATGTGTCAGTAGTTATTGAAGTCTTTTGTCAGTTTTTTTTCTTTTTTTAGTAACAATATCATTTTTTTTTTCTAAGCATGTAGTATTATCCCCTCTTCCAACTATTTTGAGAATCTGTCCTTTAAAGCCTACAGAAGCCTAACACTTCCACCCTGGATTGTCTTAGTGGAACTTGGTCCCATCCAACTACTTTTCCTGGCTTTTCCCCCCTGCTGTTTATATTTCCTCATGTAGCCAATCAAAAGCTGTGATTTTACACTCAAAATATGGTGGCCTCCCTATCACTGATGAAGAAAATAGAAAATCTAATAGATTTCTTCCACTTGTTTTGCCTGTTATTCTCCTAGGTTACCATAAATGATCTGGGCTAATTGTGTTTCTCATTGAATTTTCTGTAAACCCATTTTTCTCTCCATGGCTTCTCACCGTTCTAAAAGGCAGTATTATTCCTCTTCCACCCTCATTCTCCGTGAGATTTAACAGATGTGTTTACATTTTAAACTGATGGTGTCCATGACTCTTATATCTCTCTACTTGGCAAGAAAATCATGTGTTTTCTGCATGAGTAGATTTTTCTAGACTCTTTTGGCCTTCTTGTGACTATTTATATGAGTGAAAGTTAGGAAACCATGATAATCTATCAATGTCTATTTCTTTATCTATTTCCTATATGTTAGCATCAGCAGTTTAAGACTGGTTAGAACTGTTTCAATTGAATAGCATGTCTTCTCATTTTTATTCTTTTAATATAAGTATGACTTTAATCTTTTCTTTAATAAGTTTGTTGTCTGACTGTACACACAAAGTTAATTTGGATGTTAACTCACATCTGTAACCAGGCTATTGCCTGTTAACATGACAAAAATGAAATTTACTGTGCTCATCATATCCACTGCCTCTTAACTCTCTCTGAAGAAAATATCTGTGGCATTAAGCCTTTGGCTATTTTTGTTTCTTAATGCTGTGCTGTATTTTCCAACGTATTTTTAGCCATCTTGGCCTATGCCCATCTTTGCAGTGACATTATCATGTTCTATGTATATGTTTACATATTTGGTGATTTAATTTGAAGAGTCTTATTGAGGTCTTAGAAATATTCTTTCTCCTCATCTGCTGCAACAGATCTTGGTCCATAACCTGTAATTATTTTTATGATATTCTTTTTCTTTGTGCTCGGTTCATAGCAAAAGAAAGTAACTAAATGTTCCATGAAATTTTTTTTTGCCTTTGCACAAAGAGTAAAACCAACTCTACCACATCCTTTATTTGTGTCTCCAAACTTCATGCTTCTCTTTTACTTCAACTTCTTTGCCTTATGGTTTCACTGACAGATATTGTCAATGCTTCTCTTTTACTTCAACTTCTTTGTCTTATGGTTTCACTGACAGATATTGTCAATATTGATCTAGTTTAGTTCCTCCAGTAGTATGTTCACTTATTGGTCACTAGAAGAGGATCTTACTTTTAGAATAGCAATATCTAAGATAAGGTTAGTCTCAGCACTGTGATGCCTAGCAGCTTCTATCAGTGCCATAAAGAAGAGGTCCTTTGTATTGTTGTACTTGATTTATTCCGTATGATGCTTTGGCCAAAGAATTCGTCACTCTAGTGATGAGCCTTTCTATACTAAGTAAATCCTCAGGAAGCATACATAGTCTGTTGCCAGAACCTTATTCAAAACCTTTCCACTGTGGTAGAAATCTGCCTGAATTGATGTTCTGTTGCTATCTGCTGCAATCACTCCTGCTTACCTCCACAGTAAAATCACAATTTGACTCAGCCCTTCTGCTGTATTGCTTGCCATTTCCACTGGTAAAAAAAAAAAAAAATTACTAAAGAATGGGCATCTGTGGAATTGTTACCAGTGAGGCAAATCTAAGTACAAATACTGGTTGAGTAAAAGTTATTTAATATTAAAAGATCATATACAAATTTCACAGCACACTGAACCTCTTTTCTTCCTTTCTTTTTCTTTTTGGTAGGTGGATTCACCAATGAACCTGAAGCATCCCCATGACTTGGTCATATTAATGAGACAAGAAACAACAGTTAACTACCTCAGAGAACTAGAGGTCAGTATGGATGGAGCAGATAGTTAATCAGAGGCTAGAACCTGTTCCTTATAAAGGTTGCATCTTGTTTTCTGAAGAGATCTTAAACCACTCCCTTTTGCCTAGGGCTCCTGCTCAGGATAATGTTTTGTTTTGTTTTTTTTTTAATGCATAAAGTGCATAGGATTACAAAAGAAACCAAGTGTGTTGAAATACAGTCATCCAAAAAAAACCCAAAAAACTTTTTTTTTTTAAGTTCATGAACTCCAGGATAAAACCCTACTATAAACAAAGGTGAAAAGGTAGGAGGGAAAGGGGAGAAAGGGAGTTAATTTAATAATACAAAACCCAATCTGAGAAATACTAAAAAGACAGCATGTTATAATAACCCAAGGTTAGGAAACCTAGGTTTTGCATCTGACTTGTTCAGTGATTCACTACAACTTTGAAGTGGTCACTTACTGTCTCCACACTTGAGTTTTTCCGTTGATGTCAGGAATGTCCACGTGTTTGCAACCTTTGTACCTCACCAGGGTAGCATTAAGTTTAGTGAGAAAATGCTTATAAAGGTCTCTTTGGAAGAAAGGTATTGTCGAAGTATAAGAGATCACTCATTTTAAATTCTGAAATACCAACCAAGGTTTTGTCATTTATGAAGATCTGTTATGAGGTAAAACCATTCTTTGGGAAAATACTTTGCACCCTGAAAATGTGAAATTTATTGCTTCTGACAAAAAAGTCTGTCCTTTGCTCTTTAAGATCTAATTATATCTCCTTTTTTAGCTAACTTTGGACTAAACTTTCTGAAATTGTATTTGCTATGAGCCGATTTTATTTCATAGTAGCAGTATAATATCAGGTTACTTTAAATAAATTTCCGGCAAACATCCAAATTTGGAAGGTCAGGGTCAGTCAACAAGCATATTTATTAAGTGCTTACTGTTTGCCAAGCACCGTGGTAAGTGCTAGGGCTACAAAGGAAGGCAAACACAGTGTCCTTTCCTCCAAGGCATTTCCATTTTAATATTTAATGTAAATAACTAGGTGCATCTAATATCTATGCCAGGTAGATGGAAGCTGCTCTAAATGGGAACAGCCAGCTTGTGAAGGGCTTTAAATGCAGGACTTTATATGTGATCTTGGAGGTGATATGGAGTTGGGGTGGTGGGATGCAGGGGACGAAGTGGGGGAGTGGGTCACATGTCAGATCTATGCTTTAGGTTTGGCAAGCTGAGTGAAAGATGGGTTAGAGAGGGGAAAGACTTGAGGCAGGAGACCATTTAAAAGCTATTGCAGTAGTCCAGGTGAGAAATGTTGAGGATCTATTCTAGGAGGGCAGCTATGGGAATGGAGAAAAGGGGGTATGTATTTGAGATGTTGTGGAGGTAGCAACAAGATTGAAATCTGTGGGGTTAGTGGGGGGAAGAGTCAAGGAGTCAAGGGTGACCCCAAGCTTTCCAGCCTGGGAGGGGGATGGTGCCCTTGACAGTCAGAGGAAAGTTAGGAAATAGATTTGACTTCAGGTTTTAAGGGAGGAACATGAAGGTACAGAAAAAAAAAAAACCTTAAAAAGACACCAAGCAAATCTGGTGGAGACTGGAGTGCTATTGGAGCATTTTGGAGCTATAAAAAGATAATCTTATCTCATCCCAGACTCAAAGAGGGCAGCAGCCTAAGATCTGGAACTGGGATCTTTGGAGGCACAGGCCGTCATTCCTTGTCCTCCACATTATCTCGCTGATTTTTATGAAATGCCTGATTTTGAATGCAGAAATATGACACCAGGGGGAAGGGGAAGGAGGAAAGGAAGCTCCAACTTGACTGTATTGTCATATATGTTGGTTGTATACAAAACCGTGAATACTTTTTCATTTCTTAGGAAAAAAGGTTTTTGTTTTAGGACTTTTCAGCTTTTTCAGAATTTCTGTGCACAAAGAAGAAACATTTCTAACCCTTCCCTGAAATAAAACCTTTTTTGTATAGCTATTCACCTGTTGCCACCATCCCTTGTAGAGTATGTGATAATATTCATTTTTAAAGTCTATGAGGACTGCTTTGTTTGTAGTTATGGATTTCTTAAATTTTTTTTGGCTTGAATCAAGATCTGTTTCATCTAGTGTATCTGTCTCATCTTTGAGCACAGGGCATTCAGCAAGATCATGCCATTTAGGAATCTATCATAGAATAAGGGTGTCCGTGTGTGTCTGTGTGTGCACACGCATGTAGCTTGCATGTACACATGCAGTGTAGCTGTACGTGCACATTTTATATAATTATTGCTGCCCTCCCCCATCATTTTCTAGAATTCGTTCTTGATTTAGCAATCAAAGAATAGGACTAATCATGGCATGTGTCTGCCTGAGGAAATCATTGTAGCTAAGTTCATTAAGAAACAGTAGCATTCGCCAAGCAAATGTGGTAAGTGAAAATGTTACCTCCTTATTTTGGTCCATTGTACTGTGCTGGTGGTGTACAAACTGAATGCATTCCATTTCTATTTTCATTTCATTTCAATAGAAGCAATTAGTAGCTCAAAAAATTCACATAGAAGAAAATGAAGACAGAGATACAGGCCTGGAGCAAAGGCATAATAAAGAAGATCCAGACTGCATAAAAGCCAAGGTGCCCCTTGGAGACCTGGACCTGTATGATGGCACATATATCACCTTGGAGAGCAAAGATGTCAGGTAATGAGTTACCCATCCAGCTTGGAGAGCAAATGTTAAGAGATATACATTCCATCACAGAAAGTAACAGTTTCATTAGAAATCATCGTAACCTTATTTAAGTCATAGCTTTTTACTCTCACTGAAATTTGGAAAACTTAAAAATAACACATTAAATCACAGATTACAGTGATACTGTAATTGTGCCAGACCAGTTTCTTACGCAATACCATAATGGTAGGTGACCTCCCCTTTTCCCCATTCTTGGCTTCAGTCATTTTTCTCCTCAAGCAGTACAATGATTTGCTGATAGCCTAAAGTGATAACTTCTCCTAAATCGAAGCTATTCATCATTATGTAGTAAGAGCTCTTAACTGTTTTTCTGTCATGGACCCCTTTAACAGACAGTCTGGTGAAGTCCATGGACCCCTTCATGGAATAATGTTTTTAAATACTTAAAATATAATACCTAAGTTTATACATGAAACCAATTATGAACATGGTTATCAAAAATTTTTTTAATTCACAGATCTCAAGTTAAGACCCCTTGATCTTGTTTTAGTTGATATGAAAGATTTTTTTGGATGACTAGGTATCTTCTTTGACCAGGTTCAAATCATCAATTTTGCTTTTACCTTTGGGACTGGTCAGAATTTAATTCAGGGATATCGCACTATGCAGGTAATTTACGTGAAATCCATCTGTAGCTTATAAGTACTGCTATTTCTGTTGTCCTTACTATCCTCAACAAGTTTTATTGAGTGCCAGCGGCATTTGAGGTATTGGCATCACTGCTGGTTTCCAGAGGTTTAGTTAGCACAGAGGCCAGTATGAGAGGGGAAGGAAGAGTGCAATGCAGTGGTCATTCTTGGTCTGGGAGAACACATCTCTCTTCTTTTGGTGGGGAAATAAGGAACAACGGGAACGCAAGGACGCATCACCATCAGAAGCAGGCACTGTGTTGGCTTGAGGGTGGGGAATGAATTGCAGTGTGCAGTGGATATGCACAAGTGACTGTGATATTAAAATGAAATGTATCAGTAAAGCTTATTGTAAAATAAAGTCAGCCTTTCTCCAAAGCTATAGCCAGCAAATCTTGTTGGATTTTTCACTCAGTATTGCTCATATGGAAAGGATAATTTAAGTTTAGCCATTAAGCATTCGGAATAATGGTTGCTGGTGTTTCTTCCTTCAAATATTATTTTTTGCCATCCTTAGCTCATCACCTTTATTTTAGACTCTCAGTCTTTGATCCTAAGAACAGCTGTGTTGTTAGAAAGGCAGGAATGTTGACATACTGATTAGAAGGTTGACATGTTCTACGGTTGTAACTCAACTAAGGAGAAAGGTCAGCTGGCATAAATTCTTTGGTGTGCTTTTAACAAGGGCTTCCCAGATCATTTGACACATGCTTTTTTATTCCAGCCCTGAAGACTATATAGACACAGAGTCTCCTGTTCCTCCAGATCTTAAGAAACCAGATTGTACAAAAATTCTAGAGCTTCCGTACAGCATCCATGCTTTTCAGCACTTACGAGTAAGTACAAAATGGCAAGAGCTTTTCTGTCCAGTTCTTATTCAACAAGGCCCATTGCCTGAAAAAAAAATTCACATCATATTTCACATTTCATTTTTCCCCCTTCCAAAACAATTTTGTGTAACTTTCCTGTTTTTAAAAATACCTTCACCATATATACTAGAATTTTTAAAAAGCCATAGCTTTTATATTGCTTGCTTTTTTTTAATGCATGTTGTAATCTTTTCCTTTCCTCTTTCACAGGGTGTACAAGAAAGAGTTAATCTTTCTGCCCCTCTCCTGCCTAAAGAGGATCCAATCTTCACTTACTTATCCAGACGATTGGGAAGGAGTATAGAAGACATAGGTCACCGCATCCATGAAGGGCTAATGAAGGTGGGAGTTCCCACCCAATTACTTTAGACCCCAAAAGACCAACCCTCTGCACAATTACCTTTCAACTGGTGGTATTGCTCTTCTGGAAAATAGTTGTTTCACTTCTGTTTGTGTGAAGATGATTGTTAATGTTGCCTGTATAGATATTGAGCCTGTGAATAATGGGAAAAAACTTTTCGGTAGCACAGGTTTAGTTTACACAAATGGCTTTGGAAGGTGGAGAAGACAGTTTTATTTGAGTTTCTTGAATGGGTCCCCTTAAAACAAAATAGTTTTGTGCAGTCAGTAATATGCAGGAGCCCAGAAATATGATGGGTAATGAGAGGAAACTGGCCCAGAATTGAAAATATTTCTCAAATGATCGCATGTATATAACTGAGTGGACTATTTATATTAGCCTTGCAAATTAGCCTAAGCATATGTAAGCTTATATGCCCAAGACTGAAAGAACTAGTCTGAGTCCAAAGCAAATCAGTTGTCAAATGTCAGAGAAACTTTTGATGTAAAATGAAGCTGGTTACATTTCTTTAAACAAATGATACCCATTCTTATCAGGTATATCATTATAACATTAGCCCATTTTGGAAGAAACTGTTGGAAAATCTGACAGCAAAATGATAAATTTTTAGAATTTTTTTTAAAAAATTTATCTTTCCAGGATCAGAATATGTTTTTTGCCTAGATCAATACAACAATTACAATTCAGACAGGGAGATGAAGGAGGGAGGGAAAGAAAGAAAGAGAGAGAGGGAGAGAGAGAGAGAGAGATAAATAGTAAGAACACATATATGGGACTTTATAATATTAAGCTGAATGTGGGTTTATATTACTTTTCTCCTATTTTGTGGGGTAAGAAATGGATGAAAATCAGATATGGTCTATGAACCCATGGTTTTATTGATTTTGAGGAAAGTTCCTTAAGGACATTGATAAAGAGGCTAGGAACAAAACCGTGTAAGCGTCAGCTGTATAAATATAATTTTTCTTGACCAAAAGTCTTTATTCTTTACCAAACCATGCATTTCCCAAAGATATGCTAGGTGTCTCTGTATGTAGATTTATTAAGACAATAAATCCATTAGACTTGCATCATTCGGTGTTTTGAATCTCAAATAGTTGGTGTTCTAAAATCAGAAAAGCCAGCTGGCTTTTGATGAGCTTTTTTGAACCAGCTTAGTTCCACTGAAATGCTATGTCTCTCACTAAGCTTCAAAGATATATTTTAAGTGAGCCAAGAGGTTTGAATTAGACTCTAAACCTACCTCTGATGAAATTGTTTTTTTAACTGAAAATTAAAATCAACATGCATTTCTTAAGCCCCTAAATCTTTGCTCGGCACTTTGCTAAGCACTAGGGATACAAAGATGAATATGAGACAAAGCTTCCCTTAAGAAACTTTCATTCCAGTGGTGGCAGTACATTCCAATACAGTTGGGCACCATATCTTGTTGAAACCCCGAGACTCACATTTTAATTCAGGTTCAATATAAATCATAAATTTCACTTGTTTGAGTCCATAATGTTCACCCACCCTTTTAGAGAGTAGGAATGTTTCTTGGCAGATCTAGTCCATATGCTGTCTACTCTATTTTTATGGCATATAGTGTTAATTAGTCTTTCTATTGTCAGCCTTGACTAATTTGCCTTGCATGGGACTTCATTAAACCCCTGTGTGTTGTGGATAGTAGTTTAGAGTGTTGTAAGCTGAAACGTATCGTGCTATGTACCTTAATTTTACTTTCATTTACTTGCTTTCTAGAACTCTTCTTCCTGGGTACTGTATAACCTGGCCTCATTTTACTGGCGAATAAAGAACGTGCCCTATCAGGTAGTGGAATGTGCGATGCGAGCGCTCCACTTTTCTTCCAGGTAATTTACCTCCCTCTGCCTCCCCATTAATCATGACCAGTAAAGAAACAATATATAATAAATCACAAGGCAAGATCCCTCCAGAGTGTTTGAGTGAGCAGAAGTACATGATGGAAAGTTCAGAATGGTATGCAAACATTCCCTTTTGCTTTCCAAAGGAAAGATGTACACAGTGCAGAATCTTTCTCCTTAGACCAAGCTTTGTCCATCCAGGGGTCCTGGCAGCCATCCTGGGGAAATCATGATCAGGCTATCAAGTTTAATTTCTCCTCAAGCAGGTAATCCATAGCACATTTTTTTTAACACCATAAAATGTGACTGCACCTCCTGGTGGATGATTCTGAATTTTTCACCATTCCATTCAGCAAACTTAAATCCTTGCTAAATGCAAAGCACCAGGTTCTGGGGGAGATGCAGAGCTGAATAAGCTCTTGTCTCTGCTTTGAGGAACTTCTAACCTAGGAAACCAAAGCCATTGGAGGAGATGCCAAAGTCTGAAACCAGAGATCATTTTAAAGGATCATAACCCTCCCTCTATTAACCTGTATAACCTATAAAAATAACCCCCTAGAACAAGTTCGTTCTCTGTGTTCCTTCTCTAGCCTGGGAAATAAACATAGTGTCAGGAGGAAGCCTGTGCTTTCGTGTTATTGACAGCAGAAGTTCAAAATCTGGCTTGAGTTTTTGCAGTTATTATCATAAGCACACCAGCAAAAGATTACAGGATCACATGAATATCCAAATCTGAAGTAGCCCTGCTCTCCTTACCAAGAGTAGAGTTGTTTTGAGTTCAGGGTAAGGGGTGAGGGGGAGTTTTTCCTCCTATTAAAATACTCTAGGGTTTTTCTCTTAAAAGACACTTTACTATTTGTTGGAAATAACACAACTAAGGCAGTAATCCAGACCTGGTATATCGCACTGTATCCTGCCAACCTAAATGCTCTGGAATGACGTTTTTGAGCTTTATTAGGACACATTTGGGAACATCTTGGAGGTCTGAGTCTTGATTCTGCCCTTTACTGGCTGCAGGACCAAGTCATTGAGCCTCTCTGAATTCCAGCTTTACGATGTGTGAGCTTGGGGTAGGGGATGCCCAGTGACATCTGCATTGTGTACTTCACAGAGCTGTTAGGGGCAAGTGATGGAACATTTTAAATTGTAAAGTCCAGTTTCAATTTGAGCCAGTGTCCTCATTAGCATCACAGTCTTTGCTGGTGTCTGGCTGGTAAGAGACTCCACCTATAGAAAATGGGTTATCGTCTTCCTTGGTTTGCTTTCCACGTCCATCATGGATGTTTGCTCCCCTCATATCATCTGTTTCTTCTCTTTCAGGCACAATAAAGATGTTGCTTTGGTGAACCTGGCAAATGTTTTACATAGGGCCCACTTCTCTGCGGACGCTGCTATTGTGGTGCATGCAGCTCTGGACGAGAGCGACTTCTTTACCAGCTATTACACTTTGGGCAATATCTATGCAGTAAATACAACTTTTTAATTCACCAACAAAAGCTGTCATTTTCCTTTTTTCTAGTAACATGTCATCTCTCTCCCTCCCTAATTCTTTCCCACCCTATTATATCCCCCCCCCCGCCACACACACACACACATACACACACACACACACACACTACACACACACGCACACATGATGGGTAGAGGAACAGAGATCTTGTTATTTTCAAATGCTCGGCATATTAATGTATAATGGCTGTTTTAATTAAGTAGATTAAATTCCATCTCTTTAAACCACCCCCATCAAAATAATTTGGTAAGATTAAGGTCACATCTCTTAGAATAGTAGCAGCTTCCAGCCGACCCACCAAATAAAACATGGTTACTTCAAGTTGAGGAGACTAGTTACTCATCAGCGCAGTGATCTTCAAAAACTTAGACATTTTTATTAATCATTTGAAGTTTGGGTAAATTGGGCCATGTCTAACCTAGGTTTTCTGTTTTGTTTTTTTGTGTGTATGTTTTTCTCTTGCTCTTCAGATGCTTGGGGAATACAACCACTCTGTGCTCTGTTACGATCATGCTTTGCAGGCCAAACCTGGGTTCGAACAAGCTATAAAGAGGAAGCATGCTGTCCTATGTCAGCAGAAACTTGAGCAGAAATTGGAGGCTCAGCATAGGTAACCTGGAGCAACAGACTTACTGTGGGATGTCACTAACACTGTGAAACACTACCTCGGGACACTAAATACAAGAGTTATAAGACCAGTGTATATTAATGTCACTTGGAAGGGAATTTTAAAAAAAATCTTGTTCTTTCTTTCCTTTCTTCTCCTTCCTTTCCCCCAAAGACTCCAGATGGTTTAACATAATTCAAGAGAAGTAATTATGTCACATCTCTTGTATGAAGTTGTCTGGGGAGACATAGCTTGACCTACAACATGTCTAAACTTGTGTTGTAACAAATGGGCGGATATAGGAGGATTTTGTGTTTTTCCATCCAAATTCATGAAATTATGCCTCACCTGGGCTGTGTACATGAACTTAAAGAGCAGCATAGGCCCCATGGAGGAGCCGTGGATCCAGTGTAGATTGACCTTGATGCTTTTCAGTCAAATGTTGTTATTAGGAATAGCAAAGAATAAAATTTAAGAATTTGATTTCCATTAAACCCTGGGGAGGCCTCTGAAGAAAGTAGATTGAAGAAAAGGTGGGGGGGACATAATTAAATTTGACTGTATGGGCAGAGAGCTGGCCTTCAGCAGCTTCTGGTACATTTCTGGATCACATTACTGGTCAGAGCTTTACAAAGTTCACTCTTAAAAGCAAAATTTATGGGACATGTAATATGTGAATTGGGACCGTGGAAGCTTAGGCTGAAAACTAACAATGTCACAGTCTCTCAGAGTTTATGTACATTTGGCCTGGGGGGGGCGGGCAGGTAGGTCAGAGTGATAGACTAGACAGTATTGGCATGAGATCGAGACACTGGGATTGGAAAACCCTCTCTACCATCAGCTGTCCATGTGACCATGATCAAGACATATAACTTTCCCTTCTGTTTCTTCATTTATAACGTGGAGATAAGAATACCTGTTCTTCCTGTCATGTGGGGCTGTTTGAGAGAAGCAAATATATTGAGAATGAAAAATAAGGACAAATGAAGGGCATTTGTATATTTTATAATCTCATACATCATAATCCAGCCCTCCACTGCCTTCCTGCTTCCTTCCTCAGAGTGGCATAGAGGTACCCATGTCCATGAGCCTTAAGTTGGAGCCAATCTTCCCTAAAGATGGACAGCTTTGGGGATAGGCTGAATATCTTCTATGCGAAGACCAACCTAGCTACTACCTTCAGATGGTCTCATCACCAGAGTAGTTGCAAAGTGATACTTTCTTGGTCAAAGTAGCTCTTGCAGACTGTTCTTACATCCTAGATAAGTTGCAGCCTTACCTGTGGAGCCTGTCCTCTTTCCCCCCAGATCTCTGATCCCTGAAGTGGTAGGTAATGATTAGATTATTGCGCCATAGAATAAGAAGGAACAATGGAAGTGAATGGAGATTTTGTGGACAAGGAGAGTTGCTGGGGCTCGTGATCTGCAGGTCTGCATTATCATGTATTATTTAGAGTAGACTGTCTCAGAAACCCAGTATATACTGCGCAATAGACATTGTGTGTGTCTGAGAAACTCAATCTTCGTCCTGTGTTTCTGCTGCTGCTGCCCATTTGGCCAAAGAATGGCTGGCCTTTTAGTTTTCCATTGTCATGGTAATTTCAATATAAAGGTTACATTTTAAAATCAGAATTTTAAAAAGCCAATGAATTTTTCTGATAACTAGGAACTATTGGCATTTAATTGGAGGTGGGGGGAAGCCTTAAGGGGGAAACCATTTTCTAAAGCTCTGTAACTTTCCTGATACAAAAACTTTTAAAGATCTCTCCAGCGCACCTTGAATGAGCTCAAAGAGTACCAGAAGCAACATGACCACTACCTGAGGCAGCAAGAAATCCTAGAGAAGCACAAGCTGATTCAGGAAGAGCAAATCTTAAGGAACATCATCCATGAGACTCAGATAGCAAAAGAAGCCCAGTTAGGTAAGCTTTGACTCGATACAGTTGCTCAAACTAGGTTTTACCTAGGAACAGACTTCCTCCTGGGTGGCTACCAGACACCCTCCTAGTGAGGGTGTTAGCGAACAGAATTTGCTTAACTCTTCCTTTTGTTGATTCACAATAAAAGCCTTTGTCTACTAGAAGCTGATGCTATGACACCTGATTGATTCCCTCAGATGAGTATCTTGTGTCCAGATAGCAAAGCCAAAGGAGTACTCCTCCAACAAAACTTGAGTATCAGTGACCTAGGACCATCTGGGTCTCTTCTCTGGACACGTCCCGCACCAGAGTGTAGGGATGTCCTGGACTATATGATGCAGACCTTCTCCAGGCCAGAGGGGAATCACATCTGGCCTAACTGATCCAAGGGATCTCCATCCCCTGAGGTTCTAATGAAACCTAAGGTTCCAAATCTGGTTGCTCAGTACCCTAGCATAATTGAGAATCCCTGTTGGCCTCCTTACCTCGAGGCTCTCCCCACTCCACCCTATCTTCCACATAGCTGTCCAAGTGATTGTCCAGAAGCACAGATCTGGCAATGTTACTCTACTGCCTCTTTCTTCTGGGTTCAAATTGCTTACCCTTCTGTTTAAGGCCCTTCACAAACTAGCACTAACCATCTTTCCAGACCTCTTAGAAAGCAGTCCCTTTTACACACTCTGGCCCAATTACACTGGCTTTCTTGCTGTTTCTCACACATTACTCTCCACCATCTATCTCCATTTTTTTTTTTAAAACATACTCTCCCCAAAGCCTAGGATACATTCCCTCCTCATCCCAATACTTAGCATTTGTGGTTTCCTTCCAAGCTCCTCTCACATGGTACCTCCTATATTGATTCTCTCCGGTTCCTAGGGGTGTTCTACATTGTGCCCCCCCCCATTATCTTATATCTATTTTGTGTCTGTTGTTTACAGCCTTATGTATGCATGTGTCATCTCCCTTGGTAGACCGTGCGCTCCATAAGAGCAGCATCTGTGGGAGTTTACACTTTGTACCCTCTAGGCCAAGCACAGGGCCTGTCACATACAGAGGACAAACAGCACTGTCGAGACTGATTACGGCGGAGCCCCTGGACTCTTTTCCCTTCAGAACTGCTTTGGACTGCACACCAGCCTGGTTACTGCACTTTACATGTATACATTCAAACAATATTGCCAGTAACTTTTTTTTTGTTTGAATTCCTGGATTATGGACAGTTGGACAAAAGTAAGAGGATTCAAGAACATTTTGTGCTTAATCCAAAGCACCTGGTTGGGAACCTGAGTTCCAATACCACCTGAGATTCTTACTCATTGTGTCTTACTCATTTAAACTCTCAGACTCACTTTCCTCATCAGTAAAATGAGGACAATAATAAATGCACCTAATTTGTAGGATTGTTGTGAGCATCAAATGAGACAGTGTTTTGCAAGCCTCAAAGTATCATGTAGATGTTAACTATTATTTGTATAATTCATACTTAAATATAGTTAGGACACCCCTGGTTTAACTCTAGTGTTTCAGAGTGGTCATTTTGCCTTGTAAGATCTTGCACATGGAGAAGTATGTAAAGAAAATGCCAGGCAATGAATTATTCAGTCTTGTAGTATCATTGACTCACAGGGTTTTAGGGCGGTCAGGGATCATCTGATGCAAGCCTCTCATTTTTCAAATGAGGAAACTGAGGTCCAGAGCCATTAACTACCTCCAACTAAGAATGTTTTCTCTGTTGTTGACCTTTTTTTTTTTTTTCATTTGTGGCCTTACTTTCCCCTCCCAGGGAATCATCAGATATGTCGTCTGGGCAACCAGCAGCATAGCTTACATTGCCAGTGGGACCAACCTGTCCGCTACCACCGTGGAGATATCTTTGAAAATGTAGACTCTGTTCAGGTGTGTTCCTTCTCAGTCTCTTCACTACTTCTGAGCTTCCTGCATTTGACAGCACCCTTCCTTTCATGCTTTCCATATAGCTCAGTTGGAATTTGTTCATCTCTGAAGTTTAGAGCAGTTTTAGTAACATCTTCAGCAGATTTTGATTATTCCTTATGACTTCTGAAGCCAAATATTGTTGGACCGCAGTGACCCATATTACCTCTTTGCAGCCTGCAAATTCACTACAGACATGCTTTCTCATGCTCACCCTCATTCTTTATTTCATCCTTGTCTCCTTTCTCGTGAGCACAGGGTGGGAGTCAAGATTGGGATGTTATTTTGTTTTAAATTAAAGTCCCCATCTTCCATTCTTAATCTGGCAAATTAAGCATTGTCGATTACAAACTTGAAAAGGGAACTAGTTACCATTAAGACTGTTTTCTGAATTCATCGGCCATCAAAATCATTTGTTTTGTTGCTACAGCCCCAAAAGCCAACAAAATCATTACCACCATCAGTCAACATTTATTCAACATCTGTGTGCAAGGCATTATCTTTGATGCTAAAGATATATCGAGAAGAATGAGAAATCCCCTGCCTTGTGGAATTTACAGCCTAATTAATTGGAAAAACAGAATCTAGTTAATATTGCAGACAGAAGGAAATTGCTAAATAGAAGTATGGTTCACAGTTTCTTCTCAGAGAGGCAAATAAAAGAGTTGGTAGCATTCATTTTGTTGTGTGTCCAGCGGCAGAAGTAATTACCAGTGCTTTCAGTCATCCCATGCTGCAGTGGTAGTGATGAGCACTTGAAAAAGACCACTATGAAAATCAGCTTCTGGTCTAACATCTGGTACAGAGCATAAGGATTTCGAGAAATTTCATGAAGAATTCAATTAGACTGCAAATCAAACCAACACATACTTTAAAACTCAGTGTTTTCAGTGTTAAAGTGGCTCTAAGGCAAGGCTCTGAGAGAAAAAATCCACACATATATTTTTTAAATGGGATTCAGGAGTAAGAAACAATCATGGTCAAGGGCTTGTATCAAGCATATATGATGCATGTTCTCTCCAAAAAGCAAGTTGAGAGAAGCTAGACGTGGCAAGCACCAAAAATTAAACTGAATTTATTTTACTAGACAGGAAATCACTGGTTAGGAGTCCTTTGCAAATTTGGGGGTCTTTGTGCTGTCAGACCAGTGACATTAGTAAGACTTAATGGCTGATTCAAGAATATGAGAAGAAGAGATGCAGCACAGTTGAGGCAACTGTCTAATCTGATCCCTTTAAACCAGGTACTGAAGCAAAACATTGGGAGATACATTGACACTGGCAAAGATTATCATTATTTCCTAAGGAAGTTTAACTAATCCAAATCAATTACCTCAATAGAGGATGACAAAGGGCCACACTGATTTCGAACATGAAGTTCATGAAGTCTTGGCATGAGTGGGAGAAGATCAGTAAGGGCCATCAGGTCAAGTACAGTGAAAAGCAGTGGAGGGAGAAGCAAGTTTTCAGAAACCCTGGTGAGAGACACAATTAGGAAATCATCCTGAACACACTTTTAAGGCTGGAGCTAGAAGAAATAAGAAAAATGGAAAAGACTTGCACGGATTTCTATAGTGAATTTTTTTTTCCTTCCCTGGCAGTGGATCTGCCATATTTAGTCCCTTAACTTCACAGCTTATGTGTTATATAAGCAAGAGGAAATTGTACTTGGGAAGAAAATTCAAAAGGAGTGGTTGGACTAGAGCAAGCATGCACAAGGGTTCTCTGCTGGGAGCTTTGTAGTTGTGAGTATGTCAAGGAATTGATTTTAAAGCCGTGTGAATGAAAAGAGAATTCAAAGGTTTGGAAAATATCTTAAGTCTTCTTATTATGAAAAAAGGTGAGGAAGATTAGGTCAAAGATACATACTAATAATCCCATCTCTACAGACATGGAGGGTTTGCTTGGTGAAAATGTGAGAAGAGTATAGGTGGTCTTTGACAAGTCATGCTCTGGCAGATCACACCTTTATCACCCGTTGACTGAAAGGTGAGCAATCCCACCTACTGTCGACTGTAAAAAAGTATTTCCTTCAGAAGACCAAGACAGTGTCTCATAGGCTCTCCTCCAATCATCATATCTCCCATGAGAGTGTCAGAATCATGCAATATTCCTTGAAAGGTAAAACAGAGATAACTTTGATCCCCTGGATATTAATATTAAGAAAGGAAAACGTAAGTGTTCGCCACTTTCACGGATAGCCAGCATAGAGGCAAAATGGAACAAGGATTCCCAGTAGACAGTGAAGCCCTCTGGATACTCTTGTTGGTGAATAAAATTGTGCTGACTGTATTAGACTCTAAAATATTGCATGACATCCTAAATGAGATTCATAATCACTCAAAAGATTTTAGCTTAACTATGCAGACAGAAAAACCAAGTGGATGAAGAATGCCTATTGTTTAGACTACAGTATGCAATTGGATGGGCAGCCATTCAAGTCCTAGATGCTGCCCGTGACAGTGAGCTGGGCCTAATCACACAGGTGAAGGAGAGCAGGCTTTCCTGCCTTGAGGACATTTTAGTTTGTTTTTTGTTCGTTTGTTCGTTTGTTTTTTATTTTTTTATTTTTATTGTTTTATTTTAGTTCAGTTTTAATGATCCCCAGCTTCTCCAGGAAACAAAGGCTCATCTTTTGTAAGAGTATTCTGGTGAGGGTTTATGACTGTGAATAAACAGCAATCTGTGAAGAATTAAAGTTGAGGTAGTCAGTCTACATAGCACATCTCCTTTGATACATGCCTATCAATCTGTGCTGTCAGTGCAGCATGAGGCACAACACATTAAAGCGAAGGGTCTCCTGGAGGGCTAGAGAAAGGCTCATAGTGCCAGTGCCCAGAATGATGCGAGACTGGAAGAGGAGGTGTGTTTGTCTTAAAGCGAGAGAGGAAGATACCTGAGGATGAACCCTGGGGCTCTGATGGCATCCACATGGTGTCACTCTTAACACTCTAGGAAGGAGCTTAGCATTTGGGGGGACTCCATGTTGAGTATTTCTGGGAGTACAGGTACAAGAGTGACACAGAATGAGAAGGTGTAGCTAGGCTGCAGTTTGTACCTATGGAGGGGACACTCACCTTAATGAGATCCCTGCTTCACAAAGGCATGAACACAAGCGAAGTGAGGAATGAAATCCTAGGCTTTCAGGAAGGGGAAGAGGCCTTAAAAGCAACTTTGTTTAACCTCAGTCTAATATTCCTGGAAGCCGTCATCTACCCATGTTTCCGTAATTCACCAAGTCTCACATTTAGCTAGAGACTGGATGTGATGGAGACTTAGTCACAGAAAAGAAGCAGAAGAGAAGGACAGCTATACCCTGTTTTTCTCTTACCCTTTGGCAAGGCTGATTGGAAATTGACTATAATTAGGATCCATACTTTCTGTGCATCACTCCTAAGAAATAGCTCAAAGGAAGCAATTTGCACCATCCATTCACTATATTTGTTGAATCTAGTTTCTCACAGTTTTCATATTTACTTACTTTAATGGTCCCTTTTAAACTTTAGTCATGGCCTGTGAAAATCTCTCCACCTCTGTGAAGATACATACACCTATGTGGATTTTGTAAATACATTTTTACTGATATCTATTTTTTTATTTCACCCTGCCGGAAAGCTGTCCCTCAATATAAAAATGAAAAGGGTGGGAGTGGGGTGGAGACATCTCAATAAAACCAGCTAATACATTGGAAAACCTCTGTGTCCTGGTTTTCAGACCCCTCTGGGAGATGCCTTCTCATAGCTCGTCTTTGGAGCAAAATTTGGTCTTACACTTTCACAGTATTCCATTTCAATTATTTTGTTTGTTTTTTCCTTTTACATAGTAGTCGTTGTATATATTGTTTTCCTAGTTCACTTCATTTTGCATCAGCTCATATAAATCTCCCCATGCTTTTCTACATTTTCCGTATGTATTGTTTCTTATAGCACAATAATATTTTATTACATTTGTTCCATTGCTATATTTAATACATTATTATAACCTATTTAGTCATTCCTGAATCAGTGGGTATCTAATTTATTTCCAGGTCTTTGCTGCTACTGTAAAAAGTTTTGGCTATACATATTCAGGTGTATTTAGGGCTTTTCTTTGAGGCATATGTGTTGTATTAGAATCTCTGAGTCAAAAGGTATGGACACTTTAGTCACTTTCTTTACATAATTCCACATTGTTTTCCAGAAGGTTTGGGCCAATTCACAGCTCTCCAAACAGTGCAATAGTGTCCTGTCTTTTCAAAACCCTTTTTTTGTTTTGATTTAACCTCTTATTTTATTCTTCAGTTTGGTGAAGATTCGTCAACTTCCAGTATGATGTCTGTGAATTTAGATCTTCATGAAAATCAGAGTGAACTCAGCCATTCCTCCAAGTCTTCCCCTGTGCCCCATTCTGTTCTCTGGGTTTGGGGCATGGAATCAGATGCATATAGGGTAAGTACAGAGGAAACCTCTCTTCTGAAAGCAGCATTATTTAACTACTGACATTCAATACAATTCAATAAAACACACCTGCAGTGTCTTCTGCTAGCCATAGAAGATTAACAAGAAAAAACCCAGTCACTGTCCTTAGGATCAGAGTCTTGGTGGAGGACAGGTGAAATAAGTCCAATATATAAATAAATATGATACAATATATACTCCGATATGGAAAAGCATTGGCCTAGAGAAAGTGATAGGAGAAATCTGATGAAGGAGAGATAGACCACTTACTTTTTATAGAAGAGTTTGTACTTCTGATTCTGGAAGGACAAAGATTTTTAAAAATTGATGCCTTTTGATTTTCATATCACATTTCCCGTTTCTAAATATATTCCTCTCCCATCCACACAAGGAGCCATCTCTTGTAACAAAGATTAAAATAAGTAAAAAAACAAACAGACCTCAGCTCAACAAAATCAACTAACATATCAACCATGTCTGACAATATAGATGCAACATGCTATACAATGATCTCCCACCTAGAGGTGTATTTTTTTCTCATTTTACTCTTATTGTTATTAATATATGTTTTTACATCACCATCAGTTGTGAACATATCCCTCCCCTCTCCCCATCCCAGGGGAGGCAAAGTTTTGTTGCTTTGTTGTGGTTTGGGTTTTGGGAGGGGAAGCAGTTTGACCTAACCAAGTCAATACATGATTCATGTCTGTTAATCTCTGTGACATACCTCACCCACTATCCCCTACTTCTGCAAAGAGGGGAGACAGTACATTTTCTCAACTCTTCATGGTTAATTTTGATCATTATTATATAGAATTCTTTTTAATCATCATTTGCAGTGTTTTCTTTTTTCTGCCTACTTCCATTGCTTCTCTCAATTCTTTATATTCATTGTTTTTTACAGTGCAGGATTCTTTCGCATTTATGTACCACAGTTCCTAGTGGATGGATATCTATTTTATTTTAAGTTCTTTGCTGCTACAAAATGTGCTGCAGTTAATATTTTGGCACATATGGGACCTTTCTGTCTTCTCCCTCCTTGGGAGATATGCCTAGCAATTATCTTTGAGTTCAAAGGGTATGTCTATTTCAGTCACTTTGTTGAACATAATATCAGATTGCTTTCCAGAGTAGTTGGGCCAGTTCACAGGTCCATCAACCATAGAGAGCCTGGCAAGAGAAAGGTTTTTAAGTCAGAGATATTAAAGGGAATGTGTTCCTAGCATTGGGGAGGAGCAGAGAGTGTTAGAGGGAGGCAGCCTGTACAAACATATGGAACATGGATAAAGGACCCTACAAGCTAGGGTTGGTGGCACACTTCTGGGGAAGCTGAGGATGGTAAATCTCAAGCTCAGGACTTCTGGGCTGTAGCAGGCTAAGCTGATTGGATGTCCTCAGTAAGTGCAGCATTAATATGTATAATAAGCCCCCAGGAACAGTGAGAGAGAGGAGATGGGACCACCAGGTTGTTTAAGAAAGGGCCAAGGGACCCAAGTTGGAAAATAGAGCAGGTCAAAGCTCTTGTGCCATTCAATGTGGTACTGGGCCTATTAGTGGCACCTCTGCTTCCAGCTGGGCAAATTAAGGAGACCAGAGACAAACAGACAGAAAAAAGGAGAGGCAGAGGGAACTGTGAGATGACAGGAGGGATCCATGATCCACTTTGGTGGGCATATAGGGATTTAAAGGAGAGGAATGTGGACTAAGGTTACCAAGGCTGATTAAAGCCATATTGTGGAAGGCCTCAAGTAGTAGGCTAACAAGGTCCTGTAGAGCCACAGATCTTTGGGAAGGCGGCTGATATTGTCAGAACTGGCAGATGTGTAAGGTATGGTTTAGAAAAGGGAGAGACTAGAGTCAGACCATTTATGGGGCTATTTACAACAGTCCAGGTGATATGGAAAATCATGCCTTAGCCTCAGTGACCAAGAGGAGGATATTATCATCCACAGACATAGAAAAATGGGGAGGGAGCATGTGTGTTTGGGGCCGAGAGATAAATAGCACTGTTTTGGACATGTTGAGTTTGAGTTATCAGCAGGACATCCAGGCAGAGACATCTGGCAGACTTAGAACAATGAGCCTGGAGCTCAGAAGGTTTTTTTGCTGGTGCACAGAGGTGCAGATACTTCCACTGAAGCCATGGCAGTAGATGAAATCAGAGGAAGGGCCCATGTATAGAACTGAGAACAGAACCTTAAGGGACATCTACACGTGGGCACAGGAAGAGGAAAATAAACCAGCCAAGACCAGCAGGGGTCAGACAGAAGGAAGAGCCAGAGGGAGCGACATTACCAAGGCTAAGGAGAAAGTATCATCAAAGAATAAGTGGATAAGTGCTACATGAAAAGCCCTGAGTATCATCAGTCACCTTGCCAGTGACCTTGGCCCAGTACTTAGCTCTGCATCCTCTAAGCCCTCAAAAGTATGTGGGGAGGGTTATAGAACATGAATTTGTTCTGTTACCATAGATACAGAAACATCAAAATGATTCAGTCAGAAACATGTGTTCCTCCCCTCCCCTTGCTGCCCATGGCCATTTCATGGCATAGGAAATACTAATGATGCCAGCCCTCATTTATTTATGTAGCACTTTGAAATTTGCCAAGTCCTTGATATGCGTTTACCCATTTGATTGACAATGCCTTTGCTCATACAGTGCCTATCAGCTCAAAACAGTTTAGCATGCTGATATCGTTCTACAAAACGTAGTCTCTTCTCTCATCTTAGTCTATTTTTGTTACTTTATCAGTTCATTTTAGGAGGTTAATGAGAGAGTTTATTAGAATAAACTGATGGGAAACTTCCTTTATTAGGACAAGCAGCATATACTGTGGCCCAAAAGAACAGACTGTGCAGAAAGTTACCCCGCAGTCCCTCCTGGTGATGAACTGCCAACATATTTCTTGCCTCCAGAAAACCGAGGACTCAGGCAAGTGATGAGAAATTGAGCAAAGCACTTGATTCTGCATGATTAGTAATCTGACCACAAGCGGGCAATTTCATTGAGATTGCCAACCTTCACTTAAGAAGGAAAACATTTGTTCTTCTAGAGATCTAAACCTTGTTCCCTTTTCTTGTGGCAGGACTCATTCAGCGCTGGATATAGGCCTTTTGGGAGGAGAGGTCCATTCCCCAGACTGCTCCTCAGCCACTGGCCTCCGGAACAGCCGGACTCCGTATCTCGAATTCAAAGAACTAGACAGTCATCTGGATCTGAAATTCAAGATGCCAGATGACTATGCACGACAAGTAAGGCAGGCTTCATTTGACAATAGTTGCTTTTGTTCTGACTGGCCTTTCTTTTATCAATCTTCTTCAGCAGAGCAATGGGTAGGACCAAATGCTAAGTAGACAGACCCTGAAACAGGGTCACAAACCCTAGGAGTCAAGTGAAGAGGAGAAAATACCCGGGTTTCATAAATGCCCATGGGCCCAAGGGCTATTTCCTGCAGCTGTAGCTTATGTACGTTCCTAAGCTCTTTCCCTTTGACCCCCAACATCAGTAAGACCAAGATGTCTGTCCGTTTTCCTGGCCTTTTGAAGCATCAGATCCCAGGCTTGGGGAAGTAGTTGGGGAGTGATGGAAGAACCGCTTGATATAATTAATGTCTGTGGGCTTATTTTACCTGAAGTAAGGAGAGTCCCTAGCAGCTGGGTAGCATGTGGTATGAAAAATAGTAATACTGGTGTGTGTGGAGAGAGTCCTACACACACAGGATGCTGCCAAGTGTCAAGGAGTGGAAGTGAGGCATAGCCAAGACCAACCAGGGAACAGCACAGTGCTGGCCAGTCACCCAAATGAAAGCAACTTAATACTAAGTAGCAACAGATAAGCAGTGGCAAATTGCTGTAATGAAAACTAAGGCCAAGTGTTCTCTGGGTGGTGCAGAGCAAAGAAATAGTAGACATGAAGTGGGATCAATCATAGGCGTGTATTAATTGAAAAGTATAACTGTTACTCTGCAGACTTCAGATTAATATCCAGAAAAGATGGCGTTATTTCCATCACATCAAGTATCGGATGCAGTTTGGTATAAAATTTCCCACTCATCTCTTGACTTGCAGGCCATCTGTGGATAAAGGCATAGATAGGATAGCTTTCAGTTTTACAGATAGCGCACACCTGGATGAGATAGCCCAGTCAGGATCCAAAAAGATTGTCACAGGCTAGAGCATTGAAATGCATCAAGATAAAGTCAAGTCTTAGATTTGCATTCAAAGAATCAACTTTGATTAGTTCACAATTTGGGAAATTTGGTGAGATAGTCTTTATCTGAAAAGGTCCTTGATATGAGCTAGTGACATGATGTGGCTCCCCAAAAAGCCGGTGCTATTTTATGCTGCATTAAAAGAAAAGGCTGCAAAGAAAAATATCCAAAAGTAAGGTGGGGAATTCATATTTCCTTAGCTTCCAGGAATAAGCAATAGTCCTTTCATCCTCTGCCCTTGAGTGTTGTGTTCAATCCCAAGCATAATAGGAAGGGTGCTGATTCATCCGAAAAGTATCCAGAGGAGGGCAGCCAGGATCATGAAGAGACTTAGTCCATGTAATATGAAGGTCAGTGTAAGGAGCTGGGAACATTTAGCTTAGAGAAGATGAGACTCGCAACATGAAAGTTGTCTTTGTGTTTGAAGTGTTTGAAGGACAACCATGTGGAAAGGGGATTTGACTTATTCTTTTGGGCTTCAGAGGGCAAAACCAGGAGTAGTGTGGATAGAAGTAACAAAAAATGATCTTTGGCTTGCTATAAGGACAGACTGCCCAGTCTAACAATGGCATCCTCAGGAGCCATTGGGTTCTCTCTCACTGGAGATCTTCAAGCAAAGGCTGGAGGACCAGGATAGATCAGGTTTATTTTAGAAAGATCAGAATAGATAACCACCGAATCCCTTTCAGCCTTAAAATTCGTGATTCCAGCAAAAGCGGAGACATGCTCAGTCAGCTTAATGATTTCTTTCTTTGATAAGTTTTTACTGATAAACTCTTCTTTTTGCATCACCTACATTTCTTAGTTTATCCTTCCTCCCTCACTTTCCTAAGGAGCCATTACTCACCCAAATACATTTTTTAAGGAAGGGGAAGGAGTCCAGCAATACTAGCAAACACATCGAAAAGTCTGCTGCCATCAGTAGTGTTTCACACCCATAGTCCCACAACTGTGCAAAGAAAGTGGGGAGAGAGGTGTCTTCTCATACCTTTTCTTTGGGACCATGCTTGATGTACATTTTCAGTTGTTTTGTTGTTTTTCTTCATTCCATTTATATTACTAT
>CM053623.1:442395350-442418797 GCA_028646595.1 Phalanger gymnotis
ATCTGATGAGGGCAAGATTCACTCATTCCCCCTCACCTGCCTTCTCTTCTCTTCCTACAGAACTGCTTTTTCTTGCCACTTTTATGTGAGATAATGTACCCCATTCCATCTCTTCCTGTCTCTCTCTCTCATTATATTCCTCTCTCATCCCTTATTCATCTTCAGCTCATCCTATGCCCTCTCTCTCTCTGTAAATATATATACATACATATAAATACATACACATACATGTATATATATACACACATATAAACCTATGTATCTACACATACACATATATAAACATATACATGTATACACATGCATATACACACATGCATATTCCCAGGGGCTCTTTCTATCATAGCACCAAGCCAACATTGTAAACGTTCATGATAATTCACGTGTACATAGTGCTTTTAAGGTTTACAAAGCACTTTCTTCACAATCCAAGGAAAGTGCTTCAAGTATTATTGCCATTTTACAGATGTGTAAATTGAGGCCCAGAGAAGTTAAATGATTGCCCATGTTCAACCACTTACTATGTATCTGACATGGGACTTGAATTCTTGTCTCTGGATTTCAGGTCCAGTGGCCTTTCCATTACATCCTGCCACCTCTCACCTGTTTCTGAGAAACCTGTTTCTAGAGACCCTCCCTTTGGGAGGGAGGCAGTGTGGTACAGTAGAAAGAATGCCAACTCTTGACTCAGAGGAATTAGCTTCAAATCCCACATGTGACACTACGTGTAATCTCTCTGGATCTCAGTTTATTAATCCACAAAATGGACCAGCTGGTCTGAGGTTCCTTCCTGCTCTCAGTCAATGGTCCTATGTCAGTATGGCAATATGCTTCATTCTGATCTCCAAAAAACTTTTCAAAGTTTATTCCTTATTGTTTTAAGTGTCTGCTTTGTGCTTTTCAGATTTTGCTTTCCCGTATTAATAACTATACGATCACAGAGGAAGAAATAGGAACACTCTTATTTCACGCCATCAGTAAGGTGAGTAAAGATTATCTTTTGCTTGGGAACCTGAAACTCAGACCCTTGGTAATAACAGCCAAGAGCCAAGATGAACTTAATAAGATTCACTCTGGACCATGGCAGGTGTGCCTCCACTAACAGGCATCTCTGGGCCGTGTGTTTGGTTTTCTCCTTAGCCAAATGAGCCTTTGTGGTTCATGTTCAATGAAGCTGGACTCTATTGGCGAGCCCTGGGGAACAGCACGTTTGCCATCGCCTGCTTGCAGAGAGCTCTGGATTTGGCTCCGCCTCAGCACCAAGACATTCCTCTTGTGAACCTAGCCAACCTCTTGATGCACTATGGTCTTCACCATGAAGCCAGCAAGCTGCTCATCCAGGCCTTGGCAATCAATAGCTCTGAGGTGAGGCTTTCTGTTTCTTGGGAACTTCACAGCCTGTTACTGACCTACCCACAGGTGTGTTTTTCCGGGCAGCACCTCTGCTTTGCAGAAGCTATGTGGACCAGATAAAGCATGTTTGTGTGCATATGGTCATTCGTTTCCTTTTATGAATGGTGGTTCTATTGGTGCCATTTTTTAAAGGTAGGTTTAAGTGAGAATGACACAACAGAGGACTGCCACCTCTCAGAGCTGAGATCTCCATCAGCTGAGGCTCCTTCCCACATGAGACATTGTGTCTTTCTGCTTATTACCAGGACTAGCTTGAAAGCTTGGTTTTGGGATCCTTTTATCCATACAAAGCCAAGCTTGGCCAACAAGAAAAGATGTCATTGAGTCGTTTCATTTATGTCTGACTCTTCATGACCCCATTTGGCATTTTTTTTTTTCAGCAAAGATACTGGAGTGGTTTGCTGTTTCCCTCTCCAGCTCATTTTACAAATGAGGAAACTGAGGCAAACAGGGTTAAGTGACTTGTGCAGAGTCACACAATAAATGTCTGAGGCAGGATTTGAACTCAGGAAACTCAAGTCTTCCCGACTCCAAGCTCAGAACTCTATCACCTGTGCCACCTAGCTGCCCAGGAAAAGATGAGGAAGTCTTTATTCATCTGTGGCCCTTGTTCTCTGACCTGAAGCCCCTGAAATGTTAAGCCATGTCTTGTATTTGATAAATGAATGTGCATTTAACCTGATAAAGTAGCTTGGGTCTCGATGTGTAGGAGTGATATCCCCAGAGATTCATAAAAGATGGCAAGAGACAGCATGATGTGTTTTGAAGAACAATTGATTTGAAGTCAGAAGGCTGGTATTTTCATACTGCCTCTCGTACGCCTTTTGTAGGCAGGTCATTTCTTGGCTCCAGGCCTCAGAGTCTTCATCTCTTAAATGGGTGTGTTTGGACTGCAACATCTCTAAGGTTTCTCCCAGCTCCACATCCAGGGATTCTAATTTTTTTTAGTGTTAAAGAGAAATTAGCTAGAACAAAAAGAGTGTCACCCTCATAATATACAAGTTCACTTAATCTCAAATTTTTAAAAATCCTAGACTCCTACTTCCTGCTGCAAATCAAATTGCCAAAGAAACTAAATAAGGAGCAAGTGCTAGATGATATGGCAAAGAGAACCCCTTCCCCCGCTAAAGAAAAAAACATCCCCCAAATGGACTCTTGAGGCTGCTTCTTTGAGTTAGTTTTCTGTTATCCTCCCCATGAGATTCCCTGTCTGTCATGTCTCCTCTCCGTTGGGGCCATTCCCCTACTCTACTACAGTGCATGTCAAGTCAGTTCAGGGGCGCAGACCATTTTTACTGCTGTGCAAGGGAATTTCAGGGTCTAAGTGCTCTCTGGATGAGGTAGATTACAGCACAGCCTTATGCTTGTTAACTTGGCTTGATGCAGATTTAAAACATTCATCTGTCTCTTCCAGGCTTTCCCCTATTTCCAGGCCCTGGGCTTCTCGTTTTATGTGACTTTTTGAGTTTGCTAGCCATTCTACTAATTCACCTGAGTTCCATACTAAACCCAGCTCATATTTTTGCTTAGCTCCTTAGATTCTCTTGGAAAAGCAGGGTATTTTTTTTTTTATGGATCCCAAAGACACCATTATGGCTTTCTGTTGACATTGCATTTCTCTCATTTGACTGAAGCCTGACTCAGCTAATGTCTTTGTTTTGCCCATAGATATTCTCTGCTTAGTCTTTCCTCTGTCCTTGGGTCCAGGAGAGCCAAGTCACCATTCTGAATTCTGGATTCTTCCCAGAGCTCAGTAATACTGCTCTTCTTTCTCCAGAACTCCTCTGAATCCAGAGGTCCTCCAGAAGTTCCAGTTACTTCACAGGAAATAAAGAAGGCCTCCTTCCACTATTCCTCATGACCTTCAGTAGTCTCGCATTGTGTCAGTCTTAGGAGTTTTGGGGTCCATCGACAATGACTTAAGGATATTATTTTCTTTTAGGAAGAATAGGGGAGAAGAGCAATAATAACTGCATAGGTTTGATTGGAGATGTAAATGAGGTTAATAACTAGAAGGTATTGTGTTTGCTCTGACAATTCTATGAGGTGTTACCTGGGGAAACTTCAGGAAAAAAATGTGAGGTATAAAACATTGAACATATACAATATAGTTGCTCCCTCTGCTAACCAGACTGAGTTCCCACATAGCCTCTGGGGACTAATTTTTTTGCTTCTTGTCCTGTAGAGTTTGTCAATAAATTGAGTATCCAAAACATTATGGCAAATGAGACAAGATGAATAATCAAGAAGGCTGTTTTGAAAACGAAAACTATCTCAAGTCAATTAAGTGCAGGCTTATTTCTAGGTCAGAAACTAACCGCAAGTGAGTGGAGCAGACCCTCAGTGCCCTCCACTGTTCATAAATGAATACTTTTGGAAGGTCATGTCACTGGGACTCTCCAGGGGAGTTATGAGGCAACATTTTTTCTCCAAATGGAATGGCATCTTAAAATAATAAGGCAAAGGCAATCCCCAATACTAATTCCCATTTAATGAAGTAATTGGCTGCCCCAGCCCATTAGCATGGTCATTATTCTGGCTAAGCGTTAATTGCAGCACTTAGTATCTTTATGCAAACTCTGAAGACGCTTTGGAAATCTGAGTGTCATGCTTAATTGTGGGTTGGGATTTAAGCCACTAAATAATACTTAAACTGTAATCTGAAGAGAACAGTGCTCACAGCATGAGCTAAAGTTGGGAAAGGTTTGCTGTCCTCTGCTTTGTTACAGTGAGATGTTTCTTATGAGTTAATACTAGTGTGTTAAATGTTAGTCTACTCCTGTAAAACTGAATCGCTGATGGCACAAATTCTGTTTTCATATTATACTTTTGTCCCGACTAATTGAATTATTATTGGAGGAAGAGGAGAGTGAGCAAAGGGCATGAAGTAATTAACTGGTTAAAATTCAATTGAGCTTCTTCAAGGACAGAAGTTTTTATTGAATTGGTAAAGTGAGCACCCCAATGTGATTTTATATGGCCCTCTACCTCAGTTTTCCTCCCTCCCCATCCTCCAACCTCTCATTCCATGGGCAAAGCTAGGAGGAAAAAGAAGAATCTGTTGAAATAGTTCATGTTTTGTGCCTATTGTGGGGCTGTATGTTATGAGGACTAAATATAAACATTCTCTGAAATCATCCGTCAAATGGTGATTTACCCACTTAATCACAAGAATGTTAGGTATGGATTTTTTTTTGTTAAAGGCGAATGGCTCACAAATGAAGATTGTTGGCTGCTTACCAGAAATAAGGTATCCCCTGCCATCCTCCATTTAGGAACAGCTAGTGCCAGTGAAGTGGCCACTGATTCCAAACTTTCTTGGGAAGCCTGTGCTTTCCAGGGGAAAGAGACTGAGTAGGTATTTTGGAACTTGAAGAAAAAAGGAATTCCCTACCATACTTACTTTGGGGTTTTTTTTTCCTTTCTTTTCAGCCCCTGACCTTTCTGAGCCTAGGAAATGCCTATCTTGCTCTGAAGAACATCAGTGGAGCGATTCAGGCCTTTCGGCAGGCTCTGAACGTGACGGCCAGGTGCCTGGAGTGTGAAGGCAGCCTGAAACTGGTCCGCTGCATGCAGTTTTACCCGTTTCTGTACGCCACCCCCTCATCTGCGTGCAGTGGTAAGCAGCTGCCAAGTGCTAGCCGGGAGGCGAGCTGAGGCCGGCTGGCCTGCCTGCCAGCCCTGCTGGGATGGACAGGCCGGGGGGTTTTCTCCTGACAGTTCCCTGCTCTTCATGATGACCGTATTTATGACAGTTATGGAAATTTTGCTACTTAAGAGTTTCTCTTCATGCAGCAAAACTAGGTGGTGAGGCTTGAACCCAGGTCTTCCACCTGGAACAGTGAAGTGCTTAGCAAACCCTAAAACCTGCCCTTTAAAGGATGAGGCTGAGGGCTGCCATCACGTCTTTTAAAGTCATAAATTGTAATGAGAGAGTGTTTCCTCCCTCCAGTAATGGGACGTGGGTGTATAAGGACAGGGAGGAAGAAGTCCAAGGTGCCTTAGACAACCGAACTGGAACTCAGGCCTGTAAACAGGAGAGCTCTAGTGCAAGCTCATTCATTACAGTCTCTTTTATGCTTCCACAATGATAGAGAATCATTTGTTGCTTTAATCTTCATTCTGTAAAAATCATGATTGAGGGGACCCTCTTAAAAACATCAGGCAGCCATTTCCTTGTACATTTGAAGCGGACTCTGATTCGTGAGCACAGAGCTATTCATAACCAACTTTAGAGACAGATATATGATCCTAAAATGAAGGATTTACTTTTTTCTTGTTTAGATCCACTAGCCCAGTTGGTCTTTGTTTATTTTTGAGGCCTTTCACAGTTTAAATTTTGAAAATGTATGTGGGTATCTGAGTGCAAAAGAAATAGACAGCTGGTGAAGAGGCTTGGTTAGAAGCAGAACCGAATGTCATATCAATGACTAAGAACTTTGTGTAATCACTTGGATGCATGGAAGGCGCTGATAAACCAGAAGCATGAAGAATCCCTGCGTGTAAAGCCATCCTAGGATTGTAGAACTGGAAGCTGTCATAGATATCATCCTGGCC
Organism: Phalanger gymnotis; assembly: GCA_028646595.1. NCBI lineage: Eukaryota > Metazoa > Chordata > Mammalia > Diprotodontia > Phalangeridae > Phalanger > Phalanger gymnotis. Next base: position 442,401,321 of record CM053623.1, read on the forward strand.
AGCTCTCATTTGCCCTATGAGGAAACCAAGTCCCAGAAAAGTTAAGTGATTTACCCATGGCCTCACGCCAAATATGTGGCAAAATTCAAAGTAGAACCCAAATCTTCTGACTTCAGTTCACATGCTTTTCCACTATATGGTATTCCTCAGTATGTTTATAGACTTCAGTCCAGTAGTACAGCCAGTTCTCATGTAACATTAAGTGGACCTTTCCACAGACCTCTCCCTCCTCTCCTTGGGCTCCATGTGGCCCCGCCCTGCTTCATGCCTAGTATGGAGGAGGACCCCTGGCACAGGGCGCTGCTGCTGCAGCTGGAGCCTGAGCGGCCTTCGGGACTCAAATCTGTGTGATGGAAATATATGTTAAGTGAGAACTGTCTGTATTTTAGTTTTAAAATGTTACCATATTTTTGAGCATCCAGAGAAAGTGAAAGACTCAGGAATTTAAAGGTGCCAAAATGTGGGATATTTTAGGATCCTAAAGGATACAACCTTAAAATTTCTCAGATGCCTAAGAACAGCCTTGTGGAATGACCTTCCCTTTCTGTACTTGCTAGCAGCTTGCTTTCTCTTGCTGGCATCCCTCTGATTGGAAAGAAGGGCCCACCATGGTTGTGTCCAGTGACTCCTCTTTCTAAAAGTCATCTCCCTTCGGAAGAGATTGGAATGCTTTTGCCTTAGTATTTAAGTTGTTTGAAATTTCATCTTAATAGTTCACATCTCCCATGTCAAGAAAGGAAATGCTTTGGTCTTGTACTTTTCCCCAAAGGAAATTGTGAAGTTTCTTCTTGCCTAGAACAAGAAACACTGCAGAGCAAATGATTGCAGCTCAGATCTCTATTGAGTCCCTAAGCCCTCAATGCCAGCATTCATTTGGAGCAGTCACAGCAGTAAGTGCATTTAGAGTGTGACAAGAGGAGAAACTCTCCATGGGCTCATCTTTCAAAAACCACATCCCTTTGCTAACAATGTTTCTTTTGCATTTTGGCATTAAGAGCAAACCCCTTGCTGAGGATGGTAGTTTCTTAGCCCTTTTCTGAAGTGCATTGGTTGTGTGTAAGGAGGTAACAGGCCCTCTTTGTGAATTTTGAAGCCAGGCTTTTATCGAGCTCATCAGAGAGAAGTCTCAGTATTGGCAGACCTGAAATCTTGGGCTGATCATGATGACAATTCCAGATGTTTATTTAGAACTTTACAATTTTCCCAAGACTCACAGATATCATGCCATGAATCTGTCCTTGCAGCAGCCCTGTGAAATAGGGAGAGGATGATCATCCCTCTTTCACATTTAAAGAAACTGAGGCCCAGAAAGTTTAAGGGTCACACCATTGGTCAGTGGCAGAGCTGAGACTAGAACACAGGTCTTGGGCATCCTGTGTCACCATGCCCTTTGGAAAGCTGCCAGACTCTTCTGTGACCAGCATTTTGGCGCTCTCCACCCTCGCCTTCTCAGGGGTTGTGAATGACTGTTATTGTTGACAGGAAACAGGACTTTGGTCTGTGATTTTTCCTTGACTGAATGTTTGCCCTTTCTCAATTACTCCACTGACCTTGCTCTTTGAACAGTTAAGAAAGTGAAATAGCCTTAAAGAAGCCAGGTTCTTATAGCTGACGTGTGAACGAACTCCAGTTCTTTCTGTACCTGTTTTACTCAGTTCTTTGTGTCTGCCCCCTTGGAGGCTGAGCTATCCTAAGTGAATTAGAAAAACCTCACTAATAAGATAGATTCAGCAAAGGAGTATTTCATCACTGTCATTTAATGCTAAAAACCAAGCGTTTTCATTTGTCTTCTGGCTACCTGGTTTGGCCTGTTTCCTTTTTCTTTGGGGATTGTTTGATTTTTGGCTTAATTGGAAGATTTAATAGCTTGCTATGTTTGCTGGCAGATGCTGGCCTCAGGGTTAGCCAGATGTAGGTCAGGTCCTGCTCCTGACACATCCTCCCTGTGTGACCTTGAATCTCAGGGCCCCAGGCAGTCCTCTTAAGACTCTAAAGTTGCACAAGAGATGCCTGTCTGAATCAGTCACGCCCACACACATTTATTAAGCACCTACTGAGAGCCAGGCACTATGCTCAGCACTAGGAAGGAGGGAGATTCTTTACCACTGGTTCCCTACACCATTGAAATTCCAGATCCAGACCAACGTCTAAACATGCCCACACATAGACACATACACAAGCATACGCTTATACACACACATAACTTCTTGTTTCTCTGATCATCATTAGATGAAAATTGGAAAAAAAAACTTAACCTTCAAACCCAGTCAGAAGGACCAAACAGAGCCCTCAGCCACACTTCACTATAGAAAAGCAAAGGTTTTTTCCTAACAAGTGTATGTATACATACTGGGTCTAAGATTATTTTTATGTTGCATGCAGTCAAATTGGCATCTTAGAACCCAAATAATAAAATAAATCCGGAAACCCATTTTGAGTTGTTTTTCTGACCACTTATCAATTTTGAATGATCACTGTTAGTCTTCCAAACTATTGTCTTAAATATTTATGATAACCCAAATATACTTATTGGGGCTCTTTTTAAAACAAATATTGTATACCATCTGAGAGAGTATAAATTTAGCATTTTAATGGAGAGAGAGTAGAAATTGAGATATTTGTGTATTCTATTAATTTCACGCATCAGTTATTTTTACAGATTTTACCAAAATACAGGGAAATGGGTATTGTACTATCTATGCAGTTAGCCTCCATAAATAGCTTTTGCAATTAATTCATTCAGTATGTCAATAAATTGTCTCAATGTCATGAAAAAATTAGCAGAGATTCAGCTTACTTATATAAATCTGCCCAAATCAATGCAAAATTATTTTCTTTTATGATTTTTCCAAACTTTTGTTCCTGAAACTATTTTACAGGTTCAGCGTTTTTGGAGAATAGTGCCATTGTCCAGCTCCATCGTGTGTTTGTACTGTACAGTCTTAATTATGTTTGTTTTCATCTCTCGCTCAGCCTTAATCAAAGACCAAATAAATCTGTCTTGTGTAGATAGTTTTTATAGCCATATCACTGCTTTAAATTCGAAGATCCTAGAAAGAATAATATGATAGAGCCATTTTGAATTGTTTTGTTTTGACAGAAGTGAGAATTTATTCCCTTTGTCTTTGATAAGCATTTCAGTTTGGCAACTGTGAAAGGCATATTGGTTGTCTCCATTTGATGAAATCTTTCTTTTGCAATTTCATCAAATGTGTATGTGGAAATGAGCTGGTCACATTCACAGGCTTAGACCAGAAATTATCAGTGGAATGTGGTACCTTTTTTTGTTTCCCAAATTAGGTAATGGGTAGGATGTATGAATCTTAAAACAAACCAACAAAAATATTACACATTTCATACTTGTTGCCCCTCCCCCCCTTTTTTTTAATGAACTAAGCTATCTACTCTTTTAAAAGCTTAACATCAAGTAAAAGCTGCATTTCGGAGTCCAAGTTGTCTTACTCTAAAGTAAGGAGGGAGGAAAGACAGACAACTTGTTACCCAAAAATCAAGGAATAAAACTAGTAACCTACTTTTCTAATGATCTGGAATTGACAATTTAAGAACTATATAAGCATGAAAATTTTGCTCTACCATAAGGCTCTGCTAATTGGGTACAAGCCATGGGAGAGCTTGCCAGGCTGGAAGTATTAAGCATGGGTCTGTGAATAGTCTAGGTTTCTCTCCTACAAGGACCAGCCAAGCCAAGTCTGGAGGCTCATCACTAGGAGAGTGAGTGACCACCAGGTTATAAATGTTTTTGGCCACAGCAACTCATGAAGACCATCTAAGGGGGTAGAGGGATTGCCATCTGCATCAGTGGAGGGCCTTACCAGCCCAGTGAAATAGTGAGTCCTTGGAGGGTTAGAAGTAAGTATGAGGATTGGGAGTCAGCAAGGATTGAAATAAAAGCCTGGACAGAGGTCTAGAGGTAGTAAAAGCAGTCACACACAAGCTGATAATAGTATCGATATAGATATGTTCCTAATAGTCATGATCCAACATTATTTGACATTTTCATTAGATCTTTCAGCTTGACTTTACCATGGCAAAAGCTGTCTGCAGTGTGCCATGGTATTCTATTGCCTTTGTAGCATTTGCATGTCAATACTTAATTTTCTAAGTATTTTACAGTTTCTATTACGTTAGAAAATGCAGGACATATTTAAAAGAATTACGTTACTAGGCATTGTTTAAAAGAGTCATTCTATAGTTCTACCACAGCAGTAGTCACACAACATAGTCATTCAGTTGAGTATTTCATGTTTCAGTTTCGAAAACTGTAAATTTTAACTTAACTTTTAGGAAATTTACTAATGTCAGTCAGTCTGGGCAGTCCTAGAAGGCTTCCCAGCCCCTAATGCCTACCTCTCCATAAAGCAATTAGCATTGAAAGGGACCTAAACTGCTCTTCTTGGGCCAAGCCAACCTCTCTTGCCTGTGGTTCAAAGGCCATATTCATTTCTCCTTTTAGGTTGCCAGAGTTTTATGAAGTGGCCTGTTTTGATAAGCATTTACACAGCAGACAAACAGGCCTCCTCTCTCATCATTTGACCTTAGCAGTGTTGGTGAGGTTATGCTGTCTGCTTTTTACAGATGATGAGATGACAGTAGGGAAGGGTTTACCTCTCAATTTACAGGTCTGTCACGCAGAAGCCTAGCCCTTAGACATTGCAGCTCCTGAGTCCCAGGCTTCTCGCCCACAGAGCCACGTGGCCCTTAGTTTTTCGTGGGCCAGAGCTGTTCTCTCTGTGGGTAAATGTTGTACTTTGTCCTCAGCAGACCTACCCTAGAGCGTACAATGCCAGAATGTTGGATGTTCTGATGCCACTACACAATGTGTGGGTTTCAGTATAATGTATCCGTACGGACTTTCATTGCTGAATTGTACAAGTGTGTTCCAGTCATGTGCGTGTGCTTTTTTCCAGTCTAGCGTTCAGGTGATTTGTTTACCCTGTCTGCATTTCATCAAAATGTATTCTCTCATAGCGCAGTGTTTCCATATTCAAATTTATTGTTTACATAAATCTTTTCTCTTTCTATAACTCGTTTCATTGCCTTCTGTCCTATTATTTTAGTCTGTGTGTTCTTCGCCCTTGTTTCTGTATTTCCAAAAGTGCTTGCCGCTTAAAGCATTCGTGCAAATGATCCAAATTTTGGGGAAAAAAAAATTTCCTAGCTTCTAGTGCCCCCTTGTGGACTAACATGCTCCACTTACAATGAGAAATCTTTGTTTCCCATATTCTTCATAATAAAAGTAGGTGTTTGCCTTCTTAAAAATAAATCCTAGTGCTTCCTTTAAAAATGACTTCATGACTGTTAGCACACCACCAGTATGCCCACCTCCTTTTGCTGCCGTCTCCGGGGGTTTGGTGCATTGAGTTTCTATCTCAGTGCCCCCAGACTCCTACTGCACCAAACTGGAGTGGGTCTCCAGGCAGAGGCCTGTGTAATGTTACTTCAACCAACATCACTTCACAAGAAAGTCACCATAGCATTTCATCAATGCACTAGAACCAGATCATACAGTGAAGGTCCTTCAGCCAGTCGCTGAAACCTAACTTGGGTGGTCTAATTATGGCCCAAACTCCTAGAATGCTGTTGTGTCTAATACCTGCCATATCCTGGATTTCTGTGGCAGCTTATTTGGTCCAAGAGCTCAGAGTGCTTTCTCAGTTATTTCCTTCACAAACACCTCATGTCAAGTAGAGTGAGAGAAAACCTCATTTTATAGGTGAAGAAACCAAGATTTGGGGAGGTCATTTAGGCAGTCACACAAGCCAGTGTGGAGTTCTGATTAGAACCTCTGATTAGATTACATTAGGAATTCCTCTTCTAACTTTGACAAGGTACTTCTAAATCACTGCCATAAAAATTTCATGAAGCCGCATTCAGAGGGTCCTCATCTTCATCGTGAAGATGTGGCAGGAGAGAAACATTGATTTAATGTAGGTCTTACCTCAGCACACACCACATGATGGGTCCCTGTGAAACTGCAGGGTTCATGGGTCAAGAGGAGAGGTGGAAGGTACCTCTGGCCATCTAGTGCACATGTAGACATTGGAGTGATTGAAGGGGCCCCATCAAAAGCATCGTTTAAGAAACTCAATCCCCAAAATTTGGAATGTAACCTCGACCACCTCCAAGCTTTTCTTCACACCATTGGGCTTTATGCTGAGACCTAGCAGCTGGCCTTGTGGTATATTGGCTTAATATTAGGTCTGCTTCCTGGGCCATCCTACCTTTAAGCTTCTTAGGAACAAACTGTTAACTCAGCTACCTCTGGTTTTCAGAAGAATTGAACAGTCTCTGCGGACACATTTCCTCTCTTCTCAGTGACTCTCCTTTTTCTCCTCTTCGAAGACATTGCCACTCTAAAGGGGCTGCATGGAGTTGTGGGTAGAGAGTTAGAATGGGGATGGTGAAGACCCTCAGTTCCGGTTCCTCCTCCACTCCATTCTGACTGGCTGACTGGACAAGGCTTGTAATGCCATCGGGCAGTTCTTAAGACCTCCAGTTATAGACCAGGTAACACCCAGCTTTGTGGAAAGAGAGTTTTCTTCCCTGGGAATCCCTACACCAGAGGAATCACACCCACTAGTCTCCAGTCATTCTCCCCTGCCTGTTCCCCCCACCCCCCAAAAAAGATATTGAACTCACATAAATGCTATTCTGCATTTTAGAAACTGTCTTCAAGCCTATCTCATACTTTAGAGCAAATTTACTTTTCCATAAGGTTATTTAACAGAGGTCATCTCTTTTAAGAAACTGATTTCGTTGGCACCTGAGATTTTAAAATCGATCCAGAGATACCGGAATCTTTACATAACTGCTAAGGAGAGGCATAGAGAGAGTGGACCTGTGGCTTCCTTGGGATAAAGAACTTCCAGACAAGGAAGGACCTCCACAAATGCAAGTCAGTACTTTCTCTGCAGCTTATGGTCCAGAGCAGTGGTGTCAAATTCAGATCAAAATGGGGGACGGCGGGGGGAGAGATAGCTAGGTGGTACAGTGAATAGAGCACTGGCCCTGGAGTCAGGAGGATCTGAGTTCAAATCCAGCCTCAGCCACTTGACATTAGCTGTGTGACCCTGGGCAAGTCACTTAATCCCAATTGCCTCTCAAAAAAATCCTCAAACAAACAAAAAAACTAATCAAAATAGGGGCCACTTAACTGTATTTAAGGATTCCTGTAGGCCACATATTGACTTAGAAAACCACAGGTTTGTGTATTTCTTTTCTCTCTTTCTTTTTTAAACTAATGCATCAGAACATCAAAGTCAGGAACTACATTTTCATTTGGTTCAGGCCAAGCTTGGGCATGTTGTAGGCCACCTGCAGCCCACCTCAAGCCTAGAGCACTGAGAGGTTAACCGGGCATGCCTGAGGTCACACAGCCAGTACGTATCTGAAGCGAGACTTGAATGCAGACCTTCCTGGTTCCAAAGCAGATCTTGGTCCATTAGATCACACTGCTCTCTTCAGTACCATCTTTGAGGAAAGCTAAATTTAGATGCACAGGGAGCTCAGTGGAATAATCTCCAATTCCATTGAGGATCATAGCCAGAACCACTGCCACACCTGTCTTCACAGTCTTCACCGTGACTCAGTGACCTGCTCTGTAGTTTAAACACATTTCTCATTAAGTCAATCCTTTTGGAGAGATAACTGCAACTCCTTTGCTTTTTATTCAGTCATACCTCATCTTAGATTAACTCCAGTAGTTCTAGGGTTGAAAGAACAAAACTAGAGTCCTTTATGAAGGATCATGTGTAAGTACTTCCTTTCTCTAAAGAAAAGTGTCTTCATTTCGTCATCCACTTCTTGCCATCCTCCTAAAGCCCCACAAAGGAAAAAGAAGGCCCATGTCTTATTTCAGACTTCCAACAGCAAAAGGATCTTGTGTGTTGTTTAGATATGGGGTCGTACTCCTGGCTGCATGGTTCGGCAGCCCTCCCCTTGCGCCTGTTGGAGTTCAGAGTAAACCAGTCCATATTGCTGGAAAAACAGCTTCGATCCCATGACCCACACCCAGTGTCATCTCACCTTTGACTATGTTTGTCACGGGAGTTTCTGGCATCCTTGTATCTCAGCCAGGCAGGGTTTTTCTAGAAACTCCAATGGCGAACGCATCAATGCTTGGCTGTATTTTATTACCAAGCCCCCAACTTCTCTAGAGGGAACCCTTCACTGCAGAGGCCTTGGTAGTGTTTTAATAATGGAAAATCCCCTCGTTAAATCTTGAAATATTTAAAGTGTACTGCTGGTAGCACACCAGAGCTCCTTGCCTGCTTTCACACCCTGGGCTTATTATCACATTTATTTTCGGCAGGGATTCCCTGGCTGGGCTCCTGGAGTGGTTAATCCTAATTCTGCCTACATGTCACTCTACCCCCACAAAATTTAAAATTGCAAGACGATTTCCTTCCTTTGTCTCCATTTCAAATAACTTAACACATCTTGCTATTCTTTTGTAGACTTCATTAAAACAAGAGTCAATACTGATGGCTGAGAGAAATAGCAAGAGTCCAATATTGATACAGAGAGAACCTTCACTGCTGACCAACCCATTTACCCATTCTTGCTTGGTAGCATATGTTTGTGGCACAAGGGTGAGAAAGTGAGAGGGTAACAGCATTCTAGCCCCACTTGGTTGATTAGATTGCCCTCTAACTTCCTCTGTGAATTCAGGCAAGTCATCAAACCTCTCTGGGCCTCACTGTCTCCATTTGTAAATGGAGGAGATCTGACCAGGTGATCTGCAATGGAAAAAAAAACCCTGACTCTGGCTTCAAATTCCAGCTTTGCTCCTTACCTGTGTGACCTTGGACAAGCCACTCAACAGAGGTTAACCTAACTGGGCCTGAGTTTTCTCTGCTGTAAAATGAGAGGTTAGACTAGGTGGCCTCCAGCTCTTAAGACATTGATCCTATGGTCCTGTGCTAATTCCTGCTCAGAATCCTATGATCCTCAAGGTAACCTCTTTCTGTGGAATGATAGTTTCAGAGAGCACTCTTAAATTCATCCTTTCACTGTCTAATACTCACTCAGTGCATCACATACTGTTTCTTCATATGCGTCTTAACAATGATTCTTCAGCTAAGTATTGTCTTTTGTCATCATCTAAGGCTGCCTGCAGTTAAGCAAAACTATGGGTTTTGCAAAAAATGATTATTACTTAACCTTCTTGGGAAATACCAGTTTGAGACTACTATTCTGAAAAGAAACTAAAGATCCAGGTAGATGTTATTTCTTATTGTTGGATAGAGCTGACAGATTGTCATAAACAAGGTCAGTAAAAGTATCAACTGTGACATCTTAGACCCAGTTTCCCTACTCATAACTTTGAATCCTAAAGCAAAATCAGACCCATGTTTAATGTTTCATTAAAATTGGCAGTAATCTTTGAAACTGCTTGAATATTTTTTTAATACAGTGCTTGATTTTTTAAAACTTTGCTTGCCTTTACAAATAGATCTCCAATTCCTAAAGTAAAATCTACACACCGTCTTTCTATTATGGTGTGACCCAAATTACTTTGATTCAATAGTTTTAACAAGTGTCAACCTCACTTTGGTGCCCTACAGCAAGCACCACTAATAATTGAGCATGTTAATGCCAGTGAGCTCCAAAGGTTCACAAGATCATAGATGTGGAGCTGGCAGCGATCTTAGAGGCCATCACCAGTCTCTCATTTTGCAGATAAGGAAACTGAGACTGAGAACAGTTACATGACTTGCCCACTTGCACATCAGTATCTGAGGTGGGATTTGAATTCAGGTCTTACTGAGTCCAGCCCCAGTGGAAGCCTTTTAAAAACAGAATCACCTATTAGAAGGATTTTGCAAATCCTCCGATAATAAAGGATGAGATAATATGTGGATTGGCTGAGCAGCAACATGTAACCTAAACAGCTTCAGTAACTTGGTTCTCTTTAACCCAGGCCTGTTTCACCTGGCTCACTCTGGCCTTGCTTTGTAGTCAGTGCTCCAGGAGGGACCAAGATCAGCAGCTCATCTATCAAAGACAGAAAAAGAACCTTGAAACTTGAGAGAGGTTAGTATCAGGTGACTTTGAAGTGGTCCTCATCAGCCAGGATGACGCAGTACTCTAGCCTGTCAGCTAGTTATAAACGGCCACCACTCATCTGGAGGATAAGGAATTAGGAAGATACAGTCATTTCAAGGTATTTTAACTTGTTTATTTGCCCAGCCATAGTTTGGGGGAAGTTCCTAATGCAAGGACATACATCCTGCCTTCAGTTTTGTAAAAAGGAAACCCAAGTTATCTTCAAGGCCTTCACCGAAATTCAGACCACAGGACTGCTCACCCTCCTACTCTGTATGTAGCACCAGGGCACCCAGTGAAAGGCATCTCCAGTCGCATTTTAGAGTCTTCTATCTGCTGACAGGACTGGAGAGTTAAATTTAGACATCTTTCTCTGTGTTTTTGGGCCCCATTCCCAGACAGCACCAGGAGCTCACCATGGCTTCTATACCCATATCATAAAGGACAAACTGTCATTGTATCTACTGACAAGAGGGAAGGAGGTGGGGGGAAGGGGACATGAGGGTGATGTTTATTATTGCTAGACCCCCATTAGATATTGCAGCAGGTATTTTTGACCCTACAGGTATGCTTCATCCTCAAGGTAGGAGCAGAGGTGGAGGGATGCTATATATTATATCCATCTTCTGCTGTTTTTAAGGCATTTTTAAGACTAAAGGTATTGCACTTTTCATTGGCATTCCATAAGAACAGTATTGCTTTGGGAAGAAGGGGGACTTACTTTGATGTACTAGCAAGACTTGTCCATTTATTCAACATTTAACATGCATTTATTAAAGGCCTGCCGTGACCTAGACACTGCTGGATGCTGTGAATAGAGAGACAAAAATGCCCACAAGGCCCTTACGTTCTGCTGATGGGCAAAGGTGATACAGCATGGACACAATAAAAGAAACACAAGATATAGGAAAATGTATGCAAAGTAATTTCCTGGGAAAGGGGAAAGGGGTGCTAGCAACTGGGGGGGATGAAGATAAGCTTCATGGACTCAGGCAGCATTTATTAAGATCTGCTGTGTGCTAAATACTGAGAATACAAAATTTCTCAGACATCCCTACCCTCAAAGAGCTTATATTCATGTCAGGGTGGAATGTGTACATGCTTGTGCGCGTACACACACACAATAATAACAGGGTAATGAGGGGACAGGGAGGTGCCATTAGCTGAAGGGGTCCAGAAAGATCTCCTGTAGAAGGTGATGCTTGAGCTGAGTTTTGAAGAACACTAGGAATTCTATGAGGGGGGAGGATACATCGCGGGTTTGTACAGAAATGGAATGTTGTCTAAAGGGAACAAGAAGTTGGACTTGGTATCTCTTACGGGTTCCATAGATGTGATTCTTCCAGACAAGGAAAAGAGCATTTTTAGTGGAATGGCACAGTCCTTTTAGGTCTTCAAAATATTACCTTTATCCTATACAAATAGAAGTGTTGGGCATTTTTAATTAAATTTTTCATACAAAAAAGCAACTGTGTACTTTGAGAACCCAGGTGAAATGAATTTTTTAATAAGTTCCTGAAAACACTAGCCTTGAAGTCCATTTGATAAAAGCATAGCATTGATTCATTCATATTCATTTCCATAACTAAATGTACCAGCAGCAGTTGAGCCTAATTGAAAGAAAGGCATCCATCAAGAAATTCTGTCCAGTTGGCTTAATGATGTTTGGAAAGAGACTGTGTATGTTGTAAGTATGCACACACTTTGCCAGGGGCTTTTCCCCATTGTTCATACTTGCTACCATCATCTTTTACATCCTGCTTTTAGCTTTGAACCAAAAAAACTCAACCTAATTCCTTTTTCTAGCCTCTTGTGCCAGTTTATTTGTGCTCATGGCACTGCAGGAAAAACTCAAGACCCTTTTCAATGGGACTACAAATATGCTAACTCCTTACAGTCTTTGTCTCATCTTCTCATCTTAGAACCAATCCTGAATTTTGCCATCCAAATTGTCCCTTTGGTGGTTTTCTTCAAAGCTGCTTAAATTTCATTAACTGCCAGCTGCTGCTTATCTGGCACTAGCAGGTCACGAAGAGCCAAAGTCATGATCATGAAAGAATAATGAGCCAATCACATTTAAGGAAAGAGAACCAGAGAGGAGGGCATCAGACTAGACAGCCAGTGCTGAGCAAGCCCTCCCAATCTCTGCCTCTGCAGCACTGGAACCCTATCTCTGCCAAGAGCTAAGGAGAGTCATTGGGAATAGAGAGAATGAACAATTCTCTTTCACTCTCTTCTCTTGTGGCTAAAAACCACAACTGGCAAGAGTTAGAAGTATGTGTGATGTTGAAGAACATAGGAGCATGTCTAAGGATGGCAGCTGAGCCACATGCTTCCAGGGAACTCTTAGCAAAGCCCAATCTTGGTGACTTCAAGGAAATCAGGAGAGGAAATACACAAGATGAGGATATAACTATATTGATAGTCAACAAATACTATGCCATACTTTTTGCCCATTAAAGAACCCCACAGACTTGGTAATTAGATGTAGCTCTTAATACACATAATCAAGGTACTCATCTTAGTCCCATGCCATTAAAACACTTTTTTAATTGGAGAAAAGGAAGATGCAGGCATTCTATTTACCTCTTCCAAAAGATGCTTTACTGAAAGGACATCAGCATTTAGTGGAGCTGTGGGATTTTCCTATTGCTGCAAAGAAAAAAGATTTTTGGGGGGGTACTTGTTTTGTGTGTTCACTATAAAAATGAAACAAGTTTTAAATCTTATGAAACATCACGAAATTTGAACTCAGTTAAAACTTTCTTGGATCCTCCTTTGGAAAAGCTCTCCGTAGGACCTTATCAGCATTCAGTGTGATGGGCCAAGTTGATCCAGGTTTGATTGTCCCTGCCAAAATATTTGTATCACCAGCCTAGCCAGGTCAAAGGGCTAAAGACATCACATTCCCAAGATACTTCCACAAGTCCCACTCTGATGCCTCATTGTTGGGTGAAGGTGACTGGTTTTTCAGAGATTATGCTAATGGAGTCTAAGCTCCAGTAGACCCGAAAAGTACAATACTGCAAAGACTTTAACATGGTCCCAGCATCAGCCTACCAAAGTAGGGGGAAAGGTCTCTGGCTTTCTATCATTTGACTGGACATTAGCTGATGTATTCTTTAGTAATGATAACTCATGAAACAAGGAAAAACAAAAAGACCCTTAGTTCAATATGGTGCCCTCTTGCCTGCAGTGATGGTGGCAGAGTGATGGGAAAGGGGACTGAGGCTGCCAACAATTTTTAGACCATCTATAAACATTAATTTCATTCTTGGAGCTTGAAATGTGAAATCCTTGCCAAACACAGTGCTTAAGCCATCTATAAACATTAATTTGATTTTGGGACTCTAAATATGAGCTCTTTGTCAAGTGATCCCCAAATTCACATACTATAGGAAGAAGTGACCTAGAAGAAGACCCCCCCCCAAAAAAAAAAACAGTAAGTGGAAGAACTATGGGAGGACAGGGACAAGTCACAAGGGAAAAATGTGGTGATCTTTTTATCTGCACCAATGGAGGAAATACTCATTAGTAAGATTGAAGTATCTGTACAAAAAAGAGCTGCTGAGTGACAAGTCTACTGCCTCTGCCCGCCTCTCTGCATCCCTAGTAATCCCTAGAAGGGCAGAACAGAGTTAACAGGGTGGTCTTCAGCCCGTGGTGCTCACTTGATCCTTCCCCCAATATCGACATGCCACTATCTCTGTGTAATAAGGAAAAAGACAAGATAAGTAAGCCATAGGAATTGGGGCAACTAATCCTTATTTGTTTTAATCTGTGTAATTGTGCTCAGCCATTCTTTGGGTAGTCTTTACAATGACTGAGCATAAAATACTTTCATTGGAAGGATGAAAGCGGTAAATCAGGTATGTCTTTGCTCTTCTGAGTACCCTTCTAAACTTGAGGTAGACTTAAGGCGTGCTTACAGGTGGATACCTATTAACTCTGTGTTCATTACAGTCCATGGAAAATATATAGCCAACCACTGGTGGATTATAAGAAATCATACTGCTGAGTACTAAGTGGTGTAGGATGACTCACATGTGACTCAGTCATCCCTGAGTGCTCTGGGTCTTATCCCAAAGTATCCTTTCTTTTGTTACTTATTTCTGTTGTAGTGCTTACCCCAGGAAGGGTATGAGAGGAGAAGGTGGTGTAGTAAAAAGAAAAGTGGCTATGGGACTGCAGGAACTATAGACTTAGAAAGCCTTCTGATCCAACCTCCTCCTTTTTTACAGATGAGGAAACCGAGTTCCAGAGCAGTTATATGTCATAACAAGACCAAACAATATTCAGCTAGCATGCCAGGTACTTGAAGAACTTGCTTAGTTAAACTCTACTAGAATAGGAAACATTTATCATTTGCAAAACAGGAAGAAAAAAAAACACTTCTGGTTATTAGTACTTCTGAGTGTTAGGTCCCCACCCCCCACTCCCCCACTCCAAGCTGTGTAGTCCAGCGCAGGAAAGTATAGAACAAGGCCACTTGCTTTGTTTAGGTTAAGTGCTGCTGCTTAACACTCACTTTTCCAAGGTCAGAAAGGATTAATTGGTGATGGTATTATTTGAATCCAGACTCTGACTCCACATTATCCGTTATTCCTGGATTCAAATCCTACCTTTCACATTTATCACTTTTTAGCTTTGGGTTATTTTACCTTTTGGGACTTCATCTATGCCATGAGGAGTTTGGATTTAATCAGCGGTTTTTTACCTTTTGTGTGTATCATGAATCCATTTAGCCTAGTAAAGCCTGTGAACTCCTTCTCGGAAAATTTTTACATGCGTAGAATTACAAAAGAAACTAATTATATTGAAATACAGTCATAAAAAATATTTGATAATTTCACAGATTCAAGGTTAAAAATCCCTTAACCAAGTGATCTCCCAGATCCTGTATAGTTCTGTGATCCTAAAGAAAGGAAAGAACTAATCCCCTTGTGTTTATTGAATATGTGTAGAATTCAGTTTGAGGATAGCAGCTACACTTCTCTCACCCTCCACTGCAGCTTCTCAGAGATTTTCTTGGCAGATATTTGCATCCTTTCGCCTGCATCGTTCTAAGTGATTTTGATGGGTGTTCCCAACTATTGCCCTTCTCCTTTGACCATGCCACAGAAAACTGGCCTTGGTAGGTAAAGAAAGGAGCCTTCATTGGACAGCAGTAAGATTTCTGAAATTCTTGTCCTGGGTGAGCTGTCCTAGGTGCTGAAGTCAGACTGATTTCAGAAATCTCTAGCTTTCTGCATATAGCAAGTGCTTCCTTTATTTTTCCAGCACATGTTGTTCCCACAGAGAAAAGAAGACCTTTAAAGTCTCAGCTTCTGTTTAACTTTTAAATTTTCCTATTTCATAGCCTGATCTGGATGCAAACTCAGCAGCAGGAAGGAGTTTTATTCCCATCACCAGAGCAGTTCCTTGGCCTGCCCTCCATTAGGTTTTAACCCTACCACCTACTTACTATCACAGCCTCTCCCAGTTGGACCTGTCCAGAGCACAGACCTCGGAGGCTTCTAGTCCAGCCTTCTCATTTTTCAGGTGAAAAAACTTGAGGCCCAGGGAGGTGGTCTTGTCCAAGGTCGTATAGGTCATAGCCGCTGAGCCAGAATTGAAGCCCAGGGCCTGTGACTCTAGAACCGTTTTCCATTGCATCTGGCAGTCTGTGCTTTACCCCTCTGTTTTAGTCACAGGCAGGACAGTGGAACTGGCAAGAGGTTATTTAAATTGCCACAGTACCTAGCTACACATCTGTTTCACCTTCACATTTATTACTGCAGACATGGAGCAAAAGAATAGTACGGAATAATAATCGTTGAACAAGCATTAAATGCCTCCTATGTTCCAGAGAAATGCAATGAATATAAGGACAATGATAATTGGCATTTCTGTAGTGCGTTGGGGTTTGTAAAGCATGTGACATATATCATTTGATCCTCCAAACAACTCTGCGAGGTGAGCACAACAGCTGTTACTCCTGTTTTACAGATGACTAAGCTGAAGGTGGGAGGCTTGCCCGTGGCCAAGCAGCTAATAAGAGTCTGAGGCAGGATTCAAACCTAGGTCTTCCTGGATTTTAAGTACTATATTCTATCTGTTATCTCCCACTGCTTTTCAGAAGGCAGTGCAACCATGGTGGGGATGCATAGTAGACTTCCCATCTGGTGTGGCAAGGTAAAGAGAACTGTATTTGGAGTCAGAAGAGCTGGGTTCAAGTTCTGGCTCTCCTGTTTATTATGTGTAACCCTCCTCTGAGCTGCAGCATCATCAGCTGTAAAATGGGAATAGTGATACTTGTACTACAGGCTTCTTGGTTGTTGTAGGGGATGTGTTTTGTAGGCATTGCCACACCAAAGAAATGTGAGCTATAAGTATAAAAGTATAAGTAAGCTTTGGTCTCAGCTCTTAGTGCCATTGCACAGAAGATACAAGAGGGAGAAAATCCAACACAGAGTTTAGACCATGAAAGTCTTTTTCATTTTTTTTTAGACTCTCTCTTGACTCATTTACACCACTAAGTGTGAGAGCCAAGTGGTGAATCCTGATCATGGTCTCTTTTCTCCCCAACAAGACACTTGTAAGGTCAGCCAGCAGGTAACCACTACTTAAAAGCCTCCCACGGAGATTCTGTGGCAATAATTGTTGGACGAACACAAGACCCAGAGAACTTTTCCTTTTCACTGAAATTGAGGACCTTAGCAATCCTCACCAGTGGAGATTTTATCCAAAAGCCAGTAGTTCTGTTTGTTGCCATGTTATAAGCTAGTGGCTAGAGTGTAGGGCTGAGAGTCAGGACACTGGGGCCCAAATCCCAACCCAGACACATGTTGGCTGTGTGATCCTGGACAAGTAACCTAATCTCGCAACCTGTTTATTGGTAAAATAGCAATGGAAGATAAAGCCCAGAGCATTTGCCTTTCAGGGTTTTTGTGAGGTTCAGATACAATCATGTGTAAGCAAATTGTAAACTTAAAAAGGACTTTTTATTGATCTGATTTTTATATCATCTTCATTTCTAAAAATATCCCACCTCAGAGGCTTTGCCAGATTTAAAGCACTGTATAAATAACAGTTATTATTATGGCCCATGATCGCTTTAGTGGTATGTTTTCCAAGAATCCTCTATGTTAGGTCAGTAGTTTAACACTACAGATAAAGACACTGAGCACAGAGAGGGGGATGAGTCACCCAGCAAGCTGGCAGCTGATCTAGGAGTAGCACTTGCACTGTGGACTGTTCTAGCCCGCTGGGCTCTGATGCTGCAGTAATATAGGAAGCTACTGAACAGAGCTCGATGTTATAATGTGGCTGGTCCCCAGTTAGATCTCTTTCCTCCTTGGGAGCTCTACCTCCTCACCTTCTGCAATAGTCTCCTTTTGTAGTATTGAATTGCTCTAGAGGAAGCTTTC
>CM053623.1:442418897-442489550 GCA_028646595.1 Phalanger gymnotis
TATTTTTCCCCACTGAGCCTTGTATTTAATTGAATGTACCAGAACGCCTACTCTCAGACATCTTCTCTAGGAGATAATAGAAAGGAGGCTGTACGATTGAACATAAGCCTCCAGAGTCAGGGATATAAGAGGCTGACCCCTTTACAACTTGACCTAAACAGATGGACCACCTTTAACCTAGGTTTATAGATTCGAGCTGGAAAGGGCCTTAATTATCATATAGTCCAGCCTTGCCATTTTGCAGATGAGAATACTGAGGCCCAGAGACAAGGAACTTGCCCAGAGTCTCAGAGGTAGTAACAGAACAGGGATTCATACCCAGACCTTTCTCCTTCAAATCCAGAGTTCTTGGCATCACACCACCTCTGCTAGGACTGCTTTTCCTACATCTTGCCTTCAATATTGTCAAACCCATCTTCAAGCCACAATTTTAAAAGCAAAAGAATTTTAACTTTTTCTGTCTCAGGACCTCACTCTAGGATAGGATGGATGAGGTGAACTATCTGTAATTGAAAGAAGGGTCACATTAGCCATCCAGAGTGGCAGAGATATGGTATAGACATAATACCTTGCCAAGTATTCTGTTTCTTGCCTTCAGTAAGCGAGTGAATGAAAAGGCATTTAAGCACCTACTGTGTGCCAGGCACAAAGGCAAAAAACCTAACCAAACCAATGAGTCTTGACTCTTGAGGAACTTCTGTTCTTCTTGAAGACCGGTGGATGTCCCCTGCCCAGTATGACCGTTTTGGTTATTGCCATGCTCTTTTTCTTCTCCCCAGGCCCCCAAAAAGAATTCTGAAAAAGTCCAGGAGCATCCGGAAAGTATATCACAAGGCTGGTTTCCAGCATAACCAACTTTCTGAAATTTCAAGTTGTTTTGGTGCAATTTGACTCCAGTTAGTGTTGGGGAAGAACACAGGAGTTGGAGTCAAAGCTTTGGTCCCAGCTCTTAGGGCCATTGCAAACCGAGTGACCTCAGGCCAGTCACTTAATCTCCTTAAGGCCCATTTCATCATCTTTAAGATGGAAAGGTTAAACTGAGTGGTCACTAAGATCCTGCCTCATAATCCCATGAACTGTTTCTCTTTACCCCCACAGAGGGAGTTGAACTTGTTACCACCTCCGCACCTATAAATGCTGTAGGAGACTAGGAAAAATCCATTTTCCTTCCCCTGGCATACCAGGTGATCACTGTGCTGGGTTTAGGGGAGGGGAATGTGTTGTTGAGTTGCCTGGACATGGTCCCTGTATTGAAAATATAGGTATTCCATTCAACCCACTGACCACCATAATGATTTTGAGTGAGGTGTATATATTGCCATGGTAAAGGGAGCTATTTTGTAAAGGTTCTTAATTTACCAAGAAGACACCACAAAAGTATAGATACATGATTTGTTAATCATATTAGAGAGTATCTAGTCCAACCCCCTTATAAATGAGGAAACTCAGATCCATGGGATGACTTGAACAAAGTAAGTAGGGTGTGTCAATGCTAGGCTTTAACGCCAGCTCCTCTGATGCTGGAGCCAGTGATGTTTCCACGGTACCATACTAATAATTGAGTCATCGGACACTTTTTGTTAAAAAACTAAGACATCTCAGTTTGTATGTGACCTTTTTCTAACTAGATCAGCCCTGAAGAATTCCAAAGCACCAAGCATAAGGTACTGGAGAGAACACAGGACTTGGAATTGAAAGTCTCCAAAGACCTGGACCTGAATCCTGGCTCTGACACTTAATATCTGGATAACCATGGGCCACGTCACATTCACTCAGTGGTTTTTGGTGTCTGCCTCTTCAAAATGGGTAAATGCGACTAGGTGGTCCACCTTCCAACTCCAGGATTTTCTGATCCTATCTATGGAATCCTTTCACCAAAAAGATTCAGAAGAATGCCAGTCTTTTTTTTTTTTTAACAAATTTGACATACTGGGATCAGGGCTGTGGAAAATCTTCTTCCCCAAGTCTTTGTGCACAGAATTGGCTTGAGGGAATGACATTTCCCTAACAGTCCTACCAGCATGAACTTTACTGAGATTATTTAACAAACAGGGATGCATAGTCATCTGAAAAATGCCTATTTAGGGCCTACGTTCATGGATCTAGACCTGGAAGGGCCCTCAGAGGTCACACATAGGAGGACTTTGAGCCCTATTCTCATGACTCCAGAGCTAGGTCTCTTCCCACTGAGCCACACTGCCTTTCTCGGCCACAGGATACGTTATGCCTTTCTCCTTATGAGGGATTGTTGTGCGTTGAGAGAGGCAGTGTGGTGATTTAGAGGAAAAAGCCCTGGATTCAAATCCCAAGGACTAGAGCTCACGCCCTAGCTCTGCTGTTTATTAGCTGCATGACTCGGATACATCACCTACTTCTGGGCCTCAGTTTCCCCGTCTTTAAAAAAATGACAGAATTGGACAGGATGATCTTTGAGGTACTTTCCTGATCAACGGCTGGGATCCCAAATATTATTTAACTTCCCGAAGCCTGTTTGGTGGGATGCCTGATTTATTGAAGAAACACTTAGGTCCAGAGAGGTTTGGGGATGTACCCATGAACACACAGCAAGAAAGTGGCAGAAGCAGAGTTAGAAGAGCCTAATTTGGAGACAAAGACATAAATGACGTTGCAGTGTATCATCTTATTTCCAAGGAAAACTAAACAAGATGCATAATCAATCATTTCTGTTTACAGCCTAACAGCGTTAGAGTAGTAATTGTTTTAGTAGGGTTTTTTTCCCCAAAGGCATTTCATTAGAACCATGTAGTTATTCCAGAAAGTCCTGGGCGCAAGGGGAGCCCAGATTGCAGATTTCCCTCACTGTTGAGCCAAAGGGTTGAGTCTGCAAATGAATAGTCACATGCCTCTAAGATGAATGGTTAGCTTTCCATGTGTACTTGCTGCTTCTCCTCCCTTCCAGTACCTCACCTCCCTTCCCTTGGGGAGCTCATCTGGTCACCCAGAGAGGTACCTTTATTCCTGACCTGAAAATGCCTGCAGCTCCCCTTGAGGCCAGGGCTGACTGGAGAGCTCAAGTGCCTGGAACTTGGGTGCACTCTTAACTGCTTCATCTCTCTACCAGACAACGAAGGAGCAGGAGTAATTAAAGAATTAAGCAATTTAGCTTTCTATATTTAGCTCTCTGCTTATCCAAAGCACGCCAGACCTCTTTCCCAGGCTCTTTTTAGCTGTCAGCATAAGAAAGTTAATATTAACTGTTCAAATCTTTAGGGCATGTAAATTTTTCCCCCTTAAGGGTTGGGTTTTTTTTTTTTTTTCCATTTTAAGGCTTCCTATTTCTTGGCTCTCTACAGTGATTTATTTTAAAGTAGAACTGGGTGGCCAGCCTCTTCACCTGCTTGTCCCCCACCATTCACCTCCATATTCCACCTCAACCAGTTGTTCTGCCCACCTTCTGGCAGGTGCAGAGAAGGCTGGGCCAGGGGGAGAAGGGATGGGAAGCCGCTTCTACTGAAGGGCAGCATTCTTAGAATGCAGCAGGCCTGCATCAAAAAGCTTTCAGGTCTGATGTCAGGCAGCACGGCTAATTTTAGCTTTGGGGTCCTATGCGCATCATAGCTTATAAATTACTCATGAAGTGCTGTGCATACTGCAGAGATTTTAAAAGATGAAGCCAATTAAATTTTCATGGTGAAAAGAGGAGGGAAGGACAGGGAAGAGATGTGAGGCAAAGGCTGGTGGAAAGAGTCAAACAGTAGAATGAGCAAGACTTTCACTGAGGACTAATGCTAAGAGTTGGTGATTTGCCTTTGTGGTTGTGGCTATGGCCATGGCCATAGCTGTTTGGTGTCCCTGAACTCAAATAAGAGTACAAGAGTTTCATGAGAAAATTCATAGAGCTAGAGGACAGCCAAGACTCCCTTAGGGCATAGTATCTTTCATTATCATCATTCTTGTTGTTTTCTCTCCATTTTTAATAGCTTCATCTTATTTTCTCCTGATTAAGAGCTGTCTTTGAGGAGTACGGAATTCTTCCTGAGTAATTCATAGGATCTTAGATTCAGGGCTGGAAGGAAGCTCAAAGGTCTTCTAGCCCACCATCACCTCCCCATTTTGTGGATGAAAAACCCGTGGCCCAGAAAGGTGTTGAGGAAGGTCCTGTGAGAAGTCAGTAGCAGAACTAGGTCTGTTCACTCCTAATTTCAATTCTCCATTCAAAAATGCAAGTAATTTTTGAAATGCTTATCTGATCCCTCCTGTAATTCAGTTCTACAAACATTGATCAAATGCCTGCTATATGCATGCGAGTCAGGGGTTTGGAATGGATAAGAGGGTGGGGATTGAGGAAGTTCGGGGTTCAGGGAAGTCGGTTTGGTTCTGGAAAGGTGGAAAACAAGGTGGGGGGGGGGTGGCATGGTGAATTATGGCCTGGGTGGATAGTATATGAAATAAAGTATACTCCAGGGTCTAAGGTCAGCTAGTAGATACTGTGGGCTGAACCCAACCGACTTCCCTGGTCACCATCCTATGTGTGCTTTCTTTCCCTAATAGAATATAAGCTACTGAGCATACAAGGACTGTCTCTTTGTAATATTCTAGTAGTATTTCCAGTGCTTAACACAGTGCCAGGCACATAGTATGCTTTTAATAAGGGAGAGGTACCAGACCTGTGATTTCATTGGTCTATGGAACTCCCAGATGAAAAAACTCCCTCCACCACTTCTTATTGGCACCTTCTGGCTACAATTTAGTCTTTGAGAGCTGCCCAGGATAGCAGAGCCAATAGATATCAGATGTGGCTCCAAGTCCAGCGCTATCCACTGATCTGCACTGCCTCTTAAGTACTTAATAATAGTATAGGGTCTATCAAGTGCTTTTCTCACTACTAACCCTATTGATAGGTGGTATAAATGTTCTTATCCCTCAATTTACAGATGAGAAAACCGATGTTCAGAGGTTAAGTGAATTGCTCGTGGTCACGTGCACTTAAGTACTTACCCTCTCACACCAGAAGCTGGAGGTGTGGTGGAAACAGTAGAATGACTGGATCAGGGGAATCTGCAAAAGAGATATAGCCATCAGTAGGCAGACATCCTTGGTCTTAAACTTACCATCTCCTCTGTTAAACACACCCAGAGCGTTCCCCCCATTCTTCCTGGAATTTCCCCCTTTTCACTGATCTGCCTCCTCTTCAGCCCTCCAAACCTAGCTTCGTGTGAAACCTTCCACAGCCTAGAGCAATGGCTTCAGATGGTAGATGGTCCTTCTAATCTTCTCCTTTTCCTCCTCCAGACTTTATCAGTAGTTACTGAATCTATATTTTTGTAAACTTCTATTGCATTTGAGGTAGATTGTAACTATTAGGGAATGGGGCGGGAGGTGGGGGAGGAGGGGGTAAGGGTGCCAGGGAAGAGAAAAAAGTGTTTACTAAGCACCTACTATGTGCCAGGTACTGTGCTAAGCACTTTCCAAATGAACACATATATTTTATTTTTGATACAGACATGAACCATAGGTAAACTCCAGTTGTAGAAACCCCTTCCACTGACGTAAATTAACGACATTTGTAAAACTTAAATTCTTAGAGGCAGTTCAGTGGTACAGTGGATAGAGAACCAGATCTGAGGTCAAATCCACCCTCAGATACTAGGCAAGTCATTTAACCTCTGCCTCAGTTTCACCATCTATAAAATAGGAATAATCATAGTGCCTATCTCCCAGGGTTGTAAAGATCAAGTGAGTTAATATTTATAAAGCACTTTGCAAAACTTAAAGCACTACATAATTGCTAGCTCTTATTAGAGAGCTGTCTAGGGCACTGGGAGATGAAATGCTTTGTACATATAGTTTCACAGCCAGTCTGTGTCAGAGGCAAGACTTAGAGCCAGGTCTTCTAGACTACATGGCCAATTTCAGCCACCATGTTGTGCTGACTCACTTAGATGCCACCTTGTGTCATGAATTCAGTCTGACAAACTATTTTGTATTTAGTTAGTACTTTTTTGTATATATGTAAGTATATGCATATTTATCTCCATCCCGCAGAATGTGAATTTCTTGAAAGCAAAGACTGTTTCAGTTTTGTCTTTATTAGCACAGTACCTGGTGCATAGTAGGCACTTGACAAATGATCGTTCATTTCTTACTCTTCAGCTACTACGTTCTAGGTTCAGGGGATACAAAACCAAAAATGAAAAGTAGTTTTTACCTTCAAAGAGCTTCAGTTCTAGTGAAAGATACAATGTCGTTCAGTCTTTACCAGATTATAAAATCTTTTGAGGACCAAGATTGTCATTAAATTCTGGAGCTCCAGCTCCTACCATAGTGCCTTGCACATAGTAGATGCTCAGGAGATGTTTTTAGGTTGTGATGTAGACAGCAATATGATGACAGGGATGGGGCTTCTTAAACTTTTTTCGCTTGCTACCCCTTCAACCTTTCTTAAACTGTGGTTTGGGACCCACAACTTAAGAAGTGCTGCTCTAGGAGAAGGTGTCCACCGTTTGCTCTGTGTGTGTGTGTGTAGGGGCGTTTACTCAGATAGTGTAGCAAGAGCTGAAAAGCAGTTTCAAAACATCTCCCTCCTCCCCCATAAACCTACTGCAAAAACCTCCCACAAAACAAAGAAATGTGTATTTTATACAACAGCCATGGAAAGAGTTGGCTCCGATTTCAAATACAATGGGAATAACCCACAAATGTATGAGATACATATGTGGCAGTATCAGTTCTTGGTGTAGAAATGTAGGGGGTCATTGGTTAACTACACACACACACACACACACACACACACACACATACATACACACACATTTTCTCTCTGTCTCTCTCTGTCTCTCTCTCTCTCCCCCTCTTCCCCCCCCTCCCCACCCTACAACACACCAGGCCAGATTGGTAGTGATATATTAACTAATGCTGGAAAAATTAAGTGTCTGGGACTGGAGATTCAGGATTCCTGGATTCTAGGTTCATATTGTCCAGGATCCCCCCATGGAACAAGGCATTGAAAGGTCTGTGAAAACTCTGAACCCAAAATACAAGAAAAGTAACAAGAGTTTCTTTTCTTAGCTCAAGTTTGTGCTGGTTCTAACAAGGTTTACCATCACCACTCATAGCCATAAGAATTTTGTGAAGCATTTTCATCAAGAATTAAACAAAAACCTGTCTTGGGGAGCCCCTCTTTCCCCTGTTCTCTTGACCAAAACAACTTTCCCAGCCTATTCCCACTGAACTTTGTCATCTGTATGACCTTGGGTCACTTCCTGAGGTGTAATAATGGGCTAGAAGATGAATGGGGAGCTTGTCTCAGTGCTCTCTCTGATGGGTCTGGTTTTATTGGATTTATCTTCCCATACCCTGCTTATCATCTTGTGACATCACTGTATGTTGCTGGGAAGACTTGACCCAAGCAGTTGACACAAAACCCCCTCGAAATGAATAGACTTTATACAGCATTCTTTTGCATCTTTGGTCATAGCCATTGAATTAAGCCGTAGGAGTGATCCTTCTCCAAGTATGTCCCAGGTTTCTTAGACAGTAACCCCTTGTTCTAACAATATTAGGTTCAAATCATCTTGGTCTTAGATCGATTACCTTTGTAAGACAGGTACAGCCTTGGGGGGAGGTGTGGCCTGGTGTGAGGAAAAGAGCACTAGACCTGGAGCAGAATCAGTCGGTCAATCAGGACCTCTGCCACTCAATCCCTGTGACGATGGGCAAATCCCTTCTCCTCTGGGCTTCAGTTTCCCCATTTGTAAAATGTAGAGATTGGATTAAATGGCATCTGAGGTCCTTCTCATCTCTATGATCATAGATCCAAAGCTATAACAGACCCCACGGACTATCTAATCTAACTCCTTCATTGGGTTCTGACTCCAGAGTCAGAAATACACTTCTCCCCTTTGGAATAGGATAGGTCAATTTTAGAACCCTTTAAAACTAAGCAGAAAAATAAAATAAAGCTAGGCAGAAGGATTATTCATTGAACCACACATACCCAAAGTGGCAGCAAGAAGCCAATTGGTTCTTTGCTGCTTTCAACTAACTTTTATCATATTGCTATACCAAAGAATGACTACCATGACTACGTGGGGCAGAACAATATCCATTTGGTCATTTTAAGAAATAGCTCCTAGTACTTCAAATATGACTCCTTGACTCCCCATGACGGGGACTAGCAATCAGCCTTAAGATTTGGTTTTCGTCCCAACTTGTGACTTTTTTCAGCACAGGGATCTCGCCATATACAAATGCCCTCCACTGAGGCAGATCAGTACCTCCGTCACTCAGAGTCTTAGCAGTTTGCCTAGGAGAGGGAGAGGTGAGGCACTTGCCTTGCTTCCCTCTGCTAGTATGTGTCAGAATTTGAACCCAGATCTTACTTACAACAAAATGTACCTTTCTCCATCACACCATACTTACTCTCCATCAGCCTTAATGTAGTAAGGCAGGCAGTGTACATTTACTAAGGAAGCGCTGAATCTGTATCACATGTGTTGTGTCACAGAGAAGGGTATAAACAGGCCTTGCCCTCAAGGAGCCTTCATTCTAATATATGGGGGTGGGGATGGAATCACAGAAAGCAGTCAATGGGAGTGTTAGGATCATACCCAGAGCATTTGTTTTTTATGGAAAATAGTCACCATCCAGATTATGTGACTTTGACAGTTCCATAGGTATTCTTAAAAGGTCTTGCTTTCTTAATAAAAGTACAGATACCTGGGTTCCTCACAGTGATAGTGATTTTTAAAATATATTTTTATTTGTTTTATTAAATATTTCTCAATTACATGTAAGAAATATTTTTAACATTTTCTAAAAAATTTGATTTCCAAATTCTTTCCCTTCTTCCTGCCTCTTCCCCATCCCTTGAAAAGTCAAGTAATATAATATTGATTATACATCTGAAGTTCAGCATGTCTACAGGTTACTTAACACATATCGCATGCCCAAGTCTATCATTTTCTGCTTCTTGGGATTCTATTGTTTGAACTTCCTTCACTCTAGGACAGAATAGTCCCTTTATCTGTCATAATCCATCATACTTTCTGTAGCTTCAGTGCTAATTTTGGAGTTCTCATTTCTAATAGAGAAAGATAAATAGCAGGGGAAAATAACTTATTAAAACCTTTCAGCTATAAGAAAATTTGGCCTAGAATTTCACTGAATAGAAAAAAAAATCTGATCTGGGGGCTCAGAACTTGGTGGATGAAGGTTTTCCACGAACACTTGATTTCACACAACAGCCTGGCAACTGTAACTGTTCAAAACAACTTTGCAGGAACTTGGGCCATACTAAAATCTGGTCTGGATCTCCATCTGCTTAACGTGTTTATGTTTGCTTATAGAGGAAAGATTGGACACTGTCCCTTCTTTGTTCCTGCCTCATGGCGTTTGGGAGCATTCTCTTTGGTCCGCTCCAGAGGGTCATTTCTAATGTGTCTGTCTCTTATCCTCGAGGTCATTGTCATGAGAGTAACCAGGACAGCCTCCATGGCAGAGAAAAATATTTTGACAATCCCGAGGCCTTGGGAGCTACTGAAGATGACCCTTGTGGGAAAGGAAGAGAGGAGGACCCCAGGATCTCCATTGAGAATTCAGGGAGAGACTCAGATCCCCTTAGACTTCAAAGTAAGTTAAACTTCACATTTCAAACGGGGCTTGTAGGAAAAAGTCAGTTCCCAAGCTCTGAGTCCTGGTTTCTCAATGGAAGTCTCTCACCTTGCAGTATGAATCAGGAGCAGGCCTGCTTAAGACGAAACAGCAAACAAGCTATAATCTTTGCTTCCCACTGTCTCTCTTGTTGGACTCCTCTATGCTTCAGAATACTTCCCTTCTGAACCAGGTTTTAAAAGATCTTTTTATCGTGGTCCATTGAAGATGGCTCATCTGGAGAGTGAAGTCATAAAACGAAATGACTTAGACCTGAATAGACTAAGTGGTGTGATTCCCAAACAGGCCAGGGCTCTTCCCAACATCCCCCACCAGGACCAGGTGTCCAGGTGTCCAGGTGCAGCTGGGATCTTTGCCATCACTTGATCAGCTGAGTCACAAGGTGAGCATTCACAAGGCTGTCTGTTTCTTCCTAGGTAGTGGGCCGGCAGTAAGGGTAAGTTGCCATCCAGTGGATGGTGGTGCCTTGTTTGCAGCCCAGTGTCTTAACAGCTAGACTTTACCTATGTGTGATTAAAAGAGGCAGACAGAATAACATGCATTTCTACCCCGTTATGCTCTTGCTAGGAAAAAATAAAACCCAACTAAAGTGGCTATGCTTTAAGCACTTAAGAATAGTAAATTAAAGAAGATTATGAAGCAATTTTTCTTAAATACAAGTATCTAGGTGTCATTAGGCACTTTTCTCACTAATCTTTAATTGTTTTGAATGGTTATCTAACCCTAGCTCTTACTTCTCCTCTTCACAAACACCACCCCACTCACCCCCTGTCCATCCTTCTTTCTAGCTTTTATGAAGCATGTTCATGGGCTGTGGTTCTGGCATTTGGGGGCTTAAGAGCAGACTGGCATTAGAAGCCTCTGTAGGCTTTCTGATACAATAAGCTTTAACTCTGAGCACATAAATTCTAACCATCTGTTTGCAGCTTCTAAGGGGAAAAAAATGCCTGTTTGTCTTTCGAAGTCATCAGTTCTCCACCTGTTGCTTCTCTTACCTGAAGTCATTTAAAAAGTTACGTGAATTCAGCAATTCAGTTCAACAAGCTTTTATTAAACCTCCAGTATGGGCCAGGCATCGGGCTTGAATTGGAGATACAGAGACAGAATTCAAAGCTATCTCAACCTCCAAGAGGCTTCCATCTTTCTGCAGAGGACACGTCACAGACGCAGATAGGTTTTAAATCCCAGCTCTAAAACCTCTTCCTATAATGATCTTAAGCAAGCCACTACCTTTCTGGGCTTCAGTTTTCTTCATCTCTATGTTGAATGGAGTCAGACTCAAAGATCTACAGACTCCTTGTACCTTGAAATCTAAAGTCCTCTGATCCTATAAACAAAAAAGTAATTTCAGGGGGAAGAAGGCAGGGTAGACAGGCTTCAATCCCTACCAACCTTGGGAATCAGGGAAGGCCTCTTGAAGGAAGCGGCTCTTGAGCCGTCTTGGAAGAGAGGAGAGCTAGGGGTTCCCACAGGTTGAAGTGAGAAGGGAGAGCCTTCCAGGTACGGAGCAGAGGCCTGCAGAGTGGGGAACAGCCAATTTGGAGGGAACACAATGCGTGAGGGGTCAGTAATACAGAAAGGTGCAAAAATGGAGGTACCTCCGTTGGCAGAGATGAAATCCTTTAAAAAAAAAAAAATCAACCAGCCACCACTCTGCTCAGCTGGCAGTCATTTGTGCTTTTGGCCATATGACAGATTTGTTTCCAGCTTTCCCTGCACCCCCCTAGCATCCCCGCACACCTTTTTGATCTATAGCCTGAAATTTGCATACAGTGTGCTTCATTTTCCTCATTAAGCATTCATTAATGTCCAAATCTGCAACTCTTCCTGCCTGCCCTTTACCTCAAGCTGCCTTCTATGGCCCTTTCCAGAGAACCTGACCTTCAAAGGGCCTACCCAAACAGAACTTAACGAGGATTCAAAACCAGAGGTTTGTGATGATTTCACTGCAAGAAGTATGCTTCACTTTAAGAAGAAGACTTCCTATATAAAAGCCTGACCTCTCAAACCAGATGAATTAGGGCACGATTTCTTCCCTGTGGGAAATAATTCTTCACCTTAAAAAAAGAATTCAAAACTCCCTTGCTACTTTAAAAATATGACGCAGCCTAACAGAAATTCTGTTTGCCCCTGACTTTTCAGGTGGACAGAATGCTGTCCTTCCACTGATGACCTTCAACTGATTCTTTTTTCTATGGCTCTCATTACAACACAAGGATATTTACTGTTGTCCTTCACCCTCTATACCCACTGGACAGCCTTCTTTTCTAGTCTATTTCTCCATTAGTGATGTCTTTTACACTACCTGGTGGTGATATGTTACAGCCTCCTACAACCACCAAGGGATGGAGATTGGGATTGGATCTGGCATTTCATTGGGCTAGATCAGTGGCTCTCAAACTTTTTGGCCACAGGACCCCTTTACACTCTTAAAAATTATTGAAGACTCCCCTCCCCAAAGAACTTTGTTTATCCAGGTTATAGCTACTAATATTTAGCAGAATCAAAATTGAAAACCGATGCATTTTTAAAATATGCTTTAATTCATTTTAAAAATAATAAAACCATTAAGTGCTGACATATATATTTTTTTCATGAAAAATAACTATTTTCTAAAAACAATTTAGCAAGAGTGGTGTTATTTTTCAGATCGCTTTAATGTCTGGTTTGATAGAAGACAGCTGGATTCTCATATCTACTTTTTTATTCAATCTTTTACAATATGTTGTTTTGGCTTAGGTGTATAAAGGAAATCTAATCTCACATAGATATGTAGTTGAAATTGAGACTGTTTTAATAAGCAAATAATATCTTAGTATTATTGTTAAGATAGTTTTGACCTGGAGGACCCCCTAAAGGGTCTTGGGGACTCCTAGGGGTCTGCAGACCACACTTTGAGGAGCATTGATCCAATGAACCCCTGGATGAAGTAACTCCCTCTGCAAACACACATTGGCACCATCCAGTTGCCTAAAGCACTGTGAGGTTAAGAGATTTGCCCAAGGATCCCCAGCTAGGATGTTAGAAGCAGGACTTGAACCTCTTCCAGGCTGTGCCTCCAGGCAATCTGTCCATCTACTATATCATTCTCCTTTTCTGTCAGAGATAATAATACTTATACTGCCTTCCTCAGTCAGTGTGAGGATCAAGAAAGTACTTTATAATCATAAAAGTGATTAATAACACGTGGCGTTATTATTATTGTAAAGTGCAGATAGGTTGTCATTTCATATTTCTAAAGCACCCTGCCATCTCTCCCCCTCCCTATGAGTCAACATTTATTATAATGTATGCCAGCATCTTGTACTAGGCACTTGGGGTGGGGCTGTGTGGAAGGTGTGTGGGGGGGGAGGATGGGGCAAATTAGAAAATAGAAGACTCCCACGTCCCCACCACAAAGTTCTTAGAGTCTAGATTTTTAATGTGTGTGTGCGTGTGTCATACACATGAATATTTGTACTGGTACATGTACACGCATGTGCACAATACTTGTAGACAGACCCCCTACCTGAGCACTCTCTGCTAGTCCCTTCTGAACTCCACAGACAAACCACCTCCACAAAATTCTCACTGTTCCCATATCACGCCCCTGGCACCAGATCAGATCCCCACATGAAATACCTTCCTCCTCTCCTCTACCTCTCCATCATCTGCTCTTTGAAAACCCAGGTTAACACTTGCTTCCTCAGAAGGGCCTTCTCTGACTAAACCTCACTTTCCTCACTACATTATTATTACTACTAATAATATTATCGTTATTCTTATAGCTCATTCTTAATTCAAACAGAATTTCTGTCTATACGAGGGGCCAGCAAACTACAGCAGCTTTGACCTGGTTTTATATAGCCCAACCAGAGCTAGGAATGGTTTTTGTATTTTAAATAAAGTTTTATGTATTTAAAACTGTAAAAATTACTCTTAGCTCAGGGCCTTACAGAAACAGGGAGGCTAGTGTTTTACCAACCCCTACTTCATATCCTGCAACATGTACCTGTTTCTTCACCGTATTAAAGCCGGTATCTAGGAGTTTCAGGTAATAATAGCAATAGCCAGCATTTTTGAGGCTTCCAGGGTTTGAAAGGTGCTTTATAAATATCTCGTTTCATCCTCACAACAATCCAGGAAGGTAGGTATTATTTTTATCCCTGTTTTACAGATAGGGAAACTGAGGCAGACAAGTTCAGTGACTTGCCCAGAGTCACACAGCTAAGAAAGGTCTCAGGCAGGATTTAAACCCAACTCTTCCAGACCCCAAGCCTGGCAGCTCTATCTACTGCCCCACCAGCTGCCTCTAACAAAGTTTTGTTTGACTGAATTAGACCTTGTCTTCTCCTTCCTTTTTATCTCCTGTCATATCTAGTATGGTGTTCAGCAAGCTGTCCATACTTAATAAATTCCCATTGATTTCATAGAATCAGAACCTCAGTGCTCTGGAAGGGTCACCTCATCTGGCTCCCCTGGAATGTGGCCTTTGCTTCCAGCATCCCTGACAAGTGGTCGCTTGGCTCCCACTTGCAAGACTTTCCCCAACAGGAAGCTCTCCAGAAACACACTCCATTTTGGAACCCAAATCCACTTCTCTCAAACTTTCCATTGGTCTAGACCCACCTTCTGGGACTAGAGTAAGTCTAATCCCTCCCTCAAATAACAACCCTTCAATTATTGAAGACATCTGTCCCCTCCCCTGCCTTTTTTTTTTTAGGGGGAGGCAATCAGGGTTTAGTGACATGCCCACTGTCACACAGCTAG
The DNA here is from genome assembly GCA_028646595.1 of Phalanger gymnotis. NCBI lineage: Eukaryota > Metazoa > Chordata > Mammalia > Diprotodontia > Phalangeridae > Phalanger > Phalanger gymnotis. The sequence continues at coordinate 442,433,280 of CM053623.1, forward strand.
TAAGTGTCTGAGACTGAATTTGAACTCAGGTCCTGCTGACTCCAGGGCCAGTGCTCTATCCACTTGACCACTCCCATCTCCTCTCATCTAACTAAATTGCCTCTTCTCCAACCTAAATGTCCTCGGTTCCTTCAGCTGCCCTGGTGGCCCTCTTCTGTGCCCATTCCAATTTATCCGTGTCCTTACTAAAATGTGATACCAAGAACTGGTCACGGGGTGCCTGATGGGGTCTGACCATGGCAGACTGAGGTGGAACCGTCAACCAGTCCATCAATAAACATTGATTTTTTTTTTAACTCAAGTGCAGCACTTTACATTTGTTCCATGCCTACCACAGCACATAGGCACTTAACAAATGCTTACTGGTTGGTTACATTTCCCATATTAGATTTGACCCATTGTTTGGGATCCATTGAGATCATTTTGTGTCCTGGTTCTGTCATCTATTAGTCAAAACCATCAATCTTTGTTCCAGGCCTGAATTTCTCACCCTGACAATGGCAGCAATATGCAGCTTGAGACACTGTGCTATTTTCTTTTCATGACATCATCCTCAAAGACTAGGGATAGATGGTTGGCAGCACTAATTACTTTCAGCAGCCATCATCAGTTACTTAAATAAATCAGGTGGGAAAGGAAGGAATTGATTTCTGAACCATGTTATGCAGCAGCTGAGGGGCTTACAATGAAATCTTATATCTGATATTCCAAATTTAACACGGAGATCCCTTGATATGTGATGGAGCTCTCTATGGAAAAGATTCCCCTCATCTGCTGTGAGGTTTTGCATGTACTTCAGCGTGTTTATCCCCCTGTCATCTTTCCCTCCAGGATGAGGTGGAAGGGTTTCTCTCTGAAGCTGACTGCTCCATGTGTATGCTGGCCTCCATCCTTCCCCATCTTCTCTGGGATGCAGTCTCTACCCTGCTGCCCCTTCCCTCCTCCCTGGTTCTGCTATTTACTCACTACCTGCATGACCTTGGACAAATCATTTTTAACTTTCCTGGGCCTTGGTTTCCTCATATGTAAGATGAGGTGGTTGGACAAGATGGCCTCTGCGACCCCATCAGCTCCAGACCTATGACCCCCGGAGCCCTTCCTTTCAACTTCCAACATGGTTTGTTCTTTCCCATCTTAAAAAAAAAAAAACAAACCATCCTTTCATTTGATTCCTGGCTCCTCCTTAGCTCTCAGCCACCCTCTCTCCTCTCTGTAGCCAGACTCCCTTAATGTGTGGGCTTCATCCACTGTTTCCCTTTCCCATCTGCCAAGTAGGTCATCCTTAGTAACTTTTGAGAACAATTTAAGTAGAAGCCACTCTGTAAGGATTTTCCCAGAACACCTCCTTGCCACATCCATCAGTCTTTTATCAGTCCTCATCTTCCCCAACCTTTTGGGAAAATATAAAGTTGACAACCCCCCTCCTGGAAAGTGATTTCATTTGGTTTCTATGAAACTACACTTTGGCACATCTCTTATTTTTCTGACCAGTCCTTATCTTGTTTCTTTGCTACCTCCTCTTCTAATCTGTAATATAGTCATCTGTCTCTGGAGTCAGAGGACCTGGGTTTACATTTTGTCTCTTAAGTCCAAGGACCCACAGCTGGTAAGTGTCTGTGGCAGGATTTGAACCCATATCTTTCTGACTCCATGTCCAGTGCTGTATGCTGCCTCTCAAAATAGTTAGCACGGTCTTAGCTAGAAACCACGTAGTCCAAATACTTAAGTGATGGGTTTTATCCTTCTCTTACCCCATTTTGAAGAGAAACATAACTTGTAAAGTTTCCTCATTTAGAAGCTGTTGCTGGCAGTGGTTTCTAGAAACCCCCCATGGCACATGAAGGATCCGACCTCAGCATCCTGTGCCAGAACAGACTGGGGCAGAATTTAGCCAACAGCACCTGCTCAGATCAGTGTGGTGCCTGGAGGGACAGAAAGAGTATCCATTAGCTAGCCCCATGGAAACAAGGCAAGCAAACCTGCTGCTTCTTTGCCCCCTCCCAGGATTGCTTAAAGTGCTTTGAGATCACCAGGAGGCTCGTTCCTTGCCCATGCTCCCCATACTACTCAGTTAAATCAGCCTTTACTCAGTAGCGCAAACGTCATCCTTCTTTTAAAGCAGATGAAAAGACTTTGAGGCTTAGAGAGATTGAGCACTGGCTCCAGTCCCACAACAGAGCTGGGATCCATCCCACATCTCCTGATGCTGAAGCTAGGGCTCTTTCCACCACGCCTCACTGCCTCTCCAGACCTGGGCAAGGGGAGGGAGAGAGAGGGCACAGACAGAAGGCCCCTTCCTAGCAGCCATCTATCTGTCCTCAGAAATCCTCTGCTATTTTGGAGTCCACGTGACCCCCTCTTCCCCAAGTCTGGGCCGGGGTGGGATTATTAGAGCTGAGTAAAGATGGGCAGAAGCAAAGTTTTCAACCACATCCTTTAGCTGTCTAACTTTGAGCCCCTAAAAGATCATTCTCTTCCTTAACTGTGAGAAATCCCCGATGTCATCAGGGCCGCACTACAACTTTGACCTCTCGGAACTAATTCAATGAAATTCTTTGTAGCAGAGCAGTATCAGTGCTATCCAGCTAGTCATTATCCACCATGCCAGGCTCCCAGGGTGGTGACCCCCCATCTTGGCTCTGGCATCGAGCCCAGGGCCAGACAGGAGCATCTCTAGGCACAGAACACAGTAGTGACTGCAGGGCCTGAGCCCTGGGCGCACTCCCACCTCCCTGGGAAACTAAATGGAAATGATGTATTCTTAAGACTTCTGGCACATCAGCCTTAATGCTGGAAGTCAGAGGCAAGGTTTCAGTAATCCTGACTCCCAGGACCCTGGCACCATCTCTGCCTGACACCATCCCTGGCAAGCACAGGTGTTCTCCCTCCAACAGACATCCATCATAATCCTTCTTTCAGGAATTGCCATGCTTGAAAATATTTACCACCCCATGGCCAGCCTTTTGTTCCTTAGAGAAAATATGCAGGCTGTTACCAGTCTGAGATATTTCTAAAGCACATAGTGCAGGGCCTGGCACATAGTAGGCACTTAATGAATGTTCATTCCCTCCCTTATCAAGCTGATACAGAAGCCTTTCCACCCTGGTAAGACCTGCTATCTCACGGCATACTGGATAGAGGACTAGATTTGGAGTTAGTAAGACCTGGGCTCAGATCTCACCATGATTTGTGACTTTGGGAAATCACTGAAGCCCCCTGAGCCTTGGCTCAGTAAAACAGGGATAATAATTGTACCTGCCTCCCAGGGTTATGAGGATCAAATGGGAAAATGTGGGTAAAGTATTTTGTGACGCTTTCTGTGTGATATGAATGCCAGCTGTCATCATTAAGGATGGGGGTATCTGGTCGGGACCTGGAGCTTCTCTGACTTGGAGAGCTCCCAGATGAGAAGACTCCCCCCATGAATGCAGGTGGGCCCATTCTCTGCCTATTGTAGCCACAGAGAATTACTCAGAGCACCAAGAGGTTAAGTAGATTGCATCGGGCAGCAGAGGCAGTGCTGGAACCCAGGTATTTCTGGCTCTGAGCCTGGCCCTTCATCCCCAGCACTGCCCCTACATCCCTGAACCATTGTTCTAGCTGTGGTTATGAGTGGAGCTTGCCAGGGCTGGAGCTCCGCTGGCATTGCCTTTGGAAACACAGGGGCACCTCCATCCCACCACCAAGGATCAGAGGACAGTTTTTCTATTTAAATTAAACAGCAAAGACACATTTTTTTCAGCCTCTGCTCTGTGGAAGGCACTATTCTAGGTGTTATGGGTGTGCAAAGGACTGTTAAACAGAGTCCCAGCCCTCCAGGAGTTCACCATTTAGTGGAACACAGCCTGTTGACATATGAAAAGTTAGACCTGGAAGGGCTTTACAAATGCCAAGTTAGCCATTGTCACCAGCCAAAAGCAAGATAGAGCTGGAAGAGATACTATGAGCCATGCTTCATGGAGAACATTGTTCACAGATCTTACTTACTGATTGACCTCCTCCCACTTGGAACTGAGTAGGATGCCTCTAAGCCACCATCGGTAAAGTTTAAAGTGCTTTTTCTTCCCCATTTTGTTAGGATGTCTTTAAAGTGATACGTTCTCTCTCTCTCTCTCTCTCTCTCTCTCTCTCTCTCTCTCTCTCTCTCTCTCTCTCTCTCCCCCTCTCTCCCTCCCTCCCTCCCTCTCTCCCTCTGTCTCTCTCTCCCTCTCTTTCTCACCCTCTCTCTCTTCTTCTTCCCCTCCCTCTCCCTCTTTTTTCTCCCCCTTCCTCTCCTCTTCCCCCACCCCCATGCCCATTTCTCCTCCTCTCTTCCCTGCTTCTCTCTGACTCCCTTCTAACTAACAGCATATGTTTGCAAAATGGCTAACCAAGGTTAGCATTTTGGACTGTGACTATGGAATAGGGCAAAGCTGAACAGCCCATACAGGAATCAAACTCATGGTCTTGGCCTGCTTTGCACAGGATTCCAACCCCCCACCCCAGACTAATCAGAATTGTAACTAGAGCACACTGCACCAGCATAATGTAATCTGGTATCCATGAGCAATCCATCAGGACCCCAGCAGAATCAGAAGCTCTGGGGTGGCCCATCTCTTCTCCAGCCACCTGACAACAGGTGCATGTTACAGAGATACGTCACAGGCATCATGTCCAGTTGGGTAATAATCTGCTGGCCCTTGGGTTTCAGGTACGGTGGTTGCAGAAAGCAATGGCTCTGATGGGTTGGAGAGTTTGAGTGACACCCAGATGTCAGAAGAGATGTTGGCTCTGGTGGATGAATTTGAAAACGCATGGCCTCTGGAAGCCTTTGAAGGGGCGCTAGAGGTCAAAGGGCGACGAATGGACTTGCAAGGGATACGGGTACTGAAGAAAGGCCTTCAGGATGGAGTAGCCAGCTCTTCCTGCTTTGGCGACTGTGGAGATGATGACGACGATGAGACAGAGTGGGTAAGAAGCAGCCAAGTCGGCGTCCTAATATCTGAGTCTAGGTCTTGTCTGGGGGTGATGATATATAGAGTTTGAGGGTTCCATTACGGGGTGGCTCCCTTGTGTTTAAAATAGAATAACTTTCAAGATGGCATGCTATCTCTGCAGGAATCACTTGGTGTCTCAGTATACATCTTATACGATCCTCTTAGCTCTCAACAAAGAATAAAAATGAGACACGAGGTCAGGAAAATGTGTGATCTCAGTCAGGGAGGCAGGACATTTGAGCTGTAGGAGCAGGAAGACAGCTCTTCCCAGTAGCCTTAAAGTTTAACCTTATACTTTGAGATTGCCTGGAGGCATAAGAAAAAAAGAAAAAAAAAGAGCAAAGAGAAAGGAGACCCCTGTGGCAGAGTGCACACCTCCAGAGACTGGTTCCCTAGGTGGTTTTCCTCTTGTAGCTCCTTGTGTCCTCAGGGTTGTGTGTCCCTGGGAAAATCTAGTACATCTAGTTGTGCTGAAAGCTGCCCAAATTCTTACAGACAGCCAGGAAGGGATGGTCCTATGTCGCAAGGTCAGGGACAGCGGTGTCCTTGATAACGCCTTCTGAGCCTTTCCCCATTCTCTTGGACATGGTTTTGTTGGAAGTCATGGGACTCCACTGGCATTGCCTTTGGAAATCCAAGGGCACCTCCATCCCACTAGGAGGGATCAGAGGACATTTTCTATTTAAAGTAAATAAATGAAATTCAGACTTGGGTTAACTTTCAGGAAAATTATAGATACCCAGATATCCTCATCTTTATTCTGTTCAGGCTGTTGCTGAGATCCCCTTTTGAGGGATCTTTTTGATTCTGAGAGATTTTGAGAGCTTTTGCTCATTTGAATGAATATTTTCTCATTAGTGTTCTTAGTGAAATAAGCAATGGGCAGTTGTTCAGATTTCACAGGCCTTGCTTTAATGCCTGAGTATCCTGCTTTCAGTGGAGTTATTCTAGGGTCAGGTGTCCACCACCCACCCATGAGACCCTGAACCCTCGATCTCATTTTTCCTTATGTTTTCTCCTCTTAGATCACATTCCAGGTCAAACGTTTAAAGAAACCCAAAGTAGAAAGCCCGGACGCTCAGGAACCTCCTGGGAAAAACAACGAGGAACAAATTCAGGCAGAAAATGAGCACCATTTTCAAAAGACTCTGGAAATTAGTGGCCCCAAGATACCAGCTCCTGGACCACAAGGTAAAAATCTACATTTTCTAGGACTCAGGTCTCATCCATCTTTATTGTCCAAAGCAGCCATCACAGGACAAGGTAGGACTTGAAAGATTTCAGGCTATGGGAACAAGGGTTACTTCATTTTCTGTAACTGAGCAGATGGCTAGGTTTTTTAAAAAATAAGCTCAGTTCTGTATCTACATGCATTTCCACCATTGTATTGTTTGTCTGTGTTTAGCATCCTCTTTCTCTTGGACCAAAAGACAAGTTGACTTTCTTTTCCTGTTAAGTGCTCTGTTTTTTCCCATTCCTCCAGATTATGCTTTTCTTGTCCCCATAACCTGAAATAATACTTTTTCTTGTATTCTCTGCTTTTTCAAATCTGTCAATTAGTCAGTCAATAAACATTTATTAAATACCTACTCTGTGCCAGGCAACGTGCTAATTGCTGGGAATACCAAGAAAGGTAGACTCCCTGTCCTCAGGGAGCCTACAGTCTAATAGGATAGACAACATGTAAACATCTTTGTACAAACAGGGTAAATTGAAGGTAATGAACAGAGGGAAGGCACTAAAATTAAGGCAGGGGGCTGGGGGGAGATCCCACTCATTCTTAAGCCAGTTGTCCTATGATAGAGTTGCCTTAAGAAAGATTATCTTTGTCTTTCAAAAGGTACCTTTACTAAATTAGATTTAGCACCATCAAATAACTCCACTATATTTAGTTTGAGTTTTGCTTAGAAATATTCTATTTGGCAGGGGAGAAAAAATATCATTTTAGGTATTTGGTAATGACAATATGAAGATACAGGAAAGCGATGAGTTCAGATTAAGAAAAAAAGTCCAAAAGATGGGAAGATAGTGATAGCAACCGAAGAATTTTATACCTAGAAAGAGATTATCCATTTCAACCCCTCCTTTTTCACAAAGAAGAAAATTGATGTCCACGTTGATTAGGTGAATTCTTTAGGTCATGGAGCTAACTGGTGAGAGGGGAGACCAGAACTCAGATCTCCTAATAGCCAGTATCAGTCATTGTCCACTGTACTGGGTGACAAAAACAAGTATAAAGGAGTGACATCCAGGAGCAGACAGAAAAGAATGATGCATACTTGTACCAGTTGTACTGAAAAGGAAAGCTTTAGCCCCCAGAAATGAGCTGAGATTTGCCAAAATGCCAAAGACAGCAAAAAAGGAACGAGGGGACAGAGTGAGTCGGGAATGCCATGGAGCTGTGTTTGCACTAAGACAAAGGACAAGAAAAAGGCAGCCCCTCCCCACCCCGCTTTGGGGAAGATGGTTCAATATCAACAAATTTAGTTCCACTTTCTCCATGGAGGAAACAGATATTCAGAGTACAAACAATATATCATTAAGATGAATTTGAAAGCAAAGATAGAGAAATAGATAACTTTTAAAAGCATCAAGTGAGTTAAATGAGTTAAAGTCTCTTGGCTCAAATGTATTTGTAAGTGTGCCTGTGGAATCACTATTGGTTGAAAAATCATGATGAATGGAAAGAGGGAAAGGTAGATTTTAGAAACTACAGATTGGCGAACTGGGCGTTGATATCTTCAAAGAAGGGGTAGGATTTAGAAAAGATTACTGAACAAATGGCTTTAAGAACTTGGAGGACAGGAAGGGTGACCATTAATATCTACAATGCGTTCACTAAAACAAGCCATTTCTAATATTTATCCTGTACTGTAGTAGGACAGACAATGAAATGTATTTGCCTTCTTTCCATATAGAAGTAGGGAGGGACTAGAGAGGTAGGGAACTGTGGTTATAGATTGCTGTCTAGACTGCCAGAGAATTTTCTTAACTGGAAAAAATTTCGGGTTAGGAGTGTGGTGTACAAGAATAAAAGCATCAAAACTTTTTTTTTTTGACAAGTCGTGCTAAACTAACCCTATTTTCATTTTTTTTCTCTTAATTTAGGTCTTTTTAAATGTTAAACATGCCAACGCCATTGGCTCTATGCTTTGATTTTCAATAAAACATTTTACCATTTCTTGACACCCTTAAAAATATGTGATATTGATGGTAGTGGTGTGTTTGCAGTTGGCAGAGCAAGCTTATCCATCAGTGTCCTCAAGGAGGAAGGTGTCCAGTGGTATGTCAGTGGGTTCTGTGCTTGACAGTATCTTCTTTAACATTTTTAATCAGGGAGTTGGATGAAAAAAGAAAGTTCATTTTGGTTTTTTTTTTCTATTTCTTACTCATCTCTTCCTATTTTCTTTTTTTATTAATTTATTTATTTTTAGTTTTAATTTACAACATTCAGTTCCTCAAGTTTTTGAATTTCAGACTTTCTCCCCGTGCCCACCCAAGACGGCACGCCATCCAATATAGGTTCTACGTATACCTTCACACTAAACATATTTTCACAATAGGCTGTAAAGAACTATAACCACTGGAATGAACCATGAGAAAGAAGAAACAAAACAGAAACACAAACAAGCAAAAAAAAGAGCCAATAGTTTGCTTCAGTCTGCATTCAGACTTCATAACTCTCTCTGGATGTGAATTGCAGAAAGCTTATTTTTCAAATGTACAGAATTCACAAAGCTGAGAATAATAATTTTTTTAGTTATGAATGTAACAGACTTTATTTCCCTTCCCCTTACAACTTACAAAACCAACATACAAAACCTGACAGTTTTCATCACTGAATGTCGAACACACTGTTAAATATCCCAGTGCACAGGATTGTCAATTTTTTACTTTAAATTTCAATACCTTTCCATGAATAGACTATCAATGAGCAGTTTGTTTTCAAGCAAAAGTGGGCTTATTAAAACAATCCAAAAAGTGAAGAGAACAGCAAAGAGCGTGTAGCTGACAGAGAGCCACCCACCCTAAGATCCAGCAAATATTTTCCAATCAGGAAGAAGATCATTCTTGAGGGTTAGAGGCAAAAAGTAATAGTTACATTTGGTGAGTTCAGTGCTGGCAAATACTGAGGCAACTGACTGATAGTCAGCCTGATGCTAACCGTAGAAGGGTCTATTATTTTCCAGTACATAATAAACAGTGCCACCAGAAGGAATCTAGAAAGCATAATTAAAGAGAATGAATTCTCGTGTCAGAAACTAAAGACCTTAAGGGACAGAGGTAATGACTTTGCCATTGCCACCAGTGGAAGACAAAGGCTTTGGAAGAGAAATGAAAATCTGGGAAGTGATTAGTTACAAATATGGAGTGTAAAACTGGGATGTGTATTTCCCAAGTGAGGTTAAAATATAGGAATAGTGGATTTTTGCCAAGGATAGGAAGGGAAGATAGTGAGCACGCTTACGAGCTCAAATCCCAAGGTCCAGAGGAACTGCATTAAGGGGCCTGAAATAACTAGCAGATACAATTGCTGAGCGATCGTCAGTGATCTTTTGAAGAATACAAAGAACAAAAGAAATGGCATAGTACTAGAGAAGGGCAAATTTCTCAATTTTTATTTTAAAAAAAGGAAGAAAATGGGATCTAGAGACCAAGTTAGTGTGCTTGACTTGGGCAAAATTCTAGGTTGTGTTATTAAAGATGTGGTTGATTAGCATCTAGCAAAGGAAGCAGTGATCCCAGGGAACCAGCATGGCTCTACCAAGAAGAGGTCATGCCAGACAAACCTATTTTTTTCTTTTTTGATAAGGTTTTAAACTGGTAGATCAGGGAAATGTTAAATGTATGGTATAACTAGAGTTTAGTAGAGCATTTGGCAAAAAGTCCATCATCATCCTTGTGGAAAAACTGCAAATCTATGCACAACTTGCTATTCCTTTCAAATATACAACAAATTTATCATGTAAATTTCTTTTTTTTATTCCCTCCCCTCCCCTGCCCTAGAGATGGCTGCCATTAGAAACAAATAGGTGTGTGTGTGTGTGTGTGTGTGTGTGTGTGTGTGTGTGTGTGTGTGTATGCATATATATATGTAAAATTATTCAATACATCTATTTATCAGTTCTTTATCTGGATAAAGATAGTATCTTTCTTTCTATGTCTTTTATAGTTAACTTGGGTATTTATAATAGACAAAGTAACTTATTCACTTAAAGTCATTCTTAAAAGAATATTGTTGTTACTGTATACAATGTTCTCTTGGTTCTGCTCATTTCACTCTTCATTACTTCATGCAAGTCTTTCCATGTTTTTCTAAAGTCATCGAGCTCTAGTATTCCATCACAATCATAGACCACAACTCGTTCAGCCCTTTCTCCAATTGATGGGCATCAATTTAAGGAAAAATCCATTTATACCAACACTTTCAAGTGTTTTTAATAGAAATTAGTGTTGCATTTTCTCAAAAGCTTTTTTCTGTATCTATTGAGATAATCATGTGATTTTTTTCATTTCAACTTCCTCAACACATTCAGGACTCCGATGATAAAATCTGAAAGATGGTGACTTCACTGTCCCTGGTGACAAAAGGAGTTTATTTTAAAAATTTCTGCAGATCTTTTCTATTTTTTGTCTTTTTGTTGTCCTTCCATTTTCATCCTTAAATGCCTTGGCCAGGGGTGGGGTGGGGCGGTGTTACTTGCTTGTGCCTTTCCCCGAGCTTTCTTTAAGTATATTTTTCCTTCCATTGTTTTGCCATTTTGCAAGCCAGTACAGTTCACAGTCTTCTGTCATCTTGCTCTGTAAAGGAGGTCATATTCTAAGTCATTTTTGCATTTGGCAGCCATCTCTCTCTGCTTGGGAAAGAAATCAAGTGCGCGCTGGCCAAGGTGATTTTTAAGCTCTAGGTTTCCTCATTATAGCAATTGATTTACATCAATTAAACTTCCATTAAAAATTGTTGTAACCATTGTTGGCTTCCATTTCTCAATCTATTTCTCATGTTTTGGTTGCCTATTAAAACATTCTTAATATTTCTCTAGCTCAGGTTGTAGTTGTAGAAATTATATACCATGTCTTTTCCCTGATGTTGCATAGGAGGTAAGAGAAGTAATGCCATCTTAGGCATAATGTCCAGAATGAGGCAGGGTTGAGCTATGCTGCATTTTGCCCTTGTCAGAGCATATCTGGGATATTGTGTTAAGTTCTGGGCAGTGCCACATTTTAAGGAAACAAAACTATAAGCTGGAAATGGAGCAGGGGACAAAGACTAGAATGCTGAAAGTCCCCAATATCATGCCATGTGAGGATTAGTCAAAGGAAGTGAGTGTGCTTAGTTTGGAAAAGAGATGACTACTCACTAAGATTTGCTAAATGTGAGTTTTCGTGGGGGATAATTATTAGCTTTGTTCAGCTTGGCCTTACAGAGCAGAACAAGGAATAATACTGGAATGGCTAGAAGTTTCAGAGAAACAAATTTAGACTTGATACAAGGAAAACTTTCCTAAAAATGAGAGCTCTGTGATCATGGACGATATCATCTCCAAAGGGAATGGATCTCCAATCTCATCCCCCCACCGCCCCCAGAAGGTCTTCAAGCTTGAGCAAGATGACCACCTGTCTGGTATGTTGTAGAGAGGATTCTTGCTCAGGGATGGCTTAGAAGTTCCACCTAACACTGATTCCATAAAAATCTATGAAATCAGACTTGATGCCTCAGGACTGAGAGCTGTCCTCTCACAGGATCATCTATGGCCATTTCCAGAAGATATTCTGGTCTTATTTCCTGTTCCCTTTGTTGTTTGATCAAAGTCTTTGGCTTACCCTTCCCCCTCCCCACCCCCAGGCCAGCTGTCTGTCCAGTGTGTCATACCGCCTCTTTTATTTGAAAAATAGTTATATAAATATATGTGTGTGTGTGTGTTATATGTGTATATGTTTGTGTGTCTATGTTATGTGTGTGTGTGTATATGAGACATAATCCTTAGTCTGTAGAATATATGTGTTTGTATCTTTATGTTTTTGCATGTTAATTTGCAGACCCTCTTATAAAAACACCCCATCACTGACCACCACCCCCCCACCCACCCACAGGATGGTAACCATTGTCCTATGTAGTTAATGCTCCAGTTGCACAAAGACAATTGATTTTGAAATGACTTTTCTGTTAGTAATTTGTGGTTTCCTGTTTGTTGATAGTCAGTTTTAATTTTTTGTGATGCTATCCAGGGCCTATCAGGTTCAGTATCTTCAAATTCTCTTATTAAAGGATATGTTCTGTATAACCTATATCAAATTTCTTGCCATCTTGGGGAGGAGGGAGGTAAGAGAAGGAGGGAGAAATTTTGGAACTCAAAAATTTTTAAAAATAGTATTAAAATTGTCTTCACATGTAATTGGGGAAAAAATAAAATATGTAGTTTAAAAAAATTTTTAAAGAATTAAGCTATCAGGAAAAAAAAAAGAAAACCACACAGTAACATTTTTTAAAAGGATATGTTCATAACATAAAGGTGCTAGATTTTTTAGTGTGTTTATTGTTGTCATCCCCATATGCATCTTGAGCATAGAAGTCACTAAATATCAGTAAATGTTGATCATTATTAGAATTTTCCTCAAATCTTCATAAGAATTTCTCAAATTCTTCATCCTTTGTAGCAAATGTTGGTACATAAGCTGACATTTTCTTCGTGATGGTCCATTTGCTTATCACCCATTCAACAAGCATTTATTTTTAAGTACTTACTATGTCAGAAACACTGTGCTAAGTCTAGAGATTCAAAAAAAGGTAAAAACAGGTCTGCCTTCAAGGAGTTTGCATTCATATGCTCATTATGAGCCCCCCAAGGAGAAAAGATCAAGTTCCCTGGGAAATGATATTTCTTCTAACCTTTGAGCACAGGATGAAACCATGTCCTCCAATTCTTTCATCCAGAAGAACCTTGATCTGTCCTTTTAATTAAGCTCTGCATTTGTTATATCTTCTGGGCTTATTTGTAGTGACAGTGTCAACATGGATGTTATTTACTTCCTGCAAAAGTCTAGTCATTCATTGATTGATGGATGGCCCAAAAAAAATCCCTAATAAATTGGGCAGGTATAAGATGTAGGAGAACTGAATTAACAGCAGTTCATATAGTAAAGACCTGAGAGTTTTAGATGACCACAGGTCCATATGAGCCAATGATAGATGGAGCTTATTAAAATTAATGACACTTCATTCATAAAACTATTGTTTCTAAATCTGGAGTCCCATTAAGTTGAGTGGAAAAAAAAATTACATCTTCATTTTCACTAACCTCTAACTGAAGTTTAGCATTTAAATCAGTTATTTTAAAATGTTATTCCAAGGAGTCCATAGGTTTCACCAAATGGCCCAAAGGGTCCATGACACAGAAAAAGTAAAGAACTCCAGTCTAGACCAAGGGAGATGATGTGTCTCTTGTACTCTCAGCTGATCAGACCACATCGAGAATACTGCATTCCGATTGGGACACCACATTTTAAGAGGCACATTGATAAATAAGAAACTTGTTGGCTAAGTCCAGTGGCCTTTCCCCAGTCCTCCTCCTTCTTGATCACTTGGTCTTGTTTGGTGCTAATGAGCCCTCACCGGCCCTGGGTGGTCTCTCCTTTCTGGGTTGTTGTGATATTACTCTCTCTTACTTCTCCTTCTCCCTATCTGAACACTCCTTTGCTGGATCTCCATCCATGTGCTAATCCTAACATGCATGGCTGTACCCCATGGGTGAAAGTCTGATCTTTGTGCAGATGGCACCCCAATCTCCATATACGGATCTCCTTTCTTAGATGAACACCAGTCACACATCGTAGGATTACAGACACAGAAATAGAAGGGACCCAAGTCCCTCAAATCCAATCCTGTCATCTTACAGATAAGGAAACTGAGACCCAGAGAAGTTTGAGGGTTAACCCAAGGTCACATGGGAAGTAAGCATCACAGGTAGGAATTGGACCCACCTGCTCCATCCCTAGGACCCAGTGCCATCTTGCTTCCCACCAACTTCCAGCTGTTCACCTCCCCCTAAATGTCACACAAGCATCACAGATTCAACGCATCCTGACATGACTCAGTATCTTTCCCCATGACCCCAGCCCTCTTCTGAATCCCCCCCCTTTTTGTCCAGGATACACCTCCATCCTTCCAGACACACAGGTCTACAGCTTCAGAGTTATCGTCAGCTCTTCCCCTTCCCCCACCCTCTTTCCGCACTGCCAGTGAAGCATGTCATAGTGGACGGGGCAGTCATGTACATGAAGCCTGGAAAGGTGGGCTGAAGGCAAACTGTGCAGGGCCTTAAAGGCTAAGCTGTGGAGGTTGTATTTGACCCTCCAGGCAAAAGGGGCCACCAGAGTTTCTTAAGCTGAGCGCATGGCAGGGAAGACAGTGGGGTGAGAAGCTGGTCCCGTTTGGGCTTCAGGAAAATTATCGAAGTCTGAATCCATATGCGATCTGCCCATGCTCCCTTTACTTCCCTCCCCCCAATCCTTGTCCACTGTAAAAACATGGGAATATTCATAAGTGTTTGCAGTAAGCAAGGTACACTTCACAAGGCCAAAGGCTTGCTTTCCACCCAGCTCATTTGAATTCCTTCACATTCTTGTGTTTTTCATTGGAATTCCTTTCAGGAAAGGCCTGATTCTTTTATTTGTTCAGACCATGACCCATGGAAAATATCCTGGCCTCCCAAAGTTGTACCAGTGAGAAGTATTAATACTCTTCATTTGAAAGCCTCATTACCTCCCACTCCGCTGTATTTCTTTAGAGAAATACCTTCCAGTAGCCAAAGCTAGGGTTGCTTTAAATATGATTCACTCTGCCCCATACACACATACCCATGGCCCTCAGCTGGAGAAAGAAGGTTGGATTTGGAGCCAGAGGCCCTGGGTTCAAATCATTGTTCTGCCTCTTATTATACCTGTGTGATCCTGGACAGGTCACTGTCATTGGACAACCTTTACTCTTGGCTCTCCACCCAAGATTTGGTTAGAGGTCCAGATGGTGGAGATTCAGAAGAGCCTTCTCCTCCACAGCCTGCCAGCTGGGTCTGAAACTATCCCCAAGACCCAGCTCACTCTGGTCTTGCTCCTTGACAGAGGTATTGACTTGTCTTATCTGTCTCCTCCCAGGCAAAAAGCATGATTATGAAAGCCTGGGCTGGCCGAGCCCTGATGAGTGTGTAAAGCTCCGTCGGGTGGAACTCACCACTGTGGCTAGCACCTGGCTCGCAGTCTCTGCCAAAAACATTGAGTGAGTATAACACCGTGACCACCGTCACATTTGGCTGTTCCATTCAGTAGGCCTCAGGGATGGCAGTCCTCACTGGGGGCCACCGGAAGATCCACTGCTTCTGTGATTACTGGCCCAGGGGCACCCATGCACAGATGAACCCAGTGAAGACGCTGCCCCAGAAATCTCCGTTGGTCTCTGGGGGTGATGCTAAGTCCTTTCTCTTATAATCCCTCACAGACTGACCTGAGGTAATAGAAAAACTTCCTTGAATCATGCTGAAGGTCAGATCCTGCCTCGTAGGAAGCACAGAGCTAGGCATTTTTTGCTGACTTAAGGCAGTTGATAGAACAGCAAATACTGTTCCAAAAACTCATGCTCACTGATCTACAAAACGTATTTGATTATATTAATGCTTAGTACGCTGTTTCTAAAGCTAGAAATGTGTCTCTTCATTCATCTAACTGTGTGCAACCACTGTGCTAGGCATGGGGGTTACCAGTCAACAAGCATTAATTAAGTACCTACTGTGTGCCAGACACTGTGCTGACTGCCGGGGCTACAAAGGAAAACAAAAAACCACTGCCTGCCCTCAAAGAGCTTGCGCTTTAATGGTAGAAACACATACGTAAATAGATATGTACAAGATACACATAGCGCGAAGACAAGGAGGCACCAGCAGCTGGAGAGACTAGGAAATGTCTTGAAGGAAATAAGGGGATTGAGAAGGGAATATATTTGGGTTTTCTTGGCAAAGATACTGGAGTGGTTTGCTATTTCCTTCTCCAGCTCATTTATAGATGAGGAAATTGAGGCAGACAGGGTTAAGTTACTTGCCCAGGGTCACACAGCTAGTAAGTATCTGAGGTTGGATTTGAACTCAGAAAGATGAGTCTTCCTGACTCCAGGCTCTGCACTCTATGCAATATAGTGCTCCCTAGCTGCCCCTTATAGTTATGTCACCTGAGGGCAGAAGGATTCCTTCCTTACCTCTTGGTGCCTGGCTCCCTGGAGGCAGGTTCTATGTTGTGACTGAGGGGGAAGGCATCCCCTTGTGATGATCTCCCATTCACCAGCTCCTCTGCAAAGAGGGAAGGGCTGGAAGGAAACAGAACTCATTGAAGACTCCAGTGCTCCATATAGCATGAAAATAAAATTGGGAATCGTCACCAAAGCTGAGAACTCCCCGGCTGCTTTAATTTTCCTCCTAACCTATTCTTGGTGAATCCCTAGCTTCCCTCAAGATAGCTCAAACGCCTCCTCCACATGGAGCCTTTCCCAGTTCCCAGGCTGCTCGTGTTTTTCCCCTAAGGACCTCCCAGCTGCTCTGTGTGTGTCTTGCACCTTCCTGCATATGCGTCATCCCCCACACCACCTCCAATAGAACGCTGGCTCCTCGCGGACTTTGTATCCCCAGTTTAGCACAGTACTTGGTACACAATGGGTGTTTAATCAATGCTTGCTGGTTGATTGGCTGACTGACGCATGCCACCTTGCCCCTAAAGCTCACCACGTGACCTGCTTTGGTTTTCCACGTTTCAGCATCACAGAGCACATAGACTTTGCCACGCAGCTGCAGGAGCCAGCCATGGAGCCCCTCTGCAATAGCAACCTCCCCGCCAGCATGCACACCTTGGACCACCTGCACGGGGTGGCCAACCGAGCCAGCCTGCACTATACGGGCGAGAGCCAGCTAAAAGAGGTGAGCTTGGCATTGGGGGGATGGCAGCTTGGAAGAAAGGTTCAGAGAGCCTTCAGCCTTCCGTCTGAGGCTCCTCATCATGACTACAGGTGGGCAAGAGCCAGCTTGCAAAATTATGTCCTCTTGTCAATCACCTGGCCCAACCTGTCTCTATGAATGTGGACTCCTTTCCATGGCTGGGTAAGTGGGTGGGGAGACAAAGGTAAACAAGACCTAAACTAGCCATCAGCCAAGGAGGTTTTAGAAAAATGGAGATGGCGATGAGCCTGTCTTTGGGCGTTTTTGGTCAAATGGAACCATGGTAACCTGGCCTTGATCAGCCTTACCCAGGACGCCTTAACAGTAAGACTATGGAAAAATTGGTCTGAGTGAATGACAGAAGTATTAATAGTGTGCCCAGCCCTATGCTAAGTCCTGGGGGCACAAGTAGAGAAGTAAGACAGTCATTGCTCCCAAGTTGCGCACATTCTAATGGGGCTCCCACAACAGGGGCCATTTTCCATTGGTCACGTAGCTACTAAGTATCAGAGTCAGGATTTGAATCTGGATTCAAATTGGACCCCAACCTCTGTGTTCTACCATGGTGCCTCCTCACCACCAGCTTCTCCCTTCCAGGATCACAAAGCTTTTGCTTCCTTTTCCCGTTCTCATTCCTCTAACCTGCTGTTTCTCTCTCTCCCCCATTCCAGGTACTACAGAATCTTGGCAAAGACAAGTACCCTCAGCAGTCATTTGAACAAATTGGCACGCGGATTGCCAAAGTTTTGGAAAAGGTGAGTCACCCAGCCAGGAAACTGGGACCATGGCCCCCAGCTGCTAAGTCCCCGCTCACACACACTGTAAAGCAGTCCTTAAAGGGTCTCAGAGCTGAAATGGTGACATCAATTAACTCATCTTGGAATTAAAAAACTTCTTCTCTTTTGAATCTCTAAGATCTTGGATTGCAACTCCTCCCTGGGCAGTTTTTTCTTTTTCCCAGAATGGACACTTGCTATGGGAGGGGGAGAGAAAAAGGTTTTAGGGCTATGGTTCTTAACCCAGAATCTGTGAACTTATTAGGATTTTTAGATAGATAGGTAGATAGATAGATAGATAGATAGATAGATAGATAGATAGATAGATAGATAGATAGATAACTATTTCAATTTAATTAGTTGAGTTTATAATTCTATACATTTCATATTATGCATTTAAAAACATTATTCTGAGGAGAGGGCCATAGGCTTCACCAGAAGGGTCCATGACACATGAAAAAGATGAAGAACCCCTGGCCTGGGGATAGCTTGTACTTGGAGGAGGTTAGGAGACCACCCTTACCCATGGATCCTGCATGAATATTCTGTGTTAGGCAGATGGGAAAGACACACTTTTAAATCTCTTGTTTTCTTCTTGAAATCTTTAACACCGACAGCAGGAAGAGACTGGAGGGTTCCAAGTGCTTTCTGACCCTGCCAGCCTCATCACTGCAGGTAGATAAGGAGCTGTGTTCTGGGTCCTCATAATAAGACCCCACACACACTGCTCTCTATACAGTGGAGGGCTTGGGTGTACTCTGTCAATGAAGTGTGTTTTCCAGGAGATATCAGCTTTTACTAACCATTCCCTTTCAGAACCAGACCTCCTGGGTCCTCTCCAGCATGGCAGCCCTGTACTGGAGAGTCAAAGGACAAGGGAAGAAGGCCATCGATTGTCTGAGGCAGGCTCTCCATTATGCCCCACATCATATGAAAGTGAGTACAGCACATTCTGAAAAGGGCCAGGCCCATTTGGACAACTTTCTGCCTCCTGGTTCTTAAAGTCATTGTGTGTGTGCGTGCATGTGTGTGTGTGTACACGTGCACATACCCGTGCACATGTGCTTGTTTTTCACTTTGTTTGGAATTTCTCTTATTTGCGGGGGAAGGGCACAGGGAAGGTGTTTCCACTTTCCAGGCCTGTGATTTCACCTATAGGAGGAACTCCCTGTGTGTAAAATTCTCTCCACCAGTGCAGTGGAAAAGAGTAATGACTTTGGAGTAAGAAGAGCCAGGTTCAAATCTCACCTTTCTTCCTTCTTCCTGACACAACTTTGGGCAAGCCATTCCCTGTACCTCAGCTTTCTCAACTGAAGAACCTGATGGCCTCTGACCCCTGTGAACTTTAGCCCCTCTTCTGCCTTCCTTGCCCCTCCGGAAGCTGAAATGTGAGAAATGAGCTATTATACTTTTAATACACCCACTGCATTCACAGAGCAGCCAGACAGCTGGTGCATATTCACCGATGGACGGCCCTTCCCTCCTCTGCTCTGAGAAGCTGCTCTGGGTTTCCTCCTTTCCCTGGCCCGTAAGCACCCATCATTATCCGATGCACACACCCCAGAGTCAGTCCTGACGTGGATCCACTTCCATCAGTTAGGAGCAAGATTCTCTTTGTTCATGGAGTCCTTCGTTGGCTTTGAATGACATCACCATAGACAGACAAGGCCTAGCGTGATGAAGGGAACAAGCCGATTCATCATCTGTCATGAGTAGCCCTCTTCTGCCTTTTTCTGTGTGTCTCTTCCAGGGCAGTGCACTGGACTTGGAGAAAGAACCTGGGTTCAAGTCCAACTGCCAGAATATAGTAGCTGTGTGACCCTGAGCAAATTATGTAACCTCTCCAGACCTCAGTTTCCTCATCTGTGAAATGAGAAAGGTTACACTTGGTGGCCTTCTAAGGTTTCTTCCAATGCCGTATCTGTCATCCTGTGACCGTAATACAGCGTCAGGTACACAGCAGTTGTTCTGTTAATACTTACTTAATAGACCAGTGAATATTGGGAACATTACCTGGTATGGTAACCAGGATGAAGCTCATCTGGTTGAATGCAGATAGATAGGGCCAGACTAGATCTGATTTCACTGCTTCCTCATGCCTCGTTCCACATCCAGCAGCCAACACCAACACTCATGAATACAGCGATGTCATCTCAAGGGGAGGAAGACCAAGAATCATACACCACTCCCTTGGCAATCAACAGACATATATTAAGTACCTGCTATGTGCTAGGCACTGAAATACAAAGACCAAAGTGTAGAGCACTTGTTGACCTCTAGGAACATACAGTCTAATGAAGGAGACAGCCACCAGCAAGTGTTACAGTGGAATAAAGATACCAAGTAGTCACATCCAGACAACAGTCTATTTAGCAATGCCTGATGTTGCAGAAACAAATCGAGCAGCCAAGGAACTGGATCATTGGTTTCTACACAGTTAACATAGAATTTGGTGGGGAGAGAGAACCAGGATGTAGGGATTGAGACAGCTGGTTTCTTATTGGCGGAGAAGATCGGGAGACACTGAAGTGAAAGGGGAAGAGGTGCATTCTGTGACACTCATTAAGTTGAGTGACCATGGGGAAGGAGAGTAATCTTGTGCTGCCTCAAAATCAGGTAACTTACAAGCAGCTTGAACAGCTTCAAAATGGATAAAGGCCAAGGAGGTCATTAATGATATTGTTAGTGTAACACATGATATACTACTCTCCACCAAATCTACTTAACACCACCAAATGATGGCAGTTTCTACCTCCACTGAACCACTGTTCTACTAGCACCCCAGTGTGCCCCACTGGGGATGCATCTCGGTAGACCACTTCCTATGTCCTAATATGAACTCTTCCTCATGTCGTGATAGGAACACCTCCCATTGCTTTTCCTAATATCACTTGCTCTCACTCTATTCCTATCAGCCCCACAGTGCCCTAGTCTCTTCAGCTAGTTCCCCCAACCGTTAGACCACAGTGAAATGGATGAGGGACTGCAGGTGATGGTCCCATCTGCCATAATGAATAACTCATATATAAGCCCTGGAGATAGGTGCAGAATGTGACACCTAGAGACGCCTCTGACGGTGGCATCGTTGAGAACTAGCTCAAGATGAAAGTGGTAACCCTGTCATCCTCTCATTCCTCGCTTCTTTCCTCTGTCTACCCAGGATGTACCCCTGATCAGCTTGGCCAACATCTTGCACAATGCCCGGCTCTGGCAGGATGCCATTGTGGTAGCCACCATGGCCGTAGAGATCGCGCCACACTTTGTCGTGAACCATTTTACCCTTGCCAACGTGTACGTGGCCATGGTGAGTAGCAGCAGGGCCATGAGTAGAGGACTTGCCTAACCCATCTCCGGCAGCCCATCTGTTTAGATGCAAAGATTGCTATGTTTCCTTTTGTCCTTCTTGATTATAATGTCTGAACTGAGTCTCATTTTCCTCCTGTGTAAAGGGAAGGGGTGCAGCTAGGTCCCCTGAGAGGTCCCTTCCAGCTCCAATATATGATTCCCAGGATTAGTGACAGGGAAGGGTGACCTTTTGGTCCCTGCCCTTCCTCTAAGCTGCCAGAATCAAGGCAGGGGGCAAAAAGCCTGTTCCTGGGTTGTAGGAGGTAGGTGGGCAGAGGAGCCCTTAACATTTCAAACATAGTTTAGAAGGAAAACCAGCATTTTCTAAATTCGCAAGCATAATTGAGATTCCCACCGAAATAACTCATCTAAGAACCACCAGGTTGGCTTCCAATTTGCCTTGCAGTTGAGAATGCTAGGCATCATGGGTGCTGACACTTGACAGCTAGGATTCCAGGCCACACAAGGCCAATGCTTAGGACTGTGACTCTGTCATTCTTTGGAAGTTCTGAAATTTAAAAGTACTGTCTCCAGCTTTACCTCCTTCAATGACGGCATCTGCCACACTTTTCCCCCTCTGGTGTGGGGGCATGGTTCATCATTTCTTGATGCGACGTGATGCCCTGGCAATAGAAGCTGCCTCTTTCCTTGCAAGCCTCAGAGGTTGGATATGTTTCAGTTACCCTGAGAGGACACTGAAAGAGATTACTGCCACTAGCCACATGGACCTTAGAGACATGGCAGGGGGAATCAGGGGTGGGCTGTTTTTATTTCTCACTTTTGGTCATCTGTCCCTATGCAGGAGGAGTTTGAAAAGGCCATGATGTGGTATGAGTCAACACTAAAACTACAGCCTGAATTTGCACCCGCCAAGAATCGAATCCGGACCATCCAGTGTCATTTACTTATGAAAAAAGAGCGACGTTCTCCTTAATCCTCCTCTTCTCTGTCCCCCTCTCTCACTCTCTTTCTCTCTCTCTCTTCCTCATGCTCTTCTTTTTTTAAAGAAAGAAACCAATCATTGTCCAGTATCTACT
Source organism: Phalanger gymnotis (assembly GCA_028646595.1). Lineage (NCBI taxonomy): Eukaryota > Metazoa > Chordata > Mammalia > Diprotodontia > Phalangeridae > Phalanger > Phalanger gymnotis. The sequence goes on from CM053623.1 coordinate 442,455,386, forward strand.
CTTAATGAGGTGTGTGATGATAAACTGGGGGATTAAGACAGGGGGTTTGGTTTGGTTCTTTTGGTTCCTTTCCCTACTCCTACCCCCTCACCTCCCTGCCTTCCTCTCAGAAAGAAGCATCTTTGGAAACAGTTGTTCCAAACAGAAAATGTAGCTTAAGAAAACTCTGTAAATAACTGAGCTGAGAAACTTCCGGAGATGTCACATCCCTAAACACCTTTCGGGTTTTCTCAGTGGTCCAACCAGCTCCCCCCTTAAGGAGGGCGGTGGGACAGTCCTGACAATTATCTGCTTCCTAATGTAGCATCTGTTGGTGGAAATGCAAAAACCCATCCCTACACCAGATAACAAGAAGCCATGTCCAGCTGTCCATCCATTGGAAATTCATGCTTTTACCCAGTCTTGTCCAATTCATGCTGCTGTGTTACAAGCCCAGAGGTAGTTTGCAGGGGGGGGCCGGGGCGGGCGGGGGGAAAGTGATTTAAAAAACAAAATCTATGAAAAGAAAAAAAACCTTAGGAACATCCAACCTTTTGTAATGTTATTTATGTTGGGGGGTGGGGTGGGAGGGAGGGACTGAGACAAGCAAGATCAGCGATGTACAACATCTGAACCATTTGTATTTTGATCACAAAACACAGGGAAGCCAATAAGTTGAAATCTTACGTAGGAGGTGTTTATACATGTGTTTAAATATACATATATGTACACACATATATACATAGAGATGTACATCTACAGCTATGTATGTGTGTGTGTGTATGTATATTTGCAGACCTGAGTCTCTGTTTTACTGATTTTTTTGTTCACTGTATTACCCATCTCAGAAAAGGGTACAAGTGTAAAATCCCTGTCTCTGAGGCCTTCTGACTTAATGCTACTCCAGGTGAGCTGCCTAGAACTGTTCAAATTTAAATTAAATTAAATTTTCCCTTTGATCTGGAGAGAACCAGAGCCTCCAGAACATGTGAGATCTACAAGGGCACATACTGAGAACAAAAATAAAAGCTGTTTATGAGCAAAATATGGGTCCCTTTGTTGTGGTAGTCTTTTGTTTCTTTTCCTTAAACCCAGATTAATTGGCTACCTACAAGCCCCTGCTTTTAACTCTGAGCTGAATCCACAAGACTTAAAAGATCCTTCTCCTTCTTGCTCACAATCAGAAAGCGAGGGCCAGACCAGACAGTGATCTGGTTCCGTGGTTGACAGACCCATCTGCTGACATAGTTAGCTGGTGAAGACTCCCCTTACCTTTCCCCAACCCCCAATAAGCAGATATGAAGGGTTTTACACATAGTTAACATTCACCCTAAGTCATAAAAGAAGCTGTTCCTGTCTCAGTTCTCCTCCTTCACTGGTCCCCGTAAGCCATTGTGTGGTCACAGAACAGTGGGCCTTTGGTGACGCCCCAGGAAAGGTTAGCACTGGTTGGGTTCTCCCTTGAGGTTGAAGATTCCAGTAAACGCTGAGGTTCTTGGAACACTTCCAACAGACATCAGCCAGCTGGAAGTCTAGAGATCCCTCTTATTTAAGGAATGTTATGAGGTAAGGTCCTGGGTTCTCCCTCTCCTAAGCAACGATCCCACTAGGCCTTAGCAGACAACCTTCTTTCTGGAGTTCCTGCAGTCAAAGAGTTCTTCACCCTGTGGCCTGCCTCGTGATGAGTGGACTTCACTGGGCCGGTCCTTTGGTCAAGAGGCGTTACTTACAGCAGTTCCACACACGTGGTCTTTGCAGCTTGCTGGGGAATGCCAGAGTTGGTGTGGACTTTGAGAAACTGAGTTCCTTCTCTACATGACCAGAGTTAAGCTTCTCATTGCCTCCCAGGTCCCAGACTACTGCTTTAGCCTTTTTGAAAATTAAATTGTATTTTTTTCAATCAATGAAAACCTGCCTTCTTTCCCTCCCACCATCCTCTCCTTCCCCCATTAAGGGAAGAAAGAAAACTTGTAAAAACGTGTTACAAATACATATATTTTCCTGCATTGGCCTCATCTGAAACAAATGTCTCCATCTGCTCTTGAGTCCATCGCCTCTCCATCAGAAAGTGGGTGGCATATTTCATCTGGAGTCATGATTGGTTGTACAGCAGAGCCTTCTAACCGGTTTCCTTGTCTCAAGTCTGTCCCCACTCCATCCATCCTCACTCCACTGTCAAAGTCATTTTTTAAACCACATCAACTCTCCTGCTCAGGGAACTCCTCTGGGACCAAATATAACTTCAGTCTGGATGTAAAATTGTTCACAACACAGACCCTTCCATCATGAACTTTGTTGCTTTTCTTAGATTTCCTTCCCTTTGATCACTGGCCCAGTTACACAGGGCTTCTCATAGTTCTGACATGATGCTCCATCTCTTGTTGCTGTACTTTGGACTGGCTGCCACTCACAAGGAGACTTCAAGGAGCCCTTCACCTCCGCCTCTCAGTTTACCCAGACTCGACACAAATCCTGCCTTCAGCAAGAGCCCTTTTTCAATCCTCCCACCTCTTTTGGTGCCTTCCCTGGGATTATTCTCCCTCTACTCTGGCTGGAATATAGCATGTGTACCAGTGCTTAGCACAGTGCCTGGCACATAATGGGTGCCTAATAAATGTTTATTGATTGACCGGTGAGGGAATAGGGGTAATGTGTAATAAGCCTGGAAAGTGTTTGGAGCCAGATTTTTTAAGGGTTCCCACTTAGGGACCACTCTAATTGTTAGGAAATTTTCCCTGACAAGCTTAAATTTGCCTCTGTGGCTTCCATACCCATTGCTCCTAATTCTTCCCTCTTCCCAAAGAGAACACGCTTAACCCCCTCTTCCACAGCTAGCTGCCCAAGTCAATGGAGAGAGTGCTAGATCTGTCATCAAGAAAATCTGAACTCAAATCTTCCCTCAGCTGCTGAGTAGTTGTGTGACCCCGGACAAGTCACCTAACTTCCCTCTGCCTCTTCTCAAATGAGGATGATAATAGCCCAGGGTTGTTGTGAGGAGCAAATGATTTTGCATTTGTAAAGCGCTTTGCAAAGTATAAAGTGCTTTATAAATGCTAGCTATTATTTTTAGGAGAGGGAGGACCACCAAAGTTAATGAGATGTACTTCAGGGTAATTCTCTTTGTGGCTTCACTCACCATCTTTGTGGCTACCCAAGACCAAGACTCCTGCTCAGCCATCATTCCTACACACGTTCTCTCCCTGATAGAATGTAAGATCCTTGAGGGCAGGGTCCCTGGCTTTTGCATGTGTATCCCTAGGGCTTAGTGCAGAGTAAGCTCTTAAAAAGTAAATGCTTTTTAATCCATAGAATCATAAATTTGGAACGAAAAAGAATGTTGGAAGCCATGGAGTCCATTTCCTTTATAGAGAAGGAAGCAGGGTAGCACACTTGGTAGGTATCCAGTGGGAGAATTTACTGGTTTTGATCCCATCTGAGACATTTACTGGCAACGTGACCCCAGACAAGTCACTTAGCCCTGTTTGCCTTAGTTTCCTCATCTGTCAAATGAGCTGGAGAAGGAAATGACAAACTACTTCAGCATCTTTGCAAAGAAAATCTTATATGGTGTCACAAAGAGTCAGGCATGACTGAAAAACAACTGAACACACACACACACACACACACACACACACACACACACACACACTTTACTAGGGTAGGCAATTTCCACTCAATCAGTGACCCAAGTGTTTATTTATCAAATGCCAGTCCTGAACTAGGCACTGTGGAGGGCAAGGAAGTATAAAGATGTGGTCCTTGCCTTTCAACAGTTTCGTTTGAAAGAAGTCATTCAAAGAAAGGGCAGAGGTGGAGATTGAGAGAATGAAGGCCTGAGTCCATCCTTAAATGGTCAGAGGTGGTCCGGGCTGTTCCACAAGGTGTGAGTCCTTGATCCTGACAGGAACCATCAGCCAAAATACAGGGAGATAGCATCTAAGAGACCATGGGAAATGATCTCCATCCCCACCTGAAATGTGGAGAGAGGGATACTGTAGTTATTAATAGCTAAGCTCCCAAATTCTGCCCCGCCACCCACTCAGCCCCACTCCTTGCCCACCTGCCCTCCCAGTTAGCAGAGGCAGTGGTGTCTAGACTGAAATCCTGCAAAGTCTTGCCTTTTCAAGGTTGACAGCCAGCTACTGGACTCCATGCTGGGACACCAGATGTGTCCAAACTTCTCTTCTGTGTTTGGACCCTGAATTCCAAACCCTGACTCTTCATGGAGAACCCTATGCTTTGAATAGACAGCCAAAACAGTCCTATCCCTGAGTTTGGCCAGAGACAGTGTGGCATAGTAGAAAGAAAGGGTGATTTGAATCTCTGCTCTGATACTGTGTCTTGGCAAGACCCATATTCTCTGAGCCTCACTGTCCTTCTCTGTGAAATGGGAGTGATTACACATGCACCACCTATATCATGGGTTTGCAGGAAGGAAAGGGCTATGCCAAGCACTATTTCAATATGAGCTGGGTTTTTTTGCCCACCCTACATCATAAACAAACACTTTTATAGTGGTCCTGGTTTCCAGAGCACCAGGACCCTTAATTGTCAATCAAAAAAATTATATCAAACACTCTTCTTCATACATTCCTGAAAATACCTAGGAAGATGCCTTTTGACTCTCTGAAAGGAGGCTGAGACCCAGTTCTGGTAGTGGAAGACCCCCCCAAAAAAAGTCTAACCCAAGGCATCAGCAAGATTGCTGAGTTCTATCCCATTGGGAAGGGCCTGGGGTTTTGTGGGTGGGCTTCCTTTTGTACCCTTGTTGCTTGAGCCCCTGTACCTTGAGAGATGGGAGGGTTTGAGAGAGCAGACATCATCAGAATGGTGTGGGCGGCTCTGGGCAAAATTGGCCCTGGCTCATTTTTCAGGGAGAGGCCCATTGCTTTTGAAATCCTGCAGGTGGCATCTGGACCTAAGGCTGAGCATTCGTGGGCTGAGCCTGGGCAGCCCAGGTGGTGATGCCTCTGTTCTGATGAGAACCAACCTTCCTTGAGGAGCAAAGATGAAGAAATAAAGTGCATTGGGTGGGGGGGGGAGGAAGCTGGCAAATGACAAATAGAGAAGCTGACAGGACAGAGGAAGGTCACTTCATTCCTATCTCCAAATGGGAAGTTCTCAACCCTCTCCCCCTTGCCCTCACCCCACCTCACTAGTCCCTCTTGCTCCCTGGGTTCTCTATATCATCCATTCTCTTGGGAAAGTGTCCTTTCATCCTGCAGCTGAAAAAGACTTGGCATTTAAAGCTCAAGATTATACAATTATAGATTGAGAGATTGAGGGAGCCTCAAAGACCATCTAGTCTACACACACCTATTTTTACAGACAAGAGAACTAATGTCCAGGGAGCTTCTGTGACTTGTTTCAGGTCACAAAGATAGTAAACAGGCTGGATTTGAACCCAGGACTCCAGTGTCCTCTCCACTGTATGACCTTGCCTCTTAAGAAGCTATGTGAATTGCCCAGGGTCACCCAGAGTATGTGTCAGACACATGGATCTCTGGAAGTAGAGCATTTGCTGAACTCTATTTCCCCTGAGGGCAGCTGAGCATCCTCACTGTAGCACATGTGCGAATCTGCACTTTTTGTACTTTGGAAGAGGGAAGAATGGTCCTCTCATCCTTGAAAACCCAACCTGGTGACCCTAGGATCACAGATTTAGAGGTCAAAGGGATTTCAGAAGCCATAAAGTTCACCTCCATGCCTCATTTTGCAAACGACGGAAATCAATCACAGAAAGGTTAAGTAGTTTGCCTAGGATCACAGAGGGAGTAAGTAATGAGTACTCTGTCCTCATTGTCCCCAAGGAAGACTAGCTACAGGATTCATGGGATACTCTTGAGGAATTGGGTTGTTTCTTCTCTAATGCGACTTCATGTATCCAGCCCCACTTCAGCGTATCCAGCCCTTCACACACGCACACTGTTCACCACTAGCCAATTAGCTTTTACAAAGAGATATTTACTTTAAAGATAAAGATATAGGACAACAGAAATACTCCTTTCCCCAGCATCTGAGGGGCCCACTCTCTCCTACACCATCTAGATCTGTGGGAAGAGTAGGCTCAGATTTAAGTTTCTACATAGCATTGGTTCCACCTAATTCATGTCCAAATGCTCCATCTCAGCCAGATTAGACCATGACTCAGTTATCACTGGGCCGGGTGCCCAAGGTTACTGGGCTGGATGCAAAATATGGACTCCTGGGCCTCAGATGGCTCATTCTCCTGTCCTTTCACACACACACACACGCGCGCGCGCATACCACAGTTGTAGCCTCCAATTTCCTCCACCTAAAGCGAAAACAAATGCCAAAGAAAAGAAGCAAGCCCTATATTCATGGGGCCACAGAAGGAGGAAGCACAAGACCTTTGTCCTTATAGCATTGTCAGGTTGGCAGAGGTCACATAAAGAAGGTCAAATCATAAAGAGAAGATTAACAATTATACCTCTGGTTCTGGCTCCTCAACTGCAGTCCATCAAAGAGGGTGCTCTTCACCGCATGGTAAATGGACTGCATCCACTTCCAGAACATCTGTCTACACCTGCACTCGAGTGTCTCCAAGGTTACACATCATCACCAGGCTTCCCAGTCTCTTACACATTCTATCAGTGGCTCTCTGCTCATGCTTATAAAGACTGGACTCAATGGCTAGTCCCTATTACAAGTTTATGAGACAGGATTTGAACTCAGATCTTCCTAACTCCAAGTCTAGCCCTCTATCCCCTATGCCACCTAGACACTTTCATTCAGATTGCAATTTAAAATTTTGGGTTCCTAGGATACATGGGAAGCTAAGGTGGTACAGTGGATAGCATTCAGCTTTAGAGTCAGGAAATCTCATCTTCCTGAGTTCAAATTTGACTTCAGACATTTACTAGCTGGGTGACCTTGGGGAAGTTATTTAATCCTGTTTGCCTCAGTTTCCTCATTTGTAAAAATAAGGTTTGCTATTGCAAGCTACTCCAGTATCTTTGTCCAGAAAACCCCAAATGGGTCACGAAGAGTCAGACATGAATGAAAATGACTGAACAACCACAAAATCCACAATCATTATAATCAGGAGTGGAAACTGATCTCAGGTCTTCCTGATTTTGAGGTCAGCTGAAGAAATGGTGCCATTGTTATAATAAATATCTGGCCTTCCAACTTGATGACTCAGAAGGGAAATCTCATTGAAAAGGTTTAAGTTTGTTTACAAATTCAGTCTCTCTATGTAGACTCTAAGCCCTAGGAAGGCAGGGACCTTGTTTAGCCTAAAGATCTTAAAGACCTAGGAGGACCTCCAGATCTGTCTTCCAGCATTTGAAGTGGTCCAAGTATTAGCTTCATTCTCTCTGGCCCCAGAGGGAAGAACTTTAAAAAATAGGAGTGCAAAGCACAAAGGGGCAGGCTTGGGTTTCATATCAAGAAGTGCTTTTCCTAATGGCTGGAGCTGTCCAACACTAGACATGCTGCCTCCAGAAAGAAAGCCTCACCCCAGCCTTAGCCCCACTCCTAAGGGTATACACACAAAGACCTGAACTCAGAGACATTTTAGAGAGTGCCAGTCAGGTATTATTTCAATTAGGTGGCCTTTGTGGTCCTTTGTGGCTCAGAGTTTCCGTGACTGATTTCTACATCTCTAGGTCCTTCCTACCCAGAACTTAGGACTACATTATCACATAGTAGGCATTCAGGAAATGAGATTTGTTGATGGTTTGTTGAATAATAATCTCCAGTTTTCTGGGGCCCCTTTGGACAAGAAGGAAATTTTCACATACAGTTTTGCCAATGCTGTATAATATACTAGTTGCTGCATGGACCCTCTCCCCAGATCCTTGGCATAGTATGTTCTGTGAGATAGGGGCCTCTGTATCTTTGTATCCCCTGCACCTAGCACAGGACTTGAAATATAGCAAACACTTAACAAGTGTCCATTGAGTTGAATCTGTAGGGTCCTTTGGCCAGCTCTTTCAGCAGGTTGAGGTGGGGCAGCAGGATGGCAGAGTGACTTCTCTGAGAGAGGTGGATCAAGAACAACCTCCCCACCTGAAGCTGTTTTTAGGGGTCCAGCATCTTCCCAGGGCTCACACCGCCATGGTGGATGCAGTCATCACTAGGAGAGAACGTTATAATATTAAAAAAGAACCATGTGGCCTCACAGCCACAAGGGGGAGCTAAAAGGACTGGTCTATAAAGAAGCCTGGAACAGAAGACCAGCTCCAGGATGGACAGGACTCGAGTTCACCAGCACCCAGGCAGACACCAACATGGGAAGAGGGTGAGGAGCCCAAGTAGCACCAGCGCTCCCAGAATGTTGTATAATGTCAGAAGGAGAGGGGAGAGGATGCTAATCCAAGGTCGGGGAGCCCAAAGGACTCCCAAAACTCAGCTTCATTTGTCATGGCTTCATAGAATTTAGCCATAGCCTTTGGAGATCTTTAAAGTTGGGGAAACTGAGGCCCAGAGAGTCTCACTGGTAAAAGAGAAGACGTGATAGTTGAGCAATTCTGTCTTCTCCCCTTGGTCTGTGATTCTGAGATGACATCACCTAGGATGCTGATCTGCCTCAGTGGCCAGCCAGGCAGGGGGCAGCAGGTAAACATGGAGAAGCAAGATCACAGCCTCATCCATTTTATTTCAGTTAGAAGATTCAAATCTGGCAGGGGCCAGAGAGATCATCTAGGCCAACCTCCCACATTTTACGGACAATGAGACCGAGGCCCAGAGAGGGGAAGGAATCTACCCAAGGCCGCAGAGTTAAATAGTATTGAAACAAGGACTGCCAATGAGGTGCTCTGATTCAAAATCCTCTTGTCTTTCCACTAGGGCAGGGGAGGCCGCGTAGTCTAATAGAAAGAGCATGGGATGGGGGGTCAGGTCAAAACTCTGGGTTCTACTCCTGGCTTCAATATCAATTATCTGTGTAACCATGGGAACCCAATCCAATCACCAAGCATTGGCTATACCCTTCCAACACAACCTTTAATGACTAGATTGTGCCCAATGTGCTAAGGGGACAAAGACACAAAAACAAGAGAAGAACACAGTCCTTGCCCCCTAGGGCTTAATAATAGTTAACATTTCTAGAGCAAGTTAAGGTTTGCAAAGCACTTTCCACATGGTATTTCATTTGAGCCTCACATCAACCCTGAGAGGTAGGTGCCTTATTATCTCCATTTCACAGATGAAGAAACTGAATGACTCACCCAAGGTCACACAGTTAGGACGTGTCTGAGGCAGGATTTGACTCTAGGTCTTTTTGACTCCGACTCTTCATTACCTAGCTAGCTGCTTACAAATCTTGGGGAGAAACAACATGGACACAGAGAAATCAACATATACAACAAGGCTTTGGGGAGGGATCCCAGATAGGGGGAGAACCAGGAAAGGCTGCTTCTAAGGAGGTGGCATTTAAGTTGAATCTTGAACAGAGCTGGGGCGGTGGGTCTAAGATGCACAGACAAAGAGAGCCACCATTCTAAGTATGGGAAAGATCCTGTGGTATGTGAAGGTGAGGAGGTGACAGATGCAATGTCCTAGCTGGGGAACATCGAGTCGATCAGTTTAACTGGACTAAAGAGTGTATAAAAGGTAGTAATATGTAACAAACCTCAAAAAGAAGATGGAAGCAGAGAGAGAAGGCCCTTCTCCCATTGGTGAGTTTTTCTCAGAACCTCCATTTTGGGGAAGGGCCCAGAGCACCCATCCCCCTTCTCCAGATTTTGCCCCCATGACTCATTTGCCTCTGCCCTACTCCCCTCTAAGCTTCTTCTTTCATTGATGAGTTTCTCCCTGAAACCTCCATTTTGGGGAGGGATCTCAATCAGCCATCCTCATATCCCCCACACTCTTCCATTCTCAGCTCCCCTTTTATGTGACATCTTCCCCCATTAAAATATAAGTCCTTTGAGGGCAGGAACTGTCTTTCTGTTTCTTGTATTTGTATCCCCTCCAACTGGTCAGTTCAAGTTGGGCAATGCTGCTACTATTTTCTCCTCCTCCTCTTTCTTCTTTCTCCTCCTCCTCCTCCTCTTCTCCCTCTGGCCACATGGGGAGTGACACTCTTACTTGTGGGCACTGTCTCCAAAGGAATATAACTTTTGATTGCTTATACTTAATAGGGTATATTGAGGTTTGGGGAGTGGATTTTTTTTCTTCCCTAATTATTTATGCTATCTTTTTTTTTTTCAAAAAACTGGGACAATTAACTTTTGTCTCATGCAGTTTTCATTTATGACTTCTTGAAATGTAGCTCTGAAAAACCAGGCTTTGATAAAGTTCGTTGTGATTCAAATGGAGCTACTTGACTATGCTTGTAAACCCAAATCACTCTGGTTTTCACTGATTGGCCAATAATAGGGCCTAGCCCAAGCCTCACCTGCTCCTAGTTTGGTTTTTGATGGCTCAGAGTGAGTATAAATAGCCAGCTTAAAAAGGCCAAGATCTCCTACTGCATCCTGGGCCATTGCAAGTTGTCTTGACTTCTATCTTGCCACTGGGCCCCAGTGACTCCAGAGAAGAAAGCAAGGCTGATGACTTTGTGCAGCTTTACCTCACTTAAATCCAACTCACTTGCAGGTAAAGACATCACCTTACTGAAGTCATTGGTCCTCTTTCGAGAATGAAGGACAGACAATAACAGCAGCTTCCTTCAAGTCTCAGCTAAAGGCCAAAAACCCTCTCGGTTACCCTTAATCTCAGTGCCTTCCCTCTGTTGATTGTTTTCAATGTATTTTGTCTATATCTTGTTTGTACATAGTCGTTTACATATTGTCTCCCCCTTTAGGCTGCAAACTCCTTGAGGGCAAGTATTATCTTTTGCAGTTGGTACAGTAGACAGACTGCTGGGTCTGGAGTCATGAAGACCTAATTTCGAATCCAGCCCCAGACACTTACTAGCCATCTGACTGTGGGCAAGTCACTTAAGTTCTGTTATTTGTCTCAGTTTCCTCAATGTTAAAATGGGGGTGATAATAGCACCTCCTTCACAGGGTTGTTGTGAGGCTCAAATGAGATGATGGAAAAAGTGCTTAACACAGAGGCTGGCACATAGTAGGTACTTCAGAAACATTGGCCAACTGACTGCTATGAACTTGACAATCTTTAACAAACATGGACATTTCCCTATAGAGAGATGAACAGAAAGAGAACTCCACACAAAACTGTGAACCTCCATTCTACACAGCTTATTTTCTAAGTAAATTTCTCACTTCACGCAGTCATCCTACCCTGTCCCCACCTGCTTCTCCAGTCACCTTCTGATCTTCCTTCAGTAAGGATTCATCTAGGTGCTGCTTCACTCCGGGCTAGGCATCATGCTAAAGTCTGAGGCTACAAATAAAAAAAATTAAAATTAAAAAAAGAAACAGTCCCAACCTCAAGGAGTCCCTCCCTTTCTCTCTCTTACTTCCACTCTCCCACTCTTGGCTGATTCTCCTTCATCGGTCAAAGACTGGGGAGTGAGTCATCAGGCTCTGGGGCTGGCCATGGACTAGAAGAAAACAAATTAGTAAACAAAGTGGGTACCTGTTTACTTAGGGAATGACCAAAGCAACTGTGGCATAAAAATGGAGTGGAATATCTTCAGTCCCTAAGAAATGAGGAACATGAAGAATTCAGAGAAACATGGGAAGACCTGTTTGGACTGATGCCGAGCAAAGAAAGCAGAACCAAGGACTGTAACCACGGCAGTAGGAAAAACAGTAAAACAAGCCTTGCTGGGACAGAATTACTATGAATAGTCTTCACACCGAATGAGAAGTGAAAACATGTATCTCCCATTCTTTCTTGGAAGGAGATAGAAAAGCAGAAAGAATACTTGCTTAGGAGTTTGAGGATCTGAGTTCAAATCCTAGCACTACTATTTATTCCCTGTATGAATCTCAGGCAGGCTACTTGCCTTCTCTGGGCCTCAGTTTCCTTACCTGTAAAATGAGGCAGGGCACCTAGGTGGCGCCATAAAGCCCTGGGTCTGGAGTCAGGAATTCTAATCTCTCTGAGTTCAATTCCAACCTCAGACCCCTACTAATGGTGTGACCCTGGACAAGTCACTTTATCATGTTTGCCTCAGTTTACTCATCTGTAAAATTAGCTGGGGAAGGAAATGACAAACCACTCCAGTATCTCTACCACAAAACTCCCAAATAGGGTCACAGAGAGTCAGGCACAACAAAGGACAGAATGAGGCAGTTGTTAGATAAGCTCTGAAGTCTCTTCCATCCCTAAATCTCTGGTGCTATGAAGGCTGCATACACCAGCAGGCTCATTTAGTTGGTCTGACTTAACTGCTTTTCTTTGTCACTAGGGAAAGAGTGAAAGGGATATATCCAGAAATTACTTCTCTGTGAAAACAAAAAACAATTTTTTTTTGGAGATGGAAATGAAGAAGACTCAGAATGAATCTGACGCTCTCTCTCAGTATGCCAGCCTGGGACGCCTTCCTGAAGGGTAGACTCATCTGCAGGTGATTCCTTACCAAGCCCACCCTCCCCAGCCCTTCTCCTCAAGACTTGTCTTTCAGAATTCATTCTAAAGCCTGGAGGCCCAAGGAGAAGCCTCCGCTTGTGGTTGCTATAGTAACCGTGCCATGATTTCAATGGGCTTCTCACCCTGGATCCCACAGCTCCTCAGCCCTCCCATCTGTAAACCTTCCTCTCCCAGAGTAGAGCAGGAAGGAGCAAATCCACCTTCTCTCAGTGACTACCACTCTCTCCTCAAACCTTTCTGTTTACCACACTTACAGTGCTACCCAGGGCCTTGGAATTCCCAAACCCTGGTGATGGTCAGGGGAGGAATACAAGAAGTAATAACAATATCTGACACACAGAGTCCTTCAAAGTTTGCTGAGCAGATATCTTATTATCTGCAATTTACCAAGAAGGGAAACTGAAGCTCTGGTGGGTTAAACCATGAGCACACTGCTATTGAGTATCTCAGGCAGGATTTGAATTTATGTCTTCATGACCACAGTCTAGTGCTCCTTCCACCCCACCAAGCTGCCTAAAGATTGAGGACTAGTCTGTAAACTCTGGAAACTTCCCCATTTGCAGACCCACACACTTTTATGGGTCCCTGGCACTGCATGTATTAAGCACCTTCTGTATGCTAGGCACTGGGGGTGCAAAGGAAAGTTAAAATGGTCTCTGCCCTCAAGGAACTCACATTTTTAAAAAGGGATATGACAGGCAGATATTTAGGTACATGCAAGATACAGTCATAAGAGTTGAAGGTCATATGAAAAAAGATGGCATTTGAGCCTGTGGACCAGGAAAGACCTCTTACAGAAGGTAGAATTTGAGTTCAGTCTTGAAGAGGGGCCAGGGAAGCTAAGGAGGGAGGTGGGGGAATGCAGAGCATTCTAGGCAGGTGGGACAGCCTGTCAGACGGCCCAGAGAAGGAAAATGGGTTATCTGAAGAACTATAATTAGGCCGGTGTAATTAGATCACCATGTTGTTGTTCGTCCTTTGTTCTGGAAGGAGACTGATGACATCATGGGGTGATGTCTTGACTCGTATGTATGTGAATTGGATCTAAGCGAGGCAGAGTTGCACAAAGTCATCAACCTCACGCTCTCTTCCCTAGTCATCAAAGTCCAATGGTAAGACAAAAGTCAGGATGATTGGCGAGGGCCCGGGATGCAGTGGATGGCCTTGGCATCTTTGATGCCCGACCAAGCCCCAAGAGCTCCACAGCACCTGCTTCAGCCATCTTCATGGCTGTTGGAACAAACTGCCCTCATTGCCTGTTCCACCAGGTAAATCTTCACATCTTCTAAATCACTCATTGGTCACCATCCACCTGGTTTACCCACCTGCTAAGATGGTACCAGGTATGGCCACTGCACGTGCTACAGCTTCTTGGAGCCACAGGTGAGAGTTGGGTGACAAGCAGATACCAAAGGTGGATGAGCAGCCCCGAAAAGGGCTCAGCAAGACCTCACCCTGAGGTGCTAGTCCTCCTGGAACACCCCATACACCCCAGTTAGATCATAGCATTACAGGAAGGGAGAAAGGGAGAAGAAAGCTAGAAAGGTAGGAAGGTGCCAAGTTGTGAAGAGCTTTAAATGGCAAGCAAGAAGTTACATTGGGCCCTGGAGAGACAGGGAGCAACTGAAGATCCTTGAGCAGGAAGGGTGCCGTAGTCATACCTATACTTTAGAAAAATCATACCGGGAACTGAGCAGAGGATGTGTCAAGCAGGCACAGGCTTAAGGTAGGGAGACCAGGTGCCCTTCTCTGCTAAGATCACAGAACTGCCCCCATTATCCTTCAGGCCCTATCACACAGCTCCTTTCCTAAAGAACTTTTCCTTCTCTGCCTTCACCTTAAGAACCCATTTACTCTCTTTAATAGTCCCATATAAGAAAAGTTCAGTGGCTTAGCCTGTTGCTAACCCAGAGCAGCCTACAGATGGGTCTCTGGTCCTGAAAGAGCAGCTCACCTGTTCCCTGGTCCTCGTGCACATACTGGCTACAACACCAAGCCTTCAGCCACATAATGAAGATCTGGGAAGACTGAACCAAGAAAGAGTAGTGCAGTAGAAAGAATATTAGACTAGCCATAAAACTTTGGTGCTAATCCGAATCTGCTACTAGTTATGTGACCTTAGACAAATTGCTTTTCCTTTCTGAGTCTGTCTCTCTCTCTCCCTCCCTCCCTGCCTTTCTGTCTCTGTCTCTCTCTGTCTCTGTCTCTCTCCTCTGTCTCTGTTTCTATCTCCCCCCGCCCCCGCTTTCCCACCCCCGTTGAGAATTTTGTTGCCATCTCTCCTTTGCCCCAACCATATTTGTGTATGTTATCATCATCACCATCCCCCACCTTAGATTTTCAGCTCCTTGAGGGCAGGAACTATATTATATTTCAACTTTGTACTCCCAGTGCCTAGTACAGGACTTTGTACACAGTGGGCACTGTTTGTTGAATTGAATGAGTGTCACCAAACCCAGGAAGTGAGTCAAAAAATGTAAAACAGATGAAGGCATCAGTCAAACTCAGGAGAGGGAAAGAGGGAAGCTGTAAGCCCAGATGAAGCCTCGTTGAACCCTGGACCATTCAGGAAGACCAGGGTTCAAATCTAGCCTCTGATGCAAAGTCACTTTATCTCTCTCTCTCTCTGCCTCAGTTTCCTCAACTAGAAAATGAGGAGCTGGTCTCAGTGGCCTCTAAAGTCCCTTCCAGCTCTCAGTCTATGATGCTATCAAACCAAAGGCAGTTGGTAACAGCATTAAAGGAAATAAATCCAGTCACTAGTGAATGGCTGTTCTTTACCGGAATCCTTCACAAGCCACACCCCTTCCTCATTTGGCTCCTTTAGCACCCCTATGGTAGACTCAGTTTTTCCTTGTTAATCAAAATTCACACTAGAATAGTTGTTTTCCTCATAGCTTTTTCAACTTTCTGGAAGATGAAATTATCTAGATATAAGGCAAGTCAGAAATTTATCCTGTTCTCTGCTGTTAGGAGATCACCCAAGTCTTCAGTTAATGGAACTGTGGAATTGGTTCAACCATCCTGGAAAATAATTGGCACTATACACAAAAATTCACTAAGCCATAAATATACTTTGACCCACATATATTAGGCATATACCCCAAGGAGGTCAAGGACAGACAAAAGGGGACCATATGTCTAAAAATATTTATAGCAGCTCATTTTGTTGTGGCAAAGAACTGGAAACAAAAGAGAGGCTCATCAGCAGGGGAATGGCTGAACAAGCTGTGGTATATGAATGTAACAGAATATCGTCGTGTCATAAGATATGGAGAATCCGGCAGATTCAGAATAATAGCGAAAGTTGAACATACAGGCTAGACACAACTGCCATTGGACCTCAGGATACCCACCCCTTCCTGCTCTGGAACCTAGCCATGTGGTTGTGAACTACCAAGTTCATTGCTAGGAGAGTGGGATCTCTCCTCAATGGACTGGGCTTCCCATTCTCATATTCATTGGCTCATCGACCGGCTCTGGGAACATTTTTATTTTGGGCTCCAGTCTAGGGTTTCCCCAAAAATGGAGAAAGAAAAAGATACTCGATATAAAAATAGGAATTGGATGTAGGACATACGATTTATTCCTACTCAAAGTAAGCTTTATAATAGTTTACATATTTTAGATTATAGCTATGTAATAACATGACGACGACAACAACACACTACCTACAATATTGTGTTTCCATTCCTAGCTTAATAGTTCAGGTCTACATTCTTAATTACTCAAAGCCAGCATGTCCCAAATATTTATGCACCACTTTAAGGTTTGCAAAGCACTTTACAAATATTACCTCATTTTGTCCTGATAGCACCCTGGAAGGTAGATAAATCTCCATTTTACAGAGGAAAACACTGAGGCAGGTAGATTTAATGTTAAGTAGGTTAAGTAATTTTTCTGAGTCATACAGCTAGTAAGTGTTGGAGGCCAGATTTGAGCTCAGATCTTCCCAAACGGTGCTGTTTCCACTGCGCCATCTAGCAAAGGAGCTACGGCACACATTGAGAATGACCAGAACAAAATTTGGTAACTCCCTTGCTACTATTATCACCATCAGCAGGGAGGCCAATATTCTGAGCTTGTTGGAATATAAAGTGTTGAAAACTGCTAATTAGCCACGTTACATTTCACCCCCATTGGCATTGTCTCATCAATCAGCCTAGCTCAGCCTTTCCAGTGGCCTCTCTCCAATTCACCAGCTCCTCCTCTGATGCCAATCCACTTTCCTAGCTGTGCTTGGACTTCGTGACTAAGGGGTTTCCCCCAGCCATCAGCCGCTGATCTTCTTAGGAAGGCCACAGCCTTTATGGCATCACTTTTGATTCTTTGGCCTTTGTCACCATGCCCCCATTCCAGTCCCTTTTCCCCCCCATGCCTTACTTTTCATTTCCCTTTCATTCCTTGTCTTCCCCCATTGGAATAGAAGCTCCTTTGAGGGCAGGAACTGTCTTTATTTTTACTTTTATTTGTACCCCAGTATTTAGTATATTGTCTGCCCCATAGTAAGTTCTCGTTGACTTGACACCATTGGAGTTCTTGTAAGTGCCAAAGGAAAGAATCTCAGACACAGGCTTGCCTAGGCAGGACATACACTCGCCATAGCTCATGGGGGGAGGGGAGGAATAAGCATGTATTAAACACCTACTATATACCAGGCACTATGTTAAACACTTTACAAATAGTTATCTTGTTTGATCCTCACTACAACCCTATAAGGTAGGTGCTCTTATGATCCCCATTTTACAGTTAGAGAAACTGACCTTCAGGGAGTCATTGTACCCCCTTTTGTTCATCATTGATCCTCACCTACCTCAACAGTAAGATGGACGGAATCATCCAATTCACCGAACTACTAAATATGGTTGTAGTGAAGAAATCTTTCTACAGTCAACTGGTGTTAGGACTCTTCTGATGACCTTTTCACCCCAGTCTCATCACACCAAGTCTCCATGCTACCTACAAGATTGTATTTCCATTCCCAGCTTAATAGTTCAGGTTTACGTTCTTAATTACTCAAAGCCAGCATGTCCCAAAGAGAACTTGTGTTCCCTTCCCTGTCCCTGCAACTCAATCTTTTTCCAAAGTTCCCTATAACTGTTGAGGACAGCACCACTGGGGGCTCATGACCTCATTGTCATCCTCACCTTCTCATTCACTCACTCCCCCACCCCATCCAATCCATTGCCAAATCTTGTTGTTTCTCCCTTCACAGAATCCCCTCATTCATTTGGCCATAGCCCAAGCTCAGGCTCTCATCACTTCCCTCTTAGACTGTTGCAATGGCCTTTAACTGATATACCTGCTTCCAGTCTCTCCTCACTCAAAATCCATCATCTACTCAGCTGCCGAAGTGATTTTTCTAAAGCAAAGTTCTGACCGTGTCAACGTTCACTCAATAAGGAGCTCTGTTAGCTCCCTGGGCTGCTAGGTGGCACAGTGGATAGAGCACCAGGCCTGGAGTCAGAAAGATTCATCATACTGAGTTCAAATCCTGCCTCAGACACTTACAAGCTGTATAACCCTAGTCAAGTCACTCAACCTTGTTTGTCTCAGTTTCTTCGTCTGTAAAAAGAGCTGGAGAAGGAAATGGCAGACTACACCAGTATCTTTGCAAAGAAAACCCCAAATGGGGTCACGAAGAGTCAGACACAACTGAACAACATCAGCTCCCTGTTATTTCCAGAATTAAACACGAGCTTCTCCATTTGGTATCTAAAATTCTTTATACGTTCACCCCTCCCAACCCCCCACCCCCTGGTCTTCACCTTCACATTCCATCCAGTTGTCCATCTGGCCCATTTTTCCCATTCCTTTTCCTTTCTTCCTCTTACTTTCTACTTCTTACAGTGAGTACAGTCATCAAAGCAACAGTAACATTGCTTCTAGAAAGCTTATGTTAGTTGACTGGCTGGTATATCAATTCATCATGCCTTTGGCTTCTGAGACAAATTGCCTAGCACTATGCCTCTATGTGGATTATGTTTCTCCATTTGAATGTAAGCTTCCTAAGGTCAGGAACTAGCACTCTCTTTGGTTTTGTATCTTCAATGCTAAGCGCAGTGCCTAGGCCATCCTAAACTCTTAACAGATGAAAGCTATCCCAAGTAGGCTTTAATGGCAAAAAAGACCCTGGTGTAGATAAATGTTTACCACATTGTTACTTGTGACAACAAAGATGTACCCAACCATTGGAGAATGGCTGAACAAATTACAGTGCATTTAATGGAATGGCATTTATAGTGCCATAAGGAATGACAAGTATGAAGAATCCAGAGAAATATGGGAAGACTTGTATAAAGTGATGCAGAGACAAGGAAACCAGAATCAATAAAATAATATTCGCCATAGCTACAACCGTACAAGTACAGTCAACATCAAGAAGCAGCCTAACACAATGGCCAAAATTTCCCCAAATTATCTGAGCTGGAAAGGACCTCAGAGGTCGCCTAGTCCAACTTCTTCATTTCACAGAGGCCAGAGAAGCTAAATGACTTACCTCAAGTCATCTAGGTAATAGATGGCAAAGGAGGGACTTGAAGCCAAATCCTTTGGCTCCAGACCCACAGCATTTTTCCACTTGTTCTCTCAAAGCAAGGGAAGCATCCCTTCTTTCTGTTAACAATCAATCAGCTATTTTCAGTGCAAGTATTTTATAGGTTAACAAGTGTGCCTGTTTATCTGGAAATGTCTGCTGCATCAAAATACATGTGTTGATATATTAAAAAATAATAGTTACATTTAAAAGGAAATGTGAAATATCATCTATGCCCCCAAGGTCTTCCAGTTTCCTGCCCACAACCTTTGCTTCATGAGATAAATAAACACCTCTTTTTAAAATTTTTTAAAATTTATTTTCAATTTAAATACATAAAGCAAAGAAAAAAAGAACATTTCCATCTACATGGCACAACATAAAAGGAGGATCCAATATGAAACCATGAATTTCCATTTTACACTGTTTACTTTTTTAAAAATAAATTATGTAACAAGTATTACACATTGTTTTCAAATCTACCCTGCTTTTCTGTGCTTCCTTCTAAGTTTTCTTTTGTTCTCTGCTATACACTTTTTTTTTTCTCCCTCCCTCTCAATCCCACCCTAGGGAAGGTTACCATTAGATGCAAATATGTACATGTATCTGTGTGTATGTATGCCTGTGTATATATATGTGCGCATGTGTGAGTATATATACATATATGCATATGTTATATATCACATTATTATATATTATATATACATATACGTATATGTATGTGTGTATAAACCATACTATACATACTTCTATTTATCAGTTCTTTCTCTGGAGGTGGAGGCCCTTCATAAGGTCTTTGTATAAACACCTCTTCTTAAAAAATCTTTTTTGAATAGTGATTGAAGACCACAATAAGTATTTGATTGATTAAAGTTTCCTTTCTTTTTCTGGTAGAACTAAAAGGCCCTTAGGGAGGAGATTGCTTTCATTTTGGCCTGTCTGTCCCCAACACCAAACAGTGTCTGTCACATAGTAGGTGCTTAAGAAATACTTGTTGAATTAGATTAAATTGAATTCCAGTTTCTTCTGTAGGAAACACCTCCTCTGCAGCACTCACCCCAATTAGGACTATCTTCTACCCCATCACTTCTCTGGACACTTGTTACAGCCTCCTAAGTGGTGTCCCTGTCTCAAGTCTCTCCCAGCTCCAGTCTCCCCTCCACTTAGCTGCCAACGTGATTTTTTCTATACCAAAGGTAAGTCTGACCATATCAGTCCTCTGGCTCAGTGAACTCCAATGGCTCCCTATAACACCCAAGATCAAATATTAGTTTCTCTATGTGGCATTTAAAGCTCCCCAACTCCCACCCATTTCCAGTCTTCTTATATCTAACTGCCCTCTATACACACTATGTTCCAACACTGGTCTATCTGTAGTTTCTCTGACGGGACACTCCCTCTCTCCCATCTCTATGTTTTTACTCTAGTTATCTCCTATGCCTGGAATGCAGAGGCCCCTTGCTGCCACCTTTTAGTTACCTTGGTTTCCTTTAAGACTTATCTCAAAGCCAGTCTTGTGCAGGAGGCCTTCCCAGACCCCTCCAGCTACTAATACTTCCCCCTCTCAGAGCCTTCCATCTATTATACATATATACACACACATACATATGTAATATATGTATATATCTGGAATATTTCGTATTACCTAATCATTTACGTGTTCTCTCCCCCAACAGAATGTGAGTCTCTTGAGGGCAGGGATTGCCCTTTTTCACTGCAGTAGACTTTTTGGGAACAGTTATTACATATTATCTCCGCCCGCATTCTGATCTAATATATATAATAAGCTATGTAAGATGATCTGGGAACCTGAAAGCACCATATTGTTAGCTATTAAAATTACTGCTAGTAGTATGATGACGAAGACGATGATGACAGTGACAACAATGGCAATGTCGACGGTGATGATGATGATGACGACGGTGATGATGATGATGACGACGGTGATGATGATGATGATGGTGATGATGATGATGATGACGGTGATGATGGTGATGATGATGATGATGACGGTGATGATGATGATGATGGTGATGATGGTGATGATGATGACGGTGATGATGATGATGATGATGATGGTGATGATGATGACGGTCATGATGGGGATGATGATTTGATGTCACCTGCCTTAAATGATGGCATTTTCCAGGTTCCCAAAGAGGTACCTGGAGCAGAAGATACTTGGAGACAAGTGGTCAAACCCTCTACCTCTGGTGAGAATTTCCTAAGCAATAAAGGGTCTCTCCTAGAGGAAGGAGAGCCTGCAGTAAGAGCACAGGGCCTGCTAAGGAGGACACCCTTCATCTCATTCAGAACCTCAGTGTCTGCAGAGGAATGGATTCAAACCATGAGACAAGGAAGTACCAAGTGGTCACTATACACCATCTTCCTAGGAATGCAGCTGGTTGGTATACCGGTAGACTACTCTGTCTCTTGACCACTTATGACCATAGACTCATAATCTAGAGCTGGAAAGGACCTTGTAAGTCATTTATTCTATCAACTTCATTAGACAGTTGAGGAAGCTGAAGCCTAGAGAGGTAAAGGAATGTCGTGGGATCATAGAACCACAGATTTGGAACTGAAAAGAGCTATGAGATCATTGAGTCCAAGCCCTTTATTTTACAGATGAGGAAGTTAAGGAGAGGTGATCTGTGTAAGGGCACATGGGTGGTTAAGGAGCAGAGCTGGAATTTGAACCCAGGTCCTCTGACTCAAAATCCAACTCTCTTTCCACTCCATCACACTGTCTCAGGGGTAACTCAATCCAAGTCCATGTTTTCCTGGGACATCAACACGTTGAAGTTGGTTGCTGTTTCCTGCATGAAGTTCCTGAGAAGGAATTCCAACGCTGGGCCATTCCATGCCCTACTCTGTTCTTCTGAGCTGGGGCCATAGTTAATGTAGTAGACCTTTCAATTGGGTCCTTCAGTTGAAGAATGCGCCAGTTGTAAATCTCTGAATCTTCCCTGTCCAATAGACTATAAGGCACAGGTAAAAGAGCAAACAAAACTCTTGCTTGAAGGTCAACACATATGTAAAAGTAAAACCTCCAAGTCACTCCTGGTGTCATTATGGACACGTTAAAATGCTGGGTCATGCACTGACTCCACCAAACCTTCTGCTCTAGACTTAGTGTTCCCAGCATGTTCAGCAGCACATAATTATAACGCCCTGGCTATGGGTCTCCTTGAGTATGCCATGGCCTAATCCTGATGAGAAGTAACCTTATCTAGGAAACCATGCACCAACCTATATTGTTTATACCACTTTGGCCAGTGATATTGGCATTCTTATTCTTCACACTGAGTTACTCCATCTCCTAACTCGGGGCTTATGCACAGACCACTCCTCATGCCTAGAATGTTTGCCCTCCTCACCTAGTCCTCCTGGCCTCCCTGGCTTCTTTCAGGACTCAGCTCATATCCTACCTTCTGCAAGAGGCCCTTCCAAGTTCCATTCACTCCTAGTATATACCCTCTGAGATGACTTTCTATTTACACTGTTATCTGTCTTGTATGTACCTAGTAGTTTCATACTGTCTCCCCCTTTAGACAGTGAGCTTCCTGAGGTCAGGGACCATGCCTTTGCCCTTCTTCATATCTCCAGTGTTCAGCCATAGTAAGTGCTTAATAAATGCTTGTTAAACATGGCCACCCAGGAAGCCCTTGGTTGCCAGTTTGCAGACTATATGAAGGGGTCCATCATGTCCTTTTGGCCCTGTCCAGGGACAAGAAATCTCTGCACAGCAGCTCTGAAGGCTTGCTCCAGGGACAACTGTGAGCTGCTAGCCCTCTCCTTTGAATCTAACAGCCATGGGCCTCACATTTCTTATTTATATTTACTAGCATTCAGGGCTATGACAACCTTTGAGCTATGGGCCAGGAGAAAACTCTGCATCAGCTATGGAAGGCTTTGATTTGACCCAATTTTTAAGATACAGAAAGCCTCAACTTCCTTCAGGACTCAGTTCTAATCTCACCTTCTATAAGAAGCCTTTCTCAGTCTCATAGCCCAGGTGCTAATACCTTTCCTCTGAGATTACTTCCAGTTCATCTGGTAGATATCTTGTACATACATAGTTCTTCTCATGTTGTCTCCCCACTTAGAAGGCAGTGATTTATTTTTGCCTTTCTTTGTTAGCATGTTACCTGGCACATGGTAAATGCTTAATTAACGCTTGTTGATTTGACATGTAAGTGCAGTGACCATCAAGAAAGTAGCCCTTCCCTTTCTGTAGGGCCTCAAACAAGCTTCACCTCTGGTGGATCCTACCCTTCCTATATAATCAATCTGCCTCACAGTGCCACTGAAATGCATAGTCTGGGTGGTGCCTCAGGGCATACAGTTCTCTGCTATTCTTTCCAGCATCAACATGGGCACTATAGAGTGTGTGAAGCAATTTGGAAGGACTGACTGGAAACAAAATGTAAAGGGCTTGAAATGCCAGAGAATTTTGTCATTTATCCTAGAGGCAATGGGAGCTTCCTGGGCAGGGGAAGGGCATGGGCAGACCTATGCTTTAGGAATAGCAGTTTGGCAGCAGCATGGAAGTTGGAGAGAAAGACAGGAGACAGGTTGACCGGTTGGTCCCCATCGCTCACCCAACAACCCTGGCCAGTTCGGTCCTCTTCCCCCTCACAGTCTTTCTCTTCCACAGCCATTGTTTGTTGGGAGTGACCTGGGTGAGTCATTCAGCAGAAAGGCAGGGTGGAGTCTAAGGCTGACTAACCAGAGCTTTCATGGGACAGCACACCATGGAAGGGTCTGCCTTGGGGCCATTGGCTCCATTAGCAGCAGACTGGCTTTGGTTTCTCCTGGATGGAAACCCTTTCAGGACCAATCGGTATTACATGAGAGAGGACCTGTAGGAACTTGGAGATCACTTAGTCCAATGAGGAAACTGAGGCCTGGTGGTGAGTGACCAACTCAAGGTCTCCCAGGGGTTACACACTAGACCCAAGATTTTAACCCAGGTCCCCTGTCTCCCAGACCTACAGCTGAACCAAGGACTTAAGATTTCCCCCTCCCAATACCCCACCCTGGGGCTTGATGGTTCCCTGTGCTTTCCTTGGGAAAGAATTGCCTTTCCCTCCTCTAAATATTTTAACATTAAAAAGAAAAGCCAGATCCTGAAATCGAAAACCTATAAAAAACAAAGACATCAGGCAAAATAACAAGGGATAAAAGCTCTCAACCAAGTTGAGCTCTCCTGCCACAGACGAGAACCTGCTCTGACGTCCTTGGGCTCCCCAGAGGGATTAACCCTCTGCTGCCCGAGCAGAGCCGAGTCCCTCTCCTTCCCTCTTTTCTCTCCTCTCTCTCCCTCTCCCTTCAGTCTCCTTCTCCCTCCCTAATTCCAGGGGATGGGAGAAGCAAGGTGGTGGGGCTGCAGTGGGAGGGGGAGTTGTTTGTCTCCAGGCAGGCTATAGATAGATGAATTTATTTCCCTATTTTTGCCAAATCCTCATAAGCATATCCCCACCCCCTCCCAGCCCTTTTGTCTGAGATCTTCCTTCCTCCACCAGAGTCAAAGGAATTTCCCTGATGAAACTGAACCTCAAACCAAGCAGCTTGAGACACATTTGGGGGCCAGGGGTGCAGGAATTGAGGCTACCTGTAGATTTCTCACCAGCTCTTTGCCTTTCCACTAAAGGGGAGCAGAAACTGGGGTCTCCCCCCAAAAAAACCCACTCCTCTGCATAAGCAATGACGTGACAATGTTTACTGTTCTAGAAGGGATAAAGCAATGGGTAAGGGGCCCTTAATGGTTTGATTCACACCCCCTCATCTTCCCTTAGAGCCTCAGAAGTAAATTAGATCAGGAGAAGGGAACAGAAAGGGAAAAAAATGTTTTTGGAGCCTTACATTCTGGTGTTCAGCCTAGGTCTACACTGGCATTCTCAGAACCTGGAATTTTCACCATACCATGGAATTGTTGTGTGTTTTGTTTTTTGGCATTTTTGTTTTGTTTTTCATTTTGTGCTTTGCAGTGACAAGGTTTACCATGAGGATGTGGTGGTGCAGGGGCTCCTGCAATCATGCATCAATGCTGGGCTGGGCTTCATGCAGAAAGCCCTAGGAGGGAGCCAGCCATTCAGTGCCTCCCTGCAGAGCACAGACTAGGAATTCAGTGGCAGGGTCAAATTCAACTGAGGGTGTGGCATGGCATGGGCATTGGGGAAACAAAGATGCCAGCTTATTGCACCTAGCACCCCAGCCACTTGACCTGTGAATTCATTGGTGGGAGGAATTCTGGTGAAGAAACTCTGTCAGTGCAGATTTGCACCTGTTTTACAATTTGAGAGTCTTGCAGAGATGCCCAAGGCCCTAAAGGGTTAAGCAACTTGCTCAAGGTCACATAACTGGTATGTGTCTGATGATCATATGACTTGAATCCAATTATTCCTGACTTCTAGACATACTCATAACCATTACAATGGACCAACAGATCATTAATATATGTTGAATGAATGGATGAATGGATGGATGGATAGATGGAAGGATGGATGCTTGGATGGACGGATGGGTGGATGGATGGATAGGTGGATGGGTGGAGGGATGGATGGATGGGTAGATGGATGGATGGGTAGATGGATGGATGTGTGAATGGATGGATGGATGCTATCCTTAATGCTGATTCTGGCTACCCCATAGGCCTGGTGCGCCCAGTGGCAAGAATGCTTGTCCACCTTTGTCAAGAAGATATGTTCAAACTTCAAATATGGCATCATTGGAGATGTGAGCACCCTGCATAGGAAGACATCTTTCACAAAGGCCTCACTGACACCACAATGATGATGATTGCTTGAGTATAGATCAGAGCCAGACCATTGGACTTGACCTCCTCGTGCAGAAGACACAGATCTGGGCAAGAGATAAAAATGAAAGTTGGGAGCTGTTAGTAGGAGAGGGGCTGTAAATAGCAAACTTGTGTCCTTGTGAGCAAAAACAGAAGCCTGCTGATCTTACCCCAAAAGGTAGAGGTATTGGAGAAGCAGCAAAGGAGTTTCTGGATCAAGCCTTCAGAAGATAGGAGGATGGTTCCTGGGACAACCCTGACTTTCAGAACTAAGTGGCTGGGTTTGAGAAGAAGCAAAGAACAGTCATGGTGTAAAGGAATAAACCCAGAATTTGTCCTCCGCTACACCTGTCAACTAGAAGCTAGAGAGGCCAGCTCCAGTTCTTCTTCCTTTGTGGCTAGGGAGGGGGGCAGCAGGATAAATCCAGGTAACCATGTAGGTTGCTGGAAGAAATAGAACTCACCAGAGGGTGAGCAGTCAGTGCTAAACACCAGATTATCCCTGGTGGAGGGAGGATTCATCATCGAGGAAATCTGACTCCAGCCTACCTTTCCAGAATTTTGGTGCATTATTCTCCTTCATGAAATCTTCATTCTATTCGAGTTTAACTGGCCTTGAATTTGCATGAGCTGCCCCCATACCCTGAATGCACATGCACCTCCATCTCTTAGAATCCTTAGCTTGCTTCATGGTTTAGCTACTTCCTATGGAAAGCCTTTCATGCCAATCCCCAATTAAGGGGACATTGTCCAGGCTGAAAGAGTACAGTGGCTTAAGTGATAACTGCAAAATGACATCCAAAGAGAGAGTGGTCCCACCAAGCCATTCAGAGGCTGAAGGTAGTTGCAGCTGTCCAGTAAAAAGTAAGCCCAGAGAATCCAGCAGATTGACCTGTTCAACAGAGATTTCATTCCCTGAGAGAGTTTAGCATCTAAGCCCAGTGAGGACCTAGTGCGGCAGCCAAGAGATCTGCTTGATCAAAACTAACAGCAGAGTGACCCATCAAGTTCAGCCACTGCGCCCTGTGAGGAGTCAGTCAGCTGAGCAGCAGAATGAATGACTTGTCCATCACCAATACCATACCTTTTGTGAGGCCCCTCTGGAGAAAGAAAGGGGCACTGAGGTTCTGTAATTCCAGAGTGATGAGTTGCTTTAGCTATGCATACTCCCTAATTACTACCATTGAAATTTAAGTTTGAGTTCACTATGCCCTATGGATTCTATGGATATTTGTGGGAGAGAACACCAGTTTTTTGGGGGAAACGCTTTATAATTGCTATTCTTGCTAAGGAACTGAGTCTACTGGCTGATTGTTAAGAGGAAAAAACACTAGTAGGGGCTCATGAGCTACAAAGTAGGAGAACAGTCAAACAGGGTTACCCTCTAGAACAGGGTGGGGAACTTGTGGCCTCGAGGGCACATGTGGCCCTCTAGGTCCTCAAGGGTGGCCCTTTGACTGAATCCAAACTTCACAGAACAAATCCCCTTGTTCTGTAAAACTTGGATTCAGTCAAAGGGCCACCCTTGAGAACCTAGAAGGCCAGCCTGAAGGCCGTATGTTCCCCACCCCTGCTCTATAACCTTTCAAATAGTAGCAACCCTCCTTGAGAGAACCAACCTGCCTGTGCCAGCTTGGATTGGGGCGAACTGTAAACCCACTGCCAGAGTAAGAAAATGAGTCTCAGAGAGATTAAATAATTTGTCTAAAGTTTACGCAAGTGTTAATAGACCTAGGATTCAAACTCAAATCTCCTGACTTAAAATCCAGAGTTATATTCTACAAGACCTTGCAGGGAAACTTTAGGCTGTGTGTGGTCAGGTCAAGGTCAGCTAGAGGGCAATGGAAGACTAAGGAGGGAGACAAATCACAGGCAAAATACTTAAAATCATGGAATGTTACTCTTTCTGGTCCAGCTTCCTGATATAACAAATGAGGACAGTGAGGGCCTTGGAAGTAAGTGACTTTCCTACGATCACATAGCTTAGCAATAATTTTTCCACTAATGTCTCCCACATGGCAGGCCCTGAGGGACTAGTTAAACCAGAGATTGGTGGATAATGTGAATGTGACTCTAGGCAGTAGGGCTTGTTGCGTGTCTGTAACACTGTGACCACATGTTACAAACAACCCCCTTAAGTTTGCCGATCAATCAACCAATGACTGTTTACCTCATTCAAAGTGCAGTATAGAAGCTACAGAGATGGAGAAAAACAGCCCTGCTCTCAAGGAGTTTGGAATCTGGGAGGGGAGACACACACATTCAAATGAGCATGGAAATAAGAATAAATTACTTAAACGAGACAACAATTTGTTGTTGTTTTGGCCCAGGCCTGTGAGACTCATTTACTACTTCCTCCACAACTCAAAGTCTAGTGGGGCTGCCTGATGGGCAAACAAAAGGGAGAAGAATTTGATCTGGGTCTTCTTGACACTGAGGCTGGCTCTCTATTCACCACACCATAATGCCTCTCAAGAAAATAGTCGAAGTTTATATTCAAAGAATAGATATTTTCATTGAATTCTTGTACCCAGCCGCCATCTTGGCCATTGGTTACATTGTTATGAATTGCCCCACGCTTTCTGCTATGGTGGAAAGAGCTCATGCTTTTGAGGTAGAGAATCTGGTTTTAAATCTTGGCTCTGCCACTTATGTGATCTTGGCCGAATCACCTCCCCTCGTTGGGCCTCAGTTTCCCCATCTGTTAAATAAGGACTTCGGACTGAATGGCCTCTAAGTTCCTTTCCAGCTCTAATCCTATGCCAAGCTGTCCACAGCAGGGCAAGAAGGTGATCTTGAAGGAGTGACAAATTCTGCTGTTCACCATCTCATTGACATCCTTTAGGGGCTTAGTCATAGACATCCTTCTGACTGCTGGGAGACATTTCACTAAAATAGCTTCTACTCCATGACAGCAGGCTCAAATTCTATCTTAAGGTCCTCAGGACACCCAGAGGTCATGCAGGCCAGGCTCATCCCTACCAACAGCTCAAATCCTCCAAGGTAGCTAACCATCGAGTCTATTCTTCTTAATGGATTATTTATTTAATTTTTTGAGGGGGAAAGGCAGGGCAATTGGGGTTAAGTGACTTGCCCAAGGTCGCTTAGCTAGGGTTGTTTCCTGGTTCTTTTTTTTTTAAATACCATCACATAGCATAGTGCTTGACACTTAGTAGGTGTTTTATAAATGCTTATCAAATTCATGCCATTCTATGATTCAATAGACAGTCTCTGAGACTCAGTGGAAGCAAAAACCATCACTTGGTCCTCAAATGTTGGTTTATCACCAGACTTGTAGTCAAAGACCCTCCGACTCAGTAGGCTCTGACAGAGTTTGCCTTTGAGAACCCAGAGTCACCATGAGAAGGCAGCAAGAGGACTTTAGTAGGGGTGAGTGACACAAAGGAGTATGAAGTTAGCTCCTGCGCTCTGAAAGCTAAAAAACTAGCTGGGAAGACAAATGTGTGATGTCATTTAAAAAAAGTGCAAAGGCCTAGGACTCTTGGGAACCTGAGCTCTAATCCTGGCTCTCCCCTCAACTAGCTGTGTGACCTTGGGCCAGATGTTTCCCTTTCCTAAGACTTAATTCTCTTTCTATAAAATGAAGGGGTTCAACTAGATGAGCCTTAAGGTTCCTTCCAGTTCTATGATCCTAACACACCTGCTCAAAGAAGAGTTATCCAGGATGTCAGATAGTCAACAAGATTTGATTAAAAACCTACTTTTGTTGCTGTTCAGTCATTTCACTTGTGTTCAACTCTTCATGACCCCATTTGAGGTATTCCTGGCAGAGATACTAGAGTGGTTTGCCATTTCCTTCTCCAGCTCATTTTACAGATGAGGAAACTGAAGCAAATAGGGTTAAGTGACATGTTCAGAGTCACATAGCTAATAAGTGTCTGAGGTCACATTTGAACTCAGATCTTCCCGATTCTATCCACTGTGCCACCTACCTACTATGTGCCAGTTAATTGTCGGGGATACAAACTAAGGCAAAATCACAGTTCCTGCCTTGAAGGAGGAAGCATTCTTATGGGAGACACAACTTGCAAATCACTAACTCTGTGGTGTAAATAAAATGCAATTTCATAGGGAAATCACCAGTAGTAAGAGTGGAGGGGAAGGGAAAAGATTAATATGGACTTGGGCATCACGGAAATTCAGAACTAGAAAAAAATCACAAAATCATCAAGTCTAAATTCCTCACTCTCTTCATTTCCAGCATAGTGCCTTTCCACTATCCTAAAAACCTCATGAAGAGAATGGGACTTGGGCTGGACTTGTGAAGCGAACAGATCCATCCATTTTAAAAGACTAGTAGCAGGCCTGTGAAACATACATGGGCTACTACATTCTCTCAAGCCTCTTTGCAAGGCTGACTTAAATGGCCTTCCTTGGAGTCACACTTTGTCATTGATGCAGCTATTACTGAAAGCTCTGAGCTCACGCCTGCTGCTTCTCTCCCTTCACAGAATCTCAGAGCTGAGAGGCACTTCAGAGGACCCCTAGTCCAACCTGTATCTGAAGGAGAACCTGCTCTACAGCATCAGGAAGCATTTCCCAAGTGTCTACTATTTACTTATTTGGTGCCATCTCAATAAAACTATACTTCATAGGCCTAGAAAAAATAATAAAATTCCACTGGAAGAGCAAAAGATAAAGAAATCCTTACGAAATAATGAAAGAAGGCCAAACATTACTGGATCTGGAACTATACTATAAAGCAGTAATTATCAAATCTATTTGAATGTATGATCAACCGACCAATGGCACGTGCCAGGCACTGTGCTAAGTTCTGAGAATACAAAAAAAGGTGAAAGACAATTCCTGCCCTCAAGGAGCTTACTGGGGAAGACAACATGCAAACAAATACATACCAAGCAAGCTATGTCCCGAATAAATAGAAAATAATTAATAGGGAGAAGGTACTAGAATTAAGAGGAGTTGTGGACAGTTTCCTGCAGTTGGGACTCAAAGGAAGCCAGGGGTTGGGAGGTCAATATTCAGAGGAGAAGAGCGAGAGCATTCCAGGCATGGAAAGAATAGGAGGGAGTGTCTTGTTCATGGCACTGCCAAGGAGGCCACAGTCACTGGATCAAAGAGATAGGATGAAGCCAGGTTGTGAAGGGCTTTATGTGCCAGACAGGGGTTTGTAGTTGATCCTGGAGGCAATCGGAAGCCATTGAAGTGGCTTGAGCCAATGGTGAAATAGTCTGGTCTGTGATTTGGAGTATCATTTTGGCAGTTATGCTGAAGATGACCTGGAGACTTCAGTCAATTAGGAGATCCCTGCAATAATCTAATGGAGCGATAAGGAGGATCTGAATTTGAATAGTTGTAGACTAGAGAGAGGAAGATAGAAGCAAGAGATAAAGTGAAAATAAATGGATGAGACTAGATGATTGTTTGGATATGAGAAGAAAGAGAGGAGGTTAAGGATGACTTTGGGGTTGTAAACCAGATGATTGGATGATGGTGGTGCCCCCAATAGAAACAGGGAAGTTAGGATGGGGGGCGGGTTTGGGGAAAACAAGCTCTGTTTCAGATATGTCGAGTTTGAGATGCCTAAGTAGGCAGTAGGCAGCTGGTGATGTGGGATTGAAGCTTAGGAGAGAGACTAGGAATGGATATAAAGGGTGTCCCAACAGGCTTAGCGCAGTTCTAAGCTTTAATAGCTATGGCCTAAAACTGCACCAAGACTTTTGGGACATTCTGTACCTATCTTGGAGTGATTTGCATAGAGATGATAATTGAACTCATGGGAGCTGATGAGATCCCTGAGAGGGAATATAGAGGAAGAAGAGAAGGCCCAAGATGGAACCTTGGGGAATACCCATAATTAGAGGACATGACATGAAGGATGATGCTGCAAAGGAGATTAAGAAGGAGCATTTATAGAAGTTCAAGAAGAGAATATTGCCATGAAGACCCCAAAAAGAGAGAATGATCAACAGTGTCAAGTGTAGCAGAGAGGTCAAGAAACATTAGGACTGGGGAAAAGGATGTTGGAATTGGCAAGGAGGCAGCTAGGAGGCACCATAGTGCATAGAGCCCTGGGCCTAGAGTCAGGAAGACTCATCTTCATGAGTTCGAATCTGGCTTCAGACATTTACTAGCTGTGGGACCTGGGAAGTCACTTAAATCTATTTGCCTCAACAAGTCACTTAACCCTGTTTGCCTTAGTTTTCTCATCTGTAAAATGAGCTGGAGAAGGAAATGGCAAACCACTCTAGTATCTTTGCCCAGAAAATCCCAAATGAGATCACAGAAAATCAGACATGACTGACTTGAGTGAAAAAAAGTAACTTTGGAGTTGAGTGATGACGTCAGAAGCCAAATGTCAAAAGCTTGGGAAGTAAGACAACATGATACAGAAGCTTCGAGTGTGGACATACCTAACACGTGGTTATCATCCAGGCTCCAGTGGAGAAGGGGCCATCCGTCTCCACCAGCTGTCAACCAAAATCTACTCTCAGGATAAGTGAGCTAACCCAGGTAAAGCAAGGCACTCTGAGGGAGAGACAGGAGGCATCATGGGTCAGGCAAGTCAACCCACCACCACCACCTCAACCAACATCCCCCCCTCAGACTCTGATGGGACAGCCAAGGACAGGGGTGGAGAACCTGCGGCCTCGAGGCCACATGCGGCCCTCTAGGTCTCAAGTGCAGCCCTTTAACTGAATCCAAACTTCCCAGAACAAATCCTCTCAATAAAAGTATTTGTTCTGTAAAATTTGGACTCAGTCAAAAGGCCCCACCCAAGGACCTAGAAGACCACATGTGGCCTCGAGGCTGCAGGCTCCCTACCGCTGGCTTAGGACCTTCCATCCAAGAGTCTTGGAAATAGCCATGCCTCCACCCCAGAGTCCAGGGCCATCATCCTGAGTGGAAGCCTTCTTAGCTTCCGGAGAGTAAGGACTATCTTCTCTATTTGCATCCCCAGCCCTCAGCATAGTGCTTTGCTCATCCTAAGTTTAATAAATGCTTTATTCATTAATCTAGCCTTTTCTTGATCTTACCACCTCCTGAAGAAACCCATTCCATTTTTAGACAGCTTTAACTATGGAGATAATTGCTCTTTATATTAAGCCTAAATTTGCCTCTCCAAAGTTCACTTACTGCCCCAAGCTCTTCCCAGTGGGGACCAAGAAGCACACATCAATCCTCCTTCTCTGTGGCAGCCCTTCAAAAAACAGCTATCAGGTCTCTCTACATCTTCACCTCCATTTCCTTCCTCATTCCCAGTTCCTTCAACCTATCTTCACTGTCACCAACTTGAGAGCATCGGCAACCATTCTGATCACCATGGCTATGGGATCTGCTCGAACATAAAATAAAGATCTTCCCCATCTCTGTCTTCTCCCTCTATGCTGAAGGACCCTCTCTTGTGAATTTTCCCCATTGTGTCCTGACTACCCACTCAGTAATATATATCCTTGCCTTGCCTCAAGCAGGTTGAAGGGTGGACTGTAAACTTACACGAATGTCATTGTTGTGTGTGTGTCTTTGTATTCTCAGCACTTAACACAAAGCTTGCTTGTTGAATTGACCTAAGTTGGGATGAGAGGTGTGTGTGTGTGTGTGTGTGTGTGTGTGTGTGTGTGTGTGTGTGTGTGTAGAGGACATACAGCTGGTTTACAGGGCATCTACGTTGCACAGTGGATAGGGCTCCAGGCCCCTGAGTTCAAATTTGGCCTTAGACACTCACCAGCTATGTGACTCTGGACAGGTCACTCAACCCTATTTGCCTCAGTGGCTCATTTCAAGAAAACCCCAAATGGGGTCACGAAGAGTCAGAGAGGCAGAGAGGACTGAACAACAGCCACATACACTGGGCCACCCTTCAGCCTGATCCTAAGAGGGGGCATTCCTAAATGAGACTCCCTCTCCTTAGTTTGATCCTAAGATGGGCACCTGCCCACTGCAGCCCAGGGAATCATTGCCAGGCAAAGTAGTGGGGATTTCTGGATAAGTACTTTTGCTTTACAAAATATTATTCTTTTACACACACACACACACACACACACGCACACACACACACACACACATACACTCCACCTTATCTCAAACCGTGTGTCACTGAAACTACATCCTCAGGGGAGCCTAGCCCCAGACCAGGCCCTTTTCAGTCCAGTTACCAAGGACAGCAACTTCGATTCCAGCCCCTCCCCCCCCCCCCCCCCCCCCCCCCCCCCCCCCCGCTCCAACTAATAGAGCTGAGGGGTATCTCAATATTTACCTAGGGTGTGGCCACTGGCCGGGTGACTGCCTGGGGGAGGGGGCTGAGATGGGGCTTGAGTTCTCTCCTGTCTCCCCCTGAGGTGTTTCCTGTTTGTTTTTCCACAGGTCAGTTCCAAGGTGGTGTGGATGAGTGG
>CM053623.1:442490050-442577987 GCA_028646595.1 Phalanger gymnotis
GGGGGGGGGGGGGGGGGAGATTTCTACAATCTTTCTTCCCCAGCTCCTGTTCTGTTTTTTCTGTTCATTGTAAAAACTGGTGCAAAGAGAAGGGCTGGGTGGAGGTCCTTAATCTCAGTGGTTTCCAGTGATCTGGTCCCCAGGGCATGGACTGGCAGAGGTCAAAGTGGGGGTGGGGGTGGGGAGGGGGTATAGAAAGGAGGAAAAAGAAAGGAGGGCTGGTCTATAGGGGGCAAGAGCTGGGGGCTAAGGGAAATCCCAATTTCCAATAGGTGAATGGGTATGAGAGTGCCAGGCACGAATCTGGAGCGGGGTACCTGGGGGTTGGGAGAGGTGGATATGAGAGTAGGGTCCAACCTTTATTAGGAAACCTGGGGAGGTTTCCTGAGGACCCTGCCCTACCCAGGGCAACAACTGTATCAGAGGGCTAGGCTCCGTAGCAAATTATGGAGGGGGGGAGGAGGAGCCCCTGGCAAAACACGATCGCGTAGGGGGTCAGAGTTGGGGGGCACCAGCTTCAGGCACTTCCCTCGCCTTGTCTGCATCCCGAGAGTCAGGGCGGGGTTCAGATACCTGCATCTATTCAGGAAAATGCGGGGGAGTTCTTGGTGGGGAACCGAGGCTGGGGAAAGGATTTGGGGTGTGGGTGCCCCAGGGAGTGTATTTGCTCCCCCCACCGCAGTGGAAGCATCCAGTCACTGAACCCCGCCCGTTCAGCTCAGCCCAACAGCCCCCACGCAGTCCCCCTGGCTGGGGAGCTGGGGCGGGGGGAGAAGGGAGCGGAATGCAGCAGCGCCGAGAGGGGGCGGGGGGAGCAGGCTCCTACGCAAGCAGCTGCGAGAAGGGGATCCTGGGCGGGGGGCCCGCCCCCTCACGTGCCACCTGTGCTGGGCCTCATGCCGGCCGCGTGACTGCCGGGCTCGGCTGGGGACGCTAGGGCCAGGCAGCCTGGCTTCCACGCGTGGGAGGCAGAGAAAGGGAAGGGCACGAGAGAGCCCGAGGAGGGAGCAGAGAGGGAGGGGAGGAGAGGACTGTGCACGACTGAGCCTCCACACGGGGCGGGGGGCAGTGGGCGCAGAGAGCTGAGCAAACCTCTGATCTGCAACCCCCTTCTCCCTTCAACCATCCCTCCCTCCCCATTGCACCCACCCTCCTCAGAAACCTCCCTCCCCTCTGCACCCCTCTTCCCCTCTGCACCCCGCCCCGTCTCTGAAACCTCCCTCACCTCTGCACCCTTCCTTCCTCTGCACTCCCTTCTCTGAAACCTTCTCTCTCCCCTCAGCACCCCCTTCTCTGAAACCTTCTCTCTCCCCTTTGCACCCCCTCCTTCCTCTACATCCCCTCCTCCCTCTGCACCCCTCTTCTTTGAAACCTCTCTCCCCTCTGCACCCCTCCCTCTTCTCTGCACCCCTTTCTCTGAAACCTCACTCCCCTTTGCAAACCCTCCTTCCCTCTCCCATCCTCTCTCCTTCTTGATCCCTCCTCCTTTTCTGAAACCTTCCCTCTTTTCCCTCCGCTCTTGCACCCCTTTCCTTCACTCTTTATCTCCTTCCCTCCTGTTCTCATCCTCCCTCCTTTCTGAAACCCCATCCCTTGCCTCTGCAACCCCTTTCCCTGTCTACAACCCCCTCAACCTCTTCCCTCCTACAGCCCTCTCCATCTCCTCCCTCCTTTCTGATCCCCCTCCTCTCTGCAGCCCTCCACTCAGCAATTGTCCCACTTTTCTGATGCAATCCTCCCTCTTTCTCTTTACAACTCCCTCCCTGCTGTCTACAATCCTCACCTCCCACCTCCATTCCCAACCCAGCCCAGGCTCCCCGGTTGGCTGTTGCACCCCAACATGTTTATAGCAAGGGTAGAGTGCAGTGAGGCCCCACTCCAACCCTGGAGCTAAGGAAGGTTTCTGAATCCTCAGCGCTGACCCGAAGGTGGGGGCAGAGGAGTTAGAGGGTGGCATGGAGGAGGAGGAAGGTGGCCCGGTAGTAGATAAAAGACTGGGATGAATGGCAAAATTTCCCGTGGGGCAAGAATTAGTGTCATAAATGTAGAACTGGAAAGGACCAAAAGCCATCTAGTCTGACTTTCATTTACAGATGAGGAAACTGAGGCCCTTAGAGGCAGTTCTTTGCCCTTTGGGTGGGGGCTCTGAGGACATGAATTGGAAGAATGGGGCCCCAGGGTCAGGAACCCAAAGACTGCAGCTTCTGTATCAGGAAACATCAGGTGTGGTCATGAGTTCAAATGTAGCCCAAGAGACTCCTGCACTGCAGGGCATTCATTGAAAGGTGAGGTCGCCCTTTCCTAGAGAAGGAAGAGGAAAGCTTGGCACAGTAGGAGGGGTGGCTAATTTAGAGTCTTGATACCTGGGATTACTCTGGGTAGGTCCTTTCTAGTCTGTGAACCTCAGTTTCCACATTTGCAAAATGGGAGTGAGATTGGGCTAGATGGTCTCTGAGGTCTCTTCCAGCTCTTCAGTCCTCCGAAGCAGTGTCAAGTGAGGATTTAAATTGACATCTCAGGCACAGGGATTGTGTGGTTTCCCCACAGTGGGGCTGTCTGGTCAGAAGTTGTGAACAGAGGCCAGAGATCCCCTGAGAGAACCTCCTAGGATTGAACCCCCCTTCACTACTCCCCATTTTTCCACCTTTCTCCCAGGGCCCTTCATGAGGAAGGAGTGGGGATACAATGTAGCGAGAATGCTGAATTTGGTGAGAGGGCTTCTGGGTGCAAACCTTGGCTCTGCTGCTTTGCAGGACTTTCAGCCAGTCACAACCTCTGCCTCCTTCCCTGTAAAAGGAAGATAATCTCTTCTGTCCTCTTCCAATGTTGTAAAGTCTGTAAGCCTTAATGCTAACTCAACCCAGAAGGACCCAATAGATTCCCTTAACCCTAACCCCAGATCCCACCAGGCACCCAGAAGTTGGAGTCAAAGGACCTGCATTCAAATGCTGAACATTGAGTAAGTCTGGAATTTGGGAAGCCACTTCTCTTTAGGCCTCAGTTTCCTCATCTGTGATATGGGGCTGGGGGAGGCAGTAGGTTGGGCTCTCAAGTCCCTTCCAGTGCTAAATCCTATGGAAGATTTAGTGCCCAGCTGTTGGGATGCCCAGGGCCTTTGCCTCTTCACCTTACATTTAACAAGGATCTCTCTTCCCCATGCTTCCAAGGTCTCTATGATAGACCCAGGACTCTCGGCAGAACCAGACAGAAGCTTGGGAAGCGCCAGTTAGCCAAGGAAGAATGGTAAAGAATGAACCAAATTGAATGTCCCTAGGAACAGGACAAAAAATTGCAGCATCTAATAAGCTAGGTTGCTTTGTCCCTAAATGACCCATTCTCTTTTTTCCCCCAAGATGCCAGGTGCTGTGAGGGTGTCATGCCATCTTTGTTGCTGACAGGAGAATTGGGATGGGCAGTGCCACAGCTTTGTTTGCAGTTATTGGGGAGATGGGTCGTCCTGATTTGGGATGAGTGGGACAGCCAGAGCACCATAGAAGTGAGGTAACTCCAGAAAAGCTCGTTGGTGTGTCATTGCCCTTGGGGAGAAGCACCCAGCCGCAACCACCAAGATGGGAGGATTATAGAATTTCAAGCTGGAAGAGACTTCAACCTCTATCTTTCTAGTCTAGCACTCTCAGTTTAGAAGTGAGGAAACTAAGTCTTCAGTGATTTACCCAAAGACATGCAGCTGGTGAGCTGGGAGTAGAACCCAGGTCTGCCAACTAGAGCAGGAGGCCCTCTAGGTCCTCGAGTGCAGCCCTTCGATTGAATCCAAACTTCACAGAACAAAGCCCTTTAATAAAAGGATTTGTTCTGTAACATTTGGACTCAGGCAAAAGGCCGTATGTGGCCTTGAGATTGAAGGTTCCCCACCCCTGAAATAGAGGATGACAAATATTTATTTATCTGCTAGGTGCTGGGTTAGATATTGGGGACAGGAACATCAAAAACAGAAAGTCCTTGCTTAAGGAGCTGCCATTCTCTTGGAATGTAGAAGGCCAGCGTACTTGCTTGCCAGAAGAGCCTCAGAACCCCAAACAGCCCCCTGCCAGTCCCCAGTGCCTCTGGATCACTCAGAAGGAAGCTCCTCTAATATGTCTTTCCTCTGCTCCCAGCTGCAGTAGTCCAAGCTCTGCTACAAAGGAGTTAGGTGCTGGCTAACAGTTCATACAGTTTCATGGCCTTTCTTACCTCGTTAAGCAAAAAGCCACCAATGCAAAGGATGAACAACAAACAAACAAGCAAAAAGCTGAAGGAGAGGAAGCCTCCTTGTTCATCCTTCATTCGAAGAGGACTGATGACATCAGGAGGGCGGTGACTTGACTTGCAAGTGAATTAGATTGAAGTGAGGCAGGGCTGTGCAAAGTCCTCAGCCTCACTCTCCTCCAGGGTCATCAGGGTCCAGTGCAATTGTTGGAAAGAGCCTGGACTGTCTACCAGGTGACTTTGCCCTTGACTTCAGATGGTTTTCAGTGACTTTTCTTGGTGTTAGCCTGGCCAGCTTGGAGACAGGCTTTGTGTCTGTTGCTTTCCAGAGCACGTGCACGATGTCTGGCACTTCATGGAGGGTTGGGTGATTGCTAATCATGCTTGGGAATGAGGAGCAGGTCTCAGGTTGTCATCAGGGATGCCATCCAAGACCTTCCAGATTCTTTAAAGAGCCATTACTGAGACCTTATAGTCAGCAGGGCCCAAGGAACCTCAGGTGTAGGTAACATGGATGCCTCACTTTAGTCCCCAAAAGAATATGTTCAAATACAGACATAAGCCAGAACCAAGACTAGAAGAGGCCTTGACTGATGCAGTCAAGGGTTCTTTTAAAACAGTCTCCAGGAGGCTTGGGGAATATCAAAGTACAGTACAAGAAAACAGGGAGACCACAACGAGACAGTAAAGCAAGCCAGCTTTCGGAGGGGAGATACAAAAGGAACGGCAGTCAGGAAGAATGAGAGAAATAGGCCCACTGGGCCCACAGTGGAATTTGGTATTGTGGAAGGAGTAAGGGTGCCCCTTCTCCCACCAGTAAGGTCTGGTGGATTTTTATTGGGTTCTTATCTTTGTCTGCAAGGATCAGGATTGCGGAGTCTGGACCTGTAGACCAGTGCTGATTCATGCTGCTGGGGAAAGAAAAGGCTCCGAGGGAACTGGCAGCACAGTGGAGATTTAGAATCGCTCTGGCAGGAAGAGACGCTTTGGCCTCTTAACTGCTGATGTTACTGTGACAGGGAGACTCAACTTCTCTGTCAAGGGTTTTGGAATTTCTTTGATTATCAGGTGAGGAAGGCCACTTAATCCTTACGAGGGAAAACCTAATT
Source organism: Phalanger gymnotis (assembly GCA_028646595.1). Lineage (NCBI taxonomy): Eukaryota > Metazoa > Chordata > Mammalia > Diprotodontia > Phalangeridae > Phalanger > Phalanger gymnotis. The sequence goes on from CM053623.1 coordinate 442,495,366, forward strand.
CTTTGTTCATTATAGAAATATCGTCGCTTGGATCTTCTTCAGAGGTGGCCACATCAGACTGTGCAGATGGGTCTCTAAGGGTATCTCTTTTCCCTCTTGCTATCTGCAAGAGATTGAGACATCATCTCGGCCAACGTTCCTGACTACTTTTCCATACCAACGCTAGATAAGCCCCCTTTCCCAGTAGATTAGTAATGCTCAAAGTGCCCTGTAGCAACTTCTGGATGTTTCACAGGCTAGTCACTTGTGGAATTTATATCTATGACCTAACCACATCTGTATTTTCAGCTCTCCTGTAGAATGTAGCCTCCTTGAAGGCAGGGACTGTGTGACATCTGTCTTTGTTTCTCCAGGACTAAGCACAGTGCCTGGCACATAGTAGGTGCCATAGTAGTTCATTCAGTTGTTTCCCCTTTGGGTAATCCCCTTTGGGGTTTTCTTGTCAAAGAGAATGGCACGATTTGCCATTTCCTTCTTCAGCTCGTTTTACAGAGGGGGAAACTGAGGCAAACAGGGTTAAGTGACTTGCTCAGGGTCACACAGCTAGTAAGCATCTGAGGTCACATTTGAACTCAGGTTCTTCAGACTCCAGGCCCAGTGCTTTATCCACGGAGCCACCCAGCAGCCCCAGGAGCTTAATAAATCTGTTCATTGACCAGACTTTATAATTTACTCTGGAGTTTTAAAAAATGAGACCACCTCATTAGTGGCTTACCTTCTGTTGAAGTCTTTTTTGTGATGGCAAGCAGGAACAAATGGTTTATGAGGTGTTTGCTAATGGGGTCTGCAGATAGATAAAGGTCAAGAATCTAGAGTTAGCTGTGCATCCAGAAGTGTTCAGTCACCTCAGATCCAATCTTCAGTTTGCTGTCAGTTCATGAGGTAAGGAATAGTGGGGGAGGAGAGAAAGCAGTTCCTGACAGTATTTTTTTTGTTGTTGTGTCTGGTTCTTTTGGATTCTGTCAAAATGTCAAAAAATGTCAGTTTTGGAAGGGACCTTAGTGGCAGTTTAGTCTGACTTATATCAGAAAGTTCCTACTATGACAATCCAACAAATAGTGATATGGCCTTTCCTTAAAGACCTCCGATGAGAGAGAGCCCCCCACTTCCCTAGGTAGCGCATTCCACCTTGAGATGCTCCCATTGTTAATGAATCCTTCTCGGCATCAAACCTCAACTGGCTTCTTTGCCGCTTTCACCTATGGAATCATCCTAGCTTGGCCCATTTGAGCCAGACAAAACAAGTTTAATCTTTTCTAGAAGGGATCCCCAATGGGACAAAGGGAACTCCAGTCCAGTGAAAAAAGGCAACTGGCTTGTAAGTTAGTTTATAAAATCCCTTGTTCTTCCCCTTCCTGAGTTGTAAAACAGGAATCCCCAAAGTTAGACCCCAAAGCCCAGAGCCAATCCATCTCTCTGAGGCTCTCTTCTCTGGGATGTTTGACATTCAATTAAGTTCAGTTAGCTTGGGTGTCCTTACCATTGCTGGAGATAAGAATTATTTCCATCTTGGCCCCCAACAGCTCACTCCACTTTGCATGCTAACCTCCCCTAAGTTCTTCCCAAATGGACAAGATCTGCCAGGGCCAAGAAAAACATCTGTGATGTCTTAGGCCACAGCAGTAGCCTCCTCCTATGGCCCTTTCTTCTTCTCCATGCTTCCAGGTCAGGAAGAACCAGGCCATTAAAAGAACACCTGCCCTCCCAAAACCCAACCCACTGAGGTATCTGGAGTGATGACGGGGCTGGGAAGTTCTTTCCTGATTCGATCCCAAGCAGGGTACATGGTAAAATCCTGATGGAGGAGGGATATGACAGCCTGAGATGGCCCAGGTGCCTCCCTTCCTCTCAGGGGTTCCATCATAGCTCTGGAATTAAACCCCAAGGGAAGCTGGTAGGACAAACAGGGGGAGCATCTTTTCGAGTGGGAGTGTGTGTGTGTGTGTGTGTGTGTGTGTGTGTGTGTGTGTGTGTGTGTGTGTGTGTGTGTAAAGTACAGTCTTTCCAAGGGATGTTCCCATTTGGTGCACGCGGCAGGCTTTTGTAGGGGAATGTATGTCTGCCTGCAGTTGTAAGCTGAAACATGAATGGGTGTAGCTGTCTGCAGGTGTTTGAATGGCTTGTAGGTTTCTGTGAATGAATGCATTTGTGACGAAAGGTGGATGTGTTTGTAGCCATGGGCAGGTAGCTGACTGGCTGACTGGCTGTAGGTTTCTCGGGGCTGGGGGTGAGGAAGCATCTATTCTGAATGGGGTGTGAGCATACTGGGGAGGCATGGTCATCTCTCCCAAACATCTGCCTTCTTGCTGCCTCTGTGGTGGCACAAGATGTTGGCCACCGTCACTTCTTGTCCGGACACTCAAAAAGGGAAAAGGAGGGTGGAGAGAGTGGGCAAATGTGTGGTCAGTGTGCCTGGGCTCTCCTCCAGTTACCAGGGAGTAGCCCCAGGTAAACTCAAGCATTAGTGTCCTGATCTGGTGCCCAGCCCATCTGTTTGTTCCACAGTCCTCCCACCTCTACCCCTTGAGGCTAGGGGCAATCATTTCCTAGTGTCTCTGAACTGGAGATTTCCCCAACCCCAGCCTCCTCCACTCCAGGGAAGGTAGAAACAAATACATTCCGCTCATGACATCCAACTTGCATGTTAGGAAAAATCTTTTCAGGTCCCCCATCTCTCTTCTAGCTAGATTTCCAGAGATGAAAGTAAAGGGTTTTTTTTTTTCTTTTAGGAAGTACTGAGATTCAGAGCCAATTGGGCGTGTGGGAGGGGGAATCCTTGCTGCAGGTGGGAGGGGAAGAAGGGGGAGGAGAAGGAGAGGGGTAGGGGATGGTCATTTGATCTAAAGTCAAATGCTACCACTTAAAATGCATCAGTGCCTGGCCCTCTGTTCCCTTTCTCTAGCTCTCACCACCTCCCTTGTCTGGGGAAGATGACCTCAGAGCCTTGTCCTAGCACAGAACAACCCTAATTAGCCTTCTCGTTTTCAGTCCCAGCAGAGGCCAAAGGCTGAAGGGGTTACAGACACTAACCTCCTCTCTTCTCTGAAATTCATCCGGGGCAAGACTGCAGCCCACTTGGGGTGAGTGGAGAGTTTTGGCGGGAGAGGAGGCTAGGACACTGGAGAGGGACAACTCTCCGAAAATTAACCTTCCCTTGGAGACATAATCTCTACCCTACTTCCCCCACCCCCATTCTCCCAGTCTCTCCCTTCTCCCCTTCCCATTCCCCTCCTAGTTCGCAGAATTACAGCATCTCAGAGTTGGAACGTTCCTCAGAGACCCTTAAATCCAGAACAATTCCCTCTAGCTCAGTCCTGACACTGGTTTATCTTCAATTAATAGGGGAAATGTACGTATATGTGTTTTCTTCGTATTCTGTGTGTGTGTATATGTGTGTGTAGAAAAGTGATTCTAGTTTGAGCTGGTCCAAATGCAATCTCTTATAATGAAGGCCAGTTTATTGCACATAGTAGGTGCTTAAGGAATATTTGATGAATGAATGCATGTGTTCATGAATGAATGAGTGGAAACCAAATGGAATGGTATAGACTATATTGTGTATGTGAAGAAAGCACCGGATTCTCACTGGAACACCAGCCCAACAAGGAACAAATAAGCAGATTAGAGATTTAATTCCTCCTTCCCTTACCCCCCTGCCCACTAAACTTAATCGCATTTTGGTGGGCTGCTGTGACCTTTCTGCCAAATAAACATGCAGAAAGGAGCATTCCAGCCCTTGTGTTTATGAATGCACTGTCTCTGTAAATCATGAACGCCCTGGTGCATTGTGTTTGTATGAATGGGGGCTGCATGGGCTGGCCAGAAAGACACGTGAGACACGTGGGGTGGAGAATTAGGACTTAAAAAAAATGAATTGAGAAAAAAATTAATGGGAGAGCATGAATGGATGCAAAAATAAACCTCACCCTGCTCCCTTCTCTTCTTTCACCTCCCCTCCCCCATAGCAACAAGGTGCACCTATTTCATTAATAGGAATTCTTCGCCTTCTATAGATAGATCAATTTCTCCTATGTGGTCCCTTGTTCGCCACCTTTCCGTGGACCACACAGCTAAAAACAGAAAGCTAGAACACAAAAGATTCCGCAGTCAGCTCAAGCAGGGGGTTATTTTTAGATCAGAAAAGGAGAAAGGAGGGTGGGGGGAGAGAAGCAGTTCTGGGTTTTGCGATCTAATTTTGTCTTTTTTTTTTTTTTTTATCCCATCACTGGTATTTTCCATGCAATCTGATTTCTATTTGGCTCCTAGAAAAGGAACAGATCTAGGGCTGAAAATTCTGGAGCTTATGGCTGATTCTAGCTAGTAGCCTTTCTTCACCAGGCTCCAACTGAATTAATTTGATACTATTTTTGAAAGTCAGTGTTTCTAAGGGAGACCTAATGACGCACTGACGTCAATGCAGGTCAATAGCACAAACTGCTGGAACCGAGTGTGCTACACAGAACCAGAGCTTGGAGGCTTTTCAAACAGCCCCAACTCTGCAAATATCCCAGCTTTGCGGGGGGGGGGGGGCGGGAATCGAGTATGCTGCAGGCAGAGACCCCTACTCTCTCCCCCATCTGAACCCCAAGAATATTGATGCATGACATTCAAAGGCAAAAAAGTGGGTAAGAGGAATCCAAATAGATCCAATCAGACGCACTGCAGTTCAAAAAAAAATCATACCTGTCAAAGCAACCGTATGTAATCCATGCACACACGCACAGAGGCACACATTTACGTTCTGAATGCAATGCATATCATTAGGGTCTATAAATAGACCCAGAGATGTGTGCATTGCAATTTGGTCCCCAAACAGGGTTTTCAAACGTGGGTGATGAGTTCTTGGGCTCTGATCAGTTACTCAGGAGGTGCCTGAATGTGTGGGGGTGGGTGCGTGGGAGGGGGCTGCCACCTCTCACACACACATACTCTCACTCTCTCTCTCTCTCTCTCTCTCTCCCTCTCTCTCTCTCTCTCTCTCCCTGCCCCCTCCCTCCCTCTCTCCCTCTCCCCTTCTTCCTCTCCCTCTCCCCTCTCCCCCTCCCCTCTCTTTCTCTTTCTTTCTTTCTCCATCTCTTCTCCCCCTCCTCTCCCTCTCTCTTCCCCTCCCTCTTCCCCTCCCCCTCCTTTCTCCCTCTCTCTCTCCAAGTCTGGCACTGAACAACGAACTGTTTTGCCTTGCTCCCGGGAAGAGTGCAGACACATTACGTGAAATCCAGAGCGTTTTGCGTGGTGTATTTAAAACGCTTCACTCACCTCTCCCATCCCCTCACCAGTCTTTCCAAATTTCCCTAGAAATCTGTGTAAGGATTGCGGATGGGAAAACATTTGCAAAAAAAAAGTGAGGAGCCTTTTGCCAAAGGTAGGTTCCACTGTGAACTGTCTGTTGTGTTTGGCTTTTGCAAAGTTTATGGTGTCAGTTGATAAATGTTTGGAGGGGTAGACTTATGTGGCTAGCCATGATCACTGTCTTTCTCATCAAACAAGTGCATTTTACAAATTGTTGGAACAGGTTGTTCTGGGTGTCCTATGTATTTGATTTTTGCAGCGGGGATGTCAATTACAAGACATACTCACAGCTTAAACTGGGAAGGAGAAGCTCCTGTTCCCTTTTCTCTCTACTAGTTTGCCTCCTTGGGAGAGGAAATCTTTAGGGTGGCCACTTTTTACTTTGCCCATATTTTGGATTAGCTCCCAGTCAACAAATAACCTCAGACTTGTAATTATCTTGCACATTAAAATTTAATTCCAAAAAGGCTTAAAGTCAGCAGCATCTGAGCAAAGTGGGGAAAGTTGTTGGGGGGCGGCAGGGAGTGAAAGGGCTAGTTGGGGGAGAGAGCATGAACATGGCATTTCTTGCAGATAATTTTCCCACCATTTGGGGGAAATACTGGTGCCTTAGTGGGTGTAACCAAAATAATACCCACCAATTAACGGTAAAATAAAATTGAGCCCCCTGCCATTACCAGAACAAGAAACTGCTACAGTCCACAACCACCTGTAGAGGGAAATCTTTATGCATGATTTCTTATGGCTGTTTTTAAACGGGAAAAACAGCTTGCATTTGTGACTGGCAAACTTTGCAGCATTAAGGCAAGAGATGCTCTCTCTGCAGGGTGTGGGGGCTAATTTGCAGGGACGGGAGGGGAAAGGGGAGGGGGTGCTGGCTCAGTGCCAAAGTCTTTTCTCAATTGGGGATCTCTGGCGTTTGATCATTGGCATCTTTAGGTTGGAGCCAAAACAGACATATGGATAAAGAAAGGGAAGCTGGGGGGTGGGGTGGGTAGAGAGAGTGGGGAGAAGACAGATTAAGAGTTGTATATAAAGTGAGGGTGGGCCTGGAAGAAAAACCAATCTATGAATAAATCTCTTCTGTCTTTTCCTGCTAATCTTGACTGCAGCTTCACATTGAAAGGTAGTTATGAACAAGAGTTTCTCCTGAGAAGATTAGTTGTAACTGACTTTCACTGGTTTTTCTAAGCTTAGTAAATCTGCCAGGGAGGTTATTGTTGGGGGGGGCAGGGAGTTGTACTTTTGTCACAAAGGGATTTAGGGTGCGGGGGAAGCTTGAACACCTAGTCAGTCATTTAACCACAGAGACTTGAGTTCAAATTACACAGGGGACTCAGAAGGGAATGAGAGGAATTTAAGTGTTTGAACCTTTCATCAGGAGCTTTACCATCAGTAAGAAGGATCCAGCTCCTGATATTATCTTGGACCTAAAGTCAATGGGAATTCCATGTGTCTGAGAGCAAAAAAATTTTTTTTTGATCTAGGGAAACAGGGCATCGAGCTTTGCTGCAGGGTTCTCTCCTGCAACGTCTTCTAGGAAAGCTGAATCACTACCACTCCAAGGAGCAGCTACATCTGGGGGTGGGGGGAAAGCATGATGTCTGTTTGAGAAATGAAGTAATCCAACAGCATAACAGTCATTTGAGGGCACAATCTGAGTGTCTGCTTGCAATGGGGCAGGAAGGAGGTGGGTAGGAAACAGGGAAACTCCTTTTGGTTGGAGATAGACGTTGATACCCAAGACCCCCACTGGTTTCTAGGCTTTGGGAGCTAACGACCAGATTGCTGGGATATGATACGCAGAGGGGGAAGCAGTGGGGATGCTGGATCAGGGAACCTCTCGCACCCTCTTCTATAGCCACATCAGGGTCCTTTACAGCATAGCTTGGGGATGGAGTGGTGCTAAGGAGCAGGTGGCAGCCAGAGGATGAGAGAGGTAAGTGAAGGCCATGGGGAAGACCATGATGTGAGGGTCTGAGGGCTGGAATAATGAAGGCGCCTCAAGCATAGCTAGCCCCAATGTGAAGTGAAGGGCTGGACAAGAAGATTAGGCTAGCAGGCCTAGAACTTTACCTTTGATATGCCAAGTTCATTTATCTCAGGCCCACTAGGAGAGCACTCGGGCCTCAGCTTGAGAAGTGAGCCTCTCTGGTGAGAGTGCAGAGGACTCCCAACATCTCCCTATTCAGCAGGGGGTTAAATCAGGGAGCTAGTCTGACGTCATCTCTCTCTGAGGGGGCTCACTCAAGGGAAAGAGAGACTCAGACTGCTCAGGCCTCTTGCCATGTTTGCTATGTATTCTGCCAGGCTCTTGACCTGTCTGAGGGTCTTTAGGAAGCAATGACATCATTCCTGCAACCCCTCCCAAGGGGAAATTGCTTCTGTTCTCCACTAGGGGCGCCAGGAGAATAAGGGGATTATCTGAGCCATATGATTACCTATACCCATGTCTCATTTGCATTTTTCTGGATTCTAATGTTTCCTGCAAATCCCTCCAACCAAAAACAAACAAACAAAAAACCTCTCACTTACCTTTAGCCATCTTCTCCCCTTCTGCTCCCCCCACCCAATAAACAAAACTCACTGGGTTCCTGTGACCCTGGGACTTGACTTTAAGGAGGTCTGAGAGTTAGATGTATATTTTTTGCTGTCCTTTTCAACCTAGTTTTGAAGGTGCCATCAGTAAAGTTGGGAATACTCATATACTAGACTGAAACCTTGCTACAGGGTCATGGCAAGGGCTGTCCTTCATTCATTCTCATTTCACATGCAAACTGAGAAATAGGTACTTGGGTACATGCATGCATGTAAGCACCCACATGTGTGCATCCTATACATGTATAAGATACACATCCTCATACTCCGAGAGATCTGTGACCTCATCCGTACATATGTGCCTTCTGGCGGCTCAACCCACCCACCCTTGTGCATCTTACATGATTCTTGTCCATGTCTTGCTATAAGTTTGCCATAGGAGGCCCTCTGGAAGAGGTGGAAAACCTTCCTGGCTTTCTGGGCCGCCTGTGGAGCACATGGACTCTCTGTCCAATATTCCTCAATCTCAACATGCTAAAAATGCCTCAATCTCACTGCTATAATCAGGGGCCTGGGCCAGGTGATCTCTGAGGTTTATTTTAGCTCTTGACATTCTGCGATTCTGGACATGGGCTGACAGATCAGCAGCCTCCCACTCTACAAACACACACACACACACACACACACACACACACACACACGTCTTCTTTCAAGGCTGTAGATGGCAGCCACTAATAACATGTAATTTAGAGGCAGAGCGAAGGTACCTTAGTCATGCAACAAGCCTAAGTTTGCCTTGGTTTTTACTCACACAGTTCAGGGCTTTAAGCCTCCTCCCCCTTTTCTTGTCCCATGAGATAGTTGGGGAATCGCTCATCATCCCACTCACTAGGCAAGTGAAGGAAGGTTCAGCTGGGCTCCCAGCACGCATCTGTGGTACAGTAGAAAGAGCACAGGGAGTAGAATCAGAGGTTCTAAGTTTGAATTCTGGCTTTGACCTGTCCTGTGTTATCTTGGCCAACTTATCTGAAGACTCAGACAAGGTGTCCACCAGGGTCTCTGCCAGTTCTCAATCTACCATCTTATAAACTCTTGTTACCTTTGGTAGAGTCGTATTCTTCAATCTCTTTGTGGCAGGGCAGCCTAGAATCCCTTTTTATTTCATAGGAGGTTGGGGGTGGGGGAGTAGGGAAGTAAGAATCCACCAACAACAGTATATCACCAGGGCTTGGTCCTGGCTTTCCCAGCCTTTACAGAGTAAAAACCCTGATCTGAGGAGTCATCAGCTGTTTCATCCCTCAAGCAGCTGTAGTTATCTTTATGGAAGCAGGGAAGAAGTCTGACCTCTGAACTCCAAGGCAGCTAGGTGGTACACTGTATAGGGCACTGGGCCTGGAACCAGAAAGACCCGAGTTCAAATCCAACCTCTGACACTTACCAACTGTGTGACCCTGGACAAGCCACTTAAAAAGCCTCTGCCTACCTCAGTTTCCTGGACTGCAAAATGGGGATAATTAATAAAAGCCTTAATAAAACAAACTTTGGACCAAATGAGATAATATTTGTAAAATACTTTAACACAGTGCTTATCAGATAGTAAGGACTTAATAAATGCTTGTTTCTTTCCTCCCAACACCCCCAAATCTTGCTCCTTTGCATGCTCTCTTCTCTTTTCAGTCGTACTTGGTGAAGGATGGTCCAACTTGTTTCTTGGTGATGATATCACAGATGTGATGGGGGGAGAGGAAGAAGAGAGGAGGAATGGAGGAAAGAGATACCTTTGCCTTATTTTCCAGGACAAATTAACCCAAAGGTTGGAGCCCAGACCTGAGAGAGAGAATCCAAAGTCTATTTTGATCACCAATGTGTTTAACAAAGTGCTCCAACGCCATTACATTCTCCGAGCTTCACTTTTGCCATCTTTCAAACGAAGGGCAAATGAGGGTTACCATCTCCCTACTAACATAATGATCATTTAAAAGAGTCTGACAAAAATTCCTCCTTCTACCCCACTTAAAGCTGCCCAATAGCCCCTGAGATCCAGGATGCCAGTGTCCAAAAGGCTGCTCTACGGGCATTGAATTTAGCTGATGATACGGATGGCAAAAGTCATGAGTTAAAATGTCTTTAAATCCTTAGCTTAGCCCAAGAAAAAGGATGGGAAAAACCCTTCATTCCCTTCATCTCTCTTCCCTCACACCTTTCTCTGCTCCTTTTTTCTCTTATTCAATTTATTTTTCATGACAAATCTTGTGTTTTCCCTTTATTTCTGTCTGGAGTCTTTGAGGCAAGATGAAGGGCCACCAGAGAGATATGAGAGGAAATAGAATTGACTTAAAATGGTGAGGGAAACCTCAGCATTCCTTAAGGATATGTATGGATAGTTTTCTCATCTCAAAAATTAAAGAGTTGGACTAGAATGACCGCTGAAGTCTTTTCCAGGTCTAAATTTCTATCCCATGTAGAAGAGGCATTGTCCCACCATTGGTACCTTTAAGGGGTTTTTTCACCAGTAGTAAGGATAGATTTGGGCTGATCCATCCCTTTGGATGGATCCCATTTGGGATCCTTTGGAACCCATTTGGGACACTCATTTGAGGAATGGCTTGGCACCCAGGAAACAGGAAAGCGCATTGGCCCTCCATTTTTACGAAATGGACACATGGGCTACGGTGGTCAACGATAATGGTAGCTCTGTGATTATTCTGAAAGACCAGTCAATCAGTAAGTATTTATTGAGCACCTGATATTCTCAGGACATACATTCAGATATATGAATCACTGCCCTTTCCCATTTCACTGCTTCCCAGGGATCTCTTTTAACCACAAAGGGAGACATGTTTTCTGCCTGAGCGAGACTGAACTTTGGTGGTCGGTATGTAGTCCCTTCCAGCTATATTGAAAGCACCCCTTCACTCTCTAACATGAGAAGGTTTTTCCCAATGCCATTGTATTTACTGGATTTGAGAATCTTGCCAAGAGAGGAAGAGGCACATCAAAGGGTGGTTATCCTGTTTTTACAATCCCTTCTTAATTCCCTCTTCTCTGGGCCCAGAAGGGTTGTTATTCTAAGCACAGTGGTATAGCATACATAGTAGGCACTTAATAAATACTAATTGAATTTATTTGAATCTCCTCCCATCAAGAAATAGGCCGAGTACTTTGTTCTGAGACTTTTGCTCAGCCCCAGAGGCCAGAGGATTCAGCCCCAGAGGGGACCTTCAGATCCAACCCCCTCATTTTACAGATGAGGAATGAGAGGGAACGACTTGCATATTTACGCAGGTAACAAGTAGCAGAACCGAGATGGAAACCTAAGTGCTGCACTGTTTCCACTGGGTCACATTCTCTAAGAAATTAACTACCTGGGTTTGCCTTTGACCGGAATAAATGCCTTCTAGGCCAGGAAGAGAGGATTCTGGGGGACCTAGTCCTCAGCCTTGCTTCTGAAACAGCCAGCTTAGGCATGGAGTGACCCTTATGGTGGGCATATCTGAGAACTTCAGCTGCCCAGAGCCAAACTGAGTCTTCTGGTACTTTGGCCCAGAGGCTTCAAGATAGCAGGCCATGATGACTGCTGTCTAAGAGGTGTTAGAGACTTCCACAGCCAGTAGTATAGGCACTCTCAGGTGCACTTGTGAATCCCTCACACATCATAAGCAACTTCATGTGCTTCTTTGTGGACAAATAAATAAAATATCCCCTCTCCGTGCCACTTTGTTCTGTGAGATACAGGGAATGGAGAATCCTGGATATGGGCCCCAGGATTGCTGATGATCCTAATTAAATGTTTTTAGATTAATTTTTTTAATGAACAAAAATCTATTTTCTCTTCCACCTCTTCCCCCAAATAAAAAAAAAGAAAAACAGAACCCTTGTAACAAATCTACATAGTCAAACAAAACAAATTCCCACATTGGCCATATCCAAAAAAACCAAGTCCCAATTTACACCTCGAGTCCCTCAGCTCTCCGTCAAGAGGTAGAGAGTATGTTTTATCAGTGGTCCTCTGAAATCATGGTTCATCGATCAGAATTCTTAATTCTTTTGGAATTGTATTTCTTTATAATGTCATTGTCCTATAAGTAATTCTCCTGGTTCTTCTCACTTCCCTTTGCATCATTTCATACAAATTTTCTCTGCAACATCTCTTTCATCATTTTGTAGGGTACAATTGTATTCCATCCCATTCATGCGCCATATTCTGTTCAATTGTCCCCCAATTAATGGGCGCCCCTTGGCTTCCAGTTGTTTACCGCCACAAAAAGAACTGCTGCAAATATTTTTGCGTGTATGTGACCCTCATTAAAATAGTGAAGTGAGTTGTTTATCATTAGTCTGTTGTGCCCTCTGTTATTGTTATTTAGTTATGTCTGACTCTTTGTGACCCATTTTGGGGTTTTATTGGCAGAGATATTGGAGTGGTTTGGCATTCTCTTCTCATTTTACAGATGAGGAAACTGAGGCAAACAGGGTAAAGTGACTTGCTCAGGGTCACACAGCTAGTGAGTGTCTGAGGCCAAATTTAAACTTAGGAAGCTGAGTTGTCCTGACTCCAGGCCCAAGACTCTATGCACTATAGTGCCATTTAGCTACCTTCTTTTACCTTAGTCTAGGCCTTGGTTTTACCAGTCTGCAGACTGGTCTAATTATTGGTCTGATGCTTAGAAGGGAAGGGATGATTCAGTAAGTACTATCATTGCACATGAACACTTGATGCAATTCTGAGGATTCTAGAGCGAGATTAATGGACCCAGTTCCCATGATGGAGGCATTCTCAGGATCTTTGGATGAAAGATCCTATGTAAGTGACAGGCACCACTCTCCAGTGCCACAATACCGAGGACTACTAATACTGCAGGGCTTGCTAAAGTCTTTGAGCAACCGGCTTTTAGGATCATCTGGTAGCTATCATCCTGCTTATGTTTCAGTCCAGACTCATGACAATATAATTTCCTACCTGCTTAGGAGGCACATATAGCCCAGCATTCCCAGCAACACCAATAGATCCTCACCATTGATGAAGATCTTAACCCTTGGGAGATTGGCCTGCCCTTGCTTTTGAGCAGTCTCCACTCCCAATATCCCATTTCTCTGGATGCTGCTCAAGAATTTATTACTCCTCAGAAGGAGTTTGAGGTCAACAGGAATCATTTTCTTGCATTTTTTACCTCTGGGAGAATCTAGGCAGGAAGACCATGTGAACAGATGGAGGGGATTAGGCACTGGGCAAGGTATAAATCCATTCCTACCAGGGACTTAATTGAACCATCAATCCAAAATCAGGGCAGAGAGTACTACTGACTTACTGAGCTCTAGATTTAACCCAAATAGTCATTTTAGAAAAGAGATATCAAAGTGTAGTGGACATGCTGTTCTCAGAACCAAGATGACCTGAGTTCAAGTCCTCTCTCTGACATGTACTGACTGTGTGACCCCATACAAGTCACTCACCCTCTCAGTGCTCTAGGCGGCTATCTATAACTATGAGTCAAAGAGACTATTACTGTTCTCGAGTTGTGTCCAACTCTCCGTGACCCCATTTGGGGTTTTCTCGATAGAGATACTACAGTGGTTTGCCATTTCCTTCTCCAGCTCATTTTACAGAAGAAATTGAGAGAAACAGGAGTAAGGGACTTGCCCAGGGTCACACAGCCAGGAAGTGTCTGAGGCTGGACTCATCTCAGGGAGATGAGTCTTCCTGACTCCAGGCCCAGTGCACTGCACTATGGCACCACCTATAAGGTATAACTGAAAGCTACATCTACCGATGTCAACCTGTATTGGTAGGTTACGTTTATTCATCTAGAACAGGGGTTCTTCATCTACTTTGTGTCATAGACGCCTATGGCAATTGGGCAAAGCCTATGGACTCCCTCTCAGAGGCATGTTTTTAAATACATAAAATAAAGTACATTGGATCACAAAGAAACAAATATATTGATATGCAGTTAACAGATTTTTTTTAAACCAAATTAATGGACCCGAAGATAGGAACCCCTGATTTAGGTAATTTCCTATACCAATGAAATCATAAATCCAATCTCCATCCCTATTGATTTTGGACAAATTAAAAACTAGAAGAACTGTTTTCTTTCCTTGCTTTCTTTTCTTAAAGAGAGTGAAGTATTTTGAACCAAACTCAACTTAGGTATTTTCTTAAATTGTTGAACTGTAACCAGACAATAATATCAGAATATTTTCTGAATTAGTTAATTTGTTTCAGTGCCTATATCTAAAGAAAGGCCATTTAGGATGATGAAATCATAGAGATAGAGCTAGGAGGTACCTCAGAGGCCCACTAGTCCAACTCTTCACTTTATAGATAATCAAAGAGGCCATGGATGTTCAAGTGACTTGCCCAAGGTCACGCAGTTAGTAATCCATGGTCAGAGTCAGATCTTCTCTTTCTAGAATCAGTGTTCTTTTCAGCATACTCTGAAGTAGAGAGAGAGGTCCTAAGGCTTGAAGATGATCTCTCTCCTTTCCCACATGCTGTTGGCATCTAGGGTCTCTAAAGCCCTGTTCTGTTGTACAACATATCTATAAATCAGGTGAAAACTTCCTTAGTTTCTCTCTTTAAATTTACCTCCCTAAACTTACCTCCTTGCTTCCTTCTAGAAAGGTAGAATTTGGGGCCAGGAGCAGTTAAAGTGGACCGGGGCCACAGGAGGGTTTCTTGGAACTTTGGAGGAAAAACTTCTCCCCAGAACTTTGGGCTTTCTTTATATATTCCTTTTCCTCTTCATACCTACTTACGTTCACTTTTGGGATCCAGAAAGGAGGTACAAAAGTATGTGGAATATGCCTATACTCACCTAAAGATGTCCATACGACTTTGGATTCAACCCCTTCTGCCACTTGGACAATCATCTATTTAGAGTTGAAAGGGATTGTCAAAGTCATATATTTCAAACCCTTTGTCTTTTAGATGGGAGGCATTGTGGTGTAGTGGATGGGCCACTGAACTTGGAGTCAGGAAGTCTTGAGTTCAAATCCTGCCTCAGGTACTTACTCATTATGTGACCATAGGCAAATTACTTAGACTTTCTGTGCTTTAGTCTCCTTTTCTGTAAAATGAGGGAGTTAAACATGATAACTTCTAAGGTTTCTTCTAGCCTTGAATTTATGATCTTATGAAAATGAGTCCCGAAAAGTGATTGGCCAGTGTCACCCAGGTAAGACGTGGTACATCTGGGATTCAAACTGAGTTCCTCTGATTTCAAATTCATCAGGCTTTCCACAACTATGCCCCTTTGTTAAAGGTGATGACATCAACTTATTGACTGTTACAAAATGAATAGAGCTTAGTCAAGTCAGTAGAAACCAGGGATGAAGGGGAAGTCACTGAGAAAGTCCATTCTCTCTCCCCACATCCAGAGATGAAAGAGAACTGTGAATGGATCTCACATGAAGAAGGTCCCCACAGTGTACCCTGTCCTCCCAGGGCACAGAGAAATCTGGCCTTGAGCTACAAACCCAAATTCAAGCCATCCAGCCTATCTCTTTCATATGTATCAAAAGCTATTCTCCCAGTGGTATAAAAATTCATTGTGTGAATGTGTGTGCCAGTCAGTTACCCTTTAGATGCCAGCAGTGAGAAGTAAAAGGTGACCTACTCACTCCTTAATGCCTATTTTGTTTGCCTGAGAGACAGATTACTTTTCCCTAGTGGGTCTGTGATTAAAATGGACCCAACAGAAACACCAGCTGTTTTGGATGCAGGGTAACTGGTGGCTCTTTAACAAGGAAGCTATGAGAGTCCCACTGCCCAGATTTGCCTGGCATCTGAAAAACACTCCCACCAAAAATGTACTTCCTAGAGAAGCCAACAGGGAATCAAAAGGCAGTGTGCCCTCTGCTCTCCATGCAGCAAGAAAAAGATTAGGAATCAAAAAGGTTGGGAGTCAAAAGACCTCGGGGTGAGTCTTGGCTATGCTACCTATTACTTTACTGCATGACCATTAGCTATATCACTTACTTAACCTTACTGGACCACAGTATACTCCTTTGTCAAATTAGGTGATTGGATGAGTTGATCCATAAATTCCATAACTTTAGAATTGTAAGAGATGTCATAAGTCAGCTAGCCTAATCCTCTTGGTTTTACACATGAGAAAATCGAGGCCACCCTTAGGCAAGCCTAAGGTCCCAGAGGTCACGAGGATAAGAGTCTGGATTTGAACTCTAGTCCACTGGAGAAAGAAATGGCAAACCACTCTGGCATCTTTGCTGAGAAAACTCCAAATGGGGTCACAAGGAGTCAGATATAACTCAACAACAACAAAGTCAAAGTACTTTGCTTTCTCCTGTCCTGATTTTAGGGAATAAGGGAAGTTTGCTTCTGCAGCTTCCAGGGCCATTTCAACTCTCCTATTCTTTCTCCAAGAGGCAAACTGCTCAGGAGATTCCTCCAACTAGAAAACCAGATTTCCCAATTTTCAAGACAAAGCTGGTGCCACCTGAGAAATCAACCTTTTCTGGCTAGAAGGCTAGATTCTGGATTCACACTGCTTAGAAAATGCCCGCTCTTCTACTATGAAGCAGAGGTTCAGGAATAATCTTGTCTATGAACTCCAGGTTCAGAGCATTTGCGCGAACATATCTGTCTTTCTACGCCAAGAGAGTCATTAACAGTTCCTGGTGTGTGTAGGAAGAGAAATCCCTTTTCTCACCCTCTGTACCCTCAGTCTTTCCAGAGGGAATGCAGAAGGAAAAAGAAACCCCACAATCTTGATGAAGAAGTTGGATCCCAAGCAAGAATCTGTCTCTAAGAGTTGGGTTCAAAAGTCATCTTGAGGGTAGCCTCAATTACTAAAATCCCGCCCTTAGGATTGCCCTCAAGTGTGTGTATGTGTGGGGGGGCGGTGTCCAACCAAATCAAGCTGTCCTGCTCATTAAGACTTAATCAGGAGTTGTCATTTCTTCTCTTAATAAGATGCCAGTGAGAACTTCCACATTCCCTAATGTAGAAAGGTATGGACCATCAATGGTTCCAAATAGAGGTCATTTTCTATAAGCTCATCACATTGATCAGATGAATCTGCTCCCATCAAAATCTAATCTCCCCTTTCCCCCATATAGGCAAATCTAGGCCTTTTTGAATACACTCCAGCCCCAATCAGGAACTTGTCCTTTCTGTATTTTCAGCAACTGTCCAGAAGACCAGAACCCATTCTCAAGCAAGAGATTGTTGCTCTCAGTACATAGGAGTAATCACACACACACACACACACACACATCACTACCACCACCATCAACAACAGACAACTACCACCACTGCCAGCAGCCTTCAAATTCTTGCCCAATATTTCACAACCTTTCGTGGTGCTTTACATATTCTGACAGTATCATTTGTGCTCACATGAGTGACCAAGATCAGGAGTGGTCAGTAGTCATCTGGTTTGACAGATTTTAGGAAGGTTTTGGTTACATGCCTCAGGAAGACAGCAAACTTTTCTGTTTTTATCAGGTTGACAAATATCTACCCCCTCAGCAAGGAGTCACAAACTTGTCTTTTCTCTCTCTGACCCATACTAGATGAGCTCCCTTAAGAGCACCTGTGGGTCTACATCATCATGATGCCTTGGAGTTTAAGCTTCTGGTTCATCATCAGAGGGGCCCAGCTACCTATTCTGAGTTTTATAACTGTTGGCAGAACCTCCTTTCCTCCTCCTCTGGGTCACGTTTTCCACTCTCCAAATTCCTGATACATGTAAGGACCTTGCTCTTCCAATTCAGATCTTATTTCTTCTTTGCTTTCTCACTGAAGCCCTTCCATCTTTAAGAGAAGACTTCATTGTCCCTGATAATTTGGACAGTGAAGAGATGGCTCTTTGCCATCTCTTCCAGGTGGGAGACCAGCCTGCGCTTTAAGCATAGATGACAATTATTCATTATCTATCCCAGATGGAAGAGAATGGGAAAGTATTAAGTTCCTACTATGTACCAGGTACTATATTAAGATCTGGAAATACAAACACAGGCAAGAAAGACACTTTTTGGCCCTCAAGGATCTTATATTCTAATAAAGGAGAGTAATGTCCAGGGAGGAGTATTTTGATAGTATTGATTTGATTATGGTTCTCAGAGCTAGTATAGGAAAGAGGAGGTTCACGAGCGGGGAGGGTACATGTTAGGTACATAGCATAAAGATGACCAGGGAGTAGTATGGTGGCTCTTTGTCCAAGCTACATGTGGCCAGTGTTCACCAATGTTCACCAATCACAAGTCCAGGTCAGAGTAATGTGCCAGAGCACAGGAGAACAGAGATAGCCAGGGATGGTAGTGATGATGATGATGACAATCAGATTGTGAGCACAGATGCAAAATGTGAAGCCAGTGGAAAAGGTATTCCTCTCATTCTGGCTCCTAAGGCTCCCAAATATCAGCCATATTGGGGAAAATATGGAGAGTATTTTAAGAAAAAATGGAGGAGGAGCTGCACCTTGATTGAATGGTTAAGAAATGGGCTCCCACACTGAGCTATTAGGTCAAAAAGGTAAGGGCATGGAGGGGAGCGCCAGGAGGACAACGTGACCCCAATCCCATTGGTTCTTGAATTTTCTGCCTACAAGTGGCCATTTTTTAGTAATTTTTTTATTTTAAACAAATACAAAATGAGAAAAGAAAAATTCCATGTACACAGCAGAACATAAGAAAGGATTCAATATAAAATAGTAAATTTCCATTTCAAGAAAGCCTATAAGATAAATATTACACATTGTTTTCAAAGCTGTCCAGCTTTTCTTTGCCTCCTTGTAGGTTTTCCTTTGTTCTCTGCTGTGCACTTTTTGCTTCATTTCTTCCCCTCCCTCCTCCTACCCCACCCTAAAGAAGGTTACAATATATATACACATATACACGAATATCTATAAACATACACATATTGTACCTATACACTCATACACGCACACACACATATATACATATATATATAATGCATATATATATATTATGCATATATATATATATATATATATATATAAAACAGTACTATGCTTATTTCCAACTGTCATCTGTTTCTCTGAAGGCCGATAGCATTTTTTCCCTACTTAATAGTGCTTTTTTTCTAATTACATGTAAAGATAGTTTTCAACATTAATTTTTGTACGATTTTGAATTCCAAAATTTTCTCCCTTCTTCCCTTCCCTTCTCTCTCCCCAAGACAGCAAACAATCTGATATAGGTTATACATGTACAATCATATTAAACATATTTCCACATTAGCCATGTTGTGAAAGAAGACTCAGAATAGAAGGGGAAAACCATGAGAAAGAAAAAACCAAAAAGTGAAAATGGTATGCTTTGATCTGTATTCAGACTCCATAGTTCTTTCTCTGGATGTGGATAGCGTTTTCCACCATGAGTTGTTTGGCGTTGTCTTGGGTCATTATAATACTGAGAAGAGCTAAGTCGACAGTAGTTGATCGTCACACACTGTGGCTGTTACTGTATACAATGTTCTCCTCTACTCACTTCACTCAGCATTAGTCCATATAAGTCTTGGTGAATTGCAATTCTTCATAGGTCCAAATCTTTCCATGTTTTTCTGAATCAGCCAGATCATCATTTCCTACACCACAGCAATATTCTAACCCAATCACATCCTATCTGAGAGATTGTCATGAAAGTTTTTTTTCCCAATTTTATGCATTAATTCTGTTCTTGACTGCATAGATTTTATTTACATGAGAAAATTTTAATTTAAAGTAATCAAAATTACCCATCTTGCACTTCAATGATGCTCTCAACTTAGAGTTGATGGTCTGGTAATACTGAATCTGCTTCCTTTACATCTTTTTACTCTGGTTTCTTTGAAGTTCCTGACCTTTTGATCTTCCAAATGAACTTTGTTATTGTTTTTTCTAACTCAGTAAGAATATTTTTTAGTAATTTAATTGGTGTGGCATTAAATAGATTAGTTAGGCAAAATTGTCATTTTTTTTATTATATTGGCTTTACCTACCCATGAACAATAAATATCACTTCAATTATTTAAATCTGACTTTATTTGAATAAAAAGTGTTTTATGTTTATATTCATGTGGTTCCTGTGTCTGTTTTGGCAAGTATACTCTCAAGTATTTTATATTGCATAGTTAATTTAAATAGTCTAAAGCAATATTGAATGATATTGCTGACACATAGTGTAGTTTCCCTATTTTTCTCTTTTGATTAAATCTATTTTAGCTTTAACTTTGTCTGAGATCATGATTACAATCCATGTTTTTTTTCTTTCACATAATAAATTTTACTCCTGCCCTTTATTTTATTTTTTTGTGTGTATCTCTCATTTTTATTGGGTTTCCTGAAAGCAACATATTGTTGAATTCAAAATTTTAATCTGCTATCCATTTCTGTTTTATGGGTAAATTCATCCCATTCACATTCTAAGCTATAAGTACTCATGTATTTTCCTCCTTCTATTTTTCCTCACTACCCTTCTCACCGTATCTCTCCTCACTCTTCTACTTTAATTCTACCTGCTTACTAACTTGCCCTCCTATTCCTTAATCTACCTGTTTTTGTCACAAATACCTGAAAGTCTTTCAGTTAGTTAAATGTCCACTCTTTTCCATTCAGGATTATACTTAACTTTTCTGGGGAAGTTAACCTGGGTCATAACTCCAGCTCTTTTGCACTACAAAATATAATATAGAAGGACCCATGATCCTTCAGTGTAGTAGCTGCTAGGTCTTGTGTAATTGTAGCTCCATGATATTTAAATTCTTTTTTGCTTCTAATATTTTCTCCTTAGCCTGGTAGCTTTGAAACTTGGCTATGATATTCCTGTACGTTTCCCTCTTGGGATCTCTTTCCAGTCATGATCAGCAAATATTTTTATTTCTGCTTTGCCTTCTTGTTCTAGAACTTCAGGGAAATTTTCCTTGATAATTTCTTGTAGTATTGTATCAAGATTTTTTTTTATCATAATTTTCAGGTAATCTGACTAGTCTTATGTAACTTTTCCTCAATCTGTTCTCCAAATCAGTTGTTTTCCTGATGAGGTGTTTCACATTCTATTCTATTTTTTTTTCATTTTTTAGATTTTGTTTTATTATTTCTTGGCGTCTTAAAACATCATTAGCTTCCTTTTCTCCAATTCTAGTTTTCAAGGAATTTTCTTCCTTAAGTTTTTGATTCTCTTTCAAGTTGGTTGAATTTCTTTTCATAATTTTCTTGATTTTCTTGGATTGCTCTTTTTTTTCTAATTCTTCCTTGATCTCTCTTATTTGATTTTGAAAGTCCTTTTTTAAATTTTGCCAAGAACCCAGTCTTCTCTAGCCCCATAGTAGCTCTCTATGGTTGGGTTCTTTCTCCTTTGGTCACCCACATTTATTTATTTATTTTTGTTTTATTTTGTTTTTAGCAGCTATTAGTGTAATTAAGTTCTAGTCATGAGGCATGGAGAATGATGCCCCAAACCTCAGGTCCCTTCTTATTAATATTTTCTGAGGTCTGTCCCAGGGTTCAACTTTGGTCTCTCCCTTCCATTCTTAAGCCATGACTGGGGCCTCTAGCCATGCAGTCTGGCAAATGATCTTACTCCCTGTGGTCCCTATAGTGGCTGCAGCTGTCCTCTCTGCCCTGGAACTGAAACCAGGGACTCTGCTCTCCTGCCAAGGCCCATAGCCAATAGGGTCCTTGCCCCTTACTATTGTACTCACCAGGTATGTGCTAACTCCTTCTCCCCACAGCCATAGCCCAGCTCAGTATGTATCTGATCAGCACAGCAGTGCTTGGCATCTCTCAACAACGGAAGGTCCTTCAGTCTTCTCCTACTCAGCTTGCACTGTCTGTGAGATGAAAATTTCTAAGGCTGAGGTGCCTCCCAACCCCAGGTGCCCCCAAGGCTTCTTGTTGGTTGATTCAGCAGAATCAGCCTGGAGGTGTTTGTACTTCGCTCAGAGGTGTGGTCTTTCCTAGGAGTCTTCTCCCAGGAATCAAGTGTAGCCCTTTAACTGAATCCAGATTCTGGATTCTGGAATCTGGATTCAGTCAAAGGGCAAGCACTTGAGGACCTAGAAGGCCACATGTGGCCTTGAGGCTGCAGTTCCCTACCCCTTTCTTAGAACAACTAACTGACTTATCCTGACTTTTGTTTATTTCTGCTGCTCTACCCTTCCTCTGAGGCAATGTTCTGTCTTTTTGTGTGGAGGAAATTTGGAGAGCCCAAAGTTTTCTGACCTATTCTGCCATCTTCCCAGAATCCTTATAAGTGGCCATCTTACTTCTGTCTCTGAAAGGAATTCCTCGTCTCGCTTTTTTTCCAGAGGTGTGTTTTTAAAGGCTCTCGAAAGCAGAGATGGCTGGTTTCTTTTACCCTGCTGTTTCCCAGTGATATCCTCCAGACATTATCCTTGGGGGTCTGGAATGAACCTTGGACCAAAGTCCTTTGGGTCCAAAACGTCAGTCCTTTTGGATAGGGTCAAAGACTGGACCACCTTAGAGCTGAATTTCAGCTTTTGTGGTTTTCTAGGTGTGAAATCTAAAGGCCAAGTCCCCAGTAAGAAGGATCCTGCTCCCTCTAGAGGGGAAAGAGCCAGACGCTCCCACCTGGTTCTCTTACAGATCATTCCTACAAGTAGGAAATCCTCAAAGGACCCCAGTTTTCCCCGAGAAGGACTTAGCCCATGTTTCCTGGAAAGCTGGGGCCAAAGGCATGCCTGACTCAAGTCATTATACAAAAGTCCCTCATGGCTATGACTTCTATACAGATATAGCCAATAGGGAGGAAAAGGCAGTGAGTGAGGACTAACTGCCAGGCATGGCTATGGAAAAGCAATTTTGCTCTGGGGCTCCCTCTACTGGCTTTTGATAGAAATTCCAAATTAGTTTTCCCTGCAGATGGTCCCTACATTTCCCATCAATCTGGTCTTCTTCCCTCCACCCTTGGGACTAGCACTGTCAGACCTAAATAGAAATTCAGGCTGAACATTGACTTAGAAAACCTCAAATTAACATTATCTATGTTGTATTGTATTTTTACTTATTTTATTAAACATTTCCCAATTACATTTTAATCTGATTTGGGCTGCATGTACTCTGGAGTTTTGCTGTGAGTTTCACCCCTCTGCTCAGGACTTTGGTTGGAAGATCCTTTTTGCATATTGTTCTTTTACTTCAATGGTAAAGAAGATTAATGGAATCGAGTAGACCTCAAGGATAATTTCATTTAATGTCAAGTCCAGACCTGTAGTTTTGTCAGAGTATAGAAATCTGAGTGATGAAGCTCCTGCCCATACAACTGAAAAATTCAAGATGCCCATGATATTGAAAAGTGAAGTGACTTCACTGAAGTGTCTGTCCATGATTACAGCCAATAGGTGTCAAAGACATGTCTTGAACTTGAATCTTTCTGATACCGAGGACAGACTTCTATGCACTGAGCCACACTGCCTCATACTAATGCTTATCAAAATTCCAACCTTTTTTGTTGTGATTGTTGATTTCTCTTCAGGTAAATGGAGCTAGTGAGCTACTGGTGAGCTCTTAATGCCCCAGCTTCTCTTCAGCTCAGGCATAGTTACAGTCACTTCCCCCTTACAGCTAGCATCTTTAGAGATAAGAAACCTCTCTCTATTCCCTGCCTGTGAAGACCTCCAGGACAACCTAGTGGGAGAAAAGGATTGGCCATGGAGTGGGGCTGGCTTCAATGAGACCCAGGGAATCCCCAGGATAGTTCTACCCAGTATAGCAGAGGATTTGGGTCGTATTTTCTTTTGTGAATTCAGCAATGATTAACGAAGTGGCAAATGACAACCTTCTATATGTCACTTTGGGACAGATGTGATCTCCATGAGGAGTAATAAAGAAAAAGAAGATTGCCACCTTACATGAGCATAGAGCTTTTCTTTTTATTCAACTTTCTGTGATTTAGAAAACATTTATTAAGCACCCACTAGATGCCAGACATCAGACTAGGTGCTAGGGATACATAGGCAAAATTAAAAACAGCCCCTGCCCTCATAGAGCTTACCTTTACTGTCTTTCACATCTGTTTTCTTACCTTATCCTGTAAGGGAGGTCAACCCATTTTACAGGTGGTAAATCTGAATGGTCAAGTGACTAGCTAGGAGTCTTCATTGAAGTTTATTGACAATACTGACTAATACAACACCCAGCTTGAGTTCTAGAGAGAGAAATTGCCCCTGTTCCGTGCTCTGCTGTGTTAGTTTGAAATGAGGTGTAGACTAGTTGAGGGTGTTTCCTAGGGGGAAAAACTCCTAAGCTACCTCTTATACAGAGCCTCCAAAACTGTGAGCTTCTTTGTTTTTAGGGTTCCCCTCTAGTTAAGGAGAAGGGGGGGTTGATTCATTTTGCCCCTAACTAGTAGGAATCAGAGAATATAAGAGTATTTCCTTTGCTCATGATGGACCCACCCCAGTGGATATTCTAGTGTCAAATCAAGCCAGATCATCCTTCCAAGACATTAGTTTATTCTACTCCACAAGGTAAAGGTTGTTTAAGCAAGGGAGAATATCAAAGCCCTTGTTAATCAGCCATTGGACAGCTACAAGACACTGGTAAGTAATGTGGTTCCCATTCCTTCTTTGGTTCATTATCATACCAACCTTGGCTGTTTGCCTAAAGGTGTCCAGTGAAAGAGTTTTAGCACCTAGAGTAAAACCCAGCTAGCTGAGCCTCCACTTCCTACTTTTAACCACTGCTTGTTCTCCTTTTTCTCCATTGTTGGGCAGAATTTTTTTTATTGGACTTGCGATTTCATTGGCACTCATAGCGAGGAAACGCTACAAATACTGACGGTCACCTGAACCTTCTATAGTCTTAGATAGTTGCTTGAGACATTGAGAGGTTAAGTGATGTGCCCCAAGTCCCAAATACTGTATATGATACAGCTGGGACTAGAATCTATGGTCTTCCTGACTCTGAGACCAGCTGTCTATCTGATAATCTACCATTGTGACATCATAATGAAATCTTGACCTTGGTTCTCGTGAATGATTTTGCCGAAAACTGCACCTACCTAGCACAAAATCATGCACATAGTAGGTGCTCAATAGTCATTTGTTGAATCAAACTTAACACTTCTCTAGTGTGAGAACAGCTGCCTTAAATGGAATATTTCATAAGGGAGTAATGATAGCTTCAATATAGCGAGTTATGGTTTGCAAAGTGCTTTATATGTATTATCATTTGATTTTGCAACAACCTTAGGAGACAGGTGCTAGTATTATTCCCATTTTTCAAATGAGGAAACTAAGGCTAAAAGGCTTAGAATATGAGTTCTTTGAGAGTAGGTATTGTTCCATTTTTTATACTCATATCCTCAGCAATAATAGGCAGTTAATAAATGTTGATTGGTTAAGTGACTTGCCCATGGAACCAGAAAGTGTCTGAGGCAGGATTTCAATTTATATCTTTCCAACTCCAAGTCCAGCACCCATTAGAACGTGATTTCCCCTTAAATGCCTCTTCAAAGAATGGCTCCAGTAGGAGAATTGTCCATGGTCTGAGTCCCTTTTATTAGCTCTTCCTAACTGAAGTTGTTATCTCTAGATTAATAAGTTAGCTCCAGAGAGCATATTGATGGATGAGAAGCAGCCTCAAAGTTAAGAAGGTCTGGGTTCAAATTCTGCCTTGGCCCATACTGGCTATGTGACTCACAATTCATTTATCTTTTCAATACTCTAAGCAACTCTCTTAAGACTATATAAATTGCAAGGCATGTATTGCTCTTCATTGTTGGAGTGGTTCTCCTCTCTGGTAGCTCCCAACAGTCATGAAGTTACAGGTCCAGGCAAAAACCCAAATGTTACTTCTAAGGAATCTGTTTTTCCTAGAAGTCTGACTTCTGAGTAGGTAGCCATCTCAGACCTGCCATTTCAGTGTGATTTGGTATCTGACCACCTGTCATTAAGGATTGCCTACCATTTAACCTATCTCTTACTGAGCCCAGATATTTCTGGAGTGACACTAGAAAGACGTGATCAACTCCCCGCTTCCTGGAAGGAGAATAATTAAAGCCACAGTTTCCATGGAGTTATGAGTGACAAAATGTGTGTACCCCAATTGTGTGGATTGCTGACCCCTTGTCCCTTTCATTCTTGCTTGTTGTAGGAGCATCAAGGACCAAGAGGAGACCAGATGAGTTTTCAAACCAGCCCTCACACCCCCAGGAAAAGTTTATCCTTTGCCTCGCGCTCTCTGCAATGCCGCAGCTCACCCTCATTTCAATCTTTTCCCTTCTTCTCATTCCTGTCCACATTCCACCTCCATCTCCACAAGTTAGTGCCTTTCATAAGTTGTCTAGCTTTCAGATTGAGGCTTAGTCTCTGTGTAAGAAGTACTAGCTTGAGTTAAACCCAAATGAATAAACTATCTTAACTTCCATCTGGAATTCAGCCGATCCTTAAAGCTTATTAGACTGCTGTAATTTGGGCTGGAAGGCCCAGACAAAAAAGCTTTGTCAATATCCCCCTTTGTCCAAGAGAGAGATGGCATTTGTTAGATAAAGACATATCTCTCACCACTATAACCTAAGACTCTGCTTTGTGACATATCCCCCCAAAACAAATGGGACACCCAGAAATCACTTAATCACAGAGAGAGTGAGCTCAGTTGCTACTGATTAGGGCTGGGGAAAAGAAAAATAGAAAAATCATCAGAAGTTGGAACACCCTTAATTGTGAGGGTGGGACCAAAGCCTAGATTTTTCAAAGCATCTTTTTTATAATGAAATGTACAGTTTTCATTGATAACAAATTATAATAGGTTTGCTCTAGACTTTTGAAACATTTGATGCACAAAACTTTTGAGACCTAGAAATAAGGAGAGTTTACCCAAGCAAGTGCCTATTTACCCAGAAATTCTTGGAGTGGGTGTTGGAGCAGAGAGAGTTGCTGAGATCCAGGGGTTGATTGGAAGCCATTATCTCAAAGTTCCCAGTAGCATCTCTCTCCTGGTCAGCAACTACGGAAAATCTGGTCTGGTCTGGCCCTTTGTCAACATAAGTAAGAATTACTCCCAAAAGGGGGAAAGAAATAAACATTTACATAGAACCTACTATATGCCAGGCACTGGACTAAGACAGGAAATTCACAAGACCAGAGAGCATGACCTAGAACTCTGGAAGCTCCATTTAACTAGGCTAGACCTTTAGGTCTAGTCCAATAAGAATCCATAGACATCATCTTGTTCTTTGCCCCATTCCCAAAGTCAGCCACTACAGTGAGTTTGACTCTGAATTTGTCTTCTCTCCTCTGTCTGTTATTCTTCCTGTCTTCATTAATCCTTTTTTTTAACATTCCAAAGTAAGGTAGAATTGCTTAAATGTGCCAAATTTTTAGCCATATGAGCTGAAATGTTATTCTCATAATAATATCCAGTTTGAAACTTTAATTTAACCTTGCAAATAACTGCCAGCCCAGAGTCTTGTACATAGGACTTGTAGATCAATGCAAAAAATTGATCAGCCCATAATATACATATTCACTCCACACTCTGTCCATGATACTTAACTTGCATTATCAGGAATAAAACAAATGTTTTCCTTTCTGGTCCACCAGACGGTTGCTGATTCTCCCTCCACGGGTCTGTGGCTTCTGCCCAAAAGCGGCTTTCATTCTGAATTGGAAACTCACTACTGAGGAAAAGATCAGCCTCACAAATGCCCCTCAGACTTTGCAACCTAGTGTTCAAATTTTTCACTAAAGGGTCAGCAGGTGAGGGTTGCACATGTCTTGTCAACCACCCCATCATTGTTTTTCTTCTCCAGCTGACTTCTGAGAAGCCCTCAAATGGTAAGGATACCTGTTTGCTCCTTTCTTTTCAAGTTGTGAATCCTTCATGCATTATGTTTGTCTTCACCATCGCTCCCTTGATAAACTAAAGTCAACAGAGATTCTAACTCCACCCTTTCTTCCTACCCCATGTTCCGGTCTCATGGCTTGCTCTAGCTTCCCTAGCTTTGCCTGGAACTATTTCATAGAATCATAGATGATAGAGTAAAGGTGAAAGGAACCTTAAAAGATCATCTGGTCTAGCCTCATTTTGCAAAGAAACTGAGGTCCAGAAAGGTTAGATGACTTGCCTAAGATGACCTAGTAAATGGCAGAGGCAAGATTTTAACTTCTGTCTTCTAACCTAAAATCAAACACTATTCTCATTGGATAATTATTAGCCTCCAAGCACCAAGATGGTTTTTTCAAGACTCTTTAATCCAAAGTTCCTTGGTAGGACATCAAACAGAGCAGGAAGATTTGTCATCTGATTCTTCAGGAGACAACTCCCAGTTATTCACTGGGACCTTGAAAGGAGAACAAGATGCTGAAAACAACAAGTATCTCTCACAGCTCCCCCCAAACTGACTATACTTTGATCTGAGTAAGAGGAGGAAAAAGTTGTATTCAGGTGGGGAAAGGAAATCTTGGTACCATTTTCTGTTTGAGATACTCTAGGCCAGAGCTTCTTAAACTTTTCCCACTCTCAACCCCTTCAGTGCTTCTTAAACTGTGGGTCACAACGTAGACTACATTTTCACCAATGTGTTAATGGCACTATGTCTAAAATCTTAGTGGTCCTAGAGACAATTACCCATTGGGGATTTTAGGAAGGTAGTTAACATGAAAAAAAAAACATTTTCAGCACCATGGACAGCTGCACCAGAGGTTTAGCTCCGTCACCCAGATGTTGACTCATGATCGTTATTCATTAACCAGTGAAAAACACAGTTGAGGCAACAAAGTAGAGGTGACACTCAACTCACTGCATTCCAAAGCTGGCCTGGTTCCATCCAAATCTCCGGAGTCTGGGTTCAGCCTTGTCTAGCCAGGATCCCACTAGAAAAGAAAGGAGGAAGACGTTTTCTCATAGTCAGTGGCTCTGGGAGATCTAGCTTGGCCCTTTATTACCATTAGGTGGAAGGAGACCAGAGAAATTAGGTCCTGCAGCTTGGGTCAGTTTGGAAGGGACTTAATATCCCTCATGAAGCCACACTCCTGAACCCAGAGATCTTGATTCCTGTCATGGAACCTAGAGCTCATCTGGTGGTCTTAAGGGACAAGGGGGTTTCTAGAATTAGGTTAAACCTTGTTGCCAAGGGCAAATAACCTGAAGTACAATCAGGCTAAGTCATAGCCAAAAAGAAAGCGGCCACAAGTAGCCTAAGGCAACACCAGAATTGAACTCGCTGCTAGACACCTTGAACCTAGGCTTCCTGGGGACATTTCCATCAGTTAAACAAACACAAAACTCAAGGATGGCCTCTCTTCTACTTTAGATAGAGTACTTTACCTGCAGGCAAAAGAGCTTCCCTCTTATTTTGGAAAGAGGGAGGTGAGCCAGACAAAACACCTCTTGGCTTCACAGTCACCTATATGGAAGGGAGATTCAGTTCTTTCTAAACAATGAGGGACAATAACCCATCCCACCAACACTTCCTGGGGAACTCTAGGGGAAATAAATCCTCTCCAGGCTCAAGATGCCTAGAGGCTAGCTGGTAGCTCACAAAATGGTTTCCTTCTTGGATAGCTTCCAGGGCTATTAATTCTCCTGGCTCAGCCTTGTGACAGTATAGGCCAGGTTGGGTATGTCAGCCCCGAGCAGGAGGTGGTATAATGGCTTGGAAAGGACCAAGATCACCAGCTCCAGTCCAGCCTGGCACCACCAAATTGAAACCTGAGTAAAGAGTACAGAGCTAAAGTTGGAATGACAATCATAAAGAGAATTCCCATTCTGCCAAGAAGAAAACCACAAGTTGGTTCTTGAAACCTAAGGTCTGTACCCCTTCTATATGACCTCATCCATTAGTTTAAGCTATAGAAGAAAAAGAAAGGAAGGAGCTCCTGGAGATGAGAAAAGCTGAACTTCAAGGTTCATTTGTCATCTACTTTGGATTCTGCTTGAAAAACAACAGATAATGAATCTCAGCATATTTCTCCCAAAGATTTTCTCTGGACCAGAATTTTCAGTTAAGATCTAAGGATGACTTTGGACTTGCTCAGTGTTGCACGTTGTTGTTGTTCAGTTGTATCCAACTCCCTATGACCACATTTGGGTTTTTTTCTTGGCAGAGATACTGAAGTGGTTTTCCATTTCCTTCTCCAGCTCATTTTATGAAAGAGGAAACTGAGGCAAAGAAGCTTAAGTGACTTGCCCAGGGTCACACAGCTAGGAAGAATCTGAGACTGGATTTGAACTCAGGAAGATGAGCCTTCCTGACTCCAGAACCAGTGCTCTATCATTGCACTACCTAGATGCTCAAGAGTATTTACAGGTTAGGGGACCTCAGACCCCAACAAGATCCTGAGTAAATTTGCCTTGCTATTTGAATGTGGGTGTGATCTAGATGGTTGGCTTGACCATCTAGGGTATTTCATTGTATAGAAAAATAATTATTCATATTCTTTATTCTGTTTCCTGTGTGAAGATGCCTGGGTATAGATTACATTTACATGCATATACATGAACCCCCATCTATTAAAAAAATCCACATATATACACTGTGCCTTTAAGTTCATGCTTTGCCTGACATTTTCATTAATCCAAGAAGACTTCATTGAAACTCTGAATGTGGTATGTTTTCCAGTCTGCCTAGCCACATCTGGTGACCCCATGTGAAATCTATCATCAGTTCAGGTACTAGCAGCACCTTCCTCTCACTGATGTTTCTCCTCACTGCAAGGCTTTCCACTGCAGCAAAGGGACTCACACACACACACACACACACACACACAAATGGGACTGAAAATAAAAAGAACTGCAGACAGGCCACTTTATCATAGCCTCAGTGTAGATGTCCACCTTCTGTCCTTAAAAACCTGTTGAAATATAGTAGCCAAATTTGGAGCAGAAAAGGGGACTTTAAAAACCAACACCTATCTTTCTCAAAGCCAAAGGGGAACTAGATTAGGAGAGGGGAAAACTGGGGAACAGGGTGGGTTAGGGAGTTCCAAGGAGCATAAAGTTTTGAAGATCGGGAATCTACTCCAGCCAAATCCTGCTAGGGTCCCCAAATGCTAGTGTGACTTCATTGAATTCAGTTTATTGGCATCAAGGAAATTCAATGCTTGAGAAATAAGTTAGTAACAAAATGGAATTGATAAAGGAAAAGAAACACAGCCAATTGAAAATAATACTGGCTTCTGTTTATTCCAGAATTGTGTACCTTCTGAGGATAGATGGAAGTTTAGGTGACTGTGAGGGGGGGGGGGGTGCATGTCCTTGTATAGTGTCTGTATATGTGATTTCATCTTAGTCTGCCTGTCTGTAAAGACTATTTCCATCTCCATTATTCAATACATTTTTTGTCTTGAGGTGTGTGCTACGTTTCAAGATGGAAACCCCATGATTTTTTTTATTATTAAATAAAAAAAATTAGCCCCAAGCCTTGTCACGATCAACACACAAGAACCTCCATTCAGATTGATTTAAAAATAGCAGTAATTCAATAAGCTTGCCTTTTGGGGGGGGGGGCTATTTTAAAAAGGAAAAGAAAGATTCCTTGGCCTTTGAGAAAGAAAAACGGAGAGGAAGAACAGCTCACTTGCCTTGAAAAGTGCTGATAATTTCATCAGAGACCGTGGAGGATATGTTTGTTGGCTTTCTCTCTTCCCTATGTCTTATCAACAAAAGTTATTTGCTTAATAATACCCCCCCACATTTAGAGAGGTGTGTTTTACTATAAGGCAATAATATGAGAAAAAAAAGCTCACCACAGTAACTCTCACCTTTGCATTCTGCTGGGCCCTCCAAAGTAAAAGATGGGTCTTTAGACCAGATTCTTTATACACACACACACACACACACACACACACACACACACACACACACACCCCTCTTTAGTTACCCACTGGTATTTGTGTCCAGTCAAATCAGAGTCTTAGGGTTCCAGAATGGGCATTGTCCCTTGTGATGACTGATTTGGCTTATAGATAGGAAGCTTTGGTGCAACCCTGCCTGTTCACTATGTGTTGTGTTGTGTTGTGTTGTGTTTGATTGCAGATTTATTTGTTATGGCTCTAGGGGTCTTTCTGTCTGTCTGTCTAGAACCAAGATCGTTGCTCTCTGGGAAGCTGTAGCAGGCTTGATTCCGTGGGAGACCAAGCAGGGTGCGTGGGCGAAGGAAACAGAAAGAGAGGGAGGTGAGGGAGGGGGAGAGAGGGAGAGTGAGAAAGCCATAGAATCTGTTATTTGCGTCACTCTAGGAGACGGGGCTATTTGCCTGACAAATATACAGAATTAATTCGAGTTTTATCAATATCTGTCTTTGCTACAGTTGCTAAATACAACAGGGTGGGAGAAAGAAACTCCACAGATGTCTTTGCCAAGCAGTCTTGCATTGAGTGGTTGAGTGCTTTTGGGGAGGGGGCTGCTCAATTAGACGCCCCTCCCCACAATGCAGACCATATATTGCAAAAAGGGCTGCCTGTTTCTAGGCAGTTGTCCAGCCCTAATCCTGGGGTTTGCTGCCGCTCTCTCCCGCCTCGCTTAATGTATTCTGCAGAGCACAAAGCTTTCTGGGCAGATGCATCCTCTGCTGAATTGGACCCTCTAAAGAGGAGAATCTGCACGTGACGTCAATAGCTGATAACTGACGCAGCCTTGCAAAGGAGACTCAAGGCGGCTTCTATGCAGCGCCTTAATGAGTCTATTTTCTCCAATCCCCCAGTAGTGAATTACTAGAACGCAAAACACACACACATACACACACTTAAAAACATACATTTTCCAGAGGCGTTGTGCTCCAAACACAAAGCGAATTTTACAAAGCATGGGTGTGTGGGGTGGGTAGGGTGGGCAGGATTCTCTCTCTCTCTCTCTCTCTCAGCACGGATCTCCGGAAGCCCCTCTGAAGAAGAAGCTCGGGGGACCCCCCCCCCAGGCACACAGTTAATCTGGTCAATGGAGGCATGTTCTTCAAGACAGAGAAAGCAGCCTACCTAAGACGGACAGCTTGGGAGACTAGGGGAGGATGGCAACAGGCAGAGACAGGGATGGAAGTGTGAATGGGGGTTAGTGCAGGTTGATAATACAGAAAACACTGGGTGATTTTCTTAAAAAAATTTTTTCTGCAAAGATGCAACTGTAGATAGCGGTGCAGAAATAAGTGGCGGGGAGAGACTTAATACACATTTAATGTTTTGAACGTAACGTTCCAGCGAAATGTCTTTGTGTGTAGATTTTTTTCAGTACTTGCTAAAAATAGCATCGGGGTTTGATCGTGTTCCAGAAATAGACCGAAGGCTGTACTGGCATAAAAAGCCAGCGCGGGTGGAAGAAAACCTGGACATCACAACATTTAAAAAAAAAACTGTCTGGAAATTAATTGTTGGATTTTTCCTCTCTCTTTCCCCCTTTCTCCTTGTCTCTCTCCATTTTCCCCTTCCTTCCCCCTATGTTTCTCTCAAGGAGTTCCTGTTTGGGTAAGTAGTGTTATGTCATATGCATGCTGCAGACAGTGAGTAGGAGCTGATATTTATTTACTTTATGCATGTTTCAGCCTTATTTTTGGCTGCCTTTTTTTTCTCTCTTTAAAGGGGAGGAGCGGGACAGGGGTAAGGAATATACTTGTGTGCATAATAAATTTGGTGCATGTAAGGGACCGAAAGAGATAGGGAATTCTTGAAGAACTGGGGATCTCCCTGATGATAAATCTTTGCAATAGCTCCTGCAACTCTCTATGTCGGCGCTGTTGAGTCTCTCTCTCTCTCTCTCTCTCTCTCTCTCTCTCTCTCTCTCTCTCTCTCTCTCTCCCTCTCTCTCTCTCCTTCCCTCCGTCCCTCCCTCCCTCCCTTTCAAGGTTGGTCACACTCAATCTGATGTCTCACATCTCTAGTACAAACGCCCACTGTAGATTCAGGTTGCATGAAAGGGGGGGCGGTAAATGCACATACACTCTGAAAAACTTCCCCGCTCCTTTTGCAAACTCGGTCTTCTACCACTGGGAGGTTACGGTGGACTCCGAGAGTGGGAGCTGTCCACTGGGGGAATGGTGCTGAAAACTCCGGCCAGATCAGCATACGGCTCCTAGAGGCGGAGTTGGCTCGTGTTCTCGTTAAGCCCTGCCTGAAAGAGAGAGAGGAATGAGGTGGAGAGGGGGTTAATGGTATTCAAAGGGGTTAGTCGTGACTCTGGTAAGAGCCTTAGGGAGAGGGAGATGGGAGGGAAAGTGGGAAGGGAAAAAAGGAGGGGGTTGGAGAAAGAGGTGTTATATTCAAGGATGAGCAGGGACCTTGCTCTCCAGGAACGAAAGCCTGAGCCTGAGTCTCAGTTCAATGCGTAAAGCTGTGATCAGAGCCTGGGTCTCCATTCCGCGTCCCCTGCTTCTTCCCGCCCCTGTGTTTGAAAGATTTGTACCTGACTGTGGTGACTCGCAAAATAGGAGGCTATAGGTTGCTTTATCCAGAGCCTCTTTTCCTCCCACCTCGTCTCCCCTCCTCCCTCGCCCCTACATGTCGAAGTGTTCCCATATTCAGCAGCTCTTGGGTGCGCCTTCGGGTGTGGTTTGTATTATTATTGTTTCCCTTTGCGTCCTAGTCATCTCCTCCCCAGATGAGTTGGTGGAATGACTGAATTAGAAGCGAAGTCATAGAGGCTAATGCCTGGCAGTAACCTCGGAGCTTGGGCTATGCGTTTGAGAAGGGGTGAGAGAGAACTAGTCTAAAGTGCCCAGATGTTATTAGGGACACCACGCATTCTCCAATGCTAGGGGAATCAAGGCAAACCGGCTACATTACAAATAGCCACAGACCCATTTGGTGAACATCTATAGATAGGTGAGGTGGGAGGGAGGCAGAGTGAAAGAAATAGACGAGAGACTGAGCATCACACACAAAGACATTCATTCTGGTTAACTCACGGGGAAAGGGAAGAGGGATGGTGAGGAAAAAAATATTCTTAAGCTGACCTGGAAGAGGGTATGCAGACGCTGGAAAAAGAGAGAGGTCTGTCTCATAGACCTGCAATGACTGTGTGTTGGAGGGCGGTGATGGAGAATCATATATAATTTAAAAATTAAGCACATATACACAGATGCAAGCAGGAGAGATGAAATATCCAGAGGCGCTGGAGCACAAGGTTAAATGGGAAGAGCTGCCTATCACTCGCTACTCCAACCTAGCAATAACCACTGGATTCCAGGGGCTGAGCCCCATTCCCAGGGGAGCTGAGAGCAAAGGGTGTGCAGTAGTTAGGAGTGGCCAAATTCTTTTTAGCTCTGAAGCAGCCCTTCCCTTATGTCCAGACCCTCCTCCCCATTATACTAGATCCTCCTAGTTCTTGATAATAATAATACTCCAAAGTACATTTACTCTTGAAGCTTTATCCCAAACTAAAGCTATTCCCAAGACTCCTAGCATAATCTTCAAACTCCCTTCTATGTCATTCTCCTGGGGTCACTCCTCCCCGAGTCATTCCCTTTCCTCAGCCTCCTTCTCTCCACCCTTCAAACATCTCAGCTTGTTTGGTTCTGTTGCAAATCCAGCCACTTTTGGAAAGAAAGAGGGAGAGAAATGTGGTGTAGATGTAGATGGGGGGGCGGCTGTTTAGAAGTACTCATAATACGTCGAACACATTACTGTAACACCCCTAATCTGTCACTAGGAAGGGGGCAAAAGAGCCATCTGAAAAAAATCCTATATCCCCGTCCCCAACCTCTTGGCACGAGTTTCCCCCACCCCCACCCTCCCTGAACTGGGCCCTATTAAATAATTCAATGGTGGCGGGGTAATTTTGCTTGGAACCAGCACGGATTCCCAAGTCGTGACTGCAAAAAGTGAGTAATGTCTTTCAGCTGCGTCACGGCTCTAGTCACAGTTCACTCCGAACTGAGAAGGAATCGTGACTTCGCCTGGAGACGTCCCCTACATGGGGAGGGGGGGGGACGACAAAAACCAAGAGTGTGGGGGAGATACCTACCCAATGAAAAGCGCTGTCAAGAGGGCATTTGCACTCCGCCGATCGCTGTCTCTAGCTCTCCCTACCATTCCCCCGCCAATCTGCCCCCCCTCCAAGTCTCGCTCCTCTCTCTCACTCGGACGAGGCTTCAACAAGTTGGAGAAAGGAGGGAACACAAGGGGTTAAGCAGCAGCAGCTGCTGCAATTGCCAAGATCGTGACCCTCCCACACAGTACAGTAACTTATATACATACCTGGAGGAAGACTTGTTTGCCTTTGGGCTTTACTCTTTTGGGGGAGGGGAGGGGTATTGGGCTGGGTGGGAATGGTGCAACCTCTCCAGATAGCTACTGTTGCCAAAGGACTCGCCACCGAGGGCGCCAAGAGAAAGGTAAGGAGGTGCTTGATTCATTGGTTGGTTGACTAGCCCGCTGAGTAGAACTTTTTCCCAGGCTTCCTGCACTCTCCAACAGTGGCTAAGCAGGCTGCCGACTCTAGAGCCCCCCTCGAACGGGGCGGGCCAGACGCTCTATGTGTGTAGGTGCGTGTGCGCGCCTGAGTGTGTGTAAATGTGTACAGCCGTCCTCCAGGAGCGGGGATAGGATGGGATGGGATGGGGTGGGAGGGTGGGTGGGTTTCAGGACTTAGAGGATGTGGAGCATGCTAGGGTTTAGGCGATGGATGGGAGGAAGTTTGGGAATGGGGCAGGGAGGTGGGGGGATGATAGAGCAACTTTGGTAGTACTGACTACTCTATAACGTCCCCTAGACCTATGTTATAAGTATGTGGGTGCCTGCTAGTTCTGGCAGGAGCACGTAGCTTCCATTGTGGTGTTGGACAAACATGGAAACTTTTTCCCCCAAGTTCTTGAAATTCTTCCGTCCCACCCGGGTTGCAATTCTCCTTCCTGAATCAATTCCAGATAAAGATAGTCTCTTCCCCCAGGACACCAGTAGAGATATGTAGGGGAATATGGGGGAGAAGGAAACAAAGGAACTGGAACTCCAGTGCAAAAAGTAAAACCATACCTTGGAACTTTTTGAAGAACTGGAGTGAACCTTAGCTTTCTCTGCGCCCTCCATCTTCCTTTCCCCGACTCCTTTCCCCTCCCATCTCTCCCTCCTTCTCTCCCCTCCCCCTGAGAAGGATGCAGAAACATCCATTTGGTGGGCATTGTGGATGATCCTCGAAAACTCTCCCTTTGCAGGCTTCCTTCACCTTTACAAAATAGAAAGGACTGTGCCTGGGGCTAAGCAGGGGCCCTCCCTAAGCTGTTGGAATGAAAAAACACCAGAATGAGTGATGAACACTCTATCTTCATTGGGGTCCATGGGGTGGGGGAGAAAGGGAGCTTCTCTTTCGGTATTAGGTATTTGTAACTTGAGGGGGAGGGGGCTCCTCATTTTCTAGCAATAGGTTGAATAGCGTGGAGTTCGTGTTTATATTGTTTCCATCCTTGATTATCTTTTCATATAGATGATCTGGTTTGGGTCCCATTGGGATGAGCTCGCTCGCTCTCTCTCTCTCTCTCTCTCTCTCTCTCTCTCTCTCTCTCTGTCTCTGTCTCTCTGGTTTCTGCCCCTTTCTCCCCCCTCCTTTTTTTTTTTTTTTTGAGGCCGGGGCTTGGGGGGCGGGGATGTGCTCTGTCGGTCTAACCAACTTGATCGCCTGGCAACAACAATATTTTAACGTGTCTGGTTTTTGTTGAATAATTAGAAATGGAAATGTTTCTCTCCGCCCTCCCCCCCTTCGGGGAAAAAAAAAAAAAAGAAATGTGAGGTCTCTCCTGATTGGTGGGTGACGATTTTAGTCCGCACCAATGAGCTGGCTTCCTGGTCTCTATTTATTTAGAGCTCTCCGGGAGAGTTCTCTCTTTACGCAGCGCCAGTAGTCGTGGTTGGAACCTCAGCTTGGGAGCGAGAAGATGAAGTTGCGGAGGGTGGGGTGGGGGTGGGGGGAAGGTTGGGAAGAAAACCTAATTGTACTTGTCTTCCGAGCATCCCGATCTCGGGGCTCGGAGCTCTCGGTCCCCCGATGGAGGGCTGGGAGTTGACTGGAAAAGAGGGAAGAATTTGAGTAAGAGGGACTATGGGGAGTAGGGCGAAGCTGAGCTTGGGGACCCTTGCCCCGCTATTCCCCTTCTCCTTCCCGCACACACATCTTTCTCCGGGCTGAGATGAACAGAGTTGAATAGGATCGCCGACGGTCTGGAGAAGGGGACGCGCCGTGAGAGAGAAAGAAGGGGGGAGAGAGAGAAATGTGTGAGGAGTCCTGGGAGGGACTGGGGGGGCTCGGGTGTGACTGGGAGACCAACCCCGTTCCCCTCAAGGTTTCGGCGAGTTCCTGTCGTGGAGGCTGGGCGGTGGACCGAAGGAAGACGACGAGAGACCTTGTCCTTCGCGAATCTTTTTGCGGTCTGGGCTTGCTGTATATAACTATGTAGCCGGGAAGCCCTTACCCCAAAAAGCATTCGAGGAGGACACAATCGCCGAGGAATCATCGCGACCCGCCAGCAAGCCACAGCCGACGCCCCGGACTCGGCATTCCCGAAGCTCGACTTCCCTCGAGCCGAGCTTCCCCCAGCGCGCGCCCCACTCCCATATACATAACCCCAGCCCCAGCCTCTTTCCACTCCCTGAGCTCCCAAGGTCGCCGCCGGAGGGAAGAGCCTCCTTCCCCGCCCATCCCGTCCAGTCCGGTCACCAGCGGTAGCCATTCCCCGAACCTCACGAGCTCTGTCTTCCCTTTTCCCCCCCGAACTTTTTAATCTACTTTGTAGAACTGGGGGAATCGGGGCAGACGCCAGTAAGAGTGTTTGTGTTTTCGGGGGAATGAGGGAAAATCAAAAATACAATAAAAGTTTGCAAAAATCTCCCCCTAAGCGCCCCCCACACACACACCCTAGGTCCCCCTAACCGCAGCTGCGGAAAATCAGTCCAGTCCGAGGGCACCTCGAAGAGAAATGACTTCGAGGCACGTTAGAATCATTTTTCCTAGGGCTACCAGCTTCCCAAATGGGTCCTGAGGAAAGAAATCAGTCTGGGTGGGGTAGGGCTCTATGAGATTGGGGGAGGGGGACACATTAGAGATACCCAAACCAGAAATCAGGCTGGGGAAGGACAGCGACTGGTTGGGGAGACTGAAAAACGAGAGACTAAGGCGTCCAACGCGCCACCGGTTCCCCGGAGTCTCTTCTCTCCCTCCCTCCTCTCCCCTTGCTTCCAACACGATTTGGGGCGCCTTAATCCAGTTGGCCCCCCTAGAATCCCCTGCCCTCAAAACATGGGAGCCCGAAATATGTGAGAAAGCCCGAAACTGGGGCGGGGGAGGGAGTCCCGGTGAGAAACTGATTTTGAGAAATGTGGTTTGCAAAAGGGGTTCAGCAGCAGCAAAAGCAACAGTAGCTGCAGCCCCAGCCCCGCTGCGCGCCCAACCCCAATGAGGGTAACTGCGGCAAAAGTGGGGCCCCTGCTCTAAAACTCCGCCCCTCACCCCACTTCGCAGTGAGTCCCGACAATTTCAATCACTACTCCCCTGAGTCAGGCCCAATTCCTAATCTGCTTTCCAGAGACAACAGCGGGCTACCCGTCGTGACTGCAGCAATAGGACACCCCCCACCACCACCACCAGACAGACATGTACGTCCATAGGGATGTGGACCTGGGCATAAGAATCAGTTTGAGAAACCTAGAGTCGAGGGCACGTTGCCTAGAGGGCTTTACTTGATCCGAGAGGGCCTGGATTTCGCCCGTCTTTCCGAGCACCCGAGAGGTCTCCCCCTTCTCAGTCCCGTGCCCCCACCTTGGCCATTCCCTCCCTTTAATAGCCCCCACTGAGAGCCAGAGAAAGAGTATGGAGCCCCAGGGCTGCAGCACTGCGCCAGTCTCCCCCCAGCTCAGTCTAGAAGCGGACGCCGGTGCACCAATGCGCGAGAAATCCAGACTCTGGGGCCAAAAAGGCATCTCCCTCCCGAAATAAAAAATATTTCCCTTCTCCGAATGCACCTTTGAAGAGAGTAAAAGGGTCTCTAAGACTCAACTGTAGAATTAGGGCAAAAGCAAAAGCCCTGGGGGGGTTCTCTCCCCACTATTCGGCTGGGGCCGTCTGAGAAGCGAAGGCTTCGGTTAAACAGGGGTGAAAGGGTCATATTCTGCTAAAAAAAAAAGCCCCTTGTGTTCCCCCGACTGTACCCCTGTTTATTATGCAGCTCCAGTCCCTCTCCCCACCTCATGGACATCCTTCTCCCATTCAGGCAACCGAAGGAGCCACCTAGCCCGGAGGGTTGCGGAGAGATAAGGCAGAGAGAAAACTTGGAAAGAGAGCTCGAGCAACAGGAGGAAAGGCAGCTCCTGGGTGCCGGGCTCTCTCGGCTTGTCCTGCCCCTCCGTCCTGCTCCTCTTGCCCCAGAGGGATTCAAGGGAGGGGATGGGGAGCCAGGGTTCGAGTGGGGCCGTGAAGATCCCAGGCATCGTGCTGCACCCGAGCGAGTCCCTGCGTTTGCCAGACAACTGTTGCTGCCTTGCTGAGAGGCTGCTTGGCGGCTGGTGGAAAGGGGAGAAAGGCTGGCTTTTCCTGTCCCCTGGTTGGGGAGGGATGGGAAAGAGGCACGAGAAGAGGCACAGCTGTGCTGGGAGAAGACAATAAGAAGTCCCTGCAACTCTGTCCCTTCTCAAAGGATAGCAAAGTCAATGCAGTTTGTTTTTTGGTCTTCTCGTGGGCACATTCCTCCGAGAACACTTCGTTCGAGATCAGACCTCTCCTCTCTTCCTCCACTTCTGCTAAGGAAGGTGTAAAGTGGGGGAGGGGGGAGGAGAGGAGCGGGAAGGGGGAGGACAGATAAGATCTTTGTGAACCCTAAAAATGGGTCAACCCCCACCCCAAACCAAGCCACGGTGCCAGTATAAGGCCTGACTGCGTCCAGGCTTCTTTTGCAGCTTAAACCAACACCTGCAATCTTGGCGCTGGCGCTCTGTCCCAGGCTCTTACCAGCCCCTGATCGCCCAGTTGCAGGGGGGCCAGGGTCTGGGTAGCCTATGAGCCCGGGTGGGCTTCCCCAAATGACCCACTTTCCCAGCCTTCCGATGTATAAACCATACATAAACACACGCAAAGCAGTGGGGCAAAACATGCAGCCCTAGGGAGCTGCCTAGGGCGCAGAGAGAGAAGTTGAGTGAGGAGCTCGAAGTTTTTCTGCATCCCCTTCCCCTAAATTGTTGTGAAACAGGTGTCTTCTCTCTGAAGCTGCCGGTTCCCTGCCTCTATCCGTCTCTCGCCCAATTTTGACCAGGAAACAGTTGCTGCGTACACTCTGGCTGATCTAGCCATCGTGGGGCTGGAATTACCCCCAGGCCTTTTCTCTCCCACTAACCCCTCCCTGGAGCCACTACATACATTGATTCCTCCGGGTCCCGAGATTTTTTGTGCGCCTCCTCCTACTTCCCGGGGTACTCCAACTTTGGGAAGAAACAAGGTCAGCTTGGAAAGTTTGAACGCAGATGGGCATGGTATATCGAGGTTCCGTCTCCCTTTCTACCAAATCTCTGAGGACTCTTCTAAACACGACCCCTCCAGAACCTCCCCCCCCCCGCCCCCACCGCAGGAAAGAGGCCATTCCCAACTGCTGGGAAAACTCTCTGGATCCCCCCATTTTTCCTTTTTTTTTTTTAAATCTTCCCTGGCCGGTTCTGGCCAAGATCTGATCTGTTGTTCTCGGCAGTGTCTTGGAGGCCAGCCCACTCCCCAGCTTTTCCTGCTCTTCCTGGAGGTCCTCCAGTGACCTAGCCTATTTTTCTTTCCTCACAGGTCTCCGTTACTCTTTTTGCTGTTATGCCATGAGGAGCCCCAAGGAAGCAAGAACAGGGGGACCAGCAGAAGCTCCGGGGACATTACTGACATGACAAGAGACCAAGGTCAGTGCAAAGCCACACAGGCACAGATCTTCTGCCCTGCAACACCCAGGCAGGGGCCAACCAGGGTTCACATACCATGTCTGTCTCCATATTTTCTTTACTTGGCAGCCCTGCTAGGGGGCTAGTGACACCAGGTCATCTGAACCATTAAGGAAGTTTCAGGGGGTAATTTTAGAAGTGAAGCCCCCCCCCCATATGTAAAGGGTAATCCTAGGAGAATAACTTAAAAATAATGTTCCTGACACGAAAATAGGTAGAGAAAAATCCTGTAGGAGGTTCACCAATCACACCTAGAAGTCCTGAAGGTCCAACCCACAAAGAAAAATAGGCAAAGAAATCTGTCTTTCACTGTGTAGTGTCAAGAGATCCCAAAGGCCCTTCTTTGTGGCCCTTTGGGATTTGCAGGTGGATCAGGAAGCCAACCAAGTAGCCCTGGACAGAGGGAAGATAGGATGACTCCTATTTCAGAGGTTATCAAAGACCGACTGTTCTTTTGGGTCCAAAATGATGCTCAACTGGTTTCTAGAAGCTCAAATTAATCAGATCCAGAGGGAAGGTCTCCTCCTCCAAATGGGTTTAAGTGTCTAGCTATAGAAAGAAGGTTAGGATTTTTTTTTTTGTTAGGGGGTGAGTGTGAGTAAAGGGGTCACAGAAGGAACGCTAAATTAAATTCTCATTAAATGAGACGATCCCTAGCAGAAAAAAGTTGTTTTCCTGTTGTTTAAACTTCAGACCATGTCAAGATTCCTACTTGGGAATCCTGTTCTGACCTTAGCACAGAATCTTCAGTCCCTAGAGCTTTTAGATTCGTAACTGAGAGGAGTTCAACTCAGGCTCCTAATATCAGGGTAGCTTATATGCAAAAGATAGGAAGTTACAAGGACTATCAGGGAAGAGACAAGGAGCTTGCAAAATTTAGAAGCTGACAGTCAACAAGGCCTCCACACCATTATGCAATAGGCCTATTAAATATATTTATTCAATTACTATGACATGAAGCTTTAAGACTTCCCTCATTTTGAGAGGTAAACATTCAAATAATAGATGGACTAGAATCACCTATGTTTTCCAACCTCATATGATTGTTCAGGGGGTCAATGGATCTCTGGTATATCCAACATCTCTCAACTTTCTCCCTCCCTCCTTCCTTCCTTCCTTCTTTCTTTCTTTTGTCCTCTCTCTCCCTCTCTTTTCCTTCCTTCCTACCTTCTTCTTTCTTTCTTTCCTTCCTTCCTTTCTTCCTTCCTTTCTCTCCTTTCTTCCTCTATTTCTTTTTTCCTTCTTTCTCTCTCTCTCTTTCTTTCTTTCTTTCTTCCTTTTTTTCTATCATTTAAATACCCCAGGCAAGGGGGCTACAGAATTCTACCTTTCTGTTAACTAAGTTTTTGTTCATTCCAAGTAGTTAACACTTTGTTTTTGGTTCTATTTCACACACACACACACACACACACACACACACACACACCTTATCGTGGGGAAATCTTCATCAATTTGTACTGATTAAAAAGCAAACAATTCCATCTTTCACAAATGGGATTCTCCCCCAATCCTTTTTTAAAAAATCACTATTTTTTTTGAAAGCCTGTGGGTTACAAAACACAACTCCACCTGTGCCTGCCAAAAGACCCACTGGCATTATAAGTACCGCTAGGTCAAGGCAGCAGAGTTTCCTCTAAAATGACTTGTATTTTGGATGCTGGATTCTAAGGAACAGCCCAAAGAAACTAATTTGTGTATCCAGTTAGTATCTTCTGGGGCTTCAGTGATACTTGAGGCATTCCACAAAGGAGAAAATTAGATCATTTGGATCTTCAGTAAACCTTCCATATTGGTCTTTGTTCTGTGAGGGGGCCACCATCAAGAGCATGTTTGTGCACAGGAAGGTAACTGTGAGCTCATGCACACATACATACATACATACATACATACACACACACACACACACACACGAGTTTGCTGTGTCATACAAACAGAGGCTCTATAGTTTGTTTTTATTTTCAGAGCTTACCTAAAAGAAAGTAACTCCATTAGGGCTCAGGCCCCTATTTCTTATGCCTCAGATCAATTTGCCATTTCTGCTGAATCTTCCCTGTCCCCTAGGACTGGGATATGGGCATCTGTGATCATTCATGCCAGTCAGTATCCATTGGTCTGAGTCACTCCCTGTAAGAGCTGAGAGGATATTCTTAAGGAACTTTCCAATTAAGCCTAGGCCAGGATCTGCCTGAATCCTTGAGACTCCATGCTTGGTCTGGTCACTGGCCAAGTGAGGAATCGTAATACGGGTTTACCATTTATTTTTCTGTGTGAAATCGAGCAATTCACCTTCCTGCTCTGACTCCCAATTTTGTCATCTTCTAAAATGAGGGAGTTGGACAAAATAAACCTCTAAGGTCCCTCCCAGCTCTAAATTTATGACTGAGTGAATTGATGCAAAAGAACGTGACTTCATCTGTGAAATGTACATAGCTTTGTCTTTGAAATGTACAGACAATTCATAGGTGCCATGCCATTGTTTCTGTTTTAAGTACAGTATTCTATTGATGGTCACTTAATCTTTATATTTAATTCCTCAATATATAGAAGTTGAGTCCCACAATATTTTCCATCGGAATAAGGCTGACATACAAATAAACTATTCTGGTAGTCATCGCCACAGAATTTCTTCCTTTTCCTCTTCCCTTGCACAGCATACAAGGGAACCCTCTTAGGACATAATTTCAATGCTGTACTTTAAA
This sequence comes from Phalanger gymnotis, assembly GCA_028646595.1. Classification (NCBI taxonomy): domain Eukaryota; kingdom Metazoa; phylum Chordata; class Mammalia; order Diprotodontia; family Phalangeridae; genus Phalanger; species Phalanger gymnotis. Next base: position 442,539,700 of record CM053623.1, read on the forward strand.
TGAGGAGACAAGATAGACTCTGAGGCCATTTGCAACTCTAGGCCTATGATCTTACGATTTACAAACCTAAAAACACTAAATGTCTGTTACTTATGGAAGCAGTAAGAGCAGTATCCTGAGAATTAGAAGTCCTAGACTAACTCTGCCATCTTAGCATGTGGTCCTGGTGAGTTAGTGTGCCTCAGTTTCCTCCTTGGTAATATGAATGGGTTGGACTACCAGCTGATGTCTAAGGGAACCTTTAGCTCTCTGATTCCAGATTTGAGACTTGGACTGCCCTCATAGCATTCTGATTTTTACTAGCTGATTGCATTTACAGCCATTTCATTTTTCATTCTAGCCCTTCCAAAGCCCTCTTTGCAAGTGCAGGCATTGAGGTATAAAGGTAACCCTCAGGATAATTAAAATAAGCATTGAGCAGCAAATCAGAGATGGAGAGACAAAGTACAACAGGGACTGAGGGAAGGCTGTGGCTGAGTTCAATTAGTCAAATCTGGCCTCATCCTTTGGAAATCCTGTAAATGGGTTCCTACTTTTAGAACCTGACTGCTTGACAAAGAGCTTTAATGGAGTAAGAAGGTTCCCAGGAAGTGAAACCCAAGTTATTGTCTTTCTGCTTGAGCAGGATGGAGGGATGTCTTGAGGAATGGGACCTTCAGCAATGATTGATTTCCTACTCCCCTTCTCCCCTTGGTGCTACTAACACCTGGGAGAAATCAGAGCTGATTAGGACTGGGTCTGGGCTTTGAGCTGAGGGCAGGAGGAGGATCTCTTTGGAGAGTAGGAGAGAAACTAGTTTCCTGACAGAGTTAGATCAGCCAGTGGCCCTCATTTGGCAGAGTGAGTGGTATTCAGACTGAGAAGACTTCCTTTAGTTCTAGCCTGGTAAGATTTCTGCTAGACTAAGGTTTAGAAAGGTTCATTGTGAGGGAATTTATCAGAGATGGAAAAAAAAGAATTTGATACGTGGAGTTGTTGGCTTTCTCTGTTTCTTCCTCGAGGAGGAAAGAGGCCCTCAATAAATTCCTCCCTTGTCTTCTCATCCTCAGTAGGTCTCACTGTCAGTGGGTCTCTCTATGTTGTCTTAAGTTCCAAGCCTTTGGGAGTGTCTCCCTCTATAGTACGTGGACCCATGCTACCCCTAACGTTAATAAATCACTAAAGAGACAATTTCTAGGTGAAGGCCATCTTTGTTGAGAAAGGACAGTGGAGGGAAGGTACTAGATCCCTTGTGAAACCCAGAGTGGGACAGCACCAACCAGCTGGGCTTGGGAGCCATCAACAGACAATGAGGCATTCAGAGTTTGATAAGATTAAGACCCTACCCACCGGCACACCACTCCTTCCCTTCTCCTAGCCCTGTCACCTTACTCCTTATATAATACACCAAGAGCACACCTAAATCCCAACCCTTACAGATAGGAACAATGCATATCCATCTACAAATATACATACCTACCACATATGTAGGGATCATAGATGAAAAGGTGGAAGGGGCCTCAGAGACCATCTAGCCCAACCCATCCATTTTACAGAGAATGAAACTGAATCTCAGAGTAGCTAAACATCTCATCACAGGGGGATTAGGTATCAGAGGCAGAATTTTTTTTTTGGAGGGGGGAAGTCAAGACATTGGGGGTTAAGTGACTTGCCCAAGGTCACACAGCTAGTAAGTGTCAAGTGTCTGAGGCCAGATTTGAACTCAGGTTTTTCTGACTCCAGGGCCAGTGCTGCCCCAGAGGCAAAATTTTAATCTAGTTTGTCTGATTCCGTGAGCTCACCACTGCACCTCAATGCCTGCTCACTCACCTTCAGACATATATTCCATGCATCCTAAAGAGAACCAGGAAAGTGTTGCTGTGGTGGAGAGAGCCTTGGATGTAGGGTTAGGGTGCTTTGAAAACTTTTAAGCAAATGTCAGTGGTAATTGCAAATATTATTAGAATCCTAGTTCTTATTATTATTAGCTGTGTGACCTTGGGCAAGTCAATTCACTTTTTGAGACTTACTTTCAATCGTCCAATCAATCATCCAATAGGCATTTATCAGGCATTTACTGAAGGCATTGAACTAGACAGATTTCTCTAAGGTCCCTCCCCACTCCAGCTCATATGATCCTATGTAAGACTCTCACTCAAGTATGTAGGCATATATGCATATATGTGTATATACATACATACATACATACCCACATGTGTTTATGTCTGTACTTGATACACGATATCCAGCTAGACATACCTCATGTTAGTTTAAGTCATTATATCTATCTACAGAGAAAGAGAGAGGGAAGCAATAAAATACAGCAGAGTGCTATCTTAGACAGAAGACCTAGGTGCATTTCCCACCTCTGACACTTACTGGCTGCATGTCCCTGGACAAATGTCAAAGCTTTAAGCAGCACTCTCAGACTAGAAGTTTCAGAGAAGGTGCCAACCAGTGTCAATAGTTTCTTCATCTCAAGAGAGTTCTCTTTAGCAGTGAAATCACAAGTCTAGTACTCATCCATCCATCTATCTATCCATCTATCTATCTATCTATCTATCTATCTATCTATCTATCTATCTATCTATCATCTGTCTAATATTCTTAGTTGAAATTCCTACTCTCTATCTCATTTATGTTTACATATAGCTATTCTGATTGATATATCTCCTTATATTTATATATGAGAAAGACATAGGAACCTGTTTTAGCCATGCCCATATGCTTCTAAATATAATAATAGCTAAATGGACAGATAAACACAGAAACACATAGAGCGTCCTCCTCTTCTTTTTTCCTTTCCCCCTCCCCCAAACCGTTTCCCTCTCCCAGTCCCTTATCTGCATCAGGAGTGACCCAGCCTGCTTAGCTAACGCACTTTACACAGACCCACACACATAAACCACATTCAGGATAAGCAGAAAGTATATGATCTCCTGAGCCCTCAGGGCCTTGCGACAGCATCACCTGAACTGATTTCTCACATTTGGCTTCAGGGAAAGGAGTAGGTAAAGGCTGGCTTTCAAGGAAATAAAATATGTGTCTCCATGAATTATAGTTTCAAAGGCCACCCAGACCCCAAAGAATACTGATACTTTCCCAGTTGAGTCTCAGGGTACTTCAAGAGCTAAGGATCAGACATTAACCTAAATAGCTGAGATATTCAAATAGGGAAGAGTGTGTTCCCTCAACCCTTTCCACTGTAGTTGAACATGGATTCAAATCCCCTCTCTACTATCTATCTGTATGACCTCAGGCAAGTCATTGCCCCTCTGTGGGCCTCAGTTTCCTCATCGGTAGAATGAAAAGGATGAACTACATGGTATCAGATTCTTTCAACATCAAACTCCTTTCATTCTGAGGTTTTCCCTTACCTACGTCTGAGGAGGACATTGTGGGAAATTCTCAGTCTCTTCAGAGAAAGATAGAAAGAGCCAGAGACAGAGTGAGTAACCAAGAGAGACAAAGGAGAGGAGAGATAGAGCAGATTTTATTACATGTGGCTGGGAGCACAGACTAGGTTTTCTCTTGAGATTCCACCCAACTCTTATTCCATCATTCCCTTTTCTTCACCCATACCCATAGCATGGATTGGCAGGAAGGTGGCAAAGAGGAGTCCATAACCAATCTGTTATTTAAGGCTTGCAGTAGGGGAAGAAGGCTGAGAGGCTATCCCAACTACAATTGCCTAAGATTGATTCCCGGAATGACGGACTTCCTGAAAGACTTTTTCACTTGGAAATTTTCATCCCTTTGAACCATAATCATTGACTAACCCTGCTAGTGAGAAATCACTACATTTGGAGGCAACTTTGTACAATGGAAAGAGCCTAGATTTCAAGTCAAAGGCCCTGAGTTCAGTCCTTACCTTTGCTTCTTATTGCCCATAAGACTTTTATCAAGTCACTTCCTTCTCTTGCCTTCAGTTCCTTCATCTGTAAAATGAAAAAGTGATCCTTAAAATATCTTTCCCAGTGCCTTGTGCTCTGACTCCAGCCTGGTGGAAAGCCTCTCTTCTGCTCCTAATGTGACTGTAGCCAGACTTGTTCCATTTTTTTTTCTTTTCTCTATTTCCCCAAATGTCCTTCGAGTTCTTCTTTAACTTGAGAAGACTTCTTCTCTAGTCCTATCTTCACTGTTTTTACAATGGCTGCCTCCTTTACTCATAAAACCATTACTTAGAATTTTGGGAGAAAAAGATAGCTCATCTAGGACATCTTCCTGCTATTTTCTTACTCTCCCACAGTAGCATTCTTTACTTTCTCATCCTACCTCATGCCCTAAAATTTCAAAGCTGGGACTCTGACCAGAAAAATATAGAGATCAACCATGGAAAAATTTTTATTTTGTTTGGTTTTGCTTTCTTAAATGTTGCCTTCTTTGCGCTCTCTCTCTCTCTCTCTCTCTCTCTCTCTCTCTCTCTCTCTCTCTCTCTCTTTCTTTCTCTCTCTCTCTCTCTCTCTCTATATATATATGTGTGTGTGTATATATATATATATTTTTTTTTCTCTGTTCCTCTGCAGTTCCTTCCTGATTCCTTTTCTTCCCCAGGTCTCTTAATTCTTTCTTACCCTGATCAAATCTCCTTCCCATGGTTTAGCTTCTTCTTCTTCTACTCATTGCCTCCAAGGATGTCAGCCGGCACTCTTTGCAGGAAGATTCTGAGGAGGAAACCAACACAGATGAGTCTCCTGCATGTCCCCCACCAGCACTTAGACGGCTCCAGAAAAAAACATCCAAAACTGATTTCAGTGCCCCTTCATCCCATACAGTATATCAGAAATACCCCCTTTCATCAACTGAGAGGGGGAGGATTTGCTGTTAAGAGTTACAGACACCTTCTCAGAATCGTCTCCTACTTACTAAGTTACTGCCTGTACCTTGTCACTCAGGGACTTTTCCTTCTTTTTAGTCTTCAATATGGGGTCGATCTGGTATTCTGCAGTCTTTTCTGAGGGGTACTATTGAGGGGATAGTGAACAGAAAGCCAAGACTCTGTTCTGTACCCCACAACAGGCCTCAGGAATAGTGAAGCTGGAAGAAGAGAAATCTAGAATGTGAGGAGGCTTCCACAAACCCTCAGATCTTGTTGTAATTTTTCCATTGTCTCAGGAAGGGCTATATATCCATGCTTGGAATTGTAGAAATACTGGCAGCATGAGGGGGAACCCTTAATAGTCTTTTAGACTTTCTGGTGAGGGGCAGTCTGTAAATTGCAATCCTTTTTCCTGAATTCTTACCCTTGACATTGTCAGCTACTACATGGTTTTGATTAGACCTTTAGGGAAGCCACGATTTGTAATTCTCCATTGTCAGCTCATCTTTAGGGCCAAGAGTTGAGATCTGGCCAAAAATATAGCAGCTAAAAATATATTTATCAGTTGAGTGGTCAATAATTTTTTTTAACTATGGGTTGCTTTTTTTTTTGAAGAGATTTCCCTATAACTTTGCTGTTTGGTGAGAGCCCTCAAGAGAAATAAAAACCTTTTTTCCCCAGGATTATAGCGAGTGAATACTATTTAAAAAAAGGAAATTGGCAAGATTCTATAATTTCTAGTAAATAAAAGTCAATAAGCTAATAATCACTATAAAAATTAGATTTTCCCTCTCTTCTTCAAATTTGCATTGGTTAGACCAAGCACGTGAGATTGACATAAGAAAGACCCTTTATTAAAAGAGTAGATCTGTCTAGTCCTTTAACCTTTTTTAAAAAAAGCTGCTAGTCTCATTTTAGAAAAATGTAAGTGAAAGAAGAGAATTTTTTCCTATAAAGTCAGCTTTGCTCTTCTGTTAGTTTTTTTATTTATTTTTAAAATATAGATTTACAGTAAAACAGAAAGGCTAACATCTAAATAAAAAAGAAAATTTTATGAATAAATGTTTTCCAGTATTAACAATTTACTCACTATTATTTATAAGACAAATATCCCTTTAGGACTACATGTTAGGCTATAATATAAACAGGCATTTAGTCTTCATTTTTTAATGTGCATATTTGCAGATTTCTTTAAGTACTGATAATCAGAAATTTTTCTCCCCAAAAAGGCTACCCATTAGAAATTTTACTCATGAAACCTCAGGACACTTTTGTACATTTGTAAAAACAATTGTGAGTGTTGCACACACAAACACAAGCCTTTTATGCCTGAATATAGCCTAGTCAGGAAAATATAATAACAATTTCTTCAAATGAGAACAAATGGAATTTTATTTTTATATTTCTTAAGAGAGCAAATACCCAGGAAGGCATGGCCTCTTTAAGGGAGGCTATGAAGTAATATAGATGTAAGTTTTCAAGATAATTTTTTAAAATAATGATATTTTACTCTTAGAATTATAGGAGAAAGAAAAACCCTTTAAAATAAACCAGGATGCTATTTTATTAATTTGAAATTCTATTTGTATAAGAGCTAACTGGAGACAAAATACCATATTTCACTCAATCAACAATCATTTATTAAGCACCTACTATACACAAAGCACTGTAGTAGGCCCTGGGGACATAAAAGCAAAAAAGTAAAATCCCTACTCTCAAAGAGTTTTATCAGGTTGTATTTCAAAGGACCAACTTCTAGGATACTGCAGACAAGATCTGCTAGTAAATATTTGCATATATATGTCTCAAAAAGCTGATCATACCCCATGTCATATTGTGATCAGGATAAATTAGCCTAAAACTGGGGTTCTTCACCTTTTTCTGTGTCCTATACCCCTTTAGCAGCCAGTCTGATAAAGCCTATGGAATCCTTCTCAGAATCATATTTTTAAATAAAATAAATATGATTACAAAGGAAACCAATTAGACTGAAATACAGTCATTCAAATATTAAAAATTAAGTTGATGGACCCCAGGTAAGGGCCCCTGGACAAAAATATCAGTCCTCCCCAATAGCACATAGGAAGCATTACTTTCAATAAGTAAAATATTATAATGCTTTAAAATGGCCATCTCTGGGAGCTGTGGTATTTGATTAGATTATGTCATCATCCTTTCCTTTAAAAATAAGGCCTTCTGTATGCAAAAGATTGATTTTCTTCTTATAAAAAAGATTTTCATTGGAAAAGAAAATTTTTTTCCATCATGGTTTTTCCCCCAGAAAATTTTACAAACTAAAAGAATTTTTTTCCTTAAAAATTTTTAGCTAAAATAATTGCCACATACAAAACAGACCCCTTTTTGCATTGACTTATCATTATATGCTTGTTCCTTTCATTATCTCCGTATGGACTTATAGGGACACATACATAAACCATACTTGTTCTAAAATGTAACCTCAGTAAGTATCCATTTTATTTTTAGTATTTCATGCATATACTAGGAATGAGATAACATAGGAAAAGCACTTTGTGAATTATAAAACACCATAGAAATGTAAGCTTTAAAAAAACTTATTACCTGCTTTGATTTCTGGTAAAAATTTTTTTTTTAATCCTGCTTCATTTAAGGGGCAGGAAAGCTATCTCATAAGTCAATTTTCAACTCTAACTTGAGGCATTCTAATAAGTAATTTTAAAAGAGCTGGAAGTAGTAGTCCTTGTTCTTTATACTGAAGGGGACCAACATAACATCATGATAGATAAAATAGTGAAATAATGAAATTATAACACATTAAAATAAAATAGCAAAACTAATTGAATAATAAAATGATGAAATCGTAAAATAGTAAAAGGTCTAGGAACTTTCCAGGGAAAGATAGGAACTGAAATAAGTAAATAGCAAAAAAAAAAAAAAAATGGCTCCCTTAAATGTGACCAACAGAACTGACTTAAATCACACCAATAGCAAAATTCCTCATGGTGGTTCTCACGAGTGATAACTAAACAATGACATTCAGCTTCATTCAATTAGGGAAACATTTATCAAGCACCTATTGTATGCAGATAACATTTGTAAAGCACTTTGCAAACTTTAAGGCCCTGTATAAATGTTAACTGTACTTATTATTACAAAACACTTAGTTTATGATAGAAGTTATATTTCTAGTGAGAAAGAAAGCAGAGAATTGAGCTAATTCCTTAGACCATCTGGATGCTTTAAATTTATTGAGTAATTAATTGCTTGGCTCCCCACTTCAATTGGCCTTGATAGATACCAGGGTTACCAAAGTGATCAGAATCTCCCCATGAAGGTAGACTAGTCTTTTATTCCTTGTATCAAGATCTTTTCAGGATATACATGTGTGTATATGTATGTATACATATATATACATATATGTGTGTGTCTTATCTATTTACCTGGCCCACAATGCATAAATACCCTGGGCTTTTCTTGCTGGTTTGGGGGCAATAAAGTGGATGGATGATACAGGGTTCCCATCACTTGGTGGTCCCTGTCCATGAAGGGGCTAAGAATGCTGTAGATGACATCATCATAATAATTTTCTTGAAAATTGATTTCCATTCCCTAAGTATAGGGAAGACTGTGATCTCCACTGTATGAACCTCAAAGGATAAGGGAAAATGTGTTGTCAGCTAGGAAGTGACCTGGGAGGGAAGAAGAGGATAAAGGGAGGCATATGGAACTGATTTCATTAGGGGTTTTCAATGACTTTGTTTAGTGATGTCATCAGAAGCCTGAAATCAAACACATCATCAGTTGACAGCCTTACTAATGAAATTTATGGCTCTTGTGTTTACCTAATGTATACATTTATGTGTGTATACATATATAAATATACATACATATATAAGGTTTGCATATATTTACACACACATATATAAATATATATTAGATAAAACACATATAGTATATTTCCATGTAAATAAATAATGTGCATTTACATCATCCCCATTTATACAGATAGGTTACTTTGAAAATCATTAGTTTCAAAGGATTTCCTAATATTAAAATTCAATCTCAATGTTGACAGGGAACTTGTCTAATCAAAAGTATAAATTCTCCCTCCCTCTTTTTAATTTTAAATTTTTTATTTATTTTTATTTTATTCCCTCCTTTTTTTAGTGGAAGTAGGATCTATATGCTAAAATACATAGACCAACAACAAGCAAAAGAATTAAATTTGCTCCTTCTTTTTGGTTCCTTATAGTTCACACTTCCAAGTGAGGTGGCCCCAAGTCTTCATGGAAAAGGTCGTTGCCCCTTTTTCTTTATTTTTAATCATCTTTATGGACATTCAACTCTGACTTAAGGCATTCTAATAACTAATTTTAAAAGGGCTGGGAGTAGTAGTCACTGTCCTTTGTACTGAAGGGGACCAACATAACATCACGACAGATAAAATGGTAAAATAATGAAATTATAACATATTAAAATGTGTTGGGATGGGAAAGTCTGAAAAATATAAATTCCCAATACCTCAGTAACCAACCTTTTAGTCTCCAGTCTTAGGTCTGGGGAAATTCCATCCGTAGTGAGGCAGAATAACTACCCAGGGTTGCTTTAAGTCTGGAGAATGCAAAACAGCAATTCTCTGATTCCTAAAACCTGTGATTAGAGGGGAAGCTATGATTTCTGTTCTGTGTTTCTGAGGTGCTTAGAGCTCCTTAGAAGGAAGACAACATACAGAATTTTGTTCCTTTTACTATTAATCAATATTTACTGATTGTTTTGTTATCAAAGAGGACTACCATTGAATGCAAAGGGAAAAATACATATATAAATATATGTGTGCATACATACAAACACTATATATACATAGTGTATATATACATATATATATATATATATTACAGAGTCATCAAAGAAAAGTATTAAAACACAGAAGCCAATAATAATACTAACCCTAGGTCTGGAGGGAAGTAAATTGGGAATAATATTCACCACGGGCTTAAAAGTACAGAATAGAGACATTTTAGTTTTTACTTAAAGGTCAATCCAAAACCTCTTTATAGCTACAGGTTCTCCTCATTGTACCTTTGTGAGTTCTGTCATGTATATAAAATATTTTGTGTGTGTTTAATTAAAAAAAACATTAATATGATTAGAAGTAGGGAAAAAGGGAATAGAGAGTAGAGAGAATGTCATATTGCTAGATTATGACTTCCTAACATCATAAAAAAATACATTTTGAATTCTTTAAGATTCTCTGATAACTGGTATAATTTCTAAAGAAATAATCTTTTTAAAAAATGACTTAGTAAAATAAAACCATAAATTGCAGAGGAACAAACCTTTACCCCCTAAAAAATCACTGAGAAAAAGGTTTATAATCAATTCCTGGTAATAATCAAATTAGATTCATAGAGTGGGAGGGGAACATTTTTTTGAGAAAATCTTTAGCAATATACACATCTCCTTGACTTAGGGAAACTTTGAAAAAAGTGGGGGGTTAGTCTTTACGTAAAAACACTAAGACCAAGAAAAAATCCTTTTTCTCTTGGATTTTTGCTTTGATTTTTGCCATATATTTATTTATTTTTTTTACTTTTCTCATCCCTAATCAGATTGATATGAAAATATTTGTCAAAAGCCCTGTTGTCAATTGCAGGGATTCTATAAGCTCTCTTAAATTTGCTGGTGAACCTGAGGGTCTCTTTAGCTAGATTCTCTCCCCCATGTTCCTGAAGTGCTGTACTGGTCCTCCTAAATTTGCATAGAAAAATATTGTCTTTCCCTGTGAAGACTATTAGTTATTTATTATTTTTTTTTCTTTACGTGTGGTTTTTTTTTTTTTGGCCATAGTGTTACTAGGAAAATCAAAGAAAAATTTCCCCTCAGACTCTCCACTTAAAAAGAGTTGTCATTTTTATTTCTCAAGCAAAACAGAAACCTAATTTGTGGCATCCAACTTTCTTCATGTTTTCTTGCTAAATTCTTAATATCAAGTATATTTTTGCTCTAGATATCTTGTTGTTTATCCACCAAAGCCCCACTTTATTACAGGTTATTATATGGTTCATGTCATACGATATCCCCTTACTCCTTGCTCCCAAACCTAAGAATCCCTTATAGTAAAAACATGCAATCACTGTGAACCTATAACAGAGGCATTAATTAACATTGCCATTTGATATTAGAGTCACAAAAAAATATCTTTGGTACTTAGGGATAAGGTTGAAGAAGCTGTATTGTAATACAAGAGAAGAGAAATGATTTGAGAATCTCCCTGTAATGAGGAGATTCTGTAAATCCAGTCTGTACTTCTCATGCTTTCAGTGAGGGCTCTAAAAGAGAGAATATATAAAGAAAATGATAATAATAAAGGAGAAAATATACAAAGAGCATGATAATAATAATAAATCTTTATACAGTGCTTTATGGTTTACATAATACTTAAGTCATCTGATCAAATTTTAGATTTCTAATTAGATGTCTATAAGTTTGTGCTTGACATATAAGATTCATACACAAATACACATATATGCATACACATACTCAAATCAATTTCAAAGGAAATTAAATTCAAACTATGATTTTTAAAAAATCAGTAAAGTTGAATGAAATAATTGATTCATTAACAGCTAAGATTTTACTGTTACAATTTTTTTTCCTGAATGCAACCACTTTTCCCCCAAATCAGTTTGTGTTTGTAGAGCCAAGCATATTGGGCTAAGAAGATATAAACTCCTTCAACATCTCCTACCTCCTCCTTCACACACCCACTGGCACATGCATGTATAGATTTGCGTCAGACCATGAATTAAAGCTATTGTTAAGTCAGAGGTCTATGTATGTTCATAGGTTTGATAACAAAGGGGAGGAGTGGGTGGTCTATATATAATGGGTTGAATAGGCTCCCTCATAAGGTAGTGACATCTCCATCATTATAAGTCTTCAAGGGAAGACTAGATCATCTTCACTGGGGAATTTACAGGTCAGAGACAACTTGCTCAGTGACATTTAGACGAGAGGACTTCACATATCTCTTCTAACTCTGAGATTCTGTGATTCTGTAGAATTCTGATTAGGTATTTCTATTGGTAGTTCCTGATATGACAAAGTCAAGATGGAAGGTTAAGGTTACAAAGGGAAGGGTGCCATCTTTCCTTGTGGATTTTGATCATTAATTCCAGTGATCTGGATTTTGCTTTCTTTTAAGGCCCCACTAGAATTCCACTGTGATGCCTCATCACAGCATGAGGGTAACCCCAAGTTCTTGAAGGCCATGCCAGTAGATCTCAAGTGTCAGTGTGTCCTACAAGACCTACAGGTGTTGGTTTTTGGCCTTGCTGGAAGACTAGATGCTTGTCATCTCAGGCCTGAACTGGCCAGTGTCAGGAAAGCTAATCACCAGATAATTGGCTACCCAGTGATTAATTTTAGTTGGCTTCAGCAGTTCACAAAAACCTTACACCAAGATTGCTATTTTTAATGATAGAAGGAGTAACCCCCACTGAAAAAAAGCAACAGTTTCCTGAAGTACTGATATTGAGAAGCAACCTTTTTTTTCCTTAAATTTAAGAGGAATGTTTTTGAAGTGAAGGAACCCTTGGGTAATTTTTTTCCCATTCAGTAAGTAAATCATGGTGACATCCAATAGGGTATTGTTATTATTATTATTATAATTGGAGGTGAGGCAATAAGAAGGTTGGACTGAAAATATATGATGGTGAACTCAGCTATGTCTCATCTCCCACAGAAATTCCTGGGCATTATTGGCTGCCTGGCTCTCATTTTAATGGGTACAAATTGGCATAGAGAATGGATAAATTCCTACATAGGCCTTTCACATGTGGATTGATCCTTTCCTCATTTATTTAGGCCCTAAGGGAGGTAGTAGAGAAGATATGGAAATGCCACATTCTTTAGTAGACAAAAGACATAGAAGATCTATCAAAGTGAAAGAGGAATGATGTGCCATCTTCCCCTACCAGGTATTAGTTGATGACATACCTACCAAAATGTTGATATTGGGCATTCCACTGGGTAGATCAGTAACAACAGCTCCCATCTAGGTACAGTCACTGTTTCATGGGCTTTTTTTTTTTTTTTAACAATTAAGAACCCTTAGGGATCAGATGATAGTTGGAAGAGCATTCTAAGTGGAAAGGCGTAGAAAACTTAGAGACCAATAGGCCGGAAGATTGACTCCCTTTTTTATTTCTCTCACCCCTATATTCCTTTTCCTGAATATCTCCTGGCCCTAGGAAGTGCAGAAACCAAATAGTCCTTCCATCAGCCTAAAACTTTTTTTCAGAACCCTTTCCCCCAACCGTCTTGGAGTTGATCAATCTATTCCCTGCTTGGTCCTGGCTACTTAAATAATTCTGAACATTATATAGGTCTGCTTGATTTTTTTTGTGTTGTCAAATGAAGCCCTGGCATTAGCAGCAGTATTAGGCAGAGAGTTGTCAAAACAGTGGTGGAGTGTCCAGCATCTCCAATCCTGTGATCACATGAGCGGTGAATATTTGGGAGTCTCTATGTTGTAGGGACCCTTGGTCAGCTGAACTTGGGTATTCATTTTAATCTGAATTTTTTCCATTCCAGTGCCAGACCCTGGCATAGTTGTTGTGTCAGGAGCTGGACCTCAGCTCTAGAGTAATGATTGAATCAATGGGTAGTCTGAACTTTGCCATCCTTATATATTTGAGTTTATAAGCTGCCCTTCCTTTGATGGAAAGGTTAAATAGTTTTCATGTAGAAAGTTATTCCTTCATTCAACATTTAGTAAATTCCCACTATTGGCAAATGAATAAGACACCTCCCTTATCCTCCTGAAATTTATAAGCTATAGGGAAGATAAGACACACGCAAATATGATTGATTGTGATCCTAGAGGACAGACGATGAATAATGTTATCCATCTTCTGACAGAGGGGAATGATGGACCTAATATGCAAAATGAGACACACAGTTTTGGTCCTGGCCAATGTAGAAATCTGTTTTGCTTGACTATGCATGTTTGTCATAAGAGTTGTTCTCTTTTTCCAGCAGGGAGGAGAGAGAGAGAAAAAATATTCTTTAGTCAAAAAAATATAAAATTTGATTGAAAAAAGAACGTAACAAGTATAAATGAGAGACATAGACAAAGTGCTATAAAAATTCCAAGGAGGAGGAGAATGCTTCTAGTTGGAGAGATCAGGGAAAGAATCCAAGAGGGGTTAGCTTGGAGAAAAGAAGACTAAGTCATCTTGAAGACAAGATAGCTGTCTTCAAGTCCTTGAAAGGCTGTCATGTAGAAGAGGTGTTAACTCATTCTGCTCAGCCCAAGAGGGTAAAACTAGGTAGTTTTGGAGAGGTAATGTTGAGCTCAGTGTGAGGAAAAATTGCCTAATAATGAGAACTAACACAAAATGAAATAGGAAATCTTAATAGATGGTAGATTCCCTCTCTCTAAGAATCTTCAAATGAAGGTTGGATGACCATGCGTTAGGAGTAATGTAGTAGAGATTCCTGGTCAGGTGCGGGTTGGAATGGAAGAGAATAAGGTACTTTCCAACTGTGAGCTTCTATGGTTCTGTTAGCCATCATGGAGTAGCCGCGTTATTTTAATAGAGAAAGTGGGGAGGTAATTCTTGGTTTAGAAAGTGAGGTGAGCAAAGGCATAATGGTAGGAAAGCATAGGATGTGTTTGGGGAATGGTTCAAGTAGAACACAGGGTATGTGGAGAGGAATTTTACGAAATAAATCTGGGAATTACTGGGCCATAACCATCTCTCACTTTTACCTAGAGATATCTGACTTGTCTCTGATTTCAGTTTCTGTCCTACTGACCTTGCCATGTCTGTATGTGGTGCATCAAATGGTGGCTTCCAAATGGAAGTCATACCCAGGAGAAATAAAAACAATCCAGGTGTCTGGAGAAGGCAGCTCATCCTATGGCATCAGAACCCCTTCAACCAATAACTTCCCCTTGACCTTGTCACTTGTCTTTACAAAAAAGATGATGCCAAGATTTTTAATTAAAGATAAATAAAAAATTAAAAAGTTAAATTAAAGATGAACAGCAGTGTTACAGATCTCAGAATTTTAGGGCTGGGGAACCTTAGAAACCTAGTCTAAACCCCTAATTTTGTAGACCAGAAAACTGCGGCCACTAGATGTTAAGAGGCTTGTCCATGTTTACACAACAAGCAAGTATCAGAGGGAGGTTTTGAACCTGGGTCTTCCTGACTCTTGGCCTAGCACTCTACCCACAACATGATGTCTCTTATGTCATGAATAGAAACAAAAAAATAAAGGGAAAGTGGTTGGGGAAAGGGCAAGCAGAGAACAGAGAAAATGAGTGATTTGAAGCATGTTAAGTTTGGTTAGTGCGTTGCATATAGTAGGCATTTAATAAATGTTTTTTGGACTGGATTGGATTACTTCCACTGGGTTAGACTAAATGTTGTATAAAAAATTTGAGAACAGACCTTAGTTCAGTTGATTACAGCCTGGTGTTGCTCCCATGTAGGCATAAGTTCTATTGCTTTTCCCTCTTCCCCATAAAGAGTCCAAATTTCTTCTTTTTGTTTCTTTTAAAAATGTTTTATTGATGCCTTTAGTATTTATATCACAACTGTTTTCAGAGATACTTTATCCTCCCAGACAAAACCATTTTTTGAGTTTTCCCTTTAACAAAGAAAAACAGTTAAATAAAACCAATTTCTCAACTGACAGTGTATGTAACATTCCACATCCTTACTACATCACTTTCCAATAAAAAGAGAGAGAGGAATTTTCTCATTTCCCCTAGGGCCAAGATTGACCATTAAAATCACTAGCATTTAGTTTCATTTTAGTATTCTTTTCATTTACATAATTGCAATTGCATAAATTGTTCTTTTGATTCCGCTGCCACTGCCCTGCATCCATTCATACAAGTCTTCCCATGCTTCTCTGAATTTCTCATGTTCATCATTTCTTACAACACCGTGTCATTCATGTACCCTGATTTGTTCAGCCATTCCTTAGCTGATTGCCACCTATTTTGTTTCTAGTTCATTATCTTCACAAAGGATACTGCTCTGCATATTTTGATACACAAATAAATCTGTACTTCTGACTTTAACCTTCTTGGAATATATGTCCAAAAGCTAGATCTCTGTTTCAAAGGGACAGTTTAGTGATATTCTTCACATAATTCCAAATTGTTTCCCAAAACGGCTAGACAAATTCACAGCTCCATCAACAATGCATCAGTGTCAGGCCCAGTTGCTTTCACATAAAGAGTTATGTCTTCAAAGACCCGAGGCAACTGTTTTGCCGTCACCGCTACTGGAAAAAAAAATAGAAAACATGCTATTGGTAATGAAATTAGTCTAATATAATAAAGATGACAGCACGTTACCAGGTTGATCTTTGAAGATTGGGACAAGCTTCAAAGGCTGGCTAAGACCAATGGACTAACCTTAATGACAAATCATGCAATTTCGGGATTGGAAAGGATCTCCGTTGTGGTCATCCAACACATTGAGAATCCCCTTTACAACATCATCCCCCTACAAGTGGCCATCCAGCCTTGGCTTAAGACCTCTAGTGAGGGAAAGCCTATTCATTCCAGAGGCAGCCTGTCCAACTCTAGGATAGCTCTAATCGTTAGGAAGATTTTTTTTGACATCATACCTCATTTTATCTCTTTACACCTTCCACCCGTTGCTTTGGGTTCTTCCCTATGATGGGAGTAGAGATGGGGAGTGATGATGGTTCTAATAATAAAAATGTCTTACATTTATACAGCTCTGTTTACAATATGATTTAAATAAGTTATTCGCTTCATCCTTGCAACAAACCTATGAGGCAGGTAGTACATTATTATTTTCCTTCTTACAGATGAGAAAACTGAGGCCCTACTGAATATTTTGCTTTTTGAACTGATTTTCTTTTCTTGTCCCATGTGGGCAATACCCTCTGCAAGTATCATTCTCACCCTTGATCAATCTCCCTATTTCTTCTGCAGATGCGAATGCCCTTCTTTGATGAGGGCAGCAATCCGCAAGCTCTTAGGAAACAGATCTGTCAGGGGAAAAAATCCTTTGTAAATGTGATTTAATTCTTTCTTCATTTGGGTGGGTAGGTGGGAATAAAATAAAACAAAATGAAAACCAGAAAACAAGAACTGTTTCTATTTTAATTGTTTAGTTCCTCAGCCCCTTGCTGCGTTAGGTTGTGGGGGGTTTTTGTGTGTCTTCAAAAATAAAATCAAGTGATTATGCTTATTTCAACAATCATTTCAGTTCTCATAGAAACTCTGAGGCAGAAGCAGAGTGGCATTGGCTGAACTCCCCCCAAGACATGCATTTTGTTGGCTGTATTCAAGAAAGGTCTTAAAAATGATGGATTGTGGAAACATTGTCAACAAAGCCTAAATGTAATTTGAAAATAATCATTGCTTATAATAGTTTGCAATGCCATGGGTAAATCATTTAAAAAAAAACAGAAAGTGGGGTCTTTAAAAAAATGATCAGTATTTTTGTTTGTAGAACATCTGTGAATTTTTATTCTCATTATCTTAAATTAAGTGCCCATAACGCTTTTTTTCCCCCAAATATCTCACTTTTATTTAGATTTGAGTTCCTGGGGAAAAAATATATCTGAAGCCAAAAATCTAAGGCTTAAAAAATCTTTTTCCAGTGGCAAATTGATGAGAAAATGCCATCAAAATATGTTGCTTTAAAAAAAAAAAGCTCTCGAGATCACCCTACTGCAAAAGTAGCAATACCTCTGGGCCCATTTGTGTATGCCTGTATTATTTTTCAAAACCTTATTAATGCAGATCTAGATATATAAGGTTTTGTGATATTATGGACTTGATTTAGCTGACTCTGATTGAGAAAAATAAGAAGGAATTCTTTTAACTTGGGCCTTTTCTTTATAACTTATTATTTTTGCAGGATAACTACTTGTAAAAATAATATAGTCTATAATAATGATAATAGTTAAATAAGCAATAGTTAAAATTGTTATTATATTAACAATTATGAATTATAACCTTTTTATTATCCTACCTTATCTTACTTCCTAGCAACCCTGTACTTTTTAGGATGGAATATGTGCTGTACTCAAAACGAAAAAATCTGAGTTTATTTTTTAAAAAAATCAATAATTTTGGCTTTTGATTAAATGGAACAGAATTCCTCAATTTTTTCTTCGTGTCAAATTAATGAGCATTTACTTTATTTTTTTAAAGATAAATATTTTTGAGAGACTGCAGGTAACTCAGAAATATTTGAATTTTGGAATGTTAAAATGGCTCCAGTAAATAATCTTCAGTGGGATTATATCTCCTTTGGTTGAGATAACTTTTGTCTTTTGGAAGAAGAAGATGAAAATGGCCTTTTTTTTTTTCAAATGAAGGGCCCGATTTATTTTAAAGGTCTCATTTCTTGACTTTGCACTTTTCTGATCAAGTTCAACAATAGGATGCTGTGTCTGGTATTTGATGGATCTAAGTTTTGCACAAGTAAAAAACAAAAAACTCCACATACACACACACACACACACACACACACACACACACACATATATATATATATACATATATATATACACATATATGACAGCAGTGGCCAATTTTTTAAAAATATTGTCCCATATTGAAACATAAAATCTGTCTGCTACTAACACAAAGGTCACCACAAAGTTCTGCAACCCTCATAGGCCACAGATTTTCACTAACAAGTTTGTCACATGGTTCTTTTCCACACATGAAATGTATGCATGAAATGGTCTACCATCGTTGAAATGGATACTCATTAAGACTGCCCTGAGAATCTTGACTCTTAATTGGTTATGATAATTTCTAAATGGGATTTTGTGACTTTTGCCCAATAACTTAATGGGAAGGGGAGGTATAAGCAAGTAGTATTGAGTGTTTTGGTAGCATTTTAGGGGTTACAGTGTTCTCTATCAGTTTGTTATTTTGCATTGACTTGCTATTCCATGACGAGTTACTGGTGCCTGTTGACTATTATTCAATTGGGTACCTTTTGTGGGGACGTGTAGCGCAAATCCTGGACAAGATCAGTGAGTTTTTAGGGAATGTTGTTTTGATTGGAGTATGGTATGGCAGAATGGATCCCTGGAAAGCTCTATTTGTCGATAGGAGCATCTGACTGCTGGTGTCTTTGTTTTCTGCAAGGGAAAGACCCTAGTATCTGTTGTTGGGGAAGGTGAGTGGTGGAGTGATCTTCTCCTGGTGTAAAAGCTGTGGTTGGCAGAATTTGTTATACAGGTATTATATAGGCCACCATGTTTGCTTCTCCTCCCTCTGGTATTTTTTAACTGACTCTCAAGGTAATTTGCATAGCTTGACCCTAGTCACCATTGAGGATGGTGGAGATTAAAAAGACAAATAGAAAGGAATGTGAATGTTCATCCCTAGTCTTTGAATGGATTGGGCAGCTGCACGATGGTAGAGTGCAGCACTTAGAAGCCAGAAGACCTGAGCTCTGCTCCTGCCCCAGACTTTTACTAGCCAAGTGACTCAACCTCATTGATCAAGAGATCACACGATGTGAGTATTTATTGAGCATCTACTATGTGTCAGGCATTGCTCAGGCTGCTAAAATGGAAATACAGTAAAAACCAATCTATTTCTAAGGAATTTGAACTGTAATATATGATGTGCTTTGTAAATATTGAAGTGCTACATAAATGCTACAGTTAAAGCCCAGGACCTGCAATTCCACAATTAGTGATTCATTTAACCTCTCCATGCCTTGGTTTCTTCATCTGTAAAACAAGAGCTTTGGTGTCATCCTCTAAGATCCTTTCCAGCTCTAATTTTATATTCCTATGATCTGACAGAAGGTGCTGACTCCTGTGGAGAATAGTGCCTGTGCCCATTAAACTGGAGGAAGACCAAAAGACCTTCTGGTGACTGACACTAGTCACAGCCATGTATCAATAGGGCAGGGAATTTCTTCCTTGTCTCTCCTCATTTCCATGTGCTGGGGTGTCTGTAGCAGGAGATCATTGGTCTTGGGGTGAGGAGACCTAGCCTCTAATCGCAATTATGTCATTAACTACATTAGTTGTGCTTTAGGCAAATCATTTAATCTCCTAGTGTTTCATTTTCCTCATCTGTAAATAAAACAATTTGCTTGTCCATCTCACAGGTCTGTTAAGGTAACGTATGTGAAAACTCACAGAAACATAGAATTTAGATCTAGAAGGGACCAGAGAGACCATTTAGGCCAGACGATTCATTTTAAAGATGAGAGAACTGAGGCCCAGAGGGATCAAGGGACCAATTGTAGGTGTTCTAGGTAGTTTCAGAGCCAGGAGTCTGGCCCAGATCCTCTGACTCCCATTCTAGGACCCTTTCTGCATTATCATGCAGCATCTCTGCAAAGTACTGCAGAGGCGCACCCTGCTAAAATGGCTGCCACAATAATGGTTAATACATCATGAACCAAGCCTCACTACTGCAACAAAAGCTTGCTGTCACCTCATTTGACTGAACAGTGGAGACACAAATCAGATGGTCAGTGATGGGATTAGATATCCTTCAGGGAAACAGGCTTTTTAAAAAGGCTTGGATTTAAATTTCATTTAAGGAGTTGCATTTCTTGTAATTTTCCTATTCTTGAGAAGTAGACCTACCAAGGGCTCTGTACCATGACTGGACTTTGGTGGGGTCCCTTGAGCCCCTATGTTGTTAACTTCCTTGAACATCTCTCTATTTACTGTTACATTCTCCATATTGCTTACCACTTCTGCTTGTGCATTTGACCTGGCTTTTTTGGAATTAACTGCCCCCTATAATGTTGTTTCCCCTGACATTGTGCTTCATGGAACTAATTAGCAACATTAAGTATGTGTTAACACTAATGTTAGCCTTCGTATTGCTAATTCTTTTCTGAAAAAGCTAATGTTACAAAACCTTGCCATTTGAGATACATGAAAATGGATGCATCTTTCTTTCCTGTATGTGTATCCAAAACTACAGGGGAAAAAAATAGAGCTTCTCAGCAAAGAGGCTTTTGTTGGTGCAAATGTAGCATACAGGAAATAGAATATTTAAACAAGGAATTTTGAACCTAGGATCCATGAACTTGCTTTTAAGATATTTTGATAATTGCATTTCAGTATGAATGGTTTCCTTTGTAATCATATGGATTGTATTTTATTTATCCAAAAACATTCTGAGCAGGGGTCCAGCAGCTTTACGCAACTACCAAAGGGGTTCAGGATATAAAAATGGTTAAGACCCCTGATCTAAATTGAAAGGAAAGGACTAACGGTATTGAGCCAAGAACTTCAGGAGCCTAAAATCACAGGATCTTAGAGCAGGAAGGTCATCTGATCCAAGCTTCTGCCTCCAGTCCTCCTAAATCATTCAAGATGGAGGCTGTCAAATATATTTTTAAACAGCTCTGGAAAGGGAGATTTCCTTGGGTAGGTTAGACTGCTTAAGCATCTCGATGGTTAGGAAGTTCCTTCTTTTGTCTCAACAAATGGTCTCTAGCTGCAGTGTGAGCCTATTTCTCCCGATGCAATTCTCCGTTGAGGCGGAAGGTTGTGCATCTGGCGGCATCTGCTGTGGTCCCTGTGGCCCAGGAAAAACCTTAGGCCCATTCCAAAGTGGTCTAAGTAAAATTTTCTCAGGAAGCCCAGGGGCAACCAACCTTTTATGTAAGTAGAGTCAGCAGTCAAATCCTGTATTGTTTTTGAGGAAAACCAAGAAGGTCTCTTGCCTCCCAATATTTTCTCCTACATAGTGAAGAAATATTATGGCACAGGAGAAAATGTGATGAATGTCACTTTAACCACTCTGAGCTCCAGTTCCTTTTTAAAAATTTTCTTTTTTAGTGTGAACTTAACAAAGATAAACATGCCTAAACATTCCACTAGATCAAGAACAAGAAAGAGAATTGTATATGAAACCATGAGTTTCTGTTAACTCCAATTTAATATTTTAAGTATATATTACATTTAGTATGATAGTTATAAAATTGCCTTCTTTGTTCGTGTGCCGCTTCTGAATTTCTTTTTGCTTTCTTCTGTATGTTTATTGTTTTATTTTTGTTCTTTCCTTCCTTTCATTTTCCTTCTTTCCTTCCTCCTTTCCTACCTCCCTTCCTCTCTTTCTTTCTCTCTTCCTTTTTTGCTTCCTTCTTTCCTTCTTCCCTTCTTTCTTCCTTTTTCTTTCCTTTTTTTCTGAATCTCTATCACTTCTTAGTAATTAGATTCCCCCCTCCTACCAAATAAAATCCCTTGCTTGTAACAAATACAGTTAAACAAAACAAATCAAACACACTGACCACGTGTGAAAATGTTTATGTCCTTCTGCATGGCTGTTCATCACGTGTGAAAATGCTTATGTCCTTCTGTCCTTCTGTTCATCGCTGGTCTGCCAACAAGCAGAAAGCATGCTTTGTCATCGGTCTTTTGGAGTCATGATAGGTCACGGCAATGATCAGAGCTCTGGAGTCTTTCAAAGCTGTGTTCCTTTATCTTATAGTGGCCATTGTGTAACTTGTTGTCCTGGTTCTTGAGCCTCAGTTTCCTCATCTGTAATATGGAGAAAGTAACACCCGAAGTTCCAACTTCATTGATCAAATTAGATCAATCAATATGAGCATTTATTAAGCTCCTATCATATGCCAGGCATTGTCCTATCTGCTGACACAGAAATACAATAAATGAAACAATGTTTACTTTTAAGGAACTCGTCATGTCTAATGCGCTTTGTAACTGTCGAAGTGCTACGTAAATGCTGGCTGTAATAATCCAGGTCCTGAAATTTCACCATTAATGATTCATTCGTCTGAGTAAAAATTTTTTATCCATCCATCCTTCATTTAAAATGCAAATATTCCTGGGAGGAGTAACAGTAATTCACTAAACACCTTAGAGTGCATTAGTTTATCAGTTCCTTACTAATATCATGGGACCCTTCTGAGATAATGTCAGAGTTCTATTTAATATCATGAACAAATTATTCATTCGTACCAAAAACAAAAGGATACACATTATTCTCTTTTAAGCATTAAACTTGCAAGAGACCAGCCTGTGGGACATCTGGAAGAGTATCCTGGATCATTAGTGGTTCCCCTACTACACTTAAAGAACCACTTCTTTATAGAGAAAAGGAAGGGAAACAGTATGGAGGAGTGGAAAGAAAATACTGGATTTGACATAAGAAGTCCTGAATTCAAATCCCAGACATTTATTAACTGTGTGCTCTTAAGCAAGTTAACTTTCCTATAAAATAGGGGGTCAGACTTGACAGTTCTAAATCTTTCACCCTGTTAGACCTAATGGTGGCTCTAATCTTGTACTCCAGTCCAGTGTGTGCCCAGCCACGGAGCACTAGGGTAGTCTAGATCCCTGAGGTTCAGCCACGGAGAATCGTGAAGTGGGATATAATGTTCTATAGTGTTCTCAGTCTCTTCCCCTTCCTACCTTTGCTGAATTTGGACCAGCAGAGTAAAGATGGTAGCTACAGTAGACAAAAAAATGAAGGCTGACTACTGTCTGTGTATGTGAGGCCATACTTCGAAACATCTTACTTTCAAACAAACACATTGGACTAGAAAAGCCTCTAAGCTTCCTGTGATCTATCATCCTAGGATCTGGAGGACACTTATCCAGTAAATTCACTTATCCAGAATATGGCCTAGAAGTCATCAAAATAGTCCACTGAAAAGCCAAAGTAAATGTCACAAAACTTAAACACAGACTTTATTTTTTATATGTGTTGTTAAACACTTCCTTTACCTTAGTGCCTATTTACTTTTATTTTACACACAATCCAAATATGACAGATTTTTCTGGTTTCCTGACCCACAGCAGACTAGAAGCAACAAATGAGAAAATTGTGTAAACAGACTGTTAGAGTTAGGTTAAGATATTTTCCATTTCAAATGATTAGCGTGAAAAATGTTTTGGCATTTAAGAGTTAAGTTTTGGATACCTGGAAATTTCACTTATGTGGAACCTTTTCTTACAACATCTGACAATGGGGATATTACAATATTCAAAAAGATTTTAGAGCAGTTGGGTGTCATCGCCTTCCTCCTTCTAGGGAGGCAGCTAGGGCATTGGACTTGGTGGCGGGAAGGCCAGAGTTCAAATCCTGCCTCAGGCATTTAGCTGTGTGACTCTGGTTAAGTCACTTAACCTCTTAGCCTTAGTTTCCTCATATGTGAAGTGGGGATAATAAAAACAACTACTTTTCAGTGTTGTGAGGATCAAATGAAATGTTCATAAAAAGCTTTATATAATTTAAACTGCCAAATAAATGCTGGCTATTCCCTTCCTGTTCTTCTGTTCTTTCTCTGCCTTTTCCTCATGAGAGCTTTATCTATCACTAGTAAAACTTTGACATTTCCTTAGACTGGAACATGATCTAAGAGAAGGGTCATTTCTCCCCCTCAATCTCACCCCAGGAGAACTATGGGTCAGAATTGTGGCTCTGGAAAAGCCCTAATGTAGAAGGTTTCCTCTTCTAGCTTAGTAGGGCTGTTTTCCAAGTGTGTGTACATTGGAGAGTAGGGAGAACATGACTTTAGTGTTTTCTCTCTCTTTTTGTCTAGTAGAATCGTGCATAATAACTTACAGGGAATGTGTAACTAGAGACTGAGACTAGTCTGAATGTCATCTGGACTCAGCTATTCGCTGTTTTCTCTAGGCACCAGAGAAGGCCTTAAAAAAATTGGCCAGTTCATCCATTTATCCTTCCTCTTTGTTCAGCATCTCCCTCTGGTTGGTACCAAGGACCATTATTTTCACTATATGGTCAAGGAAAAGGATCTAAAACTCATTCACACTGAGGTGTAAATAATTGATAATGGCTTGAAATATTGTATGTAGTTACATTTTAGCAGATATTCAAACCTTACACAAAAGGGATTAAATATCCAACCTGTTGATGAGCTTCAGCCAGTGAATGGGGAGTTGCTTTTTTTGGCCTGCTAGTCTTCCTGACTCAATGGAGTCATATTATAGGCTTGGAATTCATCTTAATTATCTCTATCTCCTTGCAGCACATAACTGTGTTTGGCATACAGTAGGTACCTAATAGATTGTGTTTGAATGAATCGAGCAAGGAAGCAAGCATTTTTTTAGGCATCAAATATAGGCCAGACACTTTTCATTAATTCTGCTAATACATAAGTCCTGCCTTTCTAGTTACTGTTAGTTCCCATATTTATAGATTTCCGGATGGAAGGGACCTTAAAAACCATCTAGGGACCATTCATTCTCTCTACTTTGCCAACCTCTCCATTACAAGCATTATTTTATTAATATTTTTTTTTGCCCTAGTGATGAAGGAAACAGATACTTAGGTCTAATAATGCTAATTTAATACTACTACTAATGTTTACGAATATAGGGCAGAAGAGGCTACCAGTCTTTTCCAGGGCTGTGATTCCATCTCTTTGAAAGACATTCCACTTGAGTTCCAATTTTCTGAGATACCTTGGACAGCTCTTGACTCTTCCATTTCTTTGTTTTAAGAAGTTGATACTTTGCTGACCTGTTTTGAGAAATGACCAAGAGAACTAGCTCCCAGCAATCTGGAAAATATAAAAATCTCAAAATCAAATATGCCACATTATCTCCCCTCCTTTTGTATCAACACTGAGAATTGAGGTTGGGAAGGGGAGAATTAATACCATTTCATTTTAAATATTTCATATTAAATTTTTGAAATAAATTAACACCTCTTCATTTTAAATAAAATATTTCATTTTAAATAATTTTAAATTTAAATACTGATTTTCATTTCTTAAAAACTGAGATTCAGAATGGAGAAGTGACTGCCCAAAATGACACAGTAGCAAGACTAGAACCCAGGAATTCAATTTCCCAGTCTATCTCTCTTTCTGGATTTAATTTAATTATGAGTATAGTCTAATGGCCTAATTTCTACAACCTTTACAACTATTCCATTATTTTGTCATCTTTGGCAATTTTCTAGGTGTGAGATGAAATTTTAGGGTTGTCTTGATTTGGATTTCTCTTTATCAGTAGTGATTTGGAACTTTTAATGAGCTTTTCAATAGTTTGCAAATATTTTTAAAGAATTATTTATTCATAGCCTGTGACTAGTTCATTATCGGGGGTAGCTTCTGACTTTCTGTATTTCATTTAGTTTGCTAAATATCTTGGGATATTGAATACAAAGTTTTTTTTTTTTACCACTTGACCTCATCTATTGAAATAACCATGATGTTTCTGTTTTTAACATATTTAATTATGTAACACTATTTTTCTAATATTGGACCATCCTTGCATCTTTGATATAAATCCAACTAGATCATCATTTTTTATAATTTTCTGCAATTTCAGGCCTTCACTCAAATGCAAAGCATAATTTCAAAAAATACATGGTAAAATATCTATTATGTTCATGAATTCTCTATTTTTATTGAGAATTTTAGCACAATCACACATTATAGGGAAATTTTTTTAAGATAGAAAGAATTATTTCCATTCTGACTTGAGACCAGAAAACAGAAATGCTGCCAAAACCGCATGAACCTAGGGACCTATCCCTAACTCTGTTTACTATTAAGGAGTTTTAGCCCAGATTAATGTTTGTTGTTGTTGTCATTTTAAGGATAAAAAACAAAGAGTAGGTTTTAGGGATAGAGAAGGAAATAGAAAAGAATAAGTCTTACAAATAGAGAAGAAAAAGTATTTTATTTTTTAAAAAATTAAAATGTTTTCCTAACTGTACAGAAGAAAACAGGCAGTTTCCAATGCACAAGGAGTCCTAACGTCTGTATGACACTTCTTTTTGTAAGTCATTTTCACATCTGTCCTGGAGAAACAGCAGGGAGTTGTGGGACCTGGATTCTAGTCCTGGTTTTGCCATTGACTTGCTACGTCCAACGTGAGCACGCCTCAGTTTCCTCATATATACAATGAGAGGGCTGGACTTCATAATATCAAAGGTCACTTCTTGCCCTCAAGATTATCCGAGCATTATATTACCCAATCACATTATTATATTATCTTAGCACAGTGCTTTGTACATGGAGGCACTTAAATAAATGCCTTTTCTTTCATTCACTTTGTTGAAATGAACTGAATTGATTCTTACAGCGAACTCATGAAGGTGGTAGCACTGGTAATGTCTAAGAGCAACTCCTACTTACATTAATGTTAGCTTTAAAAAGCGTGTATAAGACAAGGAGCACGGGACCAAGCACAGATCCCTGGGGTCCTCCACTGGAAACCTCCTCCCTAGCTAAAGGCCAACCATTAGCAATTACTTTTGGGATCTCTCCATTCAACTAGTTCCAAATCCTCCAAAATCCACTATCATCTAGGCAAGAGGTGTCAAGCACAAGACCTGTGCAGCCCTGACCCACTCCCTAGGGCCCCAAACTAAATTAAAACACAATTGGGAAAATTTAACAAAAGAAATAAAAATAGAATAAAATATTTTAAAAACCTAGTCAATATGTGATCCCCAGGGATCCTTATATTAGTGTCCCTATTTCTATTTGCTTGGACCACTGATCCAAGCCATGTCTTTCCATCTTGTCTATAAGAATAGCATGCTTGCTAAGATCTAGGCAAACTATACTTATAGCATTTCCCTGATTAAGTAGTCCAATAACCTCATTTAAAAAAAGAAAATGAGCTAATCTGGCATGGTCTGTTGATGATTAAGCCCCTTGCCCCCTCATGATCACTGCTTCCCTTTCCAGATATTCACTAACTATCTCTTTAATAATACAATATAATTTTTTTTCTCCAGTTATTGGCCTGTTGCTTACAGACTCCTATGTCTTCTCTCCTTTGGAAGTCAGAACAACATTTCTTGCCTGTGTTTCCTCTCTTTCTTCACAATCTGCCAAAAAGGCATGATAACTAACAAGGAACCATTCTATGCTTTTTCTGTTGGAGTGCCCTTAGCCCGCCACTGGGGTTAGGATGACGAGGCCAGTGTTCCTTGCTCTAAAGTTTCAGTCAAATTGCTGAATTTATTTGCAAAGGCTAATAATGCTTTTTACTTGGCCAGGCTTCATTGGGCATGATTCACATAAGAGAGATGTTTTGATATCCTGAATTGATCTCTAAGGCCCCAATTTGTAATGTTATTATTGATAAAACCTAGAATCATAGGATCATAGAGTTAGAAGGAGCCTTAGAGCTCATACGATCCCACTCCTAATTTAATAGGTAAGGAGACTGAGGCTAGGAGAGGTAAAGTGATTTGCTCTAGACTCTACAGGCTGTAAATGGCAAAGGCCTCTCCTAAATTGGGCAAGTATCGTTAAAGTCATTTGGAAGAGATGGAGTAGAAACACAGATAAAAGTGATTTGTTATCATCCTGTAACCCCTTTTCCCATCCTCTTTGCTCCCAGTCTCTGTCACCTGGAGTCTAACACAATGCTTGGCACATTGTAGGCCCTTAATAAATGCTTGTTGATTGATTGATTGAGAAATTCAAAGAAAACCTCTCTTGCCTTCCAAGGGAGATCCAGGAAAGACACATAGATTCAGTTGGTCTTTTTTGTACTATATTTACAGTTTATTGTATACAAAAATAATGTCAGGAACATCCAATGTCTGGAGAAGGAGTTTGATCTTGAGAAGTCTTCCATGCTATGCAGCATCCCATGGGGAATACTCTTTCATTTATCTCCTGGGGAAACAATTGGGGAAACTTTCTGGTGTGGAGTGTCCTCGTGGTGTTGGCTTTTTAGTGGACAGATTCAGCCTCCTTTTTATCTCACTGTGACTCCAGGGCTGATGGCATTTAATTCAGGTCTGAAATTTGGTGGCAAGGGATCAAATAAGGAGTTGTACTTTCCAGATGGCTTCAGTAACCCTTCCATTTGAGGGCAGGAAATAAGACCTCAAAATGAAAGGCTCTCTACTGTCTTCCATAAGATTCTGTTCCCCAATCCTAGGAATCTGCCCTTGCCAAAGATTCTTCCTCCCAGACAGATGAGTTGTGATTTTACTCTTCTTTTCATTTAAGTAGATCTTCAAGCTCTTTTGTTTTTGCATCATCTACATCTCCCCTGTGTGCCTCACCTACCCCCTCCCCAAGAGCTATCCCCTTATAACAAAGACTAAAAAAGAGGAAAAAGAGAAAAAAAGTCAATAAAACTAAATGATACATTGGAAACGTTTAATATTATTTACACTATTCCAACAGCCACAGGTCTCCACCTTTTTCACAGAGGTAGGGGCAAATAGAGGAGAAGTATCTTTTCATATCTCTTATTTGGAACCTCGTTTGATCATGAAAGATTTGCAGCATTCAGTTTTTAACTGTTTCAGTGTTGTTCTCTCCATTGACATTTTTACTAGTCACTGTGTATGTTATTCTCTTGGCCTTCTTACTTCACTCCAATCCATATGTTTGTCTAACCTTCTTTGAATTTATCATGTTTGTTATTTCTTACAGCAGAGTGATCTTCCATTACATTCGTGGGCTGCCATTTGTTTGGCCCTTCCCCAATCGAAGAGTGATACTATAAATATTTTGGTGTATAGAGACTCTTTCCTTTTCATCACTGATTTATTTGAGGCATGTGCCCAAAAGAGGGCACATGGGTATGAAAATTTTAATCACTATTTTTGCATAAGTCTGAATTACTTTCTAAAATGTTATATCAATTCAGAGCTCCAACAACAATGTGTTCGTGTGACTATCTTTCCACAACTTCTACAATATTGACTATTTTATTCTTTTGTCATCTTTGCCAATTTTCTGGATGTGAGGTGAAACCTCAAAATTGTTTTGATTGGCATTTCTCTTTTTTAGTAGTGATTTGGAACATTTTTTTTCATAAGCTTGTTAATAATTTACAAATCTTTTTAAAGACGTATTTATCCATAGTCCTTGATTAGTTCACTATTGGGAAATAGCTTTTGGTTTTCTATATGTCATTTAGTTTTCTAAATATCTCAGATAGCAAACTCTTATAAGAGATATTGAATGCAAATTTTTTTTAATTTGACCTCATCTATAGAAATAACCATGTGGTATTAGATGCTTCTGTTTTTAACATGTTTAATTATATACATTGTTTTCCTAATGTTGAACCATCCTTGCATCTTTGGTACAAATCGAGCTAGACATTAATTATTTTTTTTAATAATTTGCTGGAATCCTTTTCCTGGGGTCTTATTTTAAAATTTTGAATTATTACTCATTAATTGTATTGGTCTCTAGTTCTTTTTCTTTGCTTTTCTTTTCCTCTTTTCCTTGGTTTAAGCTTTATAGCAATATTTATCTCATTAAAGGAGCTTGATAACAATAAAAACTTTTCAATTTTTTAGAACAATTTATGTAGCATAAACTTTAATTATTCTTTTTAAATGTATAGAATTCTTTTGTAAATTCATCTCAATCAGGAGTGGTTCTCCCTCTTGGTATTTACTTCATAGCTAATTCCATTTCCTTTTCTGAGACTGGATAATTTAAGACTTCTATCTGGTAATCTATTAAATGGGTATTTTATATTTTCAGGACATCTCTTTGCATTCTCAGTTTTGTTGACATATCACTGTCTTATGTAATAATGTGACAATTCCTTTTATTTTTCTGGTTTTGTTGCAATTTCTTCTTGTTTATTTTTTATTTTATTAATTTGATTTTTTCTTCATTTTTAATCAAGTGGAATAAAAGCTTATCAGTTGTATTAGTCTTTTCAAAGAATCAGTTTTTAATTTTGTTTATCACTTCCACATTCTTTTTTTGGTTTCCAATTTCTCTATTCCTTAAATTTTCAAGATTTCTTCTTTGTGCTTATTTTGGGTTAGTTTATTTTATTGCTTTTTAATTTTTAAAAATATATATTTGGTTCAACAATCCTCTTTTTGTCTATTTTGTCAGTGTATGTTTTCAAGGATATAATTTTTCTTTTGAGGATTGCTTTAGCTACATCCCAGAAATTTATCATTATTACTACTTTTCATGTGGTTGCTAGTTGTTTATATGACTTGTTCTTTAGCACTCTCACTTTTTAGGATTTTAAAAATTTAAAAATTTTAGGAAATTTAAAAATTTAAAAGTCTCCTTTTGGATCTGTGTCTTTTTGTTGTGCTCCCTGCAATGATGACTGGAGTCATTAGAGTCTATAAAGGATGTTTAGTATTTGTGCCTTTTAACATTTATTTACAATTTCCCTATACCCTACTATATCATGTGGTACTGACAAATATGTATATTCTTTAAATGTTTTATAGAATTCTCTTCTAAATCCATCTAGATCAGGAGATTCCCCTCCACCCTCCCCATCGCCCCCTCCACACTGGTTGTTTTTTGTTGTTGTTGCTGTTTACAAAATGCCATAAACCTTTTAGTTCCAAATTCTCCAGCGGTTTATTCAGTTCTATACAAAGTGCCCCAAAAGTCAGTGCAATTTTAAACTTTAATAAATTCAGAAGTATAAAAATACTACAGAATTACTAACAACCATAGAAAGGTTAATTATTTAACATTTTAAGATGTTGGCATTTCTTCAAATTCAACCTAACAACTGTCTTGTGCTATACATGACTCTAGTTAATTCTTGAACTTTGTGAAAACTTTTATCAGCTGCTGCTCAGTGACTAAAAGAATTACATTTGTAATCCTAGCCTTATGATCTTTCAGCAAACAAAATTCACTGTGTATATGATAGTTTTGATATGTCCCCACAAGAAAAAAGTCTAATGGAGATAGATCAGGTGAGGGAGGTAGCCAAGGAAGACGTCCTCTACGAAATCCACCAGTCTGACAAAGTATCATCCAGACAATGAAATTAAAATTAACATTTTATTATTCAAAATTCAAAAAAATTAAATGAGTATAAAAGATATTTAAATGTTGAAACTTCCAAATATTTTTGTAAGTTTGTAGCATTATGCTTCTGAAGTTATTAAAGCTTAAAACTGCTCTGAGGCTTTTGGGACATGTTGTATTTTGCCTTTTGTTTTATTTCTGTTAGATTTGCCCAATTCTGTGAGAAAAATATTAATGTCTCCTACTATTATTGTGCCACCCTCTTTTTTCTTGATTAATTTAGACGCTATTCTATTTTGATCCCATAAATTTAATGTTGATGTCAATTCACTGACCATGGCTCCTTTAAGTGTAGCATAATTTTCTTGTTTATCTGTTTTGAGATTATGAATTAAAATTTTTGCTTTCTCTGGTGGTATTTTTAAAACTCCTGCTTTTTTTTATTCACATGATTGATACTAAATTTTGTTCCACCATCACATTTTGATTCTGCATGTGTCTTTGCCATTTAGATGCCTTTTTTTGCAAACAACAGATTAAGTTTTATTTTCTTATGCGTTCTGCTTTCTTTTTCTTTTATTGCATTATTTAACCCATTTATATTTATGATTATGAATTATGTTAATGTTTTGCTCCATTTTGTGTCTCTAGTATTGCTTTTTTTAAAAAAGGGAATTTATTTTGCTTCTATTCCTGCTTTAAATTAATACACTGGCCCTGCAATTAGTTGTTTAAAAAAAACAACTACCTTGATACAACCACAGGCTCTCTTCCCCTTCATCTTACTCCTCTTTCAATTTGTCAATTGTTCATTCATTTAGAGGTTTGTTTATTGATTTCCTTTCCTTTCTCTTATTTAGTTATCAAATTCTTTTCTTCTTCCTTTTCTCTTTCAGTTAAGCAGTTATTTAAAAATCTCCCCTCCTCTGCTCCTCTCCAATTCCTTTTATTTGTTAGGTTTTTAAAATTTTTTCTGAACCTTATTCTAAGGATTTCTTTACCTTGTTCTCAATATTAATTCTCTTCCCTTTCAGTCCATTCTGAACATTTATTCTCTGATCCAAGGGCCATCTTTGTGTTTATTCCTTCTTTGATTTCTTTGTGGTCCTCATAGAGTGGAAGGAATCTTAGAACATAGGACATCAAAGTTAGAAAAGACTTTAGAAGCCATCTAAGTCCCATCCTTTTTTTTTTTAAATAAGGCATCTGAGACCCAGAGAGATGGAGTGATTTGTCCATGGTCAAAGAGATAGTAAATGGAATCCCAAGCAAAAGTTCTTTCCAATGCACCATTTAATTTTTTATGTGAACCTCAGTTTCCTCTCTCTATGAAATGGGGGTAAAAATCCCTGAACTGCCCGAACCACAGAGTTGTTGTTAGACTCCAATGAGTTAGCATATATAAAGTTGTTTATAAACCTTAAAGCATCATGCAAGTTATTGCTAATTATGAAGACACCTAGATGGTGTTATGGGTAAGGGCACTGGGACCTGGAGTCAGAAGACTTGAGGTAAAATCTTTCCTCTGACACTTACTATCTGTGTGACCAAGTCACCTAACCTCTGTCTGCCTCAGTTTTGTCATCTGTAAAATGAAGATAACAATAGCACCTACCTCACAGGGTACTTTTGAAGGTTTTTGAGAATCAAATGAGATAATATTCATAAAGTGCTTTGAAAAACTTAAAGGGCGACATATAGACTAGCTATTTTTTTTGGAGGGGGGAGGCAAGGAAATCAGGGTTAAGTGACTTGCCCAAGGTCACATAGTTAGTAAGTGCCAAATATCTGAGGCTGGATTTGAACCCAGGTCCTCCTGACTCCAGGGCCGGTGCTCTATTCACTGTGCCACCTAGCTGTGCCACTAGCTATTATTATTAATCAATCAACAAGTGTGTGTATGTATGTATGTACATATATATGTGTATGTATGTAAAATTATTCTATACATATTTCTATTTATCATTTCTTCCTCTTGATGCAGATAATGTCTCTCTTCATATGTCTTTTATAGTTAATTTGGGTATTCGTAATAGTAAAAATAACTTATTCACTCAAAATTCTTCTAAAAAAGTATTGCTGTTATTGTATACAATGTTCTCTTGGTTCAGCCCATTTTGCTCTTCATTATTTCATGCAAATCTTTCCATGTTTCTCTAAGACCATTGAACTCATCATTTCTTATAGTACAATAGTATTCCATTGCAATCACATATCACACCTTCTTCAGCCATTCTCTGATTGATGGGCATTGCTGCAATTTCCAGTTCTTTGCCACCACAAAGAGAGATGTTATAAACATTTTGGAACATATAGGTTCTTTTCTTTCTCCCCTAATCATCTTTATAAATAGACCCAGTAGTAGTATTTCTGGGCCAGAGGGTATAGGCAGTTTAATAACTTTTTGGTTATAGTTCCAGATTGCTCTCCAAAATGGTTGTATCAGTTCACAAGTCTACCAACCATTAATTAGTGTCCCAATTTTTCCACATCTTCTCCAACATTTGTAGCTTTCCCCTTCAATCATTTTAGCCAATCTGGTAGGTGTAAAATGATATCTCAAGGTTGTTTTAATCTGCATTTCTCTAATCAATAATGATTAAGAGCATTTTTTCATATGATCATAGCTTTGATTTCTTTGTCTGAAAACTTCTTATCCATATCCTTTGACCATTTATCTATTGGGGAACGACTTGTATCTTTATAAATTTGACTCGGTTCTCTATATAGTTGAGAAATAAGGCCTTTATCAGAGACACTTGTTGCAAAAAAAAAATTTCCCCCAGTTTTCTGCTTTCCTTTTAATTTTGGCGTCATTGGTTTTGTTTGTGCAAAAACTTTTAAATTTTCTATAACCAAAATTAACTATTTTATGTGTGGTAGTGCTCTCTATATTTTCTTTGGTCCTAAATTCTTCCTTTATCTATGGATCTGACAAATAAACTATTCCATGCTCTCCTGATTTGCTTATGATATTATCCTTTATGTGTAGATCGTATGCCCATTTCAACCTTATCTTAGTATACAATGTGAGATGCTAGTCTATACCTAGTTTCTGCCGTACTGTTTTCCAATTTCCCCAGCAGTTTTTGTCAAATAATGAGTTTTTGTTCCAAAAGTTTGGATCTTTGGGCTGATTATATACTAGATTACTCTGATCATTTACTATAATATAACATGTACCTAATCTACTCATCTGATCCACCATTCTGTTTCTTAGCCAGCACCAGATTGTTTTGATAATTATTGCTTTAAAATAAATTTTGAGATCCGGTATGGCTAAACCATTCTTTCACATTTTTTCTACTGATTCCCTTGATATTCTTGACCTTTTGTTCTTCCAGATGAATTTTTAAATTATTTTTTCTAGCTCTATAATTTATGGCACTGAATGAGTAAATTAACTTAGGTAGAATCATCATTTTTATTATATTGGCTCAGCCTACTGTATATCCCTTTTATTTTTAATAAAATTGAATAAAAGTTTATTAATTTTATTAGTCTTTTCAAATAATCAGCTTTTAATTTTGTATATCACTTCTATAATCTTTTTGGTTTCCAATTTACCTCTTCCTCAAATTTTCAAGATTCCTTCTTTGTGCTTATTTTTAGTTAGTCAAATTTGTTTTTTGCTTTTTAATTTTTAAAAATACATATTTATTTCACCAATCCTCATCAATCCTAGGAAGGGATTAAAGTAGAAAGTGGACCTTGAAATGAATTTTAAAGGAAACCATGAATTCCAAGAGACAGAAGTGAGGAAAACATAAATTATAAGCATGAAGGGCAGTCCATGCAAAAGGAAAGAGTTGGAAGGTCATGTATAAAGGACAAGTAGACTAATGTGTCTGTGCTGTACAGCGTGTGCAGGTGAGTAAACTGGTATTGCTCTCACACTCCAACCAGGACGGCCAGTGTGAAGCTTTAAAGGGTAATAAAAGTCCTGCTAGGTAATTGACCACAAAGGAACCACTGTGGATTTGATAGTAGTGAAAGAAAATTGACAAAAATAAGACAGATTTTTGTTCGTTTACAGGTTAGAAACTCACTAGTAAAGGTCTTCTCCAACCAGCCTCGCTTTTCTCTAAATTCTAATTGTGGGCTTTTTTCCCCCAAAAAGAACCATCTACAGAGAGGAAAGAAAGTAATTAGGCTTAATTTTGAACTCCAACATCTTAGTAAAAACTGCTGATAGAAGGCCTGGGTGCTGAAGGAGTGTGTCCTCAAACCAAAATGAATTGGTGGACTTTCTTTTTTGTTTTTTAAAATTCTAAACTTAATCACCAAAATAAAGATTATAGAAGACAAAAGAATATTGCATATGAAACTATAAGTCTCTCGTACCGCTTGCTTTTTTTTTAAATGACATAATAAATTCCATACACTTTCAAAACTGCTCTGATTTCTATGCTTCCTTCTGAACATCCTTCTGTATTTTTCTGTCCCATTTAGAAAAATGATGCAATGACTATCTGGTTTTGGCATTGCTATTATTAAAGTCTCTCTTTCCCTACCAATTAAAAACCAAGAGGAAGGAAAAAAAACCCTGTAATTAATAAGAATAGTCAAGCAAAAAAATTCATACAGCAGTCATGTCTGAAAATGAGTGTCTGTTTTTTGCACTTTGAGTCCATTACCACTTTTTCAGAAGTAAGAAGCATGCTTCATCATAGATTCTTTGGAAATGTGGCTGGTCATTATGTTGATCAGTGTTCTTAATTCGTTCAGAATTTTTTTGTTTTGTTTTACAATATTGTTAGCTTTCTATAAATTGCTCTTCTGATTCTGCTCACTTCACTCTACCTAAGTTCACACTACCCAGGATTCTCTGAAATCATCTCTTTAGCAATTTCTTACAATGAAATAATATCCAGATGCATTCATATACCAAACTTTGTTCGGCTATTTGTTTGTTAATGGGCAGCTCTCTTGGATTCCAATTTATTTTCTTTTTTTTTTCCTTTATTATCTCTCCTTTATGATCAGAAACTGTTTTGTTTTATATGTGGCTGTTCCCTCTCTAGTATTAAACTTCTTCTTACACTAACATCTTGCCTCTAACTCCGCTTGTTTCCCTGTTGAGGTTGACATTTTCTACCCTAAACTGTGTATTTGTGTTTGCTCAACCTTCCTCCATCTGATTCAGATAAGACTGGGGTTCATCTGATGCCTGCTTCCCCATCCCCTTCTTCCTTATTTGTATTCTCTTCTCACACAAGCCAGTTATAAGAAATAAGCTCCAGCCCTGGCTTCCTCATTACTAGTGTATTCTTTTTTACCCTCCTTTTTCTTTACTCTTTTAAAATCCTTGGAACAGAATTGGTCCACCCTCAGAACATCTATTTTTGTTATTAAACTCCCTTAATACCCTTTGAAGACATTAAGCTTTTGAAAGAAAATTTGTTTCTTCTTTTCATATTAAAATGCTAGCACTGCATCATCACATAGCCCCTTCCAGTTGTGCAAATAAACTTGCCTTTTTAGATTTCCTTTGACTCATATTTGTATGTCAGAGTTTCTACTCACTGCTCATCTCTTCATCAGAAATTCTTCAAAATACTTTATTCTATTTACTAACCATTTCTTCCATTAGGATTATACACAGATTTTCAGATTAAGTTATTCTTGGTTTTAAGGCTATATCATTTGCTTTTTAAAATATTGTATTAGGAGATCTCCTCTCATTTTTAGTGGAAAATGCCAGGTCTTATGTGATCCTGACTATAGTTCCTAGGTACCTGAGCTGCTTGTTTCTTTTTTCTTTGATTTGGGAGCTCTGGATTTTGGTGATGACATTCCTGGAGCTTTTCCTTTTAGGGTTTATTACAAGAGATGATGGGTAGAATCTTTTCTGTCCTCACTTTGTCCTTTGTCTGATTTCTTGAAATACAGAATTTAGGGTTAAAAATGTTATTCATTTTAAACATAAATATAAAAGAAGAAGAAAAAGAACATTCCCATGTATACAACAGAATATATGAGGAGATTCAATATAAAACAAATAAATTTCCATTTCAAGAAAACCTATGTAATAAATACTACACATTGTTTTCAAAGTCACCCAACTTTGATGTGCTCCTTTCTAGGTTTTCTTTTGTTCTCCGTTGGGCACTTTTAATCTTGTTTTTCCTCTTCCTCCCCCCCCACTTCAGTTTAGAGGAGGCTGCAATTAAATGCAAATATATATATATATACACACATATACATACATATCTATATATCTATATATATATCTACATATATACATATAAGTAAGACCATACTATGCATATTTCTATTTGTCAGTTCTTTCTCTGGAGGTGAATAACATATTCCTTCACAGGTCCAAGTCTTTTCATGTTTTTCTAAGTCAACCAGCTCATCATTTCTTTTTTTTTTTTTTAGAATTTTTATTTAATATATTTAGTTTTCAACATTGATTTCCATAAGATTTTGAGTTACAAACTTTCTCCCCATTTCTACCCTCCCCCCCACTCCAGGATGGCATATATTCTGATTGTCCCATTCCCCCAGTCAGCGCTCCCTTCTACCATCCCCCCCTTCCCCTCCCCCCATCCCTTTTCCCCTTTCTTGTAGGACAAGATAGATTTCTATGCCCCATTGCCTGTATATCTTATTTTGCTGTTGCATGCAAAAACAATCTTTTTTTTTGAGCAACTGCTTTTAAAACTTTGAGTTCCAAATTCTCTCCCCTCCTCCCTCCCCACCCACCCTCTCTAAGAAGGCAAGCAATTCAACACAGGCCACACATTTATCATTATGCAAAACAC
>CM053623.1:442578487-442601322 GCA_028646595.1 Phalanger gymnotis
AACTCAAAGTTTTAAAAAATAGATGTTCAAAAGTAAAAAAGTTTTTTTTTTCATGCAACTAGAAAATAAGATACACAGGCAATGTGGCATAGAAATTTATCTTGCCCTACAAGAAAGGAAGGGAAAAGGGGATGGGAGCGGAGTGGGGTGACAGAAGGGAGGGCTGACAGGGGAACAGGGCAACCAGAATATATGCCATCTTGGAGTGGGGGGCATAGAAATGGGGAGAAAATTCATAATTCCAACTCCTGTGAAAAGTAATGCTGAAAACTAAACGTATTAAACAAAAAGAAATAAAAAAGAAATGAGACCTTTACCTGAAAGATTGTCTATTAAAGTTTTTTCCTAGTTTTCTGCTTTCTTTCTAATCTTGGCTACATTGGTTTTATTTATACAAGAACTTTTAAATTTAAAATAATAAAAATTATCCATTTTATACCTCAAAAATGCTCTCTACCCCTCGTTTCTTCATATGTTATTCTCCTCTCCATGAGTCTGGTAAGTAATGTATCCCATGTTCTACTAATTTTCTTGTGATATTTCCCTTTATATCTCTAGGTCATATATCCATTTTGACCTTCTCATGGCACATGGTTTAATATATCGGCCTATGCCCAATTCCTGCCAGTTTTTAAATCATTTCTAAGGAAGTCTACTAAATCTTAATTTTTCTCTCTTTAATTTTTTTCCAGGGCAGACATTTTTGATATAAAGTATCTTATATTTTCTTCTCCTTTTTTAATCTTTTGATTTTATTTTAATATTTTTTTCTGTCCCAAGGAATCATTGATTTCCGTTCAATCTATTCTAGGTTTCAGAGTGTCCATTACTTTGGTAAGAACTACTTATTTCTTTTGAAACTGTTTATTCTCTTTCCAGTTCTTTCCTCCAAAGCCTTTATTTCATTTTTAATGTCTTGCTTCATTTCTTCTACATATTCATGTCATTCCTGTGGAAAATGCATTTTTTCCTTTGAATGTCTGCTTGCAGTTGTTACAGAGTTACTCTGACCTTCTTTTGGGGGATCCCTAGATCTACACTAATTATTTTTAAATAGTAGACTATATCTTCTTTGGGTCACTCATCTTTTCAGCTTTATTTACTCCCCCCCGCCCCGACATACACACACTTAATAGTGTTTAATTTTTTTCCAATTACATGTAAAGATAGGTTTCAACATTCACTTTTACAAGATTTTAAATTCCAAATTTTTTCTCCCTCCTTCCACTCCCTCCTGCCCTAGATGGCATGCAATCTGATATAGGGTACATAAGTCCACTCATATCAAACATACTTTCACATTAATCAAGTTGTGAAAGAATCAGAACAAAAAGGAAAGACCATGAGAAAGAAAAATAAATAGTATGCTTCGATCTTCATTCAAACTCCATAGTTTTTTCTCTGGATGTGGACAGCATTTCCTATCATGAGTCCCTTGGAATTGTCTTAGATTATTTCATTTCTGAGAAGAGCTAAGCCTATCAAATTTGGTCATCGAACAATGTTGCCGTTACCGTGCATAAGGTTCTTCTGGTTCTGCTCCCTTCACTCAGCATCAGTTCATCTAAGTCTTTCTAAGTTTTTCTGAAATCTGCCTGCTCATCATTTCTTATAGAACAATAGTAATCCATTTCATTTACATACCACAACTTATTCAGCCATTCCCCAAATGATGGGCATCCCCTTAATTTCCAATTCTTTGCCACCACAAAAAGAGCTGCTATAAATATTTTTGTATACATTGGTCCTTTTGTCTTTATTTAATGATCTCTTTGGGATGCAGACCTAGTATTGGTATTGCTAGATCAAAAGGTATACACAGTTTTATAGCCCTTTGGGTATAGTTCCAAATTGCTCTCCAGAATGTTTGGATCAGTTCACAACTCCACCAGCAATGCATTAGTGTTCCAATATATCATTTTCCTTTTTTGTCATATTACCCAATCTGATAGATGTCAGGTGGTACCTCAGAGTAGTTTTAATTTGCATTTTTCTAATTAATAGTGATTTAGAGTGATTTTTTCATATGACTGTAGACACTAGCTTTATTTCCTAAACTGAAGCTTTGTGCCAGAGCCAGGCTCTGATCCTTGCTGTGCTTTTGGGTAGAGTAGTTAGCCCTGCTTGATTTCCCTCTGGTTCACCTGGGTTCATGCTGTTCTGACCTCCACCTCCAATGGTTAAGTCCCCCTGGATCTTTGAAGTTCAGATTACTGGATATATAGGGCTCTCTGGCATCTCAGGACTGAGTGCTAGGGGCCTTAGATTTGCTAGTACTTGGGCTGCCCCAGTCTGGACATGATCATGCCCATGGGCTTCCAAAGTCCTTCCTATAGTTTCTAATTGCCTTGGTGATTTCTGACCACCCTGGGATTTTCTTTGGGGAAACTCTTTCCTTTTACTGCCTCCAGAGAAATACTTGCAACGTGTGTCTCTGACTCATCTCTCGTCATTCTGGCTGCTGTCTTGTTTGCCTGAACTGGTACTGACTTTGCTAGCAGCATCTTTTCCTTTTGTCTGTGTCTTCTAGCTAACTTTTTGTGCAATTCTGAGGTAGACAGTTAATTACTGTGGTTTCTCTTTGGATTTATTGGTTGGTTTTTAGTTTGACAGGATTTCGGCTTTTTGCTGAAATAGATTCATGGAAACTAGGTGAGATGCCTCTCTTCAGGTGCCAATCTTGATTGGAATTTTTTCCCTTCACTTTGGAATAAGTTGTTGAAGGATTTGGCCTAGGAATCACTGACAGTTTAGAGGAAGAATTTCTTAGGTGACTCAGTGGAATAAAAAGGAAATTCCTAATCTAAGGAATGGGCTCCTGTTTCTTCATCTGTGCCTAGAATATAATAGCTCTCACCAAATCCCACTGCCACATCCCAAGGACCAATCTCTGTCCAATACTTTGAGATTTCTGGAGGGAAGGCTCTCACAGAGAGCAGACATCATGAGGTTTTTCTGAGGCTATTGAGCAATTCTGTCAGTGAGTCATTATCAAGTTAATTTCAGTGGCTATC
Organism: Phalanger gymnotis; assembly: GCA_028646595.1. Taxonomy (NCBI): domain Eukaryota; kingdom Metazoa; phylum Chordata; class Mammalia; order Diprotodontia; family Phalangeridae; genus Phalanger; species Phalanger gymnotis. The sequence goes on from CM053623.1 coordinate 442,581,502, forward strand.
TTCCTGCATTTGAAACTCAAAGGTGAAAGGTTGTATATGCCAGCCTCTGAGTCATCCAGCCCCCCTCATTAAGATGGTCGACAAGCTAGTGGGATGCTTCAGCTGAGCCCTTAATTCGGGCAGAGAATCTCAGTGCCCATTACACGAAGACCTACTCATGTCCTAAAGTTTCCCCTCCATAGTGATGACAAGAGCAGTCACCAGGTGTAAGCAGCGCACTGGGTCAGCAATCAGAATCACTGATATTTCTATTTTGCAAGGCACACTACATATAACATTTCATCTGATCATCTCAATACTACAAAATACTCCCAATATTCCTTGTGCTACAGGAATTATTTTTTTGCTGTTTTACAGATGACGAAACTAAGGCTCCAAGATGACGAAGGACTTTTCCTATGGCCACACAGCTAGTAAGTATATTGTGAGCACAATTCTTCCTGATTCCAAAGGCAACTCTTCATGGTCCCACACTACAGCTCCTAGAAAAAGTAAACTTCTTAAGTTTCTTTCTCCTAGGGACTGAGCCAAGAACTGAGAAAAACCTGACTCACAGGTACAACGGTAAAAACGAATTTATTTGTAAATTTAAAAAAAAAAAACCCCGCAATACATATTTGAGCCTTTGAGATGAAGTTTGAAGAGTTTGTGTTCCTGATCCTAAACCCTTAACCTCTCTCTGGTTTTGGTAGTTAAAGGGCATATTAGAAAACATCTTTAGCTAAGCTTTAGAACCAAGTTCTTGGAAGTTTTCCATTGTAACCTGGTATCCCTTAGTGGTTATATGGGGTTCTTTCGTTGTTCCTTTTTAATTGTTTTCTAATCATCACTTTTGTTTTCTTTTTGAAGAAACATCCTGCTGAAGAAAGAACCCCGAAAGAAAGTCTACATATGCACTGCAAGACTTCCAGGGAGTTTTCCTTCAAGATTAATAGAACTATGATGGCTTTAATTGTTTATTTAATATTTTGATTTCCTATTCATACTTTTTCACCTTAAAACTCTTTGTTCATTTTGAGGGAAACTATCCCTTCGGGCCATGATTTAAAAAAATTCATTATATTGAGTGAAGAAATGGTCAGCCTTCTTATTCCTTAGTATCTTAGTTTATTTCATGAGGAATTGTCTAAGGTAGTGCCCAACAATTTCCAGTTTGTTTCTAAAACAAAAAAGTAAAGATCATTTTGTGTTGAGTACATCAAGAAGTTCTCCAGCTGATACATCGCCCAAATAAAAGTGTGGTATGATGCAAAGAGTGCAAGATTTGGAGTTGGAGGTCCTGGGTTCAAATCCCAGATCAGTACTTTCTACCCAGTATCAGTACTTGGCTAACAGTCACTTAATCTTTGGGGGCCCCAATTTTTTGGGTAAAATGGAGGGGTGGACTAGGTCTTCTCCAAGATCTCTTCTAGCTCTAGAACTATGACCTTGAAACCAGAGCCAAATTGCTATTAATTTCCCCAAATATCATTGTCCACTGAGGCAGTATCACATGGAGGATAAAGACCGACACTGAAGTCAGGAAGACTTCAGTTGAAGAACTGCCTCTGATATGTATACACGACCATGGGCAAATCAGTTACCTTTTGGTGTCCCCAGGCAACTCTCTAAGACTATAAATTATTGATAATATTGTTGGTGAATGTATAGATCTGGGCCATTAGACAGTGGAAACAACACTGGACTTGTCATCAGAAGCCCTGGGTTCAAGTGTAGACTCTGTTACTTAATGCATGTGTGATCCTAGGAAACAACCTTTCAGGGCCTCAGTCTCCTCATTTGTAAAATGAGAAGATTGGGCTATATGATCCCTGAAGGGCCTCTCCCTTGGAATAGTCCATATTCCAAGGCCACTTTCTTCTCCACCATGTTCTACACACCCAAGATCTCTTCTAGCTCAGACATTAAAGGTTCAGTCCTCTATGGCCAATTTTCTTCGTTTTCTAACGAGGGGTCCCTTTCAGCTCTAAATCCTACCATCATGGCTGTCAGAGGTAGCTCTAGTAGACGAATTACAGACTAGTCACCTGAAGTCACAATTAACTATCTGGCCTGGTTTCCCATTTGTTTTCTTTTCTATGTTAGACCGTTAGACCTTCGGTTCTCAAGCAAAAGCCATATTGTGCTTCTGGGTCTTTTTGTTTGTTTGCTTCTTTGATAAGCACTCCCATCCCCCTCTTCCATCTTCCCCCATCAAAAACACTGTAAGCAAAGTATTGTACAAAAGAAGGTTGACTCTGTGTTCATATTCCTTCTTCAACCCCTCCTTCTCCTTCTCCTCTTCCTCCTCTTCCTCCTCCTCCTCCTTGTCTTCATCATTATCATCAGTCCCTTCTCATCATCAGTTAACAAGGATTCTAAGAAGTAGAATATTCATCTGGAGACTTTTTGAGGGGGGCTCAAGGGTGTACAATAATCCTCTTGTAGTGTCTGTAGCTATATTGACTCCATGACTGTCAAAAACAAAAATAAAAACAACTCAAGGACCATATAGTAGTGACAGACTCCAATAGCTATTGATGTCAATAGGGCTTGAATGTGGATGGGAGGCAGTCAATCAGGAAAATAAGCTGAGGTGACTCAGAAGGCACATAAGGCGGTGGCAACAAGGCACGTAGTAGTTGAGAGTAACTCCATTTAGAATTCCAGGCAATGTTTCTCCCTGGAGCATTTGTCACCATGTGGCCCAGAGGTAAGTGTTATTGGGAACCTCTCTTTGCCAGTTGCTTCAATAAACAAAAGTCTAATGACGAGGCATGTGAATCTATGTCTTAAAGAACGGTTGGAGTAAAGTAACAATAGGGCAGGGCACATGGGAGCCAGCAAGTTTTCAGGGGTGTCAACAGGCAGGATTGTTGTATTCAAGAATGAGAATTAGGCTGTTTCCCATTTCACTCAGGAGTAAACTAAAATCACTTGTACCATGGAAGGCTGATAAAGCCAGAGAGTTGGTTTTTTGTTTTGTTTTGTCAATGATTTAAAGACTTTGAGTGTTCAGTCAAATTAAGACCTTTGGCCACTGAAGTGACTCTGAGACTAGAATGGGGAGTCCTTATGAATTGGAGGCTCAGCTGCCTGAATGACCCTGAGTGTGTTTCCGTATAAAGCCACGAGAGATGTCCACTGGTTGGTCAGGGCTTAGTGTAAGTGCCCTGGGAAAGGACCTTACGCTTCAAGTCCACAGGTAAATGGATCACTTCCCTTTCAGTCTTCCAGGGACTGCAGGAGAAGATAAATGGGACTTTGTTGAAAGGAGAACTTTGGGTGGGAGCTGGAGAAATGCTTTTTCCCTATGATGCGCCTTGGTCATGCCTTTCCTCAATGTCTGACCTACAAATACTCTGCTGGCTAGCACAACCAAGTTCTTCTCTCCTTTCAACTGTTTAGGTCCTAGGTTAAAAAAATAGTCATGACATAAATTTGGCCCAAAATTTTATGACAGAATCTGCTTACTCAGTATAGCTTTTTAAGAAGATGCGTGGCTACATGATTTAGATAGTGGTAAGGTGAATTGAGATTAAGGAAAAAAACAGGAGATGGATGGCACAGACAATGAGGGGAAAATTCAGTTCTTTATGGGTTTTTTCCCTAAATTGTTACTTCTATAGAGACTAAAGTTAGGAATCTCTTAAAATACCTCCCTTCTTCAGACCTGTTTCTTCCTCTGCAAAATAAGAGAGTTGGTCAAGAGAATCTCTAAATCCTTTCCAGCTACAAAATTCCGTGAATGTTATTCTTTCCTTAATAATTGCTTGAGTAATGCAAAAGTCTGTGATTTTGTCAGAATCAGTATTCAGGCAACCTAGCCATTATGGAGGGAGGGTAGTATAAGGGAAAGAACATTGACTTTAAAATCAGAGGACCTGAGTTCAAATTCCATCTCTGGCACTTACTACATGTGTGTGACCATGCTAAGCAAATAATTGAATATTCTTGGGCCTCAGTTTCTTCATTTGTAAAATGAGGAGGTTGGACTAAATATTCTCTCAAACGTTTTCTAGTTCTATGATTCTCTGTTATCTCCTCTGACCTTAGCTAGGCTTCTCTGCCAACAACAAACCAATCTTGATTATATGCCCTGAAACTATCCAGTAGGATGCATTCACTGGGTCAGGTGCTAAAGAGAATCATGGCACCTTTCATTGTGGGACCACAGTTTGGAAAGCCCTTGAGCCTCAAAGGTAAGGCAGGAGGAATGAGTGACTATAGTGGTTCCATCAGTTCTGGAGCAGACTTATTTACCGATCCATCACGTTCCAGGGATCTAGAGAGCTGGACTTGTGCACCAAGCATGTCAACACCAGTAATAGAGGTGAACGGTAATGCCAATAGCACTATCTGTTCACTATGAGGAACCTGGCATCTGTGAAAGTGATATAGTATGTCCTGTTAAGTGATTCATCCAATAGGACACACACGCACACACACTCACACACACATACACACACACTCCACAACTATTACTACCACCATCGAGTTATTTTCTTTTTTAAATAAAAGTTCAAATGGCCTCCCATCAACTGTAAATTTAGAAACACAATGATAGAGATCCCTCAAGGAGCTGTGGTTTTTTAAAAAAAAATGAACAAAAGTAAATCAACAAAAGCCACTCTCGACTTTTCAAAAACTTCTGAGAGTCTGAGCGCAAAAATGCAAGTGCTTGGTCCAACAGACAAAATGTGCCTCCACTGTTTGGCTCCATCGATTGTGGCTCCATCATCCCCTGTGATCTGCAAAGCTGGTTGGGATCTCTGTTCCTTTTGCTATATTCCTGTCCCTGTACCTTGAATCCCTAATTTGGCAAGAAGGGGAAATGAATTGTAACGTCTGTTCTTTTTCTTCTATTGGCTGCAGGGTTTGAGAGCCAAAGTGATTTTTATTCATCCAGTAAAGGCCACATCCACAGTTCTTCAGAGGGGACCCTCGAATAATTATTCAGTTGAAACAAAGCCTCAACTGAGTCACACAGCTGGTTTGCCCATTTGAGGCATGATTGGGGACTTTCCCCCATATTATTGACTTGTTTTTTCGTATAAAGAACTAAAATGATTGGTAGGATTGAAGTAGGCATAACTGATTATGTCTAGGAGACACATTGAGTGGTAGGCAGAATAAGAAATATGAGGCTATGTCTGTCTGGTATGTCACCGTTTTTTTTTCCTTTTAGAAGAGTGATCTGGACCTGTGATTTCATCAGTGTGGGAGAACGTCCAATATAGAACCTGTCTACCAATTCACATTAGCAATTCATCTATCTATCTGTCTGTCTGTCTGTCTATCTGTCAGTCTACTTATCATCTATCTATCTATCATCTATCTATCTCTGTCTATCTGTCTATCTCTGTCTCTATCTGTCTGTCTGTCAGTCTACCTATCATCTATCTATCTCTATCTATCTATCTATCTATGTATCTATCTATGTATCTATCTACCTACCTACCTATATATCTGTCCATATACCTAGCTATCATCTATCTATCTATCTATTCATCTATCTATATCTGTCTACTTGTCTGCTTGTCTATCTGTCTGTCTATTTGTTTATCTATCTATCTATCTATCTATCTATCTACCTACCTATCTTCTAGTCTTTCTATAACATGTTCACAACAAATTTTGTTCTTCTTTCTTAATGGGGGGATAGGCTGTGGATGAGAGAGATTGATTAAAAAAATAAAATAAAATTTAATTTGGAAAAATTCTAGTGTTATAGAGTTCCTGGGAAAGGAAGAAAGTAGATACTTATGAAGCATCTCCTATGTGTCAGGCACTGTGCTAAGCACTTTACAAATATCTTATTTAAATCCTCACAACAACTCTGGTTGGCAGGTGCCTTAACTGCTTCCATTTTCCTGTTGAGGAAACTGAGGCAAACTGAGGATAAGTGAATTGCCCAGGGTTACAAAGCTAGCAAGCATCTGTGTCTAGATTTGAACTCAGAGCTTAGCACAGTAGCTGGCACATAGTAGGCACTTACTAAATGTTGGTTGATTGATTGATTTTTTTGACTTCAGATCTTCCTGACTCCAGGCCCAGTGCTCTAACCTCTGTGCCACCTTGATGCCTCAGGGGCTGGGGCATATCCAGAGTGATACAGCAAGTATGGGTCAGAAGTGGGATTTGAATTCATGTCTAACTGACTCTAAGACCTATCATCTATCTATCCATTTTCCCATTCTATTTCTCATGCTCTAATATGGAAGTACTACCCACTACCCTGGTTTACTAGTGTCTAGCTGGCATTGAGAACTGATACTAATATTATCCACTGTAATTTTTCCCTGATGCCTAGGATAATATTTGGCATATCACAGGCATGTAATAAATACATGCTGAATCAAACTGAAAGGATGCTTTCCAAATACCTCCTGGTTGACTCTTACCTGATCAATTATTCTTGTGAAGCTCGTTGTAAAGGCTATCCCACTGCAGACCTGGGCTGCCCCTTGCTTCACAAAAGAGTCAAGCCAAATGTTGCCTCAATGACTCAGATCCAGCACTGTAGCTGGGGCAACATTGTAGAGGCCCATTTTTTGTGTCCTGATATGAAAAGGTGTCCTTGAATGCCTGTCAGTCCTAACTTCTACTTTATTGGACCCTAGATTAAGAACTGGGAGGCAACTTAAAAGTTTAATCTAAGACCCATCCCCCTCAGTTTTACAGATGAAGACACTAACATCGAGAGTTTAAATGATTCGATCAAGTTCATGCAGGTAAAAGAGAGGAAGGATTGGAAGCTAGCTCTTCTGACTAGATATCGAACCCTAGGCTGCCATCTCTGGGGACTTCTGCCTCAGAGGAGAATGATTAAGACAGAGCTTCTTCCACATAATCCAAGTTCTATGGGTAAGACCTTGCTCTTTGTTTCATTTTAGACATTCATTAATTGCCTGGTCTGAGTCGGGCACTATGCTAGCCCAGAGTTTACAAAGACAAAAGGCAAACTGCCCTGAAGGAGCTTTCGTTCTATGGGTTTCCTGCTTCCTTTCAGCTCCTTAAGGTAGCCAGGCTGGGTTAACAGCTGATGCTCCACAAAGGCAGCACCGAACTGATGATTGCTCCCCAGCAGCCATTCCCAAAGCACCAAAAAACAAAAAGAAAATTTCTACATGGCTTTAAAAATGAATTTTGCTTGAGTGATATATTTCCAAGCCCCATCAATTAAACAGATTTTGAATAAATTTCCAGTATTTAAATTTCTGGACCAAGGTCTTGTTTTTCCAGCCTTGATCCTTTGGGAAGTTATTCTGAGTGGCTGAAAATAAGGGATTTCATGCAAGTCTTCTCTCAGCAATAGGAATTGCAGTCGCCAGTGTTATAAACTGACCTTTCCTGGAACGTCTGATTCAATAACTTTATTAACTCTTTCTATTCAAACATGACCCTCCACCAGACAGTGAGAAGAGCAATAAACAGAAGGTTCCTGTTTTTAACATGTTTCTCAAACAACCTGCACAGAGAAAGAATGGCTGCCATTGGGCTTCTAGAACGATCAGAGAAAGGGAAACATTCAGGTGTCAGTAAATAAGCATTTATTAATGCTTACTATGTGCCAAGCACATTGAGGTACCCAACTTCCGTCTAATGCAAATTGTTTAATTGCTGCTTTTGGTCCTCTTCTAAAAAGGATGACCTAAATCACATTCAGTGGAACAGACCACTATCGAGTGCCCATTGGGTGTTTGGGGAATGGAATGCAATGCTTTTTTGCCATCTCACTTTTTTAAAGTAGAGGGGAGCATTCTTGTTTGCTCATTATTAGGGGAAACGGAAAAAAATGGTATATTCCCACCCACAAGTGCTTGGAGAATACCTTCTAGGTTCTTATTTTTGTCTCAAAGTGAGATCTGAGATCCTTTCAGGGATTCTGAGAGGTTAAAACTATTTTCATAATACTGATGATTTCATTTCTAATACAGTAATTATCAAGAGATATAATCCACAAAGACAAAAGCTCTTTGGGATCCTCCAATAATTTTAAAGAGTATAGAGGGGTCACTGAGACCACAAAGTTTGAGAACTACTGCTACAACATGGAACATTCCTTCATTTCTCTAAATAAAGGCAAGGTTCAAATCCCAGTTTTGTCCCTTAGCAGATGTATGACAGAGCAAGCCACTTCCCAGCTCTTGGCCAATTTCCTTCGATGGCAAATCAAAGGGGTGGACTAAATGTTCTCTAAGCTCCTTTCCAGCTATGATATTCTTTGTGCTGAGCTCTACCATTCACTGTCTAAGCTGCCTTCCAGCTCTTTCTGTGCTAAGATCCCTTCCAGTTCTGACATCCTGTGTTCAAAAATCCCTCCTAGTTCTGACATTCTATGTTTTAAGGTCCCTCCTAGTTCTGACATTCTATGTTCTAAGGTCCCTCCCAGCTCTGATATCCTATGTTCTAAGGTCCCTTCTAGCTCTGACAGCCCATGTTCTAAGAGTCCCCTCCAGTCCTGATGTCCTGTTTTCTAAAGTACCTATCAGCTCTGACATTCTGTATTCTAAGATCTCTTCTAGAATTTTGTTCTAAAGTCCTTCCCAGCCTCAGTGCTCCAAGGCCTGAGACTGGCATCATTCTCAGCTTGCTGGAGCCACTGCCCCAGAACCCCCCATCCATGATATCCCCCCTCCCCAGTCCACTGTCCTCTCCCCAATGTGGTTCCTGCATTGTCCTGGGTGTTTGGGCTAATTTTTCAGGGCGAGAAGAGGATGGGGCCCACTGGGGAGGCTTGCTACTGAGGAAGAGCCTCCTCGAGAAACTCAAGATGATAGAAGCACTGGTAACAACTGAAGCTCAGAAACTGCTGCACCAGCTGAATGCTCTGTGGAACAGGAGTCCAGATATCAGCCAAGGGTCTGTGGCTTGAGACTAATTGAATCTGCTCATGATTATGGCCTTTGGATGATGGCAAGACTGCGAGACTTTGAAGTGGAAGACCTTCTTAGCCTAACTCAGTTCTTTGGTTTTGACCCAGACACTTTTTCTCTAGCTGTGAATTTACTGGACAAATTTTTATCCAAATGAATGTATAGCCCAAACATTTTGGATGTGTGAGATTAAGTTGCTTCCGGTAGTGGAGTCGACAGAGGAAGAGAAAATTTCTCGTTAGCCACTGTTTTGGTCAGAATAAACTAATGCAAATTCATAGTTTCTGATGGGATGAGAATGGAAAAGATTGCATGAGAGAAGGTATGTTGGAAAGTCAAAGCTCTATTATTCACTCATTCATGGAAACTTACCATTTGAAAGAGAAGGAAACTGAGTTTTGAAAGACTGGAAGCTTAACTTAAGGCATGCCACTGTAGGATTATGTTTTCTAAAGCAAAGCTTTCTGTATTGGCATTGTCTATGATTGCACTGGAGTTTCAAGAACAGAAATTTATAGCATTGACAGGAGGAATAGAATGTCTTCAGCAACATTCCAAGGTAACTTGCAGAGATCTGACCTTCTGGCAGGAACTTGTAGCAAAGGGCCTAACTGAATGCTCATCACATCACGCAAGTGTTCTAAATCAAATGTTCAGAAGTTGAAGTGGATTGTGTCTAGGCTTAGTGCACAGCAGTGGAAGCATAGTATTACAAAATCACTCATCTTCCCACAATCCCTGAAATGGGTCTTAATAGGATTCTTATGGTGAAGAAATTCAACTATTTTGAAGGCTTACTTCACATCAGAACTGTGGACTCCAATATTAGAATTATTTAAGCTGTGAAGCCTGAAACATAGCAACTAGGTTAGCATTGATGTTTTCAGACATGAAGGGAAAACAGGCTATAGTTGGAAATTGATTACGTGTACTGCACTTGGAAATGTGTTCAGGACTAAATTATGATCCTCATTGAAGCACGTTTGTAAGAACTAAAACTCAGATGTGAAACTCTAATATAGAATAAGGATGGGAAACTATACTTGGATAGTTAATACTGATCCAATCCAGTAGCATCTTTATTGGTATACTGATTATAGGTGGTATTGATGGCAAGGTATGATTGACTTTAATTAATGTTATTTGAATTTTACTGCAAGTTCCCATCAAAACAGATCAACTTGACAAAAATGGTATGATGCATTGTAATATAGTCAGGGTTGCTAGTCTTTGAGGCAGTACAAACAACCTTGTTAAAGTTCTATACAGCTAGATAATCCAATAATTCTAAAGATTTCTTTTCATTTGGCACATTTTTCATTTAAATTTTATTCTAAAATTCTATTAAAGTTGTAGACAGATGTGTTAAATTTAAGCAACCTTCAACATTGTCTTAGGGAACAAAGTTTTATATAGAATGATTTTTCTCTCACTATCTAGCCCCTTTGAAAAAAATTTAATTCTATTGTATAAGCAACTCTCACTCAACTTTACCAATCTGAAACCTCAGCTGTGCCCTACTAAAACAACATATGCTAATGCTAACATTCTAGAGCTTCTAAATAAGGATTATTGTTGGTATGAAACTGGACCTTTAGAATAGAGCTTTGTATTTAAAAGCAATACCCATGGAGTATGCCATTGTCATAATGCTCCAATAACAATTCAACTCAGAGAAACTAAAATAACTTGACTATCCAGATTCAAGTAAGCAACAATTTAATTGACTAATTATGCAATAATGTGAGGGCTTAAGGCTAACCGTAGATTAATGAATCTAAATTGACATATAGGGTTGGGAAACATATAGTTAATCAGTGCAATATATAGCTTAACTTCCGCAATAGCTATAACTAGTTCAGATTGCCCTTTGACATCATTTTGCTGGAGGAGCCAAACTTCCCTTTAAAGATAAACCAAAGAACCACAGTATGCCTCATATGTCTTATGCTTCATTTTGTAAAGCATTTTGCAGATACACTCTTCAGTTACTCCTAAACACCTGATTCATTGAAGAATTTCCTTTCTAATTCATTAATGCAAAATTAAGTTGGGCTAAAGTAACCTAACGAAGTACCATTATTTTCTGGTACTAAGGAAGTGACCCTTCAATAAAACTATTGAAATGTAAAGTCCTTTCCAATTATGACAGTTTATGTTTTAAATTTACTTCTAGTTCAGACATTCTGTCTTCTGTGTTTCAAGTTCCCTTTAAGCTCTGACATTCAGTCTATGTTCCATGACCAGTTTACTAACCCACAAATTAAAAGGAGTATAGAATAGATGTTCTATAACCCTTTCCAAACCTAACTGTCCATAATGTGGATGAAAATATCCCAGGGCTTCTGAAATGTACCTTCCTCATCCGGTGAGTGAAGGCAGGTCAGAAAGTTAAGACAAAATTTGGTGATGAGACTACAGTAGCCTATGTCAGCCCTGAATCTTCTACTTGTGGACAGGTTGGTGAATTTAAGTGGAAAAGGGAGGTGATGAGCTTGATCATTTAAGAAAGACAAAACAAAATTACTAAAAAGTGCAAGAAGAGAGCATGAGGAGCCTGAACCATGCTTGTCTTCAACAACCAAATTCACCAAAAAGTTGCACCCTATCTAGGGTTGGCAATTTCATAAGATTACAGATTTATATCCAGGAGGGGCCTTAGAGACCATCAAGTCCAACACCTTAATTTTATAGTCATTTTTTCTAGCATAAACATTCTTAGAAAAATTTGAGAGCTCATGTTTGATATAATTGAAAGAGAAAGAAACTCAAGTTTATAGTTTTATCCTCCACAAAATAATAGAAAATAATTTTTAAAAAAATAGAGGATATAATAGAATGGAGGACCTCGGTTCAAATCCTTACTTTACTATTTTGTAGCTAGGTGACCTTGGGTAGGTTAGTTAACTCTTCTGGACCTCATCTGGAAAATAATGGCATTGTACTGGGATAAAGATAAGGGACATTAGACTAAGACCTTCCATCACCAAATCAATGCTCCTGACAACCTATCACCTATTATGTTAGTTAACAATTAACTAGATATATCACTCTGAAATAATCATCTGACATTTCTTATCAAAGTTACTTTTTAGAAAGGGACAGATATTTATGTATATATAAGCAACAAAACTGGGGGGCAGAGAAAAACCAAGGAATGGAATCCCATAGAATTAACTCTTTCTCCAATTATTTTCTTTCAGGTAAGAGGAGAACCAGAAGATAAGAGAAAACTTTTTCATCCATCCAATTCTCTGGGTTTGAGTACAGGCAGCCCAGCCCAAATGGTATTTGTCAATGTCCTTGTGAAATATACATCTGAAGGAGTTAATCTGGATGGAGCATGTCCAGTGCACAACTTAATAATTTCCTGTGTACTAGACAGATAACCAAATGACAACTAAACTTGGAAGATATGGGTTCTCAAGCATGAAAATAAATAAATGCATCTCTTGGGACCTTTAACCATCACATATCTGCTGAGATTTGAAAATAAACCAACCTTTGTAAACCTCCACAAATAATTTTTAGTCAGAAAAATAGGAGTAAGATGGCTGCAACGATTTAGACTGCCTTAGACTACCATCCCCACAGCACTAAAGTATGCAGGAAATTTGAAGGACTATTAACAATAGATGAAGCTAAAATACATTGAAATTAAAACGGACTTTGAAAATAAATCATGACCACAATTGTCCTTGGTTCCCAAGCACATCATCTTTCCTGCAATAGAAAGTTAGAAGCACGGTATTTAAACCAAGAATACAGTTAAATTACTGCAAAACAGAAGACTTAGTAATTGGCACATTTCACCTTCAAATATTGACTTGGGAAAGACAGTTTTCATAGAATTATTGTGATTATTTTGGTTTTTTCCCCCAAAAAAGACTGAACCACTTAGAAAAATGAAATGAAAGTTATGATTCTTTCTACTTAACAAAACTGCATGGTCAAAAATTGGCTTCCCCAAATTGCTAAACAAGTATGGTAAAAGAGTAAAACAAAATAAAACTATTACCACCCCAAAATCAACTATACTAAGTGAATTTGGTAATGTAGTAAAAACAAACAAAAAAAAAACAACAGCAAAAATGGCTTCACTAAAGGAATAGACTAACAGTAAAAAAATTTTTTAGAACAATTAAATTTTGTTTTAATTTAGCTTTTAAAGATTTGTATTAGCAATTTGTAAAATTAAAATCAACATGAATAAAAGCATTTTTGAAAATTTCAAGAGCAAGACTATTCTCAAAAATTAAGCAAATTACTAATTATCAGTTTCCTGACTACTGGTTATTATTGAAATAAGCATCATTTTATCCTTTTTAATTTGTTGTATCATTTCTCATCAGAATAATTTGCAGATAACACTTCTAATACCATATTTTAGAAGCTCCAGACCCCTTCACAATAAATAAGCAAATTGCAATTTATTAATGTTAAGAAAGACTAGGCTTTATGCAATATACTTTAGATTTTGGATGTTTCCATTTTAGAATTATACATGCAGGAAAAAAAGCTTAGTAGCCATTTGGTTTCTTGTACAAATAAATTGGATTGCAGGTAGCTGGTTGTTGGGATTTTTTTTCTTCTTTTTTTTGAGGACAGTTTTAAAAAGAAGCAACAGCACAGAGAACAGGCAAACACTGAAAGTTAAATTGCATCATTTTTACCAAGTCAGAACATTTCAATGATGGCAAATTGACAACTAATAGAAGTCCATTTTCCATTGAGTCTAATTAAGTGAGTTCTTGTCTTTTTTAAAAATGAGAAATAGCCATAAATTCAGAACTTGGGTCTAATCCTCCAGTATTTGGTCTGTTTAAGTAGAAATAGGATTCTTTATGTTCTTCCTAAATTTAAATATTACCATTTTTATAGTTTAACATTAAGCAATAATTAAGCTGTACTATTACCAATTTATAAATTCTCCTACTTGAAAAAAACCTTTCATTAGGAATATTTTAAACTCTGTATTTGCTCTGGAAAAAAAACAGTTTAAATACCTTATGTTTGAATCACTAAGGGTAAGATCAGTTTGCCTGCACTGAATCCATGAGGTTATTTTCATGAAAATTAGGCAATTTCTTAAAATAACTAAAAGCCCTTGTCTCTGGCAGTATTTGTTATTTTCATTCATTTCAAAATCTGGAAATATTGTATAGTTATATAGCTTTGTCCCTGGGTAGTACTGACTGTCTTCTTTAACCTTAAACTCTGAAAATATTGTACAGTTATATAGCTTTAGATTTTTTTAAAAAATTGGATTCTTTTTTTTTTTTAAAGAAACAGACCCCAGAAGACTGTCTAATTATTTAAAACATATTGGAAAAGTCTCTGTTAACCATAAGTAAACTCATTTATTTTTCTAAATGGAAAGGCTATTGAATCCCTTTGCCTATATTTTTTGGCAGTTCCAAAACTGGTCAATATGAATGGTTTAATTATATTTGAGAAATCTGGCTAAAAGTATCAGGGATTTATGTTTTAGCTTAATTCAAAGTCTTTTCCCCCTTAGACTTACAAATTAATAAATTTCTATTGAAAACACAATAGAATTTAAAAATTCTGTTTTAAATTGATTTTAAAATACAATTGAAAAGTTTCAGATAATTTAATGCTCATATTTCTAAACCCTTTTGATTAGAAGAAAAATCTCTAATTTATTTGTTTATTTGTACATTTTAAACGCTGGGAAAAAATCCAGATTTTTGGGATATATATTATATATTGAAAAAATACTGTTCTGTCCAGCATTATTAAAATGTGAAATATATGTATGTATAATGTATATGTAACATGCATATATACAGATACCTTCTTTGTATTTGAAAATGCATATTTAAGGAATAGATTTGTGTTTTGATAAAAAAAAAGAAATTAACTAGCAGTAAGAAACAAAGCCATATTACATAAGCAAGATTTTATTCTCATGTTTTTTAGGATATTAGCCCAAAGAATGAATTTCAAAGCAAAGGGATCTTTTGATTTTGTCTAGTTCTCAGTATTTTTATGGGTAACATTAATAAAATTGTCTTCCTCTTCAAATTTTTCCATTTGCCACCTCTTGGATTGAAATAACAGCAGCTGTAGCTGACCAGAAGCCTCCTTTGCTGCCCAGTTTTGCCAAGAGAATGGTAAGTTTTCCTTTGAATATTTCTTTAGAAGCAAAAGTAAATGCAGTTTGGTAGGACTGGGGTTTTGAGGTTTGTTTGATTATTTGATTTCTATAGCTATGCTTATTTATTGACATCAAAATTTAAAAAAAATTATGAGGAGAAAAAAGAAAACAGTTTAATCTAACCACATAGGATGAAGAGAAATGAGGTACATGGAAAATAGGAGCCACTGGAGAAAAAGACTTTACCAAGAAAACTTGAATACATTTTTAATAAATTAAATCTGTGACTATATCTAACTTAATGGAACTAGAATATGTATAATTTTGAACATTAATAGCAAGGTAACCAGGCACAGCCAAATTTTAGCAGATGCTAATGGCAAGCATGACAGGTTTCAATTGTTTCAAACATAGAAATGTTTGGCATCAGAGAAACAAAAAAATCTGTCTGGATGATTTAAAAAAAAAAAAACCTTTTAACTACATGTATTTGCATGTATAGATAACTTCTCTTCCATATTGGTAGTGACACAATAAACAGATAGGAAAATGTTTATTTCTTCTTGAATTTGATCTACTAAATGTCTTAACCCTTAAAAGGCTTGTGTGTCAATTTTAATTAAAAATAATATTTTTAAAATAGCAGCACTACATTTTGCTTTTAAAATAAATGGAATGTATAGTTTATTTGTGAAAATGTGGGTTTATAATTTAAAAATAAATTCCTAACAATATCATACCCAGCCAAAGGATGAAATGAAATTATCAATTATACTATTTTATTATTGTATGATATTCTATACCATTCTTTGGGTACTCCTGAAAAGTATTTCTTTGTAGGATAGCTGTTTTAGATTTATTAATGGGCAGTTTTTAAATCAGGAAGGCCTTTTAAATCTTTGCAGCTCAAAAAAAACCCTTAAATTTTAAAAATCATTTGCATAAATTCCAATCTCTTAAAATAATTTCAATACCCATTTAAAATTACCTTGGTCATTTCCCCCTAAAATAATATTGCTAATTAGTTTATATTCATTAATTAGATTGAAAGATACCAATGCAAACTTCTTGAAATGCTCATTTTTAAAATCCTGATCAAGAGAAAGTCTTGATCATGCCTAAAGGTATAAAAATGTATCCTATGTTCTAGAAGTTGGCATGTAAGTTAAATGGACTTTTATTTTCCAGATATTTTATTTGTTAAGAATTTTAAAATTATCATTATAAAAATTTGCTAGATTTTAAGTTCCTGTTTTTAATATTGATAATAGTAGTATTTTATTAAACTCCATTAGCATCTTTGCAGAATGCATTGGTTTTGTAGCACTTTTTAAATATCCACTAAATTTTTCGAGCCTTCTATGAGGAGGGAAATGGCATACAAGTGCTGCTTTTAATTGTCCAGGGATATAGATTAAAGAGTCCTCTCCTTCTATAAGTAAATGCAACTCTCTCTCTTCTCCTGGCTAGCTCCATATGTCTGAATGCTGTGGGTTTGCTACCTTTTTGTGGAGGAAGGTTCCATTCAAAACTTTCTTATGTTTAACCCTCCCCCCAAAGAAAAGTGTTTCTTTTGGGGGTATTCTTGCACTCCTACTGATGTGGTCATTGCCTAGTTCTTGGGAACTATGATCTCATCACTTTGGAACCCAAATAATACAGAAAAACTTCTGGTCTTCATTGCTTTTCAGCCTTTTATTTAATCCATAGCTCAGCCTCCCTATGACCTGAAAATATTTTTAATCCTTAAATTGTATTAATCATGCAGATGGGTGCTGGCTCACAAATCCAAGGCCTAACAGAAATCAGATGGTTAGAAAATACATGGAAAATAAGACCCAGAGCCCAACTATTTCTGTAGGCTATGTTGCATGTGGGCAGGTTCATTTGTGACACTATTTCAATGAGAATTAATTAGTATGAAGGACCCATAAAAATGTGCCCCATTTAAGACTTTGGCTGGTAAAAAAAAAACAAAACAAAACACAAAGTCATTGGCATCTATCTGGAAAGCTATGTCATTTGCTTCTTAAGATATTAATTTGAAAGCTATTTTGTACACACATAACCAAGTGGAATTCTTGTTGGTTGGGGGAGTCTACACTTAGGGAAATGCTTTTCTTCTTTATCTGGTCTATATGATTTTAACTCTAAAGTGTTCTAAAATGGCATTGTTTAAATAGTA
This sequence comes from Phalanger gymnotis, assembly GCA_028646595.1. Taxonomy (NCBI): domain Eukaryota; kingdom Metazoa; phylum Chordata; class Mammalia; order Diprotodontia; family Phalangeridae; genus Phalanger; species Phalanger gymnotis. The sequence goes on from CM053623.1 coordinate 442,598,666, forward strand.
CTCTGTTGTATAATGAATCAATGAACATATACCAAAATTTTTATCTATCGTATTTATTTCTCTGCTTCTGGTTCCATCTTTGGTTTCAAGTTGTGGTTTTGGTTTTCGATTCTGGTTTGTGGTTTGTTTGGTGGCGGGGGCGTGGTCCAGACTGGTAATTAATTGTATAGGAGTGGAGATCTCCTGATGTGCTTCAGCAATTCATTTGCAATATAGACTGGATAATCACCTGTGGCACTGAGAGTGACTTGTCCATGGTCCTGATAGCTAATATGTGTTAGGCAGGCCTTGAATTCAAGCCTTCTTGTCCCAAGTTTCCCTTCCATCCAGTACCCCACGTTGCCTCTCTTTTCATCTACATGATTTCCAATGAGCACCATGAACTTTTGTAATGTCATATGACCAACTAATCTAAATATTCAACATCACAAATTGAAGCAGTTTAAGAATGGCATACATTCTGATTAATTACCCATGTAGTTCACCTCTATAAACATATCCTACACAATGGCTGGGCCTTGGTCTGTAAGTGGTTGAAACTTGAATTTATTATGCATTTACTATGTGATAGGCACTGGGCCAACCAATGAGTATACAAAGAAAAAAGAAAACAGCCCTTGCCCTCAGGAAGCTTACATTGTACTTAAAGAGAAAACACGTGTACACAGAGAAGGAAATGTGAAATATAGACAAACATTTTAGGAAGTGGAGAGAGAGCACTAACCCTTGGAGACCTCAAGAAAGAACTCAGATAGGAAGTATTTAAACTTTCCCTGGTGGACATTTCCCACCCTTGGTGATTTTCCTCCATATCATTGGATTTATATCTGGTACTACCCAAGGAGTATCTGGCCAGTAGGTTGGATCTGGAAGCAAATGGTTTTTTCTGTCCACACTACAGTTGTTTGTTGTTTAGTCATGTCAGTCATGTCTGACTCTTTGTGACCCTGTGGATCTCTGTCCGTGGGGTTTTCTTGGCAAAGATACTGGAATGCTTTGTCATTTCTTTCTCCAGTGGCAAGTAGAGGTTAACTGACTTGCCCAAGGTCACACAACTAGGAAGTTTCTGAGGCTGGATTTGAATTCAGGTCTTCCTGATTCCAAGCCCAGCACTCTCACCACTAGCTGCCTCAATCACATGGTACTGTGTTCTAAAATATTGCTCTGTCATAAAGTGGTTTAAAATGCTGCTGTTAGGTGGGTGCTGTATATATTACCTGGATTTGGATGTTGCCAATTCAGATAAAAACCCCTTGTAATCATGAAACTCTTTGGGCCTGGATGGTGTTCCCAAACTCCCCTTGATTGTGCTGAGTGGTTCTGGATGGTTTTGTGTTTATGAATGCTAAAATATCAAGATAGTTCTGGTAGGATAATGTTAATGTTAATGAGATGGTAGCCAATAGTGTTTTAAAAAATTATCACGTGGTGGAAAAGCAGGGTCCTGTAATGGAAAGTCTGTAAGATTTTCAGGCAAAGGATTCTTTTTGTTGCTGTTACTGTTGCTGTTGCTATTGTTGTTGCTTAGTCATGCCTGACGCTTTGGCTACTTGCTACCTGTGTGACTTGGGACAACTGATTTTATCTCTCTGGATCTTAGTTTCTTTATCTGTAACAGGAGAGACTTGGGCTGGATGTCATCTAAGGTGCCAGAAAGCTCTGAATTTATGATCCTATGAACAATCTAATTCTAATAGCCTTGAATTTTTTTCCTGGCTATTTCAAGAATGAATCTGTCCCATGCTTTAAACTTGGTGCAAAACAATAACTGTGAGGGAAAAGTATGGAAAAGCAATGAACTAACTATGGGTAGAAGGAGAATACCCAACCACCCTTGTCCTTTGTTTTTGTGAAGAAGCATGTGGCATCTTAGAGAGTCTAGCTCTGTGATGACCCAGCAAAAGTAACCAAAGAATGCAAAATGAATACCCTAATTAATATTTTACTTTCATTTAAGTTATGTGAGTAGGGTCTTTAGAACTCAAGAAAGGAGGCAGGTTTTAATCATTCTTCTTTTTTTGGAAAAAATGGTCCTTTATTTCTGAAAATGGAGGCCACTTGCTATTTAAAAATAAAGCTTACATTGGGAAATAAAGGAGGCAGGAGATCCAGTTGAGTTAGGAGATAAGGTGTTGTTGTTGAGTTGCTTTTTAGTCATGTCTGATTCTTTGTGACCCCATTTGGGATTTTCTTGGCAAAGATACTAGAGCAGTTTTCCATTTCCTTCTCCAGCTCATTTTACAGATGAGGAAATTGAGGCAAACAAGATTAAATAACTTGTCCAAGGTCACAGTAAGTGTCGGAAACTGGATTTGAATTCATCTTCCTGACTCCAGGTTTGGCACTCTATCCACTAGGCCACTAGCAGCCCAGGAGATACATAGTGGGGGGGGGGGAGGCAGAGCCAATATGGCAGCTGGAAAGAAGGGCCTAGCGTGCGCTCCCCACCAAGTCCCTCCAAAAACCTATAAAATGGCTCTGAACCAATTCTAGAACTGCAGAACCATAAAATAGCAGAGGGAAGCAGGGCTCCAGCCCAGGACAGCCTGGATGGTCTCTGGGTAAGGTCTATCCCCCACAGAGCTGAGAGCAGAGTGGATCAGAGCCAAGCAGAGGTGGACCAACTAGACCAGGAGCTGGGCGGAGCATGCCCTAGC
>CM053623.1:442601822-442623570 GCA_028646595.1 Phalanger gymnotis
CAACTAGAAAATAAGATACACATGCAATGGGGTGCAGAAATTTATCTTGCCCTACAAGAAAGGAAGGGAAAAGGGGATGGGAAGAGAGTGGGGAATAGGGCAACCAGAATATATGCCATCTTGGAGTGGGGGGGAGGGTAGAAATGGGGAGAAAATTTGTAATTCAAACTCTTGTGAAAATCAATGCTGAAAACTAAATATATTAAATAAAAAAAAGAAATAGATACATAGAATTTTTAGTTTTAAAAAAGACCCTCTCTAAGTCTGTGTCTGTAGAAACTTTGGTAGAAAGAATGACATCAGGAACATGGCATTTCAGATTCTCTTTACAAGGGAAAATAAGGTAGTGTTTGCCTAGACTACTTCAGAAATTGACAGCAGGTCGGTTGTAATTAGAAGTCTGTAAAGGATTTTATTTCTCAATGTCTTTCCCTTAAAGTCCCTCTGAGAAAAATTTTTTTCATGTGGTCAGTGAGTGGTGAATTCTAATTGGTTTTCCCTGATCCTATTTCATAAAAAAGAGATATCCATATGGCTGGGATTATAAATCACAAAGATTCCAAACCAGGGCACTATTTGAATTGTAGACAGAATGAACATAGAATGAGTAGAAAGCTGTACTCCCTCATTCTACCATTCTGTCGATCATATTGCTAGTTTCTATGCATCATAAAGCCCTAGATACCCTTTTAGTGACTCTACATATTCTTTGGTGTTCTAGCCAGCCCAAGGTATCATGTAAATCCATAGGAGAGCAGTTAGAGGTTACAGATAGGTGTGCCAGGTATTGTGCTGGTCACTGGGAAAACTATAAGTGAAATAGTCCCTACCCTCATTCAGTGCTTTTTAACACATCCTTAGCCAGGTTCTCTTCTTTAATATGCGTGGGAAATGGGTTACTCAGTGCCCTTCTATTTTCCTGCTTGTCCTTCTTGTCAGGACACACCTGGATGGAGAGAGGAATGGCTAGATGCCTATTGGTTCGTAACCTATATATGGCTGTTGGCCTGAGGTTACAGTTTTCCTTTCTGTGGATTCTAAGGATGAGAGAATCTTTCCTCCTTCACTTCTTGGTAGAATATAAGCACTTTAGGAATATGGACTTCATTTTATCTTTGTATCAAAGTAGCATACAGTAGGTGCTCAATAAATGTTTGTTGGATTTAACTGAATTGAATCTAGTAGTCCAACCATCCTACATTCCTTCTAGGCCACATAGGCACACTCTTTCTGTCGTATTGACAAAAGGGAAGAGCTAGGCTTGGCAAGTAGGACTGGAAAGTGTCCAATGTTGCTATTTTGCTGTGTTGGGAATTAGAATGCCAAAGATGGCACATTGAATAACTGGTTAGGGTGAATTCTCTAATTTCAAAATAGGCTTTAGAGCAAAGTCACTTTCTTAGAAGAAATTTTTTTATGGTTACCTAAGCAAAATGTCCAGTTACAGTGTTCACTAAATACTTAAGTACATTATCTAGGGAGATGAAGCCAAACTGTTAATAAATATTATTGTCTACAATGAATGCCCAGCTGCATATCATAAGATCATAGATCTAAATGTGGAAGAGATTTTAGAGGTCATCTGGTTCAATATCTTTGTTTTCCAAACAAGAAAAAATGAAAAGCTATGACTAGCCCAGGGTCAAATTGATAATAATTATCAGAGATGAAATCTGAACCCAGGACTTTTGCCTCCAGAGCCAGCAGTCTTTATTTCTATCATCTGCCCATTTATTCATACATATACAATTATCCAGGGACTATTTATCTTCTTTGAGAATAATCCAAGACCTTTTCTTCTCTCATCCTTTCAAAACCTGCCTTTTTGCTATTCTAGGAGTTATTGGCCACTAAACTAGGTAGGGATAGAAAGAAAAGGAAAAGGTACTGGAAAAGATTTGGGGTTAGAGATTTATCTTTAATTTCTAGTTATGTATGGGATCCCATTACATAAGATACTAAAATGTTGGTTGCTTTGGTAAAAATACTGTATGTGGCTTCCACAGGAAAATTATATGCTAGAATAGATAAGAGGCCTGGACTTGGACTCAGAAAGACCTAGATTCTAGTCTTGTCTTGATACATACTAGCTGTGTGACCATGGGCAAGAAACTTCGATTCTCAGTACCTTGGGCAATTTGCTAAAATTATAAATTACAGGTGAATTGTTGGCCTGTATTGGTGGAAGACATTTCCAGACCAGGAGTTCTCTATTAGAACAAAACACAGATGCAGGTGAAAATAAAGATGCTTCTGTAACTATCTACAGAATATGGTGGCATGATAATGAACAGAGGGGCCTCTTAAGGGAGAAAGTACATGTTTTATTCAAGCTACTCTTTTCTTAGTTTAAAAAAATAGATTCAAGTGGAATATCTGATACTTTTGTTCTTCTGTGAGGTCAGTTATCTTTTTTTTTTTCAAGAAGAAAATCCAAATGAGTTGAGCTCCCAGAGAAACAAAATGTCTCTTCTTTAGCAAAGCTCAACCACATGTGAATCAATAAAATAACATACTTTTGGAAAAATAAACCATAGAACATTTTTTAAAGGAGCTTAATGGATTTAAGTGGGAGGAAGACGGAGAGGAAAGAGAGTTGCTTGGGTATTTCTGGCACTGTTCTGGTTCGAGATGACTCTTTCATAATGGCCTTAAGACAGAACAGGAGCTAGAGCAATCTCTCCCTTCCCCCCAAAAAGGACCAGCACACCTTACTCAATAAAACTGAGTAAGAGAACCTCTGACCTGGAAAGGAACTCAGAGATCAGCTAGGCCAATCCACAACTGAAAAGGAATTCTCTGACTAACATTGTTAGCACCATCATTATCATCACTGGCATTTCTATGGTGCCTTAAAGTTTGCAAAATACTTTACAAATATGCTCTAATTTAATCCTCATAGCATCCCTTGGGGAGGTGCTATCATTATTCTCATTTTACAAATGAAGAAACTGAGGATAAAAGAGGTTAAGTCTGGTCTTAATGATTCCACGTCTAAGACACAATCCACAGGGCTATGCAGGTGATGACATCTGCAACAAATGGTCCAATCAGCTCTGGCTGGAAGATCTGTATGAAGATGAATCCATTATCTGTTCTGCAATCCATTCTACTTTGGGACAGTATTTTTTTTCCTTCTCTCTAGCAGAAATCTTCCTTGGCTTTGTCCCATCAGTCACTTTTCTATGAACAGTTGCCTGTACTTAGAACTAAAGAAGAAAGATTAAGGAACCTGGATTCTCAGTTTCATTCTTCTTAGTTCTTCCAGAAGGACAGAAATGACCCTTTGCTTCATTTTCTTCCGTAATAATCATGAAAATCAGGGTTACGTGGCACTACCCTTGATAGGTGAATAGAAGGCATGAATTTCCAAGAAATTAATGTCTTGTCAGTTGCAAGTATCTATAAAATTTAGGGAAAAAAACAATCCATCAGGCAAGTAATTTTGCCTGAATTTTCTAGGTGATTGAGGAAAACCTGATAGATTTCTCCTCAAAACCTAAATGAATCAATCTGATCTCATAACCCAAATTAATCAGATAATTACCAACTATTTTACTAAAAACTAGTTACTAGTTACTATAAATATGCTAACCAACCAGAAAAAAAGTGTCCTGATTCAAGCTTATGGCGAGTACTTAGAGACAGTTTTCCTAATTCCCTTTCTCCCCCTCATTCTCTTCTTTGCATTGTGCACAGTAAGAGAAAATCTCCCTCTTGTTGTTCTGCATCTTTGAGGTTTGATTTAAAAGAACATCTCCATGGGGATTTGTAGGAGAGATTAGGTGGTCCCTGGCAATGCCACAGATAATTTGGAATAGAATGCTAAGACAAGGGGGCAAAGGATTTTCTCCATGGTAGGGTTCAGTGGAATTAACTATTTATTAGTAAGTTTTGGTTTTGAGATCACAAACTTACTTTAAAACCACCCAAGAACCATCAGTCCTGGCAGGGTACAAATAATATGGCACCCAGGAAACATGGGTTTGAGGTCTGGCTCGGGCACCAGGTCTCAATTTCGTCGTTTGTAAAATAGTGGAGAATTGAACAAAATGGCCTCTGCGGTCCCTTCCAGTTCTGTATCTATGTAATTCGATGAGCTCTGATCTGTATAACCATGGGCAAGTTATTTTAACTTCTCTGAAAGTTAATCATCTCATCTATAAAACAGGAGTCATAAGATCATAAATGTAGAACTGGAAAGGACAGTAGAGGTTATCCATTTCTACCCCTGCTCTATTTTACAGATGAAGAAACTGAGACCAGAAAGGTTTTGTGATTACCCAAGTTCACAAAGAAGGTACATAGCAAATGAAGGTTGTTTCGAGGAAAGTACTTTGTAAATCTTAAAGTGCTCTAGAAATGGGTTCTCTTCTTTTACTTTTTAAGAAAAAAAAGACATTTTCCAGAGACATAAATCCCAACTTTTGAACTTGTGCTTTTGAATGGAGAAAGATGAACATATCTCTGGTTACATCTAGGGTCTCATAAACTCGCCCAAAGCACAAAATATGCAGGAATGTAGGAGTTGAGTTTTTTAAGTATCTTTTCTACTGCAGACTTGGATTTCCATGAAAAGGCACAAAAAACAAATTTTAAAAAATATGTGTCTTTAAAATGGTATTTTGTTAGCTTTGGCAATTATACTCTGTGGATCCTTCCCATTTCAGCTTAGGAGAGCCATTAAAAACCAAGTGTCAAAAAGCCTAACTTTAGAACCATATCCTTGAGTCACTGTATCACAAAGCGTTAAACCAAGATTTACAAAAATAATGAAGCCTCTTCAACCTCATTGCTTGTACTAAAAATATTTTACATCAATGATATTTAAGGGAGAGCAAAATGGGTTTTCTACCATTAATAAACAAATTTCTTTTGAAAAAAATAACATGAAGCCATGTTAGTGTTTTAGCTATCCAAGCAAAAGTCCCTAGTTTGGGGTTTTCGTCGGTGTCATTTTGCTTCAGTGGCTGTTATGATTAGGTGGAGAAGTGGGTCACCAGGCTTGTTCACCCACCAATGTTGTACCATGACTAAAAAATTCTGAGGACCACAGGGATGGAGGAATAAGAGCCAGAGAAAGAAATTGATCCCCCGATATCAGCATAGAAGTAGAAGCAGAAGAAAAGGCAGTACCAAGTGATGTGAATCATGACCGTGTGGGAAGTCATTGTGTGCTGATGAATGATGTGCAAGATTGATATATTTCACTCATTTCTCAATCATGCCCAACTCTTCGTGACCCTATTTGGGGTTTTCTTGGCAAAGACACTGAAGTGGTTTGTCATTTCCCTCTCCAGCTCATTTTACAGAGAATGAAACAGAGGCAAACAGGCTTAAGTAACTTTCTCAGGGCCACACAGCTAGTGTCTGAGAGTGGATTTGAACTCAGGTCTGACTCCAGACCTGACGGCTCTATCCACTGCGCCACCTAGCTGCCTGTTGATATATTATGGTTTCACAAAGAAAGAAGTAGGAAACCTGTTAGGAAATCATAGATCTGGCACCACCCTCCCCCCCCAAAAGAAATTGTTGGGAGAGAAAGACATTGGCTGTTACCTATTAGAGAAAATTAAGATTTTGATGCTGTCTTGGAGGGAGAGAGCCATATAGTTAATTTTTTCTAGCAATAATAATAGTTGAAAATAATTATAGCTATTTTTCTAGTTCTCTAAAGTTAAGCATACATATATTATTTCATCTCCTCCTCACAATAACCCTATGAGTTAGGTAGGATGAGTATTATTCTCTCTGTTTTATAGATGAGGAAACTGGAGCACTGGGAAGCTATATGATTTGACTAAGATCGCATAACTAGTAAGTGTTAAAAGTTAATTTTGCACCTAGGTCTTTCTACCTCCAATCATAGGATCATAGATTTAGTACTGAGAGAGACCGTAGAAGTCATGGAGTCCAAATGCCCTGTCCCATTTTATAGATGTGGAAACTGAGGCCTAGAAAAGTCAAGTGATCTGCCCAGTATTACATGGCCAGTATGTGTCAGTCAGATCACTCAGTCATCCAGTAAGTCAATAAGCATTTATTAAACACTTATTGTATTCTGTAATAAACACCAGGAATACAAAGAAAGGTAAAATAAACAAATACATGCAAAAAATTTTCTTTAAAAACTCGAGTTGTTGCTCTCAAGGAGCATCTATTCTAATAGAGGTGGGGAGGGGTGGAATATATACATAAAAAGGTATGTGCGATATACATAGAGGGGAGATGGAAGGTATTCTGTGAGCAACAACGGACTTTAGAACATAACACAGGAATGTTTAACCCTTTATGTATCATGGACCCCTCTGACAGTCTGATGAAGCCTGTAGATCACTTCTCAGAATAAGTGTTTTTAAATGCATAGGGTTACAAAGGAAACTAATTATTTCATTATAATATTTCAAAATAATATATCAATATAAATACAGTTAATAGAAAAAATAAAGTTTAAGGACCTCAGGTTAAGAATCACTAACAAATCATGTCAGAGAAGGATTGGATCTTAGAACACAGAATGTCCTTTGTGGAAGGGACCATAGAAAAGAGAATGTTTGTGTCAGAAGGGGCATTAAGACAAAAAAAAAAAACAACCCCAGAATTTTAGAGGTGGAGGGGATCCCAGAAATGCTCTCCTTTGGTCCCTTTACTTTATAGCTAGGGGTGTTCTTAAGAATGAGGTTGGTGAAATATACACAGTAAATGTTAGTACAGCAGAACCTGGTGAAACCCAGGCACCTTTATGTGATTTATTTAGTGCATCTCTTATAAAGAGGGACTTCAAGGTGGGGAAGGAAGGCACCTGTAAAAGCAGAAGCTAGTGTTTCACAGCCAGGTCACATTGAGAGAGCTTAGGGGGAAAGCAGGGATTTTCCCTTAACTAAAACACAAGAGACATAGAAAGAGTCAATTTATGTACTGAGTGGTCTTTGAATATGTGTCTACCATTTAGAAAGTTCATGGGAGGGGAGACATATGTAGGGTGTTTCCAGAGATATAGGTAGCCCAAAGAGGAAAAGGAATTCAGGAAGTTTGCCTTTCAGACTCAGTAGTCAAAGCACATTTTTGTCTGCTTGTTTAAGTTAGTTTTGTTTGTTTTCTGCTCACGCACATCTACAGTAATGTCGCAGATCAAGCTGAGAGGTATTGGTGACTGCTAGCATGTTGTATCACTGTGGAGAAGGAGCACAACCCGGCTCTTTGCAAAACCTGCATCAAGTTTATGCCTGTCTTTTATTCTTTAATTCTCTGTGCTCTCTCTCTCTCTCTCTCTCTCTCTCTCTCTCTCTCTCTCTCTCTCTCTCTCTCTCTCTCCTCTCTGTCTCTTTTTGTCTTTGCTGTCTTTGTCCCACTGTTTCCTTCTTTGTCTTTTTTTCCCTCCTCTCTGTCTCTGTTACTGTTTCTCTCTTTTTCTTTCTCCTTTCTGTCATCTTTCTATCTCTGTTTCTTTCTATCTCTATCTTTTCTCTCTCTGTCTCTCTTTTTGTCTTTGTCTTGTCTCTCTCTCTCCTCTTTGTCTCTTTCTGTCTCCCTCTGTGTCTTTTTCTCTCTCCTCTCTGTCTCTGTCTCTCTCTATCTCTGCCTCTTACATTACCCACCCCTTCTCTCTCTCAAAATTAAGGGCTTCTGCCTTCTTTTTTCCACAGATCTCTGATAAGGGAGTAGAGAGAGGAAAGAAGAATCACTAAAAATGCCTTAATGCTTTTCTTTTATAATTCCCCTGAGAACTCTGCTGGTATTGAAATTCTGAAGGTTTTAAGGGCTCCCCACTGGGTTAGGGGACCCAGTCTCAATAGCCTTGAGTTACCCAGTAAGCCTCAGATAGAAAACCTGCCCTGAACAGTCTAGGTCTGATTTGGTTCATATGCAAGGAAACAGAAGAAAAAACTGAGAAGGGGAGATGTTTAGGGTCACAATTTCAAAGTGCCTCCTTCTTAACCAAGCATTTGGGTGGTATATCGGTAAATTAAGGATTCTGTAATCTGGGGTAGGGTAGGGGGTGAGGTTGATTTCCTTTTATATTGAAACCAACTGTTCTCCAGCACATTATTTCTGATGAGTATTCAAAGTTTGGGGAACAAGTGAGGCCTTCCATCACCCTCCTTCCCCAAGACCTACTTTATTGGGGTCCTGAGAGCAGGGGCGATAATCTTGGTGAGGGTATGGGAAGAAAACAATGCTGGTTTGACAGACTTCTTTCCTCCTTCCTTTTGCTCCCTGATCAGACAGTTAGTCAGTCATCAGACAAGTCAGAGGAAGATAAGTTTTTATTAAGCACCTACTATATGCCAGACTGTGCTCAGCACAGGGGATACAAAAATAAGGTAAACAATAGTCTCTGTTCTCAAAACGATTACAGTCTAACGATCACTTGGGTCATCTTGGACTGTGATTCCAAGTCCTTACGTGAGGATAAAAGGCATGAGTTGAAATAGGTTACCCCAGACTTACCTGGAAGAAGGTGAGAGGGCCAAGGCAGGAGACAAATCCCAAGTTTTTGGTTCAGTATTTAGCTCACTAAGCCTCTAAGCTAGTTGGTTACTCCTGCAACTGGCCAGCCATCTAGCCTCAATTCAATTAGTTTCAGTAAACATGTAATTAATGCCTACTTGTTCCAGGCACTGTTCTAAGTGCTAGGGCTACAATGACAAAAATGCAAAGTCCCTGACCTCAAGGAGTTTATAATCTACTAGGGGGAAAATAACATGTACATAGATAAATAAACGCAAAATACATACAAATGAGGTCTTTCATTTTTCAGAGGTATAATAATATCTACCAACAAAAAAAAAATCTGGCAACCAACCAGTCAATAAACATTTATTAAATACCTACTATGTGCCAGCTAAGACCAGAAGATACAAAAAAAAAGGCAAAAGACAGCCCTTGCCCTCAAGGAGCTTATGTTCTAATGGAGGAGACAACAAGCAAAGAAATTTATTTTTCTCATCACCTTTGAAAACGTAGCATCAGGAGCCTAAGGCCCCATGAGTGATATAAGAGATAAGAATTATTTTTTTAAAGTCCTTGAAGGAATTGGGTTGTTTTGAACCATAAATATCAGTTATAAGTATACTTCTTTCAATAATGGGGAATGAATCCATTTTTGTTAGCATCATCTCCCTCTATTCCAGCACCCCACTGTATTCAACATCTTTATTTCCTTATATGAGGGGTTCAAAGGACCCTGGCAGGCCGTGATCCAATTAGACAAGACCCTTGTTTAATAACTAGTAAAGTCTAGAAAATAGAGACTGTTGTTTATGTGTTTTCAAAAAAACAACCCCCAAACCGAGATATCCCCTCAAATGCTGGAGAAGGGCAATCAGGCAGACCTTGTTGTCTTATCAGGAATAGGGTATGAATAAAACAACTGGGGGTGGGGTAGGGTGGGGAGGGAATCTTTGAGTAAAGAATTTCCAGGGGAAAAAAGCAATGGGGGAGACAACTTAGCAAGAATGATAACCTTTCTCTTCCTCTGCGTGGTTTAAATTAGTGAACCCTTATATAAAGAAAAGCATGGTAACATTGATTTAGAGTTAGAAGGACCCTGGAGGTCATCTCATCCAATCCTCCATTTTTCAGGTGAGGAAACTGAGGCCCACAGAGGTAGTGATTTCTCCAAGTTCACAAAGATAATTGATGGTCAGATCTAGGAAGAGTTATAAATTGTTGCGTGAAGAAAATGAATTTCATTTGTGGAGAGAGAGTTAAAATTATCAAACTCTATCATAGAGAAAAAAAATTATAGAGGATGTAAGGAGAGAAAGAGAGAGATCAAAATGACAAAAATCAAGTCAACCCAATTCTTACCTATTTAACTACAAATTTTCAATATCAAGGTTGTTAAATTTTTCAAATTATGTCTTACTTGAGAATTTGATTTGTAACTCCAAAATGTAAAGATCCTGAGAATATTTGAGTGTTCAGTTAAAGTTATAAATTTCTTGGCTGAGATATTTGGTCTTTCATATGTTAGTCTGAAAAAGATCTAGAGACTTTTTTTGTTTTGTAATAAAATGCATAGTTTGCAAGAGGGTAGAGTAGAGGGGGGAGAGTTCATTATTTAAATATCATGAAAAAATATAGAAATGATTCATTGAGACATAAAAAGGACACAGAGTATTCTAAGATAAAAATATAAACTTCATATTTTAGGTGGAAAGCAGCAGCTTGTTAAGACAAGCTGGGTAAGGGCTGAAGGAACATTTAAAATTTAAAACAGACATAAAATTCTTAAAGATCTTGAATTTTAATCCATTACATTTTTTTTTTTAAGTCTCGATGCTTCAGATTAGCACTTAGAAATCCAAATGTCCACAATGGCCTTGTGCTTTTCAAGAAGCTGGACTGATTGTCCAATTAATTCACCCCTCTTCTTTCTCATTTTTTTTGGTAGGAAAATTAAAAATTTCCTATCCTAAGCTAGATGACTCTTTTACAAGGCAAACAGCTTGTTTTCTGGTAAGGAAATTTAAAAATATTCGTTATTGCTTCCTGTCCCTATCCTATTGCTTTCTTAAGGTGAGGGACTTTGAATTAAGAGCCATAAGTGGTAAGGAAGCTTCTTTCTATTTTTTGAAGTAAATGGTATGAATGTTATGGAAATGTTAGGAGGAAGGAATTTTTTTTAAGTTATGAAAAATTACAGAACTAGAAATTGTCCTGATTAAGATCAGAATGCAGAAGGAAAAGGAAAAACCAACCTCATAGTTTAGCTTAACTAACAGACATTTGTACCTGGGGGTGACATCTTTGTATTATAATGAAGAGAAACAAACAAAAAAAGGAAAATTATTTCTAAAGAATTATCTAGAAGAGACATGGTTTAGAATATTTTTACCAAGTCAAAAATCACAGCAGCTTTTTCAGGTATCTAAAATATTCCTTAAAAATAATAGTAAATAAAAATAAAATAAAATATTCCTAAATGCACATGCCAATTGATATAGTTAAATAGGAAGACAAGGGGGTGGGAAAGGAAGAGGGGGTGGAAACCTCTTTGAGGGAAGTTGAAGGGATCATGATAGCTTTAAAAGCAGACAAGGGAACAAAGGTTAACCAAGACATTGGACAGTAAAGGAAAGGCTCTCAATGTAAGACAGTCTCAAATGGTGGGTAAATCATGGCCTATAGGGTCAGAAAATAAATGTAGGCATGCCGGTCAATCAGGCAAGAATTGATGCTTGGAAGGTGACCTTTTCAGTTTCGGATAATCATATCATAAAAGGAATGTCAGAGAGATAACACAGATCAAGTTGTCTGAGGTATTCCCTTTCTATTTTTGGTAGCCACTCTATTAGCATCATTTACGTAAAATAGTGGTTTAAATTCCATTTTTGAAAAGCAGATATTTTAAAGCAAACAAATCAGCCAAAAATATATAGAGTAGAAGATCTAGACACCTATGAAATTGGAAAATTTTTGAAATATTTCATAAAGTCAAAGAATGAAGGGAGATATTATCCTCAAATAATTAGACCTTGAATTTTTTTTTTAAAAGAGAGACATTTGTACATCTTTAATTTCTGCTACAGCTAGCATATTTGGAAAAATAAATATGTTGCCTTCTTATTTTTTCTTTTGTTACTTATGTTATGAAAAGTAAAAAATGATTCTATTTTTATGAAATCAGATAATAAGGGTAATCCCAAAAAAATGTCATTCATAGCAACCGAAAAGTATTTCAATGTCAATTTTTAGGTTTAAAACATACATTTTGTAAAAAGAAAATGTGATATTTTAAAGCTTTGGGATGTAAATGACTCCATTTCTGTGTTTGGTTTTGGAGAAAACATTTCTAAATCTCATTTTTTTTAAGCTGCTAGAACTATTTTATTAGCTTTAAGTATTTAGGTTAAGACTGACTTAAAATTGCTTAATTAGGATATGCCAAAATTCTAAGTGATTTTAAGAAAGAAGGATTATGGTGATCTGGCAAAATATAAAATGATTTCCAATATAGGCTTTAAGTAAAATCCTTTAACATGTCAGTTTAAAAATATTTTTAATCTTGGAGGTTGAAATAAGGGGGTGGGGGAGAAAAAGGCAATGTCTTAGTGAAATCTATAATCTCAGAGTAGCAAGGAGGAACTTTGTAAGTACTTGAGAAAATGTGAGGCTACCAGTTACACCTCTGATTTGACTTCTGAGCCTTTTTCATGCAGCTAGGAGTATGTTAATGTGAGGAGACGGCTATATAAAATATCCAGAAAATTACTTGAAGAATAATAGTTGAGAAAAGATGGAGAGAAAAAAAAAGACTACAATTTTGCTGGGTTAAATGTTGGCTAAAAGAATTTTCAGTGGAAAATTTCGAGAGAGATGGAGACAAAAATAAAAATTAGCTCAGTGAGCTATAATTACAAATGTATATTTTTATGTTGATAGAGCATTTGTGTGAATTTCATTGAAAATTATGGAGGGTACATAAGTGAAAGTGGAAATATTAGAGATAGGCTTTCTCATTGTAGTGTAACAGGGCAAAATATTGTTTAATAAGATAAATATTACATGCTTAAAATTAGACATTTGCAGGGATGTTTGATAGAAAGTAAATCCTTTCATTCAGTTTTTTTAAAAAATTTGCTTCGATTGTATTTTCTGTTTCTGACTTGTGGTTTGCAATACAGGTTGCATTTCTAATGTACTTTCAACAAGCAGGATGTTTCTGTAAAAAAAAAAATCGGGTCTAGGCTCCATTTTATTTTGTTTTTCCATATGAGAAAAAAGAAGTAGTTGTTTTGCAGGAAGTTTGGTCGTTTCAGAGTATGGATTTAAAAAACACAACAGATTGTTGTTTGTCTAGCACCCAGTTGCACATTTGAGCATGTGTTCAGTCTGTGGCCTGGCAACTTAAGGGCATTTGAGTTCTATTTGGGATGCCCTGATCCCCAAATGTGATCTCAGTTCCACTGCATTTAGACCTCTAATGGAAATGTGTTTGTTTGTTGTGGTTGTTGTTTTATTCTGTTTTAATTTAGGACACGAGGAGTTTCCTGAGTGAGGGTGGTGGCTAGGTTTTTGGGAGAAAGATTCCCCCTCTCCCCCCAACCCAGTTCTTGCTGACAAGTCTGTGTTTGTCAATTGCAGTTGCTGGGACGCCTGAAAGAGACAGCACAGCGCGCGGTGGGGGAAGGGGGAGTCCCAGTCTGCCTTCCTGAGCCCCCAGAGAGGGTGGGGGAGGTTTTGTGTGGACACCACGGTTTTGTTGGGGTTTGGAGGGGAGGGTATTATTTTTTAGAAATCTGTTTTATTCTGGGAGGAGGGTGCCTTGCTAACTTGGGGTAGGTGCATTTTGTGGGCTGGAGAGAAATGGGGCGCTGCGAGGGGCCTTTTGGGGAGGGGTACGGTGATTGCTGATGGGTCAGGGGATTGCAGGGGTGATCTAGGATGGCCCCACTGCCCCGAGCCCGAATTGCTGAGGAGAGCAGGGTGAGGAGGGTCACTTGGCCGGCCTGGAGAGTGGGGGCGGGTGGGGGGCACCCTCAGGAACTGCGAGGGCAGGAGCAGGGTGCTGAGGAAGGGGATGGGGATGGGGAGAGAAGGCCCAGCTCGTTCCCCACCGGCCCGCGAAGGGTTAACGGCCCGGCGGCCCCGGTGCATTGTGGGACCTGTAGGCGCTAGGCATTGTGGGAGCTGTCGTAAAATGCCGTCCACGTGCTTTCCGGTCATGGCTGCCGGCGTGAGGGTTTTGAGAGGTGTTTCCTAGGTCTCCCTGGGCTCCCGGGCCTACTGGGGGATCGGCCTGGGCGACTGGGGACCGGCGTGACCCCGGGAACGGCCTGTGACTCCCCTGTGCCTCGGTTTCCCCGTCTGTCGAGCGGCAGGAGTCGCCTCCACGGCTGCTGAGGCCCTTTCGGTCCCCTCTGGGGATGACATTTGTACGTAGTAGGTGCTTAATAAGGGCTTGCTCCCGTGTTCCTCCGCTTCCAGAGATCCCTGCCTGCCTGGGAAGGAGCTGGTGACCTTTGGAGGGGGGCGGGGGCGGCCTGGTGGTCTTAGGGCCGGGCTCTGCCAAGCCTGACCCCGGGGCTTAGAACCGGAGCGATCTCCTTTGGTGGGGAGGGGGCTTGCCGGGCCTGTTCTCTCCTTCCTAAGAAGAGGGGCCGCTGAACCTGCGGCCTGGGAACTTTGAGACCCTGAAGACTCTCCGTGGGACTGGCTTCCTTCATATCTATATGTCTCTCACACACTGTCCTGAGCAGAGGTCTGGGGGTTCGCGGACCCACTGGCCTAGGGGTCCAGGACGCACAAGTGCACATGCACGTGAATAGGGCCGGTAGTGAATAGGGTGGATGCCAGTGTTATAGTTTAATTAGTTGTATTGTAGCAGTACTGGATTGTAAAGTCAGGAAGACCTGAATTCAAATACTGAATACAGTTCCCACTTCAGATACTTAGTAGTGGGGCGACCCTGGGCAAGTTGCTTAACCTCTGCGCCTTCCTTTCCTTATCTGTGAAATGAAGTGGTTGGTCCCAATGGCCTCTCGGGCCCCTTTTAAATCTAAACTTATTATTCTTAGTAATTGTGGTCTAAATCCGCCAGTATTTGCGTGAGATGGATTATGGAGATGGTTGTGGAGTGTGTGTGTGTGTAGCTTTGCCTTGTAAAGTGAAAAAATAGTCTGCTTCCCTCGGCATTCAGACTCCATCAGTACTTTCTCTGGAGGTGGATAACATTTTTTTTTTTCGTCATGAGCCCTTTGAGGTTATCTTGGATCATTGTATTGCAGAGAATAGCTAAGTCATTCACAGTTGATGGTGGTACCGCGTTGCTGTTACTGTGTACGATGTTTTCCTGGTTCTGATCGCTTCACTTGGCATCAGTGCGTGTAAGCCAGGCAACTTTCTAGACTAGATTGGAGACCAGTAGCCAGATAGGTCGTGGTGGAGTTTCCTTATTTGCCTTTCTCATGAAAACAGGTCCCAAAGAATGAGAAAGGAAATACCTGGTAGTTTGCAAGAATGTTTTAAAGGGAGCAAAGATCACCCATCAGGCACTTGTTGCTTCCTAGAACATTTGGAGAAAGAAAGTGAGGAAGACAGGATAACAACTATAACTGGTTTTAATGTTTAATTTAGTCATATTGTGAAGGGAATGGGCAGAGCACAGTTTTTGCAAGTTAGTGAATATTCATGTTTAACTTATCTAAATGAGCTGGAAAATACATTGGCTTGTGAGAGCAGGTATCTGTACTTCATTTTGACACCATACTGATTGATAAGAATCTCAAATCTTCTGTAGCCTTTAGGGATGTGTGTGTGTGTTATGTGTTGTGTGTGTTGTCTCTGTGTGTGTGTAAAGTGTAATCTAGACCAGAAAGGTATAGAAGCCTCAAGGATGGTGAGTTCCCTGACACTGGACACATGCAAAAGCCTGGATGACCATTGGCAAATTATTCAGTTATGTAGAGGTGACCCTTACTTCCAACTCTTATCTTCCTTAACCTTATGTATATTGTCTTATTATGTGCTTCATACATATTTGTATCCCACTTGTAATATATTTCTGATATTGTGCTCATAAATTCTACCTTATCTGACCTCCACATTCTTTATACTTTTACTAGGGCCTAATTCAAAACATCAAAACTCCTTAGAGTATATCAACTTTTAAAGTTTTATTATGTTTTAGAAAAATTGCTATCAGGAAATGGAGTGGTTTTGAATAGGCTAAGTGAAACAGTAGATTCACAAAAATATTGTAAGGTACTATGTAAGAGTGGTTTTGCAAAGCCATCACAATTGTCTGTTTCTAGGATATCTGCAAAGCAGTGAATAAGTTATTATTATTAAGTGCCTGCTATGTGCTAAATGAGAAATCATAGGAATGGGAAGAATTGACCATTTAAGTTTGCTGGTATGTTAAGAGCTTATCAAGAGAGATAATATCTATAAGGGTTTCGCAAACTTTGGAGTGTTTTCTCTTCGTTTTTGTGAGTAAGAAGGAGAGGGAACTGGACCTGTGATTTCATTCTTTGTGTGGAAACTCCTGCCCCATTGCCAATTAGCAGCTCATCTCTCATTTGTAGTCCTAAGAAAGTTGGTTGGGTGTCAGAGATAGGATGTAAATCTGGCTCTTCCATACTGCAAGGCCCTCCCACACCATGCTGCTTCTCTGTTTGTTGTTTTTAAATACGCTTATTTCTTAGTGTTTGGGGACATTGGTCTGTCATGAAAATATCTGTGGTTTGGTATAGTATGATATGTCGTCCTGAGTATCCTCCCATTTTTCAACCAGGGTTGGATGTCGAAACTGCCAACAGCCATGATGGGCGAGAGGTTGTATTTGTGAGTGATGTAATTGAAGGTGAAGAATATGGATCGATAGACTGATGGAGCAATACTATTAGATGAGGGAAAGGGTGGTGAAAGTCTCTTTATCCCCTACCACTATCCTGTCCTGGGAAGTTCATGTGTGTCACCAAATGAGTTAAAATACTTAAAGCACTTTGGAAACCTTAAAGTGCCATACAAATGCTGCTGGTTGTTGCTACTACCTGAAATAGGCATGTATGAACAAGCTTGGGATAGCCCCATAGCTGCTAATACAGTGCTACCATAACATACAGTAACATGGTAGGTGGCCAAATAGGACTTGCACAGTGCATAGATGTATTTGTTATTCATGCCAACTACAGTGTCTAATTCACTTTTTAAATAGGTTTGTAAAAGTGTTTCCCTTTGAATGATATCTTCCTTGCACCTTGTATAAGTATAATAAACAATCAGTCCATTAAAAGGCCACTTAGGAGATGTGCGTGATAGAGTGATAGAATATAGGGCCCACTTAGATTTAGCTCAGATTGGAGATAATAGCCCTAATGGTTTTGAATGGACCTACAGTTATTCTTTCTACTTGGACTAGGCCCACCTGGTGATTTGCAAATAGTCAGATTTTTGCTTCAGAGCATAACATTCATATTGAGGCTTTTAATTATATTTTGTGACCATGTTAGTGGTTTAATCAACTCTTGGTTCAGTCATTTCTTTTTTAATTCATTGTGTTTTACATTTCACAGCTGGAAGGGACATTTTAAAAGCTTCTTATCCAACTCCCCCTTTGTCACCTTCTTTGCTCTTCTATTCTTTTGGGTACCTTTTTAGTTCCAGACCTTGAGTAACATTTATATTTTTGGACACTGTTGGACATTTTTATAAGTTGTATTATATTTACTTTTTTTGGTCTACACATACGATATTACAGGTTGCATTTGCTTCAGGTTTTCTAAAACGTAAATGATAGGATCATACTTAAATGATGGTCATAATTGCAGCCTCATTTATATAGTTACAATTATACAAATAGTATTTATATAGGGAAAAGTGGACTCTGATGTGCCTAATCCGTGATATAAAAAAATAGCAGTTTAGTCTGTAAATTACTCCAAGATTTCTGACTTTTGGCTTCCTACAGAGAATTGTACAATACAGAAAAAAGGCCAGTGGTTGTGATTTGTGCCCTTGGTTAAGAGTGATCTCATAGCCTTGAAGGGTGGACATTTGGGACATATTTTATTTGTTGGCTTTTTCTTTGCAATTTACTAAGTTTTAATTGTTACGTGGCCTTGTAAGATAACTGCAGCGGCCACTGGTGGATTCTGTGTAACTTGCATTTCTTTGGAGAACTGATTCCTTGGGATCATGGTAGTAGGGATGTTGAAAGTCACCTAGCCCAATTCCCTTGTTTTACAAATGAGGAAAAGGCAGCCCAGAGAGGTTGAGTGACCTGACCACTTAACTGGGGATTTGAATCCTGGTCTTACGACTCTGGATCTAATACTCTATGTAAATTGGCTCTTTTTTGGACATCCTACAGGGGAAAAAAAAATCTGCTTTTCCGACCCCTTTAGCACTTCTTAAACTGGGTGGAGATCTTGACCCACAGCTTAGAGAACCATACTCCATTTTGCATTTGCTTTCCTTGTGTCCTAAATTGCTTTTATCCCAGCAAAAATATTCCCTCAGAATTGTTTTCCTCTATATTAAAAGGCAATTGAGTTATATATTAATTTTCTCTGTCAAAAAATTCCATTACGTGGTTATATTTGATAAATGAGCTTTCACCTTATTTGTCACTTCCTGACTGTTTTCTGCTCACCCTGCCATCCCACACCCCTCTCCCTTTCTAACTCTTCTTTCTGTGTCGTGTCTCACCATTATCATAAAAGCAAGGACTATCTTCATTCCTTGCCTGACAAATTGTAAATACTTAACAAATGCTTTATCATGCGTGTTGTTTGTGAACTTTTATGAAAGCAAAAAACAAAAAATCCTAGAACTTAAAATTGCAAAAGCTAACCTCATGCCAAAATGACTTTGCAAAAGATTAGAAATTTCCTGTGGGTGAAATATCCTTTTAAAAGTACTTGTAGATCAATGACTTTCTTTAGTTGTCCAACTTTGAAATCTACATTTCTAGAATTTAAATTTGCCAAGCATTTTTAAAGAAGCTCCAATAACAGTAGTACCCTTTGAAACATGTCTTTTTAATATTTTTTTACAGGTAAATTAAACCCTACAAGATTGTTTAAATAAGATTTTATGGACTTCTTAAAATCCAACTAACAAAATGCCACTTGAATTTCCTTCTTCACCACTCTTGACTATTCCCCATTAGAACTGCAATCTAGAGTGTGATGTAGTAGGTACTGACCCTTAAAGGTTGGAATTAAAAATTGTGGTAAAATCTGACTGGATCTGTGATTTCAATGCATGACTACTATGTATAATTTAGTAAATAAATATGTTTTGGAGAAGATAGTCACAGTTGGGATTTAGATTCATGTATTCCTGACTCCCAGATTCAGCAGTCTTAGCTACTGGGCTACATGTTTTCTCAGTGGAATGACAGCTTCTTCTTGACTAGGTTGGCTACTAAAAGCAATATGCTTCATCTTCTGAATTACATGAGATTCGCCTAGTCAATCAAGGGACTTAGAATGTTTCCTACTGTTTTTTTCTTATTCTATTCCACATAAATACACTTAATAACATTAAAGTTTGCCAACAACTCCCCCCCTTGCATTATAACTGAACTTTTCTGTTGAAAATTGGGGTGTAACCCTCAAAATCAGTTTTGTAGTTTGCAGAGGATGTGTGCTACAGAACTCCATAAAACTAGAACAGTCTTGACTTCATGCATGCATGAAAGTTAATCATTTTGAACGTGTGAGAATGCAGTAGGTTTTTCCCATCTCGACTTTCCATAAATAATATTTACTCGTTATGACAGCTCTGCATACAGCTGTTTCCTTATTTTAAGAAACCTCTTGTTCAGTTAGAAATGAATTAAACTCATTTAAAAAAATTCTAGAAAATAATTTTCTTTCACCAAGAACTCAATTCCCCAAAGACTCAAGCCTCTTGACTATATATTTTTGCCTCAAAACATTCCCTTTTTAAACCTCTCATTCGTGATTCATAGAATTTGATGATATGATAGTTCTTTTATAGAACTGCATTTAAAAGAATCTTGGAAAACTATTACATGCAAAGATTGATAAATATTAGACTAAACATTCTGAGGAACTAAAATGTTGGCGAGAAAACCTTATTCACTGGCCATCAGACAATGACCAGGGAAATTGGAGAGGCTGTTCATATGCTGACATTATGTACTGATTGTCATGGCATTGAAAGCCTTGTGCTTATTTGGAACTATATCCGACCAGGCAAAAAATGGTATATACCCTTTGACCTACTGATACAACAATGAGGCATATACCCCCAACAGATTAAAGAAAGAGAAAAAGGATTGTGTACCAAAAAAAAACATCTTGGTGTAGCACTTTTTGTTACAGCAAATAACTGGAAACTAAGTTACTATCCTCATTGTATCTCTCACCATTTCTGTACCCCCCGCCATCTCCACAACGTCCCTCCCATGTCTTAGGTGTTGCCAAGGCCTTCTGTTTTCACCTTTACACCTCTCAGATATGCCACCTTTTCTCCTCTGACATTGCCACCCCCTGATGCAGGCCCTCACCACCCCCCTACCCCGGCTCCCTGTTCCCTACAGGATCAAATGTGAAATATTCAGTTTGACATTGAAAGCCATTTATAACCTGCCCTCTCCACTTTCCATTCAGCTTAGACCTTTCTCCTTGACATCTACTCTTCAATCCAGTGACACTGGCCTGGCTGTTCTTCAAACAAGACTGCATCTCTAGGCTCCAGGCATCTTCTCTGTCCCTCATGCCTGTAATTCTCTCCCTCCTTCACTCCTAACTACTAACCACCTTGGTTTCCTTAAAGTCTCAACTAAAATCCCACCTCTTACAGGAAACCTTTCCCAACCCCTCTTATTTTAGTGTCTTCCCTCTTTTAAATTCCTGTATATTCTGTTTATAGCTTGCTTTGTATATGTTTATTTGCATATTCTCCTCCCCCCCCCCCATTAGGTTATAAGGTCCCTAAGGACAGGGACTGTCTTTTGCCTCTGTTTCCACAGTGCTTAGCACAGAGCCTGGCACATAGTAGATGCTTAGTAAAAGTTTATTGAATTGAAGGATGAACATCAGTTGGGGAATAGCTGAACAAACAAAATATGAATGTAGCAGAATATTGTCCTATAAGAAATGCAAAAGGGCTGGATTCAGAGAAAATTGAGGAGGTTTATATGAATTGAGGCATATATGTGAGTACCCAGGGGAATAATCTATACAAAGATAAAAACATAAAGAAAAACAATTTTGACATTCTTAATGCAGTGGCCAACCACAGTGCCAAGAACCAATGGTGAAACATGCTACCCATCTCCTGATAGGAACATACTGGACTAGAGATGTCGAACCCAGCCTACATTTTTGGATGTAGCCAATGTTCAGATTTGTTTTTGCTTAACTCTGCTAATTTGCTACAAGGAAAGTTTTTATGTGGTTGGAAGGGGTCAGAGAGAGTAGGGATAGTTATGCTCCCCAAAATAAAAGAGCGTCATTTGCTTTCAGAAAAACTGGGAAGGACTTATACTAACTGATGCAAAGAAAAATGAGCAGAAGCAGGAAAACATTGTACACTGTATCAGCAGTGTTGTATGATGATCAACTGGGAATGACTTAGGTCTTCTCAGCAACACAAGGACCCAAGACCAAAGGACTCAGAAATGAAAATGCTCTCCATATTCAGAACAAACTGAAGGACTCTGAATGCAGGTCAAAGCACAATTTTTTCACTTCATTCTTTTTTGTGTCTTTTTTTTTCTTTTGATTTGTTTTTTCACAACTGTCTAATGTGGGAATATTTTTACATGATGGCACATGTGTAAACTGTATCAAACTGCCTACTGTTTTCAGAAGAGGGGAGGGGAAGGAGGAAGGGAGCAAAATTTGGAACTCAAAATCTTATAAAAATGAATGCTAAAGGGGGCGGAGCCAAGATGGCAACTGGAAAGCAGTAACTGGAGTGAGCTCCCCACCAAGTCCCTCCAAAAACCTATTAAAAAATGGCTCTGAACCAATTCTAGAACTGCAGAACCCACAAAGTGGCAGAGGGAAGCAGGGCTCCAGCCCAGGACAGCCTGGAAGGTCTTGGGGTAAGGTCTGTCCCGAACGGAACTCCCAGCCCCCAGCTGAGGGGAGCGGAGCTGAGCCAAGCAGAGCCCAGCGTGCAGCGCAGCACGGCGCGGCAGACCGTGGACCGACGAGACCAGGAGT
The DNA here is from genome assembly GCA_028646595.1 of Phalanger gymnotis. Taxonomy (NCBI): domain Eukaryota; kingdom Metazoa; phylum Chordata; class Mammalia; order Diprotodontia; family Phalangeridae; genus Phalanger; species Phalanger gymnotis. The sequence goes on from CM053623.1 coordinate 442,623,479, forward strand.
GGAGCAGAGAGTGCCCTAGCATGCTGAATTACCGAGCTGTGGCATGTACCAGACCTCACAACCCACAAACAGCAAAGACAACACAGAAGGTT
>CM053623.1:442624070-442669271 GCA_028646595.1 Phalanger gymnotis
AGTTAGTCTTTTACAACATGAGTATTGTGGACAGGTTTTACATAATGATACATGTGTGGCCTATGTTGAATTGCTTGCCTTAGGGAGGTTGGGTGGGGATAGAAGAGGGGAAAGAATTTGGAACTCAAAGTTTTAAAAGCAGAGGCTCAAAAAAAAGTTGTTTTTGCATGCAACTGAGAAATAAGATATATAGGGAATGGGGTATAGAAACCTATCCTACCCTACAAGAAAGTAAGGGGAAAGGGAATGGAGTAGGGATTGGGGTGACAGAAGGGAGGACTGACTGGGGAATGGGGCAATCAGAATATATGCAGTCTTGGAGCAAGGGGAGGGTAGAAATGGGGAGAAAATTTGTAACTCAAAATCTTGTGGAAATCAATGTTGAAAACTAAAATATTAAATAATAAAATAATTGTTAAGAGAAAAAAAAAGTTCTGAGCTTCAGTAGGGCTAAAGCCCATTGTGTATCTAAACTAAGTCTGGAACTAATATGGTGAGCCTCTGGGATTGGGGAGGGGAAGAAATGAGGGAGGCACCAGGCTTCCTATGGAGGGAGCAAATCGCCCCAAATAGGAAAGTGAAGTCAAAACTTTGCTGATGAATAATGAGGTCAGGCCCATGAGTGACCATTGAACTTCCAGCCTGAGTGAGTTAGGGAGTTGTTGTATCATTTCAGTCATGCCTGACTCCCTATGACCCAATTTGGGGTTTTCTTGGCAAAGATACTAGAATGGTTTGTCATTTCCTTCTCCAGCTCATTCTATAGATGAGGAAACTGAGGCAAACAGGTGAAGTGACTTGCCTAGGGTCACGCAGTTACTACGTTTGTGTCTGAAGCCACATTTGAACTCAGTTCCTTCTGACTCCAGGCCTGGCCCTCGATCCACTGGACCACCTAGCTGCCCCAGAAATATGGAGACACACTTAAAAAAAAAGATTAAAAATTAAAGGTCAGATCATAAAATACATATGTAAAGAAACGAATGATAGGCATTTTCCACAATTTTTGGGAATACTTTAATCAAAGAATAAAAAAATAATAGAACAAACTAGTTTTATTTCAAATTTTTATTTTTTTGTTTTTATATTACTTCCAATTCTAAATTTCTCCATCCTCTCCTTCCCATACTGGTGAAGTCATCCCCTGTAACCAAAAAAAGGAGGGAGGGGGTACAGTGAAGCAAAATAAACCTACACATTAACTGAGTGACAACATATGCAGTGATCCACACCAGGAGGACCCAGCTTGCCAAAGAATAAGAGATGCATATCTTATCCCTTTTTCAGGTCCAAACTTAGAGATAAGGACCAGCTGTGATTTCATTGGTAGAAGGAGCTCTCTCTGACACCTTAGCATTTTATGGACCAACTTAGTTGCCTAGAGCACTGGGTTAAACAGTTAAGCAGCTTGCCTAGTATTACCTAACCAGGATATGTTAAGGCAAGATCTGAACTTTGGTCTTCTTGGCTTGGTCGTTGTAATTACAGTGTTCCATTTCTGAGTTTTGGTTTTTTTTTTTTGGTTCTTCCTATTCTAGTTTTGTGTGTATTATATTCCTGGTTCTGCTTATTTCACTGAGTCAGTTTCTCTAAGTCTTCTCATTCTGAATTTTTCATACTCATCATTTCTTATGATAGAGATTTTCTTCTACATTCATATATCACAACTTGTTAACCACCCCTCCCCACTCCCACCCCGTTGAGGAGCAGCTTCTTTGTTTCCAGGTATTTGCCACTACAAAGTTATATGATGAATATTTTAACATATACAGGAGTTTTCTTTGTGATATGTATCTCCTTGAAGTACATACCTAGGCTCTCTATTAAGGGATATAGATGTTGTGGTCACCAAAATAGACAATTTACATTGTTTAAAATTAAAAATATTTTACACAAATAAAACTAACGATTATAGGCTAAGAAGAAAAGATATAGAGTGGCTAAATACATCAAAATCCACTGATTTTCAAGATATATAGAGAAGTAACAAAATATATATCACATTGCCCAATAAATAAGAAGACAAAGAATATGAAAAATTGCAAATGATAAATGATGATTTGAAAACATGCTTCAGATCTCATAGTAAGAGGAATTTTGTAAAGTAAAATAGCTGATTTCATCTTATTTCCTATAAATTGGCAAAGATAACTAAAGGAGCAGGAACAGTCCATTTTGGAGGGGCATGGGAGGAGAAAGAAGCATGCAATGGTGCACTGTTGGTGGATCTGTGAATTGGCCCATTGCATAGTTTGGAAAAGTAACAACTTTCTATGTTGTTTGACCTGGTAACTCCTACTGTTGAGAGTATGATAAATAGAAGTCCAGTAGGCAGTTAGGTGGCATAGTGGATAGAACATGGGATTTGGAGTCAAGAGCATCTGGATTCAAATCCTGCCTCAAAAACTTCTTGGCTGTGTGACTTAGGCAAATCACTAAATCTCTTCCTTAAGTAAATGGGGATATTTACTAGCATTGGGGCCTCATAGGGCTATTGTGAAAATCAATTTGTGTGTGTGTCTATACACACACACACGTAACTTTGCAACATTAAAGTGCTATCTTAAAGTAACATTTTTATTATCATATGCCAAAATATTCCTAACAGCTCTCTCTGCGATAGCAAAGAACAAGAAACAAAATGGATGCCCATCAACTGGGGAATGGATTATAGAATTATGGCCTATCAATGTATAATAATTTGCAGTAAGAAATGGTAAATATGAGCGATTTTGAGAAATGGAAGATTTGTATGAATGGATGCAGAATGAAATGAGCAGAACCAGTTAATTTAGAAACTTAACTCTCACTGTCTTACATTGCAAGTAGAAAAAGAAATAGATATAATTAAATTTGCTCATTTCATTATGTGTTATTAAAGTTGCTATTAGGAATAATTTGCTGGTGTGCAAGCCTATTGATGGTAACGCCAAATAAAGAATTTTTAAAAATATGATTAGCAGATTTTTAAAATCCAGATTATGTGATGCGAGAGAATTGTATTAGATTCTGCATGATGAAGTTCAGTCGCTGTCAGGACAAAATAGCCTGTAAGATACACTGAAAATTGTGACTGGCTCCTCATGTTATTTGGAAACATTATATGCTTCATGATAATAACTTATTAGGAAATATGATTAAAGTGCTATATTTTTTAGTTTAAACAAGATTAATCAATAAAAAGGTCCTGTTAGAAGGAAGATTGTTTGCAAAACCACAGGATGACATAGAAGTCAAATGTGTGCTACTTCTATATCTTTGTGAAAGATGGTAGCTTTCTTATGTCAAAATATTTCCATGGGTGCTTGAGCGAAAAGAAGAAATTACCATTTTCCTTAGTGTTGATAATGAAGAAGAAACAAATTCATTTTGTAACACAAGTTTTCTCCTCGAATGCATATTTGTTGAATACTTTTGAAAAACTGAGTTCTTAAATCAATATAAGTTCCTCAAATTCAAACTGGTGTAGAAAGAAAAGTGACTGCTTTTTTTTTTTTAAGTTAAAGCTATGGGTAATTAATTTACAAAATACAATACTTTATGTGCTTCCAAATTTGAAAAATACTTGCCTTACAAATGAAATAGAATAAACTAAAGCTCTGAATATTAGTCACTTGACTAATCTACAGAAATAATTCTCATTTTATTTTAAAGACTCAGATATTTCTAAATATGAATAGTTAAGGTACTCATTTTCTAAGGACAAATACATTTGATCTTACTCTGAACAAGAATGGTCAATGTTTTTGTTTTGTGATAATTTATTGAAACAATCATTTAAATCAGAAATTCTTTATATGTTTTACCTATTGGTGGACAGAATTCTCTGGTTTATTATATAAATAGATACAAATTTTTACTACCATTGATAACATCTTTGTGTGAAATGAGGTTTTCTGCTAAAGTAGATGGATAGAAGAATTTAAAAATATCAGACACCACATTTCAAGAAATGTGTTGGAAAAAAGAACACTACCTATCACATTAAACGTTATTATGGTTAGTTTGCTTTTTAAATGAGAGGCTGTATGGTGTAGTTGATAGAGAGCCAACTTTGGAGTCAGAAAGACCCAGGGTTAAGTTCTGGCTCTGGCAAATACTTTCTGGGTGTCTCTGGTCAAGTTACTTAATCTCTCTCCCCAGGCAGCCCTTTAAGGCTATGAACTGCAAATGTTGCACCAATTTGCATTGGTACAGAGAGTTTCCGTATTGAGATTTCCCTATTTTCAAGAAATCATAAATCAAAAAAAAAATTAAGCATATTTAAAGTATATCATAGTTATATTTATATTTCATTCAGAATGCTCATTAAGTCCACAGGACTTGGAAATGTTTAATCACTCAGCTTAACTTCCTGGCATGCTTACTGTGCGTCCTGCATTTAGGTGAGGAGAGGCCTCTTGTCTAGGTGTTGAGGTTATTGGGCAGTCTATGGTAACATAAAGAATGCTGGGGTAAGAGTCAGGAGAGCCTGAGGCTCTATTACTTGCTCCTTTTTCTGCTAACGTGGGCTTTGTGGGGGTCTGAAAACCCCCGGGTTAGCTGGGTATCTGGTCTTATTTTACCAGCTTGTGAGTGTTCTAGTTTAGGGGTGTTAAACTTGGGGCCTGTTGACCTACAAAGGCTGTGAACTAGATTAAAATGCATTCGAGAAATGCTTATCAAAATAAATAAAAATGCAACATAGACAGCATCAGTTTGTGGTTTTCTAAGTCAGTATATGGCCTGCTGAGATCTCTTTCTATTTGAGTTTGACGACACTGCTCTGGATATACCCATTCTTTTATTTTTTTTTTCCCCCTGTACCTATACCTTTTTTTTCCGGAGTCTTCAATATCAGGGACCTTCTGTGTTGCCACGTGAACATGCCTGGATGAGCCCCTGTCTTTCCTTCTGTAACTCCTACCCATCCCCCATGTCACTGAGCTACTCTGAGGCAGGGAGTGACAATGGTACCCAATCAGGAGAAGCTGTGAGAGCTTGGTATAACTGTGGACACAGACTCCTCCTCTTCTTTCCATGGCCTAAGACCATCATACCTGAGACTGTCAAGTCCATGTCCCACTGTGGAGGGATCAGTGACTGCACTGATCTAGAGTTCTCCCCTTGTCTCCATCTTCACCTTTGTGCTCCCACCCTTTAGGTGTTACAAATCACAACATGTAGTTTTCTGTCATATGACTTCAGACCCACCAATCCAATCAACTTATTAAGTGCCTACTGTGTTCCAGACATTGTGCCAAGCACTGAGGATGCAATAAAAAGAAAACCCCTGCCCTCAAGGAGCTTACAATTTAATGGAGGCAGGAAAGGGCAGGGGAGGAGACCAAGGGGTGCCTGGAGCATAGGGGCATCTTGTTCCATGGAGTTGCGCAGCAGATGTGGAGTATAATGAGCCAGAAAATCCAGTTTGTGCCCTCCATAAAGGAAGGCATTGGAGGGGTTGGGTGCTCCACCCTCCAGCCCTCCAGTCAGAGAGGAGCTGAAGCCGGTGTCAGTTAAGGCCGGCCTAACCAACACAGTGATGAGATTAGAGATGATGACTTTAACCTGGAAGGGGTATCTTGGCTGGTGAACTGAAACCAGGCAGGGCAACGGGAATGGCTGGTCTAGTTACTTTGCTAAGCTTCCTAAGGAGTGCATCAGAGGCGACACTGCCTGGTACAAATTATCTAACCTCTTTGGGCCTCAGTTTCCTCATCTATAAAATGAAGACTTTGGACTAGATGGCTTCTAGCTCATATCTGTGCTTCAGTCAGAGTTTTATAAAATAAATGTCAGGCAGGAGAGCTTCTAGCAGGTTCACTCTTGATGCGGACAGACAGGAAGACGGGGATGGAGACATAATGAGGGGTTAAAGAATTTATTCTAGTCTTTCTCAAGGGGGTTGCTGAACATGGGAGCACCAACTCCTACAGCAGGGCTGTCCCACCTTAGGTTATCTTAGGGCCTCATTAAAATAAAATAATTATTCGAGAGCCGTACCCAGAATAAAAAATACAGTACGCTAATAGAAAGTGGAGGAACACGTGTCATCAATATGACAGGTGAAGGTGTGAAGCATGAAAGCAAACACAAAACAACAAAGCCACAACACAACAGTATAAAGGTAGGTTCATATTGACTATTCTGCATTGAACAGATGGAATGCATCCCACAGAAGGATTGAAGATTCCGTGTAATATATTCTGTCCATAATACTGCTTAAAAACAACAAAGAAAATTAACATCAATGAGATTATTTATTAGTGATGGAATTAAAAAATCTAATACGCATTCCACGCAAATTATTATTTTATTTTTTTCACTCGTGAAAATTAAAACCCACAGGCAGGCCACATAAAATCACACTGCAGGCCGCATGCAGCCCATGGGCCATGTTTTGGACAGCCCTGCCCTGAAGCATCCCCTAATTACTCTTCTTGCGGGGGCAGGTGACAAGGAGTAGGAGCACAATTCCTACAGGATCCCCTGTCTCACTGGGGGCCAGTCAAGAGAAGCATACACATTCACAGATTCCCCCCCCAAGCGTTGATGGGGGCCCAATCAAAGCACACATAGCATTCCAAGCTTGTGCATTCCCTCTGTGGGTTCCCTACTTACTGACCAGTGCTGACTTGATTTATAGAGAAGCACACCAAAGAAGGCAATTTGCTAGTAGTAGCCTCACGAATTTACACTAACTTTAGTAATATGGTAAATTAGCACAGTGTGCTCAGTGGGTGTTTACCAGCTGGACTCAAATGTTTACATTATCTTAAGATTATGAAATGGTCAAGCATGATGGAGATATTTACAGACCATGATCCTGGGAACTAGTAAATTGTTATGGCCACGGATCCTGGGAACTAATATCTTAAAAAGAATAACTTAAAATCTACCTTGCAGATAACAGCCCTTAAAATCTCCCAGTTTCTCTATTCCATTCTGACCAACCTTCTAGTTTTTCATTTGGCTTCCTCCAAAGACCCATTTACCATGACAATTACTGGTTAGTAAAGATGGACCAAGTATATCACCCACATTAACAAAATGATTTTCTGGTTTGTAAAACAGGTGCTTCTAAGTGGCAATAACACAAGCCAGGTTTCTTGAGTCCTTACCTCGTCCCTCAGTGACCTGGCATTTGAATCTCTGGACCTACAAGACTGAAAGCACCAGACCTGAAGAAAAGGTAACTAAGTCTTCAATGAACAAATATTTATCAAACATCTGCTACGTGTGATACACTGTGCTCTGGAATTAACAACAAAAATAACAGTGACTAGCATTTTAAAGTTTGCAAAGCACTTTAAAAACAGATTTACCACTCTATCTGCTGCCAATACAAAAGGAAAAAAAGAGACTCAGTTTCTGCCCTTAAGGAACTTGTGTTTCACTATGAGAAAACATAGTGGTGGTGAAGTGGTTAGAGCACTGGGCCTGGAGTCAGAAAGACCTAAGTTCAAATCCAGCCTCAGAAATTTATGAGCTGCGTGATCCTAGGCCAGTCACTTACCCTCTCTCAGCCTCAGTTTCCTCATCTGTAAAATGGGAAAGATAATAGTAATGGTTGTAAGGATCAAATGAGATTGTATTTGTGACGTGCCTTGAAAATCTTAAACTGCTCCATGAATACTAGCTATGGGTATAATGTACACATACATGTAACTCTTAAGCCATCTGTGCTGAAAGTCATGGCACCTGTTTTCTTTGGACTTTCTACAGATCCCTCTTCGATTTGCTGAAAGAAGAGATATCAGCAGCAAGAGGAGAATACTGTCCCGTGCTCTTCATTTCACAATCTGCACTCGGCTGCAAGAAGGAGGCAGCCCAAGGATGATGAAACGGGGCAGAGATTCTTAACCTGAGGTCAGTAAATTTGTTTTTGTTCATATTTTGATCATTGTATTTCAATAAAAGTGGTTTCTTTTGCAATGCTGTGTATTTGATTTTGTGAGTTTAAAAAGCATGGTTCCAAAAAAGGGATCCAGAGTCCTCAGCAGATTGCCCAAGGGCTCCAGGAAGCAGTGATGTCTGAGTTGGATACAGTGGAACCTATGGAGGATTTTTTAATATTAGTGCCAAGAATGGGAGATCACTTTGTCAACTGCTGTGTGTTGTATTTCATGCCCAGCAATTTTTCATCTTTGTTCACCTTTTGCCTTCAGCAGTGTTACGGCCCATTGACTCTCCATTAAGGCTTCACTAAAGGAAGATGAAGGTCTCAAACTAGGGAAGTGATAGTCCTGCTAAATTCTGCTGTGGTTAGACCACATGGAGAGTATGTTCTAGTCAGTTTTGGATACCATATTCCAGAAAGGATATTTATAAACTGGAGAGCATCCAAAGGAAGGCAGCCAAGGTGGTGAAGGGCCTCAAACTCCTGTCTGAAGTTCAGCAGAAGGATCTGGGGGTGAGCAATTGATCTGGAGAAGAGGACACTCAGAGAGGGGGATATGATGGCTCTCTTAAAGATCCGCAGGCCCTATATATGAAAGAGGGATTAAATTCCTTCTTCTTGGCCGCAAAGGGCAAAAAGAGGAACAGTGGGTGGAAGTCCCAGAGAGGCAGCTTCAGGCTTGATCTAAGGTAAAGCTTTTTAACAAATGGAGCCACCTAAAAGTAGAATGCACTGTCTTGGGAAATGGTGGGCCTGCCCTCCCTGGAGGTCTTCAGGTAAAGCCTTGATGAGCACTTGTTCTGCATGCCAAAGATGGAATTCTTGTTTAGGTAAATTCTGGACTGAAAGGTCACTAAGGGGCCTTCTGCAGCAACAATCTTGCTAGTAGCTACTGTGACTACGTAAAACCAACAACAGCCAGTACACAGAAGGCTGCTAACACAAGTTCTTTGATCTGCTTTACCAAGGAAAGCAACATTAAGGGGTTAACAATCTTAGTTTAATCAAACATATGTATATATTAGTTTAGGAGGAAAAGCCAACACCCTGAACTTCAGAGCAAATACAAACAAATTACAAACATGCACAATATAAACAGACCAAATCACAATATAGTCACTAGATGACCTCCAAGGGCCTTTCCAACTTTATTTCTCTGATGCCATAAAAAAACCACAAAAAGTGTTCTGAAACATTTTTCCACTGTGTATACAATCCATGTAATTCACTGATGAGAAATTTTGTTCATCCACAATAAATTTATCTTCATTTCAGCTGGAAAACCTGTTTGTGAGCTGATATTTCTGATACGTACCTTGTATCAGTACCAGCATATGTGATGACATAAATCTGAATGTTTATATGTCTACATGACATTAGTGCTTGTGAACATCTTTTCCATATTAAAGTGAAATTAAAGGTTATTATTTCAATAAACCTGAGTCTGAAATTCAAAGGTGATTGTGGCCTGAGTCTTTCATTTGGGCAATAACCGAATATTGCATGGGTTTGATCCCTGAAGCCCTTACTGTCTTAGGCAACTTACCCTTCCTGAGCATATATATCATCAGTGACTTTAGGCCATAGTCATGCCTTTCTGATCAGTGATGTTTCTGATGGACAGGCCCCGCTTCTAAAGTTTAAGTTCACAGGGAATTTTGGAACAGTCAGGAAAAGATGTAAAGACTGGTCTGTTAAAAATGTTGACAAGGCAGAGGAACACAAGTAGACTTGAAATAGCAAGAGACCTGAATACCAGTCCTGCCTCTAATAGTTATGTGGCTCCAGACAAGCCGTGGGAATTATCTATTTATAGCTAGAAGGGACTTGGGGGGTGAGCTTGGCCAAACCCCTTGTTTGCTCAGGGACTGAGGACCATTTCCAGAGACTTGGAAATGCAGGTGGGTGGGAAAGAATCCCGAGCTGGAGGGGAAAAAATATGGGTTCTAATCTTAGCTCTAACTAATTCAGTAGTTAGAAGTGACTTGGTCAGGCTGAGCCTCCAATTCCCCACTTATTAGGGGTGAGAGAAAATGAAGCCTTGATCTACTTACTATGGAAAATGAAATGAGAAGAACTTTGGATAGAGACAAAAAACAAAACAACAACAACAAAAAAGGCCCAACTGTAAATAAAGACCAGTGTTACTGTCATCATAGATTTAGAGCTGGAAAGGGCTTCAAAGGCCATCTTCAAAGGCCCTTAATTTTTCAGATGATGTAACTGAGGCCCAGAGAGGGTCCACTGACTTGCCTGAATTCATGTAATTAATAAGTACCAGTGCTAGGCTTGAAGTAGGACTTCATCAGTCTTCCAGTTCCAAATCCAGTGGTCTTTCCATTACACCACTGTGTATCAATCATGGAATCGTAAGATCAGGGTTTCAGAACTGACAGGGACTCGAAAGGTCATTTAAACGAAGCACTGCATTTTACAGATGAGGAAATTGAGATGATCAGAGAGACATGATGCGTGGTCAGGGTCACCTCTCTGTCTCCTCTCTTGCTTCCTCCACACTCCCAACCTAAGGATACATAAGCCACTGTTATGCATCCTTCTGGTATATTAAAGGGGAAGAGCTGTACATTCAGAAAAATTTGTACTGTATTCATGTGAATTAAACTGAGCATGTATCCATGTAATCCAAAGAACCACTTTAGGGTCGAATGAACAAAGGAGGAAATTAAAGGTTGGTTAAATTAAAGAGAAAGAAAAAAAATGAGCTCATTATTTTAATGAATGCTGTTAACGTAAAGTGAGGATTTCATTTTCATGGTGAGTCTGACTACAAAGCCCCTGTGACTGCAATTATCAATAGCCAATAACCAAGAAACTAGAGCGACTGGCCCAGAGTGCCTCTCATTGATAACTAAACATCGTCAAGATAGAAGCGATTGACTTGACTTGACTTGAGGCAGTCAAATAAAATGGGAGAGGAGGTTGATAGTCATCAGACCCTCACTTCTCATCTGACCCTCCACTCTGCTCTCCTTAACATCTGCCCATATCTGATCCTTGGGCCTCCCATGGACCATGCCCTGGGTGATTATACCCATTAAGCTTTCTCAATACCCTCCTGGGACTACACCATTCTGATTGCTGAGTCAGCCAGTGCAAATAGGCATGGCCTCCAGATTCTGGACTGTGCTCCAAATCTCATCTAATTATCGGTCTTGGCCACCTCCTTGTCATCTGCCTCCCTAGTAGATGTCTGCTTTCTACCTCTTAACCTGGGCATAGTAATCAGATCGATACAATCATTGCTTCTGGAAAAGGTGAGTCATTTGACCGCCTCTCCTCACTATCCCTGTGACTTCTTCCATGAAAACACCCTGGCCTGGCCACTTGGCTTTCCTAAAGCAATCTAAGCTCCTTGAGGGCAAGGACTTTCTTGCTTTTGTATTTGTACCCCTAGCCCTTAGCCCGAGCTTGGCCCTTAACAAGAATTTGAAAGGCCGTTTTCATTCATTTATTCATTCTAATAATGACATTAACAGATGTATGAGGTATGTGGATAAACCCTTTTCTAAATGCTATGGGAGACATAAAAAGAGAAAGCAGGATCCTTGAGGCTTGGCAATTTGCAATCTATTCTCATTTCTCACTACTTTCTGTCTTTTGGTGAGCTCATCAGCTCCTATGGGCTGACTTATGACCTCTATGTAGATGATTCCCAGATCTAAATATTCAGCTCTAGTCTCTCTCCTGAGCTTCAGTCCTGCATCGCTAAATGTCTTTTAGACGTTTCAAACTGGTTGTTCTGTAGGCACCTCAGAACTCAGCATGCACAAAATTCTCTCTTTTCTCCCAAACCATCCCAACTTCCTTATTACTATTGAAGATACTACCATCCTTCTTTTCTCCTCGTTTTGAAATTTCAGTCATTCTTGATTCCTCTGGTGGGTTTACTTTATATAGCTTACAGTTGCCAAATCTTGTAATTTCTTTCTCATTTTCTTAATTTAGGCATCTTATATTTTTGTAAATTTTCATTTCATTTAGATTGTCAGTTTTCTTGACATGTAATTGAGTGAAGTGGTTTCTAATAATTTCCTTTATTTCTTCATTCCTTCACAACCACCATAAATTCTTTGAGGGCACTTTTTTTTTTTTTGGCCTTTCCTTTGTATCCTCAGTCTTTAGCACAATGCTTGGCACATAGTAGGCACTTAGTAAAATTTAATTTGCATTTTTCAATTTTGATACTGGTAATTCATTTTTCCTTTTTTTTTTAAATCAAATTAGCTAATGGCTTATCTTCTTTATTTCCCCCCCAAATAAACTCAGCTCCTAGTTTTATTTATTAATTAAAAGAGTTTTCAAGTTGGTTAATCTTTGGTTTTGGGGATATTTAATTGATGTTTAATTGGGGGGTTATTAATTTGTTGCTTTTCAATTTTTTTTAAGCTGCAAATCCAATTCTTAAATCTGTTCTTTCTCTTTTTTATTAATGAAAACATTTAGGGATATAAAATTTCCTCTGCTGACGGCTTTGGCTCAATCCCTTGATTTCTTTCCCTATAACATCTCTTACATATATCACCTCTCCACTGATATCATCATCCTAGTTCAGGCTTTCATCACCTCTGGCCCTAGACCACTGTAATAGCCATCTGTTTGGTCTCCTTATCTCAACTCCTATTCCTGGACATCCTCCACTCAGCAGCCAAAGTAATTTTTCTGAAGCTTAGGTCTGACTATGTCACCCCTCTCCCCACCCCCCTCCAGTTGGATCAAAACCAATGGCTCCTTATTACCTTCGGGATCATATATGAAATCCTTTGCCTGGCATTTGAAGCTCCCCACAATCTGGCCCTGTCCTAATCTTACATTTTACTTTCGTCCACATGCAGTATGATCCAGTCACATGATCTACTTAATTGCTTCTCGCACAAGACATTTTATTTCCCATCTTAGTGACTTTGCATTGGCTGCTCCATATGCCTGGAAGGCTCTCGAATCCTAACCTTCAACTCTAAGTATCCTTGTACCTTGACTCCAACATAGTGATGTCATTTTGGTTCTCTTCTGGAAGGAAGGATAATAACCACCATAAACTCCTTCAGGGCAGATACTTTTTTTTTTTCCTTTTCTTTGTATCCTCAGTCTTTAGTGCAATGGTGGCACATGGTAAGCACTTAGTAATAAATGCTGGTGATTAAGTGCTTTGAAGTTTTATAGTCTATGTGTGTGTATATGTATATATATATATATATTTTATGGACTATATATATTTCCATATTGGAGTCAGAATGCACCCATTAGGAAGGGGCAAGAATAGACTCAATCAACATTTATCTGAAAGTATTCTGCTCTTTTTGGTTTGGAAATTATCTTTTTAATTTTAAAGAGAATTGTCTGGGGGCACTGAAACATGTTCAGGCTCACGCCTCCTACATAAGGGCGGCAGAGAGGGAATGGGGCTTAAATCCAGGTCTCTATCCAATAAACCACACCCCATTCTCATGAGAATCTTAGAGATCAGTTATTCTGAAGCATTAAGACTGAGTTCCTGGAGAGCAGTGACCGAATTTTCTTTTTTTCTTTGGCAATTCTTTGTATCTCTAGCACTTAGTATGTCTAACACATAGTAGGCACTTAATAAATGCTTGTTGACTGAATGAGGAAACTGAGGCTCAGGTCCTCAGACTACAAAGGCATCTAGATGGCACTGTGAATGGAGAACAGCCTCTGGAATCAGATAAACCTGAGTTCAAATCCAATCTCTGACACTTAGCTGTCTGACCTGGGCAAGTGACTTAATCTCAATGCCCTCCACTATAAAATGGGGATAATAATAGCACCTACATCCTAGGGCTGTTGTGACTCTTAGCACAGCACCTGGCATACAATAGGCGCCTAATAAATGATCATTTCCTTCCTACAAATCCGTAAACCCAGCCAGTCCGATACTTAAAGCGGGGCTTGAAATACAATTCATTTTTTCAGTCCCACGCCTCGGGCACACAGGAACCAGATATCCTCCGACTTTGTCCTGGCAGTAAACGCTGCCCCCATTTAAATACTGCAGCTCAAACTCGGCTTGTTTGAGCTCCGCCAATCTGAGTTGGCATGTAGGGTCGCGAGGGCAGCAGGCGCCGGGGCGGGGCAGTGGGAAGAAGCAAGCTGGCGGCTGTGACCCACCTGGCCGACGAGAAGCGGGGCTTGAAACCCATTGGCTAGCTGGCGACATCAATCAGTGGCCTTGGAGCTCATGGGGATAGAGGCGAGGGGCGGTTCTTGGGGGCGTGGTCTCGAGTCTGAAGCCGGTGCAGAAGCCCTCTTGGTTCAATGACTACCCCCCGGGGGGGGCGGGAGCGAAGGTAGGACCAGCCAATGGCCATGCGCAGCTGGGACCCTGAGGGCGGGCTCCACAGTCTGGCCGGCCTTTGGGGCGGGTGGGTGGGACGACGCCACTTACCCGCGATTCAGTGGTTGTGGCCGCCCACTTTTCCACTTCGCTTCCGGCTGTGATCCCTAGTGTGTCCAGTGTCCTCCCTGAGCCTCGGTCCGCAGCCATGGACAGTGCCGCCCCAGCCGCCGGCTTCCTGTACTGGGTGGGCGTGAGCACCGTGGCCTACCTGGCCCTACGGCTCTCCTACAGCTTCTTCTCGGCCTTCCGGGTCTGGGGCATGGGCCACGAGTCGGAGGTCGGGCCGGCGCTCGGAGAGTGGGCAGGTGAGTCCCGGGCGGGGCCCCGGAGCCTCGGGCGCCCGTTATCTGGAGTGGGGAGTCGAGGCCCGGGGTCCCTCGGCCCCACGTTGGCAGCCCAGGCCCCTGTTCCGACGACCAGACGTGGTACCGCGGGCAGAGCCCCGGAATCCTGTCCAGAAGCACTTATTAAGCTCCTGCTGCACCCCGTGCCAGGCTGAGTCTTGTCTCCACCACTTGTCAGCTGTGTGACCCCTAGCCAGTGACTTACCTTCCCTGTTGACTCAGTTTCCTCCTCTCTCAGCGTTTATCATACAGTAGGCGTTTAATAAGAGCTTTTAGACTGTATAATCGGGAGGGTACTACAGTGTGCAGTGCTCTTAGCGATTTTCCTCGGCGCCCCCCCCCATCCCCCTGCCACTGTGGAAACTGCTGGAAATGATGGAGTCGATCATCAAACATCTATTGAAGGCTTACTGTATGCCCAGGTACCGTGCCAGGATACAGAGCTAGATGCATTTCAGTTAAATATTAAGTATTAAGCTCCTGCTGTGTGCCAGGCACTGTGTTATTCGAAAAGCGGCTCTAGCCCACACGGGAGTCGAAGGAACTGAATACCATTTGCACCTCAACTCCTGGGTTGTGTGAACTTCAGGGGCGGCACTCAGACCGAGATTGGACTAATAAGCCCTCTAAGGTTTTCTCCCAATTTTAAGCAATAATGATGATGATGATGGCTAGCAATTATACATATATATAATAATATATATGTACATACATACATACATATGTATGTATATATATATCCACATTAAAGTTTGCCACACTTTGCAAATATTAACTCCTTTGCTCAGAATGTAGTGGCATGCTCTCCCACAGACTTTTTCTACTATGCCAGGGCAAACTGGGTGCGTAGAGTTGTGGAAATACAGAAGCACTTATGGTCTGTGGGTTTGGAGCTGTGCCCTTTTTATCTCCAAGTGGAATAGGGCCTTGGAGCTCTTATGATTTCTTTTCCTGGGACCTGGTTCAAAATGTGGAGCCCAAGTTGGATCACTTTAGCCATGGTTTTAAAATAAAGTTTCTTTCTTGACAAAGCGAACTCTGGGCACTGAAGGCTGGCCATGTGTTAATTGGTTTCATCAATGATTTCTAGAATGCTATTTAGATTGGGTCTTTTCAGTCCTTTGAAAAAGCCTCCCCTGTGAGGGATTCAGTGCTTTTTACTTGTGTTAGGATTGAAGGACTTAGAGCTGGAAGGGAACCTAAAGATCATCAGGTTTGATCTCTTCTTTGAAAAAGAGGAAACTTGGGTTTCATAGAATCTAGGAGTGTTTTTCCTTATTTTGCTAAGCAGCAAGAATTACAGTTTTGGCCCTAATTTTTACTCTGGCAAAATAAGATGTTAATGTTGAAATAAATACCATCCTGATAAGGGATTTTGGGGGAAAATAAAATTTTTCTCAAAATATGTATGGGATTGTACAAATTACTGAATTCCACATGGTCTCAGAGTTAAAAAAAAAAAAAAGTAGGGTAAAGGTCTTTGGAGTTACTGGGAAACTTACCAGTTGAGCAACTTCAAGAGATTACTTGTGGAATAGAAAGTGACCTGTTGATAATCACTTGTAAGGCCTTAAGGTAAAAGGCCTTTTCTGCCTGTTTCAGTTGCATTTCTAAACAACCAACTAGGAAATACAGCACAATTAGTATTAAAACTTAGATTTTGACTACAGAATGTCCAATGTGATGAATTAACTTTGTTATTAAAATTTTAATATTCACTTTTTCTGATTTTTTTTTCTCCTACATAAAAGATGAATCACTCATTTCTAATATACTGTACAGTAACTGAATTTTACAACTTTTTATTCAACATTTGAATATTGAAGTCTAATAGTTTGGCCACAGAACTGTGCCCCAGGGAGTTATTTATCAGCATTGAATTTGACACATTACCTGTGAGCACTTCTAATAATGTTAAAAGGATCTTGAAACTTGGCAAAGCATTTGAAAAAAACAGGAGAGTAGTCTTTAAAAAAGCTATGTAAAACAGTCTATTTTAAAATGGAAGCATCTTGGAAGGAAAAGGAAAAGAACAGACTGATTTAGCTGCTTGGTGTAGGGGCAAGAGCCTAGTCTTGACTCTGCCACTGTCTTGGAAAAGTCAGTTTCCCTTTTGGATTGAAGATTTAGAGCTCGAAGCAGTCTCAGAGGCCATGGAATCCAACAACTCTTATAGATGAAGTTAAGGCTAAAGGGATGGGCAGTGACTTGCTCACAGTCATATAGCGAGTGTCAGAGGTGGAATGCTAGCGCAAGTCCTCTGAATTTCAGAGTGGTGGCTTCCTGAAGGATTTGAAATCAGTCCCCAAGTTCCCTTCCAGCACTGATAGTCTGTGAGCCTGTTGTGGCACACATTGTTCACAGTAACTTGGTGATGACTACTTTGAAGGTAGAACTAGGCATTTGCGTAATTTGTCTGCCTACTTACTTTACCAAAAATCAGTGCCTGAGGGTTTTCTCAACTTCATTAATAATATGCAGATACCCCTGAAGACAAGACATCAGAAAACAAGGGAAAGGTTGTGGTAGGATTTGAAATGGCAACTTACCATGTCATCATTAAAAGGCTGTAGTTCTGTCAGTGTCAGCTTGCTCTCTGTGATTCTGGCAAAAACCTCCATTTGTCCCCGGTCTTATTGGGAAAGGTAAGCACAATAGTTCAGATGCATGCTATTGGGATTCATGTCTCTTTAATTTGGAACACTGCAGCCTGATTTAAAAAAAAAAAGTCTTTTACTTCTCTCCTAACTCAAGGGAAGCTTTGAAAAACAAATGGTTTTTTTTTTTTTTAAGCAGCTCATCTTAACCTGGTACTTTTTATCGATCTTCAGGATGGAGTAGTGAAAAGAGGAAGTAAATTTATCCTTTGCCCTTTAGCAGAAAGGACACTTCAGCAAATATTTGAATAATTGAATACTTGGGGTTAATGTGATTTTTAAAAAGATAATTGGAAAAACTAAAATCTTAGATCTTAGAAATGAATTTTATTAAACAGTATTTAATTTTCAGCCAGTAAACATTTATTAAGTGTCCCAAGCACTCTGCTAAGCACTGAGGGAATACAAAAAGATTAAAAAAGACCGTCTAATGGGAGAGACAACATGCAAACAAATAGAAGCGATAAATGGGAGATAATCAACAGAAGAAAGGCCCTGGAACTAAGAAGAAGGTTGTCTGCCCTTCCTGTTGGAGCGGGGAGGGGGAAACTATCTGGTGTGGGGGATAGCGAAGGAAAAAGTCTGGAAGCTGAGAGATGGAGCATTTTGTACATGGAATGGCCAGGAGACCAGGGTTATTGGACTGAAGAGCCCAGATGGAGGAATAGGTTGTAAGTGATCTGGAAGATGACTGGATAGGTAGGAGGGCGCCAGGTTACAAAGGGTTTTTAAAAAGCCAAACAGGGCAGCTGGGTGGCGCAGTGAGTAGAGCACTAGCCCTGGAGTCAGGAGGACCTGAGTTCAAATGCAGCCTTAGTCACTTGACACACTAGTCACACAGACCTTGGGCAAGTCACTTAACCCCAATTGCCTGCCTTTCTCCCCCACCTCCCCTCCAAAAAAAAAAACCTAAAAAGCCAAACAGACCATTTAATATTTGCTCCTGGTGGCAATAAGAAGCTCCTGAAGTTTATTTTAGGCATCTTTCTCATTCTTTGTGTAACAGTGTTCCTCACTTTATCTTTAAATAATACTAATTTTTCTCTTATGTTACATGGTGATGTTGGAGGAGGTATTATAGCATTAATGTTTGCTTGAAAACTTACTCTCTCTTCTATCATCAGTTTTACGTAATTTAGTTAGTGCTCAGCAGGAACATGCTATCAGTTTCTAGTATGTTATTTATCTAATTTGGGGTACATTTATTCTCCTTAGATGGTAAGGTCCAGGAAATAGTCTGTGGATTGCCTCTTTTTGTGTCATGTAGCAACTGGTGCAGGGTCAGCACAGAGCTGAACGTTCTATTTTGGATAACTGAGAAAAACAACCCAAATCTTCAAAAAAAAAACATCAAAAACTTTTAAATTTATTTCTTTTGTTTTTACATGCCTCAATCTTCCATTGTCGTCCTCCTTCTTCTGAGAGCAGCTTCCCGTTTAACAAAAGACTTTAGAAAGGGAGTAGGAAAAAAGGTGCCTGAGCAAAACTTCCAACATCATCAGTTACATCTGATGGTCTTACTTGAAACCCTGTGATTGAAAGTTCTACTGTCTGGCTGTCTTGGGGGAGGGGGACGATTAACGCATAAGTCTCTGGTGTAATGGTTTAAAAGAATTGTTTTTATTGATAACATGTTTTTATATCACTTTCATTTCTCTGATATATCCGTTTTCCCTCCCTAGAGCCAGATCGGATAGTCTCTTCCCCTCACATCCCATTCCCTCCAAGATTCAGCTCAAATGAAGCTACCTTCTATAGGAAGCCTTTCTTGCTCCCTCCGGCTATGAATGCTATGTTTCCATGCCCACCCGGCCCCCCAGTGTCTTATGGCTATTTTGTATGTATCTCTATTTGTACTATGTGTCTCCCCTGTTTAGAATGGGATTCCTTGTCATCAGAGAGTATAGGAAGTTGGTCTTTTCATCCCCAGAACCTAGGGCAGTGTCAGGCACCTAGTCTTTTAGCTAATCTCTAATTTGAAGTAAAACTTGACTATTCTGGGCTTATTGTGGGAAGGCTGATCTGAAGTATGGAATATTCATAAGAGATGGTGAAGTCCATATAGCTTCCCCCACCCTAGACTGGGGATGGCCCCAGATCGGATAGTCTCTTCCCCTAACCTCCCCCCCTACCTCCCATTTAAACACTTACAGTTTCAAAAACCTTTATGTAACCATTAATACTTCCCCCCTCTCCCCTACCTATGAAGAATCAATACCTGATCTGGTGGTTGTTTACTTGTTTCAGTTCTGTCTGACTCTTTGTGACCCCACGTTGAGTTTTCTTGGTAGGGATACTGGAGTGATTGTCTCTGACTCCAGGCCTGGTACTCTTTTCACTGTACCACCTAGCTGCCCAAAACAAACAAAACTGAAATGATGAAATGGAGGAAAGTAGGTGGGTCAGTCATTAGGTTAAAGTGAGGAATAGCAGGTAGATAGGCCAGGTTGCTCCCCTACGGTGTTCGACCTAATACGGAAATACGGAAAGTCCCAGAGGAAGGCCTGCAGAATGTTGAGGAGAGCCTTTGGAACCGCTGTGGGAAGACCTGGACAAAAACTGCATGGGATGAGAAGATGTGAGAGGGTTGTATGTGTTAGCTGCAAAATTCATTCCTTTAGGTGCTTTTTCTGTAGTAGCATTTGTTAATCTCCTGCTATGTGCCAGGTTCTGTGCTAGGCTCTGTAGGAGACATAGATGAAAACCTGAAACAATCACTAAAATCACACTGCTCACAAACTGGGCTTTCTAGCAGGCCCTCCCTGGCTTCCCCAGCTAGATGGGATTCTTTTGTAATTGTGTAATTTACACATGTGTTGGCAATCAAAATGGACTCTTAGCACTCAGTGCAACCAAGTGCCCTTGAAGAGTTTGGCCTTTATTTCCTTGACTAAATTAGGAGTCCTGGACAACCTCCTTGCCTTAAGAGAAAGCCTAGTTTACATGGGTTTGAGTGACATGTTTGTAACATCAGAGGCTTTTAGACCACATGGGTTTAAGTTACATCTTTGGGACGATTTTAGGTCACGTGGGTAAGTCGCATGTGTGACTCACCCTTGACCCTGAAAAAGATATAAAACCAGGGGTTGGCTTTCTCTTTTTCCCAAGCTCTGACCCACAGCAGGGGTGGCGCTCGTGACTCTGGGACAGCTTTTGTTATGAGCTCCCTGGCTGAACTTAGATGTTGGTAACTATGAATTGTATTTGGCCTGTCTGTCGATGTTTGTAATTTGTTTGTATTTTACTCTGAAATTCAGGCTGCCGGCTTTTCCCCCAGAACTACGTGAATGTTATTTGTATGCTGGATTAAAGTAAGCTTGTTAACCCCTTAATGTTGCTTTACTTAGTAAAGCAGATCAAAAGAACCTGGGCCATTGCAGCATTCTGTGAGCTGGTTGTTGTTGATTTTATGCCACCCACAGCAGCTGCTAGCCAGATTGTTGAAACAGCTCATGTGCATGCATGTGTAGACACACACACAAAACAAAGAACAGCAACAAAAAACAACAACCCATTATGCTAATGTCCTTTATAAATTGCTCTTAAGTAGATTCAATAGATTCTTAACAACTTGTTCTACCTGATGAGTTGACTTTGCCAAAAACTGCTTTAGATCTGTCCCTTGTTCAAAGCATTTCAGTTTTCTTTGTGTCATTTCTTCTGCGCTTAACACAGTTGTATAGTAATCTTAGGAGGTGATAGAATGATGGGGCTGCTTCCAAAGAATGAAAAAAGTTTTTGACCTTTGACCAGTTTGATCACAAATACTGAATTAAAGGAGTCTGAATTCATGAGGTTTTGTTGTATTTCTCTGATGCTGTAAACTCAAAGTTTTCAGGAACAAAGGCGGTTTTCAGATCAGTCCTGAGTGTAACTTCATTTATCCGAAGGAATGTCTGAAACTTTTAGGAAACGAAAGGTTAGTATAGACTATGAAAACCACTTCTTGAGCGCTTCATGTGTACTGTAGCTCAGTATCTTGCTAACCCTGCAGATAGCTTAGAGCTATTCTACAGCTACAGTCTTTGTCCCTGAAGGCCAGCCAGCTGTCTTGTAGATGCATACCCTTGGTCCATGGGAGACCGGAGGAGAGATACTTTATGTATCTGTGCAAGCTGTTAGCCAAACAAAAACTCTAGACTTGGTTTACAGTGTATCAGTTTTTATCATAAGTCGCTATTTCTCTAATTTCACAACTAAATAGGGATTTTATTTCAGGCTACGATTGTGCCTCTGAGGTGGATGTAACCCCAAATTGGAGTTAGAATACATCAGCTAAGATTGCACTTTGCACATAGTAGTCTCTTGATAAACATTTGAGTTGTATTAGTAGCAGATCTAGCATGTCCTAGTTCTCACACCACTTGAAGCTTGAGATGGGTAGTCCATTTTCATTACCTATAGTAACTTATTTACATCTAGTATATCTATACCAACCTAATTCTGTCTGCATTCTTGCAATATTCATTTTAAAAAGAAATCCTTCATTCTTTATAATTTCCTGATTAAGACTGATTTCTGCTGGTGGTTTCCGAGTTTTAAAATAATCGTTCATATTTGAATCCGTCATTGTTACCACCATGTGAGTACGCATCCACTGAACACTAGAATTTGATGATTTCATACTCATTTCCATCTTTTTCCAAATAGCTGAATCATTAGTTTGTCCTATCAAGTTGTCAGCTTCTTTATTATTCAGTTATTTGTGGTTCTAAATGTTATCTATTTGAGGCTTTAAACAGATGTTGTTGATTGAGAAAGATGGTTCCATAACTTAGTTGGTTTCAAATAACAATGATTCAAAAGCTAAGAGTTCATGCATGAACAAACTAAATAGCTGGATTTTCCATGCCACCATCTTGTTAGATGATTAATCATCAATACATTTATCTTGGACTGATGGATGGTGAGTTTGGCTCAGAACTGAATGGAATGGAGAAAGTGGGTCATTTCGAATTGGACAGATTGTGGTGTTTTTCATTGATCTGAAGCTGCTCCCCATGCAAAAACCCACCTTTTAAAATGCAGCTCTTTCCTGGCAAGGCTCTTGGAACAACGTAATTTCTGGGGACTCGTAGGGTAAGGGAGAAACTCATACTGAATATTAGACTGTGGCACATTTCCAATAAAGACCCAAGTGTAGGAAGTGATATAAGGAATCATTAAGGAGATCAGGAAAAGATATGGATCACTACTTATGTGGCAACAATGAGGGAGGATAGTATGAAAGACCAGGGTTGCAGAGATACCCCTGAAACATAAGAAGCCTTAGAGGAAAGCCTCTAATATGGTAGATGGATTTTTCTTCTAGAAATCCTTTGTGGAAGATCTTGGTGGGAGGGGGGAAATATTGACAAGAAGTGAACAAGATTCAAAGCACTTTGAATCCTAAAAGCACTAGGGTTTCTGAGGTCCTTTCCAATTCCTTATTTCTCTGATTCTGTCTATGATATAATCACAATCTGCATTAATAGAGGTTTTACCCATACTGTTGAAATGAAATCCAATGAGTTGTTGATGTATACTAAAGATCAGTGATTTCATGGGGGTAGGTGTTGCCTCCATCATTTCAGATTGCATTCCCTCCTCATTTTAGATTTTTCATGCTATGGCTAAGACAGATAATTACCTGGTTGTCAATATTCTGGTGATGATTCTCTAGGGACTTAGCTGGGATTGGCCTCCAAGAATGGAATAAGAGACACACAAGTGAGAACTTGCTAAAACTTGTCATCCAATGGCATAGCTTTGGAGAAATAGGCCTTATTTTCTGCATATAAAGGATTTTCTAACAACAAGAGCTGTATCAGAGTGTAGTGGGTTGCCCTTCTGTGCATTCTTTCATGCAGGAGGGCTTCTGGTAGAAGTTGGGTGACTGACTACTTTTTGAGGATGTTGAAGAAGGGGTTCCCCTTTAGGTATAGGTTGTGCTTGATGGTCTCTGAACATCCTGCCAAGTCTGTAATTCTAGGATTCTGATGCCTGTTGACAATTGGTATTCCCATGGAACAGCACATGCTTTGTATAGTGTGGTGGTCAGATAAAATTCATATAGCTTCTCATTGAAGCAGTGTATTGTAGCAGACAGTGAGAAGGGTTTAGAGTCAAGGAACCCAACTTGAAATCTTGCCTTTGCCATTTGCTCATAAGTCATTTAACCTTTCTGGGCCTCAGTTTCCTCATTTTTAAATTGAGGGCATTGGACTAGATGACCTCTCTGGTACTTTCTAACTCTAAATCTATGACGCTGTGGATGGGTAAAAGATTTTCAGATCATGCCACATCGAGGACTGGTTGAAAACAACTGGCAGCAGGGATGCATGGCTTGATGGAATATAATATATGATCATAATGCCAGTGTATTCTTATTTCTCCATTTTCTCTAAATATGAAACTGCTACATTCATTGTACATATGTATGTGAGATTCAAGCAGCATCAGAAATTTATTTTGGAAACCATGGAGACTTTCTCATTATCTCCACCTCATCCTTTTTCACCAGGATGTTGTGCCAGTAAGGTAAAATGGGCTTAGTTTAACTTGAGGAGTTTGGCTTTTGTTTATGGTGAAAGTACTTTCACCTGTTAAATGCTAAGCCCCAGGCCCAAAACCCTATCAGGTGTGAAACCCGTGTGGGCGTAGACTAATCACTTAAGAGGGGCCATCTCGGGAACCAATGGGTCTCTGGACTCTGGTCTCTAGTCGTTGAGGCGGGGCTTGAGAACGCCAGAGGCTTGGCTGCGAGGAGAGGCAAGAAAACTACAGCTGGAAAAAAATCCCAAGTAGAGTCGACCCCTGTGTGGACCCAGGAGTTTGAGCGAGGTCTGGAGGCCAGTGAATATGATTTATGCCATCTTATTTTTCTGTGGCCTCCTGGCTACTCTTGTGAGGCAGGTCTACTGGGCCTGGAGGCTTGTGTTCACAATACTGGAATGGAGAGGTTGGTTTGCTAATTTGTTGCTCTGGGCCCTGAATAAATTTTTTGATGCCTCCTGCTTGGAGAATTCTGTATACCCAACGATTTCGAACCATTCAGATATTTATATGATCCTTTTTGAGATCATAAATTTGGCCTTCCTACTACAGATGTGTACCTGAGGATCCGAGCTGTCTGCTTCTTTAGATGACAAAGCTGTGTCCAAGAGAGGAAGTTATTGTTGACTTTATAACGAGTATATCTGCTCAAGATGGGAATGTCGATAGTTTGGGTAATGGATATTAAAAATGTTTTCTTTTTAAATAAATAAACCTACACTGTGGTCAGTGGATGAAAGATACAGTTAAAATTGTTCCTTGTGAAAGGGTCATTTCAGCTGTGATATAATTAGAGGATGATTTCATAGCTTGACATAACTGTAAGGAAAGTTCAGGGACTTCAGGGGGTGGAGCTGAGATTATGGAGTAGGGAAAGTGCTTCAATGAGTCCTCTCAACATTACTCTCCAAACAACTTTGAAATAATGCCTCAAATTGAATCCTTGAGTGGCAGAGCCAACAAAAAGAGTGAGACATTCTTTCACTCGAAGACAATTTAGGAGTTTAGAGATCTGTGACATGGGAATAGAAGCTAGCCTGGAGTCAACATGGATGAAACACCAGAGGTGGGACTAGGTAGTGGCAGTAGAGGCAGTAGCAGCAGCTTTGGAAGCTCCCAAGCTAGAGATGGTAAGGGCACCTGGCAACTGGTCAGAAGGAGGCAACAGGAGACTTCTGTGCTATCACTAGATGCAGGACCAAATGTTTTTCGGTCAACTCCGTTGCCTATACCCACTTCTAGGTCATAGTTCAAGGCCAAGGGGGAGTACTTTCAGTCAAAATGAAGTGGAAGCCCTGAGGGGCAGTATCACTTCCAGTCCTAAGAGATCAGGGACCCTTCCTGGGTAAGGACCAGAGTGCAGACCAAGAGAGCAGTGACCATGCTTCTTCCCAGATCATATCACTTTGGAAACAGAAAAAACTTCCAGACCCCCAGAACTAGCTATGAAAACAGTAGTGTGGGACGGCAGACAAGATGGTGGAAGTGGAGCAGAAGAAGAAGCGCACCTTCTGGAAGTTCACTTACCGTGGCGTGGACTTGGATCAGCTGCTGGACATGTCCTACAAACAGCTCATGCAGTTGTACAGCGTTCGGCAGCGTCGGCGACTCAACGGGGTTCTGCGGCGCAAACAGCATTCCCTCCTGAAGCGTCTGAGGAAGGCCAAGAAGGAGGCACCCCCCATGGAAAAGCCAGAGGTAGTGAAGACACACCTACGAGACATGATCATCCTGCCCGAGATGGTGGGAAGTATGGTGGGTGTCTATAACGGCAAGACCTTGAGTCAGGTAGAAATTAAGCCCGAGATGATCGGCCACTACCTGGGTGAATTCTCTATCACCTACAAGCCTGTGAAACACGGCCGGCCGGGTATCAGAGCCACCCATTTCTCACATTTCATCCCTCTCAAGTAACCCGGATTCTAACAATAAAAACACGAAGGTTCTTAGTGAAAAAAAAAAACAAAACAAACAAAAAAAACAGTAGTGTGAAAAAGCCTGAATCTTGAGACAGTGTCCTTCTACCCCTCCCACTCTGGAAACAGAGCCCAACATTAACATAAAGTTCCAAATCAAGAAACAAGGTAGAAAAATGAGTATACAACAACAACAAAGAGTGTGACCACAAAAAGCTACTGTGGTGACAGGGAAGATCAAAAACTCAAACTCAGAAGAAGACAGGTCAAAACAGCTACAAGCAAAGCCTCAAAGAAAAATGTGAACTGGACGCAAGTCTGACAAGAATTCTAAAATCAAATGAGATTGGTAGAGGTTACATTAGGCAAAGAAACGAAAAGCAAAGGAAGAAAATTAGGAAAAGACAATTAACAGCTTAGTAAAAGAGGGCCAAAAAATGCTGAAGAAAATAGCACAATTGTCTGAGTGGAAAAAGAGGTACAAAAATTCACAAATGAAAGTAACTCCTTAGAAAGTAGAATTGGCCATATAGAAAAAGAGGTACAAACATTCACTGAAGAAAATAATTCCTTAAAAATTAAAATAGGGCAAGTAGAAGCTAATGACTCAACGACACATCAAGAAACATAAAACAAAGTTAAAAGAATGAGAAAAAATAGAGACAAATGGGAAATATAATGATAGGAAAAACAACTGACCTGGAATCCTGGGTCAAGGAGAGATAGTTTAAGAATTTTCGGATTAACTGAAAGCTATGATCAAAGAAAGAGCCTAGACATCGTATTTCAAGAAATTGTCAAGAAAACTTCCCCCATATTGTAGAAACTGACTTGACACTATAGAACCAGAGGGCAGAATGGAAAGAATGTACCTATTACCACCTGAAAGAGATCCCAAAATGAAAACTCCCAGGAATTATAGCCAAATTCCAAAGTTTCCAGGGCAAAGAGATGCTACATCAAGCAGCCAGAAAGAAAATATCCAAATACCTTGGAGCCACAGTCAGGATAACATAAGATTTATTAGTAGTTACCTCAACAAAGGAGTGGAGGGCTTGGAATATTATATTTTGGTAGGTAAAAGATCTGGGATTACAACCAAGAATAACTTATGTAGCAAAACTGAGTATAATCTTTTAAGGGAAAAAATGGATATTTAATTAGAGAACTTTCAACCATTGCTGATGAAAAGACCAGAACTGAATAGAAAATTTAACTTTCAAATACAAGACTCAAGAGAAGCATAAAGAGGCACACATGAAAGAAAATTCATAGGAGACTCAAGGTTAAACTGTTTAACTTTTTATATGGGAAAATGATACATGTAATTAAATAATTAGAAGGATTCTATATAAAAAGAGGGTACAAGTGAGTTAATTATGTTGGGATAATGTACAAAAAATGAATAGGCAAGAATGAGGGGTCCCCTAGGAGAAGGGGGATGGGAGAGGAAGAATGGGGAAAATTATCTCATATAAAAGAGGTGTGTAAGAAAGATTTTTAAAGTGGAGGGGAAAATAGTGGTGGTGGGGCGGGCAGTTCTTGCACCTCACATCTAAATTGGTTCAGAGAAGAAAAATATATATAGATACTCAGTAACAGAAACCTATCTTAGGGAAGTAGGAGGGGAAGATGATAAGAGAAAGTGGGGTGGTGATTAAAGGGCCGTTAAAATAAGGCAGTGGTCAGAAACAAAACAGACTTTAGAGGAGGGACAGGACAATAATCCATAGCTGTGACTGAAAGGGATCAACTTGCCCACAAAATGGAAGTGGATAGTAGAATGGATTATAAACCAGAATGTATTGTTTATGAGAAACACACTTGAAACAGAGAGATACAGAGTTAAAATAAGGGACTGAATCAGAATCTATTATGCTTCAGCTGAAGTTAAAAAGGCAGAAGTAGCAATCATGGTCTTAGACAAAGTAAAAGCAAAACTATTCCAAATTAAAAGGGAAAAGTAGGGAAACTACATCATGCTAAAAGGAACCCTACACATTTTAAGTAATATCAGTACCAAACATACATGCACCAAATGGCATGACATCCAAATTCTTAAAGGAAAAGTTTAATTATTTACAGGAGGAAGTAGACACTATACTAGTGAGAAACTTCAACTTTCCCCTCTCAGAGCTAGATAAATTTAACCATAAAATAAATAAGAAAGAAGTCAAGGAGATGAATAGACTCTTCAAAAAGTTAGATATGATAGACCTCTGGAGAAAATTGAATGGGAACAGAAAGGAGAATACCTTTTCAGCTGTACGAGGTATCCTTGCGAAAATAGACCATTTATTAGGACACAAAATCTTCATAACCAAATGCAGAAAAGCAGAAATATTAAATGTACCCTTTTCACACTATAGTGCAATAAAAATTAAATTTAATAAAGGGCTGTGAAAGCTTAGATTAAAAGGTAATTGGAAGCTAAATAATCCTAAAGAATGGGTGGGTCAAAGAACACATCATAAAACCAATCTATTATTTGTTAAAGAGGATGACAACAATGAGATGACATTCTAAAATTTGTGGGGTGCAACCAAAGCAGTAATTGGGGAAAATGTATACCTCTTAATTCGTACATCAACAAAAGAGAGAAAGAGCAGATTAATGAATTAGGCCTGTAACAACAAAACAAAACAACAAAATTAAACCCCCCTAATTAAACACTAAAATAGAAATCTTGAAAATCAAAGGAGAGAGTAATAAAATTGAAAGTAAAAAACAAAACAAAACACCCACAACACTGAACTAATGAATAAAAATAGGAGCTAGTCTTATAAAAAAAACAAAACAAATGCAATAGATACACCATAATTTAGTTTAAAAAAGAAAACTAAAATATCAGTCTCAAAAATGAAAAGGATGGATGCACCATCATGAAGATGAAATTAATGCAGCTGTCAGGAGTTCTTTTGCCCAATTATATGCTGCTAAGTCTGACAATCTAAGTGAAATGGAGGAATGTTTACAAAAAATAATTTGGCCAGATTAGCAGGAGAGGAAATAGAATGATTAAATAACCCTATCTTAGAAAAAGAAATCTAACAAACCATCAATAAGCTGGTCAAGAAAAAATACCCAAGACCAGATTGATTTACAGGTGAATGCTACCAAACATTTAAGGAACAATTAATTCCAGTGGTATGTAAGCTATTTGAAAAAATAGGTAAAGAAAGAGTCCTTCCAAATTCTTTTTATGACACAAATGTGGTTTTGATACCTAAACTAGGGAGAGCAAAAACAGAAAACTATAGGCCAATTTCTTTAATGAATATTGATGCAAGAATTTTAAATAAAATACTAACAGGGAGATTACAGCAACATATCACAAAGATATACAGTGTCCAGGTAGAATTTATACCAGGAATGCAAGGCTGGTTCAATAGTAGAAAAACTATCAGCATAATTTACCACATCATTAGCAAGAGCAATAAAAATCATGAATATATCAGTAGATAGAGAAAAAGCCTTTGACAAAATATAACATTCCTATTAAAAACGCTAGAAAGCATATTGAATCAGTGGAGCCTTAAAATGATAAGTAGTATCTAACTAAAACAAGAGCAAGCACTATTTGTAATGGGGATAAATTTTTGAAGCCTTCTCAATAAGATCTGGAGTGAAACAAGGATGTCCATTATCACTACTAGCAATATTGTACTAGAATCTCTAGGTATGGCAGTAAGACAAGAAAAAGAAACTGAAGGAATAAAAATAGGCAACGAGGAAACAAAACTATCATTCTTCGTAAATGACATGATGTTATACTTAGAAAACCCTGTTGAATCAATTTGAAAAAAAAAACTTGTTGAAATGATTAGCAACTTAAGCAAAGTTGCAGGATATAAAATAAACCCACATAAATCATCAGCATTTCTATATGCTACTAACAAAACCCAGCAGCAAGCGATAGAAAAAGAAATTCCATTTAAAATAATGGCAGCAATATAAAATACCTGGGACTCTACCTGCTAAGAAAAATCCAGAGATTATATGAACACAATTACAAAACACCTTTTCCACACAAATAAAGACAGATCTAAACAATTGGAGAAACGTTAATTGCTCATGGGTAGGCTCAGCCAATACAATGACAGTTGTACCTAAGTTAATTTACTTATGCAGCGCCATACCAAACTGCTAAAGAATTATTTTATAGAATTAGAAAAAATAGTAACAATTCATCTGGAAGAACAAAAGGTCAAGAACAAAAGTGGTAATCACCAAAACAATCTGCTATTGGCTCAAAAATAGGGTGGTGGCTTTTTGGAATAGACTAGGCATGCAATACACAATAATAAATAATCATAGCAATCTGGGGTTTAACAAACTCAAAGCTCCAAGAAATCAGCATCTGACAAAAATTCCTGGGAAAACCAGAAAGCAGTTTGGCAGCAATTAGACATAGACCAACATCTCACACTGTACACCAAGATAAGGTCAAAATGGATGAATAATTTAGACATAAAGGTTGATGTGTTAGATCTACGGATAAGGGAAGACCTTATGACCAAATAAAAGAGAAAGATTATGGGAAGTAAAATGGATAATTTTGATTGCATGAAAGTAAAAGGCATTTGTATAAACAAAACAAATGCCAAAATTAGAAGGAAAACAGGAAATGGAAAAAATTTACAGCAAAATTCCCAATAAAGACCTCTCATTTCTCAAGAATATATGGAACTGAGCCAAATTTATAAAAATAAGGGTCATTCCCCAGTTGGTAAGTGGTCAGAGGATATGAACAGGCAGTTTTCAGAAGAAAAAATCAAAACTATCAGTAGTCATAAAATGCTCTAAATCACCAGTTATTAGAGAAATGCAAATGACAACTCTGAGATACCATCTCGCACCTATGATACTGGCTAACAGGAAATGATAAATGCTGGAGGGGTTGTGGTGTTGTCAGCACACTTGATAGCATTTCAGGTGCCACATGTATTGCCATAGCATAACATTTTATTTTGTTTTTTAATTATCAGTGCACACTCATCATATCCAAAGTAAGAGAAGAAGGAAAAAAAGTTTTATTGCGATTTTTTTTTTTCAGTTCAGGGCTGAGATTGAATTTTTTCTGAATGACAACACACTAACTGTTGGTGGAGTTGCAAACTAGTCTAACTTTTCTGGAGAACAGTTTGGAGCTATGTCCAAAGTGACATAAAACTGTGCATACCCTTTAACCCAGCAATGCCACTACTAGTTCTGTTTCTCAATGAGATCAAAGAAAAGGAAAAAGGACCTTTTTGGCAAGGAATTGGAAATTGAGGGGATGCCATTCTTTGGGGAATTGCTGAATAAGGTGTGATATATGATTGTGATGGAATTCTCTTGTTGTACAAGAAATGAAGAGCAGAATGGCTTTTTTCCATAAGGCTGCTGTACTTGAAGAAGTTGTGGGCAGAATAAGTGGGAAAGTTTCTTGTCAGGATGAGGTATTTTATTGGAGGCTCCGTGAATCTAGATAAAATTCGTTTTAGTGCTACTATGGTAATTACGATTAAACGTTATTTTATAGGGGAAAGTGTATTGGATTTGGATTTAGAGAACCTGGATTTGAAACTTGATTCCGATACTGATTTTGTTTACTCAATAATGTTAACCATTTGCAAGCATTCCTCACAAAAAACTCATGATTTAGATAGTGTAAATCTTTTTCTGTGTATTTGGATGAGACCTTTAATAGATGGATTTTATAGCTGAGGAATTAGAGGCTCAGAGATTTTGCCAGGGGCCACAATCAGGTAGTGGCAGAGTCTAGATTCCAGAAAACCAGAATTTCCTACTCCTCAAAATTTAGAATCAGTGACCAAAGGCAATTGTAGAATTCCTTTCGTGTTTATATTTGAGGTGAATCAGTGAATTTTTTTTTTAAAGGACCTGTTGTATAAAAGGAAGTATGGGGTGGATGGTAAGAAGCAGAGTTGATGAAGTATATTCCAGGAACGAGGGTCAAACAGCCTGAGCAAAAGTGTAGACTAGACTTTAGAAAGCCTAAGATTATACTTATGGTTTCACCTCACTTCAGGCAGCAAAGACTGGATAACTAGTGGTTGGGCTTATTGTAGAAGGGATTCCTATACAGGGATTTTGTTGTTTAGTCGTGTTTTAGTCATGTCCAACTCCTAGTGGCCACATTTGGGGTTTTCTTGGCAGACATATTGGTATGGTTTGTCGTTTACTTTTCCAGCCCATTTTACAGATGAGGACACCGAGGCAAACAGGGTTACCTGACTTGTCCAGGGTCACACAACTAGTGCGTGCCTGAGGCTGGATTTAAACTCAGGAAGATGCACTCTTATCTACTCTGCCACCTAGTTGCCCCTATACAGGTATGGGTTGGACCAAATGGTACCTCAGATCCTTTCAAACATTTTGTAGTATGCAAAATTGAGAGAAGAATTGGTCTTTTTTCCCCTACTATGTGGGAGGCCAGAGTAGACCCTCAGACTCTTGTTTATCCTGCGTCTAGTTTTCCTCCTTACAGCTCAGGTCAGATTCACCAGCCTGGCTGTTCTGCATCAGCTGACATAATCCCTGATTAGAAGAGAAGCTTATCTTGGAGATATTTGTTGTTCTACTGCTTAGAAGAATGGGGACAGACTAGATAAGGTCCTTCTTATCCTTAGGATGTTGTTATTCTGTGTTAAAATGGTGGCAAAATATTTACCCATATATCAGCAGTTAACTTGAGTTTAATAGTGGAGCACGACAAAGTAGAGCAGGGTTTTTGGCAGTGTGTGTGGCCCACAAGTTAAGAGTTTTTACATATGTAAATGGTTGAAACAGAGTAAAAAAGATGAACATCATTTCATGATACATGAAAAATGAATTCACATTTCTTTATAAATAAATTTTTATTGGAACACAGTCCCACTCATTCTTCTGTGTATTGTCCATTGAGATTGAATGTGATGCTCATGTCTTTGCTGGGTTGTCCCAGGCGCTAAAATCACAGCCAAGCCGTTATAACTTGACAGCATTTCAGGTGCCACATGTATTGCCGTAGCATAACATTTTATTTTGTTTTTTAATTATCAGTGCACACTCATCATGTCCAAAGTAGGAGAAGAAGGAAAAAAAGTTTTATTGTGATTTTTTTTTTGAGTTCAGGGCTGAGACTGAATTTTTTCTGAATGGCAAGAACCACCTTCAACCACTATTATGAACACTGAAGGCTTTGGAAATTAACTTTTGATAGTGTTTCGTAATGAATTCACCCTAGAATTACAGGGCAAAACAGCACTTACCTGTAAAACAAATGTTTGAATCACAAGTAATGTCAGGCTGCTTTATATACTTCTCATGCTGCCAAAAGTTAAAACAAGAAGCACAATCTCCATTTCCGCAAAAATTTGTAGTGGATATATTTTCTGAGCTCAAAACTACAGTTCTAGCTGTTTCTGCACCTTGATACAAGTACCAAGGAAAAATGTCGTATTTCAGAGCATTTAAATGTGCATTTGAGGAGATTCCACGTAATCTTCAGTTGGAAGTGATTAATCTGCAATGTCTTACATACTCAAAAAGGTAATTATCAAGAGAATATAATAGAATTCTACAAATGTGTTCCAAGCATTGAATATGCTCAGTTAAAAAACACATGTTCATGGATTGATGCCAGTATTTTCAAGAATGAAATATGTAGGGGCAGCTAGATGGCACAGTGGATACAGCATCTGCCCTGGAGTCAGGAGGACCTGAGTTCAAGTACAGACATGTGACACTAGCTGTGTGATTCTGGGCAAATCCCTTGACCTTGATTGCCTCGCAAAAAAAAAAAAAAAAGAAATATGTAAAATCTCATTACAAATCAGAATTAACATGTACATTCGTAACTGATTTTGATGATAGGGAACACGAAATTTGAACTCCAGTCAAGTGAAATGTTACCTCCTTAAAAAGAACTCCATTCTTTTAAGTAGGTCTTCATTACAAAAAAAAAATTATATTCAATTAAAATTTGATTTCATTAATAAAATTTATGGAATTTTTTTTCCTTCTTATATAAGTACCTACATAATGTCATTGATTTTATCACTTGGCCCACAAAACCTAAAATACTTAACTATCTGTCCTTTAACAGAAGATGTTTGCTGAGCCTTGTTGTAGTGGAAAGAGAGTTGGGTACAAAGTAGGGATAGACCTGTGTTTAAATCTCGGCTCCAACACTTAGTAAGCTGTGTGACCATAGACAAATCCATTAATTTCCCTGAACGCTATAAAATGTGGAGAATAAATATACAGTTAGTGGAAAGACCACTGGCTCAGAAGTCAAAAGATTTGAGTTCAAATTTCACCCCTGGTGCTTGCTCCCCACTTTCGAACTCTTTTAACCTTTTTGGGCTTCGGTTTCTTTTTCTGCAGAATCAGAGGCTTTGATTAGGTGGCCTCAGAGGTCCCTTTTAAGTGCTTAATGTTTGATTCTGTGATTTCACAAGATTCTTGTGAGAATCCATTAAGATCACATATGTAATGTACTTCACAAACCACAGATGCTGTTTAGATATCAGGTAGTGTTTTGGCTGCGACCTTTTACTACCCTGGGGGATCCTAGAAAGAGATGAAAGTCAATATTATGATAATAATAGAAGTTAGCATTTGTATAGTGCCAGTGTGTGCCAGGCACTGCTGAGTACTTTACAAATACTATGTTATTTGATCCTCCCAACAACCTGTGGAGGTAAGTGCTATTATTATCCTCATGACAAAACTGAGGCCAAAGGCGTGACTTGCCCAAGGTCATACAGCTAGTAAATTTGAGGCCAGATTTGAACACTGGTCTTCCTGATTCTAACCCCAGCCCTCTATGCACTGTAACACCTAGCTGCCCACATTATGTTTCTTTTCCATTAAGTTCCAAAGACTGCATTGTACATAGTAGGGGCTCCCCCGAAAGTCTTAGAGGAGTTATAAGCTTTATAGCTTTTATTTATATCTTTTAGTAGCTTAATACTGCACTAAGATTTTTGGGACAACCAGTATTTGTGGAATGAATGAAGGACCCTTAAATACAAATTTTAAAAAAGTGAATAACAATTGTTTTTTGTTATTCTGAACTTGATAAATACCAACAGATATGAGCATTTCAGCTTACAAAGAGGAACAGAAAAAGAGGAAGTATAATAGCTAAGATTTCTAGCCCTTTAAGATTTGCTAAACACTTTGTGTATGTTAAATGTTATTAAAAGATTTGCAATTTGCACATTAGCTAGTTTCTTAAGTTCTGAAACTTCATTTGATCCTCAGAGCAAATGTATGAGGTAGATGCAATTATTCTCATCTTACCAATGAGGAAATTAAGTCTACAAGAGGTTGGCTGCCCCAACGTCACCCCAGCTAGAAAATATCAATGGAATAACCAAACTCACCTTCTCTTGACTCCAGATCTCCTGTCCCATGCGCTTCAACATCTAATGGGAATCCTCATTATAATAATAGCTCATCTTTTAAAAAATTCTGTTATCCATCACATTCATTCTAATACTATACTGTTGGTATTATCATATTAGTAGTACTGCTTTTCTGTGTTTCCTTCTGATCTTTCTTCTGTCTCTTCTGTGAATTTTTAAAGGGATTTTTTTTTTTTTTGGCGAGGCAATCAAGGTTAAATGACTTGCCCAGGGTCACATAGTGTCAAGTGCCTGAGTCTGGATTTGAACTCAGATCCTCCTGACTCCAGGACCAGTGCTCTTTCCACTGAACCACCTAGTTGCCCCTCTTCTGTGCTTTTTTTAAACGATTCAGTGATGTTCTTTATTTGGGGTGGGGGGAGGCATATCTATTACTAACCTCTTCTCTATTCTTTTCTCCATAAATTAAACTTTGTTTTTAAAAACTTTCCCCTTAAATAGGAATGTAAAACTTTTATATAGAATCTCACTATGAAGAGATCCAGTCATAGCTTTATTTTGAAAGCTTTTAAGGGAAGGGAAAAAAAAACATACCTTTTATTGCATAAACTTCTTTTGAATCTTTACATTTGTATTGGTTTCTTCCAGATGTAGAGTATCTGGCATACGTTTTCCAGTTTGTTTCCTTAAAAGCATTGAAAATATCCTTCATCCTTGGGCTAAAATTTAAGAGTGAAAAAACCTGAAAGACTTGCTGAATTGCACCCCCTGTTGGTCATATTCTGAAACATTTTCCTTTGGAAAAATGGAAGTTTAAATACGGTAGCTGTAAGTGCTGCAGATCTCATTCTCAAGTGAGTCATGTGCCACTGCCAAAATGAGTTATTACAAGTGCCGGCTTGTTTCTTCTCAATAAATTTACAGCTAGAAGGACTTGAGCGGATTAATGTATTATGATGTAGGGGAGAGAAAACTGAACTTGGAGCCAGAGGATCTGAATTCAAATCCTGACTGTTTAAAGGACACATGCCAGGGAATACAGTAATCTCCAGTACCTGCATATCAAGCCCCTCTTCCCTGCTATATATGGGGTTCACTGCTCACCTTCTTCACTGTACCAGGACCACCTCCAGCCCCAATACAGCCTCTGAAGACAAGAACTATCCCATCTCCTGCCCTTGAAGACGTTCCACAGGACAAATAAGGCACCACTGCTTTCTCTAGGCTTCCATCCCTCTGCTTCCTCCTACACAGGCTTCTTGGGCAATCCAAGACAAAACAATCACCTGCCACCAGGTTGAACCTAAAGAGATGACTTTTAGTTTAGTCTGCTGCCCTCAGTGGATCTCTCTCCAACCACTGATACTCTTCCTGGACTCACTCCTCAATGGTTTGCAAATTCCTATTCCCTTATGCTCACCGCATCTCTGTGATTCCAAACCCTTTAATGTGCAAACCCTATTTCCTTTCCAAAGCTTGAGCTGTTCACCTCCAAACCCCATTTCCTTCCTCAGACTTTCTGTTCCTTCACTCCTGTTGAACTCTGTCCTGCTCTTGGCTCATAAGGTCCTTTCCATTGTGTCCTTGAGAATGCTTCCTTTTATCTTAAATCATCCTTTTATATTCTTTCCATCTTTTCTCCTTTACTGAAGCCTGACTTCTACCTAATGACACAGCTTCCCCCAACCACCTTTTCAAATCCCGTCATTTTTTTCTGTCATACTTTGGTGAGGGATTTGGAATACGCCTTGCTCTCTGTTGCCACTTCCAGTCTTTCCCTGGATCACCTTCACCTCTCTTGTGAGGTTCACACTGTTTCCATTTCTCTCCCTATCTGGGTCATGGTAGAGTCTTTGCCGACTATCAGGACATTCTTTCTCCTTCCTCTGTGGGTTCAATGCCTGGCTCACAGTGTTTCTCTCCTATTCTTATATAAGGAGACTGCAACATACATATTGATTCTCCCTCAAACACTTTGCTTTTTCAGCTGTTTGAAAAAAATAAGTGAAATAGGGGTCTATTCAATTCCTTCTATGATACAGATGTGGTCTTTGTAAGCTAAACCAGAGAGTCAAAACAGAAAGAAAACTCTACTAATATTCTTAATGAAAATTGTTACCAAAAATTTAAGTACAGTACTAAGAGACTACCACAGATCACAAAAATGATATAGTGTGGTATACCATGATCAGGATGATTTATAGTAGGAATGCGGAATCAATCAACCCAATGGGCTATGTTAATGATAGAAAGAAAGCAAACCTCTGGTTGTGTCGAGAGACACAGAAGAAAAAGCTCTAGACAACATTCAGATGGCCCAGCCTCCCAGTTGCTCAGCCTTCTCAGTTTGTGTCTCAGAGTCCCTTCCATTTACTCTGTACATACCTGCAAGTATCTGCTTAGCTGTTTACCTGTTATCTCTTCTGTTAGAATGTCAGCTTCCTCAGGGCAGGGCCAGTGTTTTTGTCTTTCTATCCACAGGGCTTGGCACATAGCAAGTACTTAATAAGTGCTTATTGACAGTGACTAATTCACAGAGTTAAGGCAGGATAAAGACATGCCTGTAGAACAGGACAATGAGATGGCCCACAAAATGGGGGAGTAGTCAGGAGGAGGACAGGATAGTAAAGGGCCTGAATATTCTAGATGGGATACTCAATCGTTGTGTAATCACTTGTGTTCTGTTTGGTTTTTTTTCCCCTTCTTGTAAATCTCCCCTCCTGAAATCTCATTAATGTTGTTCTTTTGAAAGTCTGGGAGGCTTTTGTTAATACTTGGGTGTTGATTCTTCATCATAAATTTGTTGATTGCATATTTGCTAGACTTCTTTCCCTCCATACTGATGTATTTTACTTAATGGGGCATCTGGTGATGCTGGCAGGACATTTCAAACAGGTCTGCATATTGGAACTGAGGGTCATGAGGATTGAATTTTCCCTAGGATGAGCTCACTTGTTGTTCTCCGAATTTGAGGAGACAAAGGAAATAAATTCAAATGGATTTAGTGACTGGAAAGCAAGAAGCAGTGTCTAGTCTTCTTTTGAAGGGCTCAGTAAATTGTGAATTAACCACTGTTGCTTTTATGAATTGAAGGCAGTGCTGTTCATGTGCTGTGGCTGCTGGCCTGAATGTGAGCTCTCAGTGAATAGTGAACTTCATCTGTGTGAATTGTGCCTGGATGCGACTGTGCCCCTACAGAGGCAAACAGTGTCATGTGATCAGGACCTGGGCTACTACCCGTGCTGCTGGGGAGAGGGGAGGAAGGATGGTGTCCACATTCTGCCTGTGGGCAGCTCCTTGATTCTTTTGCCCTTCCCAGCAGAATATCAGTTCAATTGGAGTTGAAACATTTAGGAAGGCATGATGATTTTGTGTTTGGGTGACAACATGGGGTGTTAGCAGTCTCCCAAAGGATTTTTAGGGGGATATTTGAGGAAAAAAACCTCTCACAACCTTTTGGTAGACCCTTAAAAAAACCTCGGCCCAGCCATTCTTATCAAACGTGCATCCCACATGGCTCCTAAATCTTCACAAAATGTTCAGATTTGTCTTTTCTGAGAAAACTTTTAGGTTCCTCTGTAGTGGAATAAACCATTTTTATAGACTCTTTTTCATTTTAGAGCAAGAGTCTTACATTTCAGATTTAGCCAAGACTATGTGGAAATTACAGCACCAGATTTCTTTCTAAACAAGGATCTTTGTATGGCAATAAGGCAGAAGGGTGAGGCATGAACCAGTTTATGAACAATCTTGACTCGATGGCCTCTAAGGTCCCTTCCAGCTCTAAATCTATGATCCTTTGACCAACAACCTATATATTAATTTTTGGCCCAGTATTTCATGTCTCTAGACATGAATAGGTAAACACATAATAGGTAAAGAGCTAATTTTTTTGATCATCTTGAATTATGTATGTGTTCTTCTTGCATTGAGTTTGTTACTGAAATACAGATATCTCAGAGACAGTGTAGATATAAAGCATGATGACTTTTTTTTTTAAACATACTAGTTTGCATACTTCCAAGTGGAGGCTCCTTCCTTCACAGTAGTTTATTTCAGAGCTTCTACATGTGTTCTAAGGATGTTGCCTTTGTTCCTAATATTTTTGAACTGCCTCTCCTAGAGTGAGCCCGAGGTCCATTCCCCTGAATAGCCTCAGTAGTGGTCAGTTTTCTTCTTGAAGTTTAGTTTTAAGAAATAGGCAAAAGTCATTGAGAGCCAAACTTGCTGAGTATTGTGGGTGATGAGACTGGACAGTGCTGTCTGACAATGCCAGATCAAAAGGTAACTCAGAAGTACGATCTCGATTCCACGAAGATGTTAGCAGTCTGTCTGGTCTAGTCATTTCATTTTGCAGAACAGGAAACTCAGGCCCAGGGAGGGTAAGTGATATGCCCAAGGTCAAACAGGCAAGTAGCGGGATTTGAATTCACAGCTTTGGGCTGATCCAGAGTTCTTTTCAGTATTCTTTATCATTCATCTCCGAAGGCAATTCAAGGTGTACACATATTTATCTTCTTGATAGTCACTCATCATACATAACATGAGATCTTTGCATACCTTAAAGTCCTCTGAGAATGTTGACATTTCTCTGTTAAAATGTGAGCCCTTTGATGGCAGGGTTTTAGTTTTGTTTTTTGTTTTCAGGCTTAGCTTTGTTTTGTTTTTCTTTGTGTCCTCAATGACTGCCGAATATTAGATGTTTGATACATGCTCGTTGATTGATGTATCGATTATTCTGGCTTATAGAATGAAGCATATTAAAGCTGATGAAGACTGATATTATCTATTGAAAACTTTGGGCAATCACAAAATCTTCTTTTGCTAATTCTGCATCTGATTATAGCATAACCTCCATACCACACCCGCACACGCGCGCGCACACACACACACTGTTCCAAGTAGCCTGTGTTCCTTTTGTTTCCCACCTAGGCACTCCATTCTCCTGCCATTCCTTTCTTTTTTCCCTCTTCTTCTCCAGACCTGTTCCTTTGGCACAGAAGCCCCTACAGCCCCATCCTAACTTATTAAATTCCTGTTTCTCCTTCAAGGTCTGGATCAGATGCCATGATGTTTTTCTGTGTCCTCAGCTGGAAGAATGATTCCTACACTCTGATAGCACTGTTTGTACATTTATATAGTGCCCAGTACATTCTGT
Organism: Phalanger gymnotis; assembly: GCA_028646595.1. NCBI lineage: Eukaryota > Metazoa > Chordata > Mammalia > Diprotodontia > Phalangeridae > Phalanger > Phalanger gymnotis. The sequence continues at coordinate 442,664,294 of CM053623.1, forward strand.
CTTCTGTCTGGGCCTCTTACTCGCCACCTGATCTTCTCTGCTGTACTCTCGAACATATTGAAAAAGGGGCTTGGATTCTACAGAACTTTGGCTCTTTCCCTCATTTTATAAGCAGTAGATGAGGAAGAGGCATGTTCCAGGTAACAGATCTTGGTAGTAGCAGGAGTGAGACAAGAGCCCAGGTCTCCTGACTTCTAGTCCAATGCTCTTCACTACACCATGCATAATATAAATTACATCCTCATCAGTCAAAGGTTTAGATTCTGCGGTTGTGAGTTTCTGACAATTTGGACTAATTGAGCCGCTCTGTAACTTTTTTTTTCCTTTAAGAGGGCTTACAAGCAAATGAATAGTATTAACTTTTATGATGAATATTTAAGCTACTTAAAAGAACAAACTATTTTCCAGTACTTTGGAGAGGACTGTTTATGCTATTGATGCATTGAATAGAAACCATTCTTATCTTTTTCATTATGTCATTGCTCAGGGAGCCTGTCAATTAATTTAATAAGCAATAAAAATGCAGTTAAAATTTAGACTCTTCCTCTACTGCCTCATTTTGAGGGTCAGGAACTCTGTCTTGTGAAGTTCTATATTGCTCAAATCCTCTGCGTACACACAGTCCGGATAATAGTGCTTTTTGAGCACCAGGCTAACTGAATGTGAATAAGAAGTCCTTTACCAGGAGGTTGGCCATTTGGTGATAATTTATTTGGCTATGGCACACTATGGACCCCAGACTTTGGAGTAATTGTCCCACCCATCCCCCAGTGATTCAGAATTAGTGGTGTTTGCTGTATCTTGGAATCAGATTTCAAAAGAATTAGATTTTCATCTTGTCATTTTTTTTATATTACACATATGAAAACGTAGAACAACCATAAACATCAACTGGAAGTTTATCAAAGATCTTGGTGTGTTAAGTAACTAAAAGGTTGTTTCAGACTTATGTTGACATATGTTTGACTTGTGTTAGACTTGTTACATTTCTGGGGTTGCTAAGTGGAGATGTTCATCAGACTGTTGGCAATGGGGGCCTGGAATTTAGGAGAAATATTAATGGATCCATGGATTTGGGAGTCTTCTGTGTAGAGATGCTGATTGAATGAATGGAGCTGATCTCCAGAAGCAAGCATAGCATAGAGAAGGGCTCAGGAGAGTGGAGAGCCTTGGGGAAACTAAGGGAAAAGATGTTGATATTCCATCATTTCAGTTGTTTCTGACTCTTTGTGACCCCCATATGGGGTCTTGGTTCACCATTTCCTTCTCCAGCTCATTTTACATATGAGGAAACTGAGGCAAACAGGGTTAAGTGACTTGCCCAGGGTCACACAGCTAGTGTCTGAGGCCACATTTAAGCTCCAGAAGATGAGTCTTCCTGACTCCAGACCCGGTAGTCGACATGTAGCTGTCCAAGATGAGGATCTTGAAGAGCTGTGGTCAGACTGGTAGGAGGAAAACCAGGAAAGCATAGTGGCCCCACAGGATGAGTCAGTATGCAGGAGAATGGGGTGATAGAAAGTGTCAAAAGCTGCTCGATGATCAGCTAGAATGAAGACTTGGGAACTCGAGGGGAGGCCAGTTTTCAGGGGCAAACCATATTTCAGCAGCTGAGAAGCGAATGGAAAGGGAGGAAATGAAGGCCATTAAATCCTTTCCAGGATTTTGGAAGGAAGAGGAGCTCTAGGAGCTTAGGTCAAGAGAGCAGCAGGAGCCAGGAAAGGTTGGGGGAAACCTGGGCATGTTTGTAGGCACAAGGAAGAAAGAATCTGTTGAATAGGAGAGCCAGAAGATGGGAGCTGTTGGATATGGTTGAGATATGTGTACATGTGTATGTTTTGGTTTGAAGAAGTTGAGACCTCCAGGATTATACTGCAGTGCTGTATGCTACTAGGTATTTGGGGAAAAAAAACAAACCTTTTGTTTTTAGTTAACAAGCGTTTATTTTCTTTCCTTCTCATCTCCCTTCCCTCAGTTGAGAAAAAAAGGAAAACAAAACCTACAGTAACAAACATGCATTGACAAGCAAAAGCAGTGCCCATTTGCATTACATTGATTCTTTTGGGTCTTGGTGTTCTTGGAGATGGCCTATTTTTCTGCTACTCCTTCTTCCACCTGGGCTCATTAGGCCTAACTGATCAAATATTAATATGGCAGGCTGGTGTTTGATCACTGTTAACAAAAGTTGATTATTCATGTTGGTGGTAAGATCGTAGTCAGAGTTCTAGGGGAGCTTTCAGGGCGACAAAGCTCCTTTTAGCAAAGAGCAAGTCTGTCCATAAGGCCAGGGCTCCCACCCTATGGATGGACTGCTCCATGAATTGAAGTTTGCATTTTAGCTCCCAGATTTTTACTGTAAATTTGGTTGCAAAAAGAAGTAAATAGGATTTTCCTCCCATCTCCAGAGGCACTGGAGGCAGAATTTTGGCTGCCATTCATACTGACATCATTTAGAAATCATTATAATTTTATTTTTAAAGTATTATTTCTGGATGATATTAGAAATTAACCACTCTGAAGGCAGTGATTTTGCCACTCTGTTTTTATTACAGTTGTGTTGGGGTGGGGGTGGGGAAGTAATTCTTTTACATGGTGCCAGTTAATAGGCTTACAGTTAGAGGCATCTATCTTTTAATGCACTCATAGACACACACCCAACTTCTAAACAAAAATGTACAACATCCGCAGAATCTAGCTGATGTAAAGCCATTTGAACATTTGTCCTTGTGCTAACATAATGTTCAGTTTTTCTTTTTTTTGTGAAGCTTTAAGTCAAGATATACTAGCAAGTGTGAATGTTTGTATTCTGGTGGTGTAGCTGAACCAGACAGCTCTGCGGCATACTGTGTTATTTTTAGACTCTAGGTTGCCATTTTTATCCTGTAAAAATATTCATCAGTGTCTGGGTGACAGACCATCAGTTTTTATAAATGTGTCAGAGACCAGATTTTGTTCTTTGTCTCTTTCTTCTCCAAGCTCCTCCCCCACCTTTTCTCTTTTCCATTCATGATCTGCTCACACAACTGTTTGGAGGGTAGGGCTTTTTTTTTTTGAGGGGGGTGGAAATCAGTTCATATATTAGATACTTCATTTCATAGATCTTCAGCACCTTTCAGTTCATTCATGTTCTCCCACGTATAGCTGCTTACTGTCTGTCACAGGGGAGTCAGGCTACTTCTTAGAGATGGAGGCTTAGAAAATGATTAATTGGGGGTCTATCTTGTTGCTCCCATTCTGCCTCTGGGCTTCCCTTCCAGGGGGCTCATGTTCTCACTTCTGCCAGCCCTAGGGGTCAGCATTATTTTGCATTAGCAGCTAGCCTGTTGTTTTTGATTGAAATGAAATCCATCTTTTATTTTGATATTCATGAATTCATTTAGAAGTTTTCAAATGCGTTTCTCTTATATACCCTAAGGGCTTAGCCTGGGGGAAATGCAAACTTTTGATTATCTCATTTTAAATGAGGAAATTAAGGTCCCAAAAGCTTTAATGACTTGGCCAGAGTCATTTATACTTGTTGTTTTCCAGTTGGGTCCAACTCTTTTGGGGGGGGGTATGTTTACAGTCTTACTTTAATTAAACATATATCATTTGCTTAGTTCAGGGGAAAAAGTCAGCACCCTGAACTTCAGAGCAAATACAAACAGAAATTACAAACAGGAAAAAATAACACAAATCAACAGACAGGCTTCTAACTGTCCGACTATAGCAATAAGTACAGTTACCAGAGAGAGAAGCACCAAAATCTGGGTTTTCAAAGTTGGGGGATCTGTTAACTGCTACTCAGAGTCTCATCTGGCGAAATCACATGAACAGTCTTCCAGTGAGTGAGCCCCAAAGCAAAATACTAACCTCAGAGTTTACTGTTTCCAATCAAGGAGGCTTGATTCAATCAAAGACTCCTGGTTCAAACAAAGGCAAGACTCAGTCAAAGGCACCTGATTGCCTTAGTGCTGAGAAGCACTCCAAACGAAAAAAAAAAAGCAAAAAGTCCCACTTTGCTTGCCATTACAGGAAGCAATCCTTGTGGAGATGCAGCCTGGTAACTGTTCCTATAGATTCTACAACTACATCTATTAAAGACTTCAAAAAGAGAACTCTTGCCACCAAAGTCCTTGGCACTGTCAAATGGTTCAGCATCAGAAACTGACTTTTTTCCAATGGAAAGAAGAATTAAAGAAGAAATATCATCATCCACTTTGCCACAGCACCCCAAGGATCATGAGAACTTGCAGCTGAAGCCTCTTATATGTGTTGACTCCCCTACTAAAATGTAAGCTCCTTGAGGGTCAGGGACATCTTATTTTTATATTTCCTCACTGATAAAAGAGGGGAAATATATCCATTTGTTCATGTGTGTATGTGTAGATGCATGCTTTCTCACGCAATGGGATACAAAAAGAAAAGACAGACAGCTCCTGCTCTCAAAGAGTTCACATTCCAAGAGGGAGACAAATCACACACAATGATTTCAGCTTCAAGTCAAATAGAAAGGTCTCATGATTCCTACAGTGCAGCAACAAAGCAAATGATGATGTCTCTTCATTAATGTCACTTCCTTTTTTTATTTAATATTTTTAGTTTTCAGCATTGATTTCCACAAGATTTTGAATTACAGATTTTCTCCCCATTTCTACGCCCCCACTCCAAAATGGCATATATTCTGATTGCCCCATTCCCCAGTCAACCCTCCCTTCTGTCACCCCACTCCCCCCATCCCCTTTTCCCTTATTTTCTTGTAGAGCAAGATAGATTTCTATGCCCCATTGCCTGTATATATTATTTCCCAGTTGCATGCAAAACCAACTTTTTTTTGAACATCTGCTTTTAAAACTTTGAGTTCCAAATTCTCTCTCCTCTTCCCTCCCCACCCACCCTCCCTAATAAGGCAAGCAATTCAACATAGGTCACACGTGTAGCATTATGTAAAACCCTTCCATAATACTCATGTTGTGAAAGACTAACTATATTTTGCTCC
>CM053623.1:442669771-442685752 GCA_028646595.1 Phalanger gymnotis
GTGTGGGACAGACCTTACCCAGAGACCATCCAGGCTGTCCTGGGCTGGAGCCCTGCTTCCCTCTGCCACTTTGTGGGTTCTGCAGCTCTAGAATTGGTTCAGAGCCATTTTTTATAGGTTTTTGGAGGGACTTGGTGGGGAGCTCATGCTGGTCACTGCTTCCCAGCCGCCATCTTGGCTCCACCCCGAGTTAGTCTATTTTTTAAGGTGTTATTTTCTTCAGTATGTTTTTGGGGTTTCCTTTAGCAAGTCATTGACTTGTTTTTCATGGTTTTCTCATGTCACTCTCATTTCTCTTCCCAATTTTTCCTCTACTTCTCTTACTTGCTTTTCCAAATCCCTTTTGAACTCTTCCTTGTCCTGAGACCAATTCTTATTTTCTTGGAGGCTTTTGATGTAGGCTCTTTGACTTTGTTGACTTCTTCTGGCTGTCTGTTTTGGTCTTCTTTGTCACCAAAAAAAGATTCCAAAGTCTGAGTCTGAATCTGAGTCTGTTTTCGCTGCCTGTTCATGTTCCCAGCCAACTACTTGACCCTTGAGCTTTTTTAAAGGTATGACTGCTTGTAGAGTAGAGAGTACTTTGTCCCAAGCTTGAGAGGCTATGCTGCTCTTTTCAAAGCTACTTCCACACAGCAAGCTCTGACACACCAGCGCTCCTCCTCCCCCAAGAACTGCCAACCAGGATTGTGGCCCAGATCCAGGTAGGGCAAAGCAGGCTTTGCATTCCTGCTGTAATCCGCCGCTTAATTCTTCTCACCAGGTGGACCTGGAGCTGGAAGCAACTGCAGCTGTAGCTCTGGAAGCAGCCTCAGAGCTGCACCACCTCCACCACCCTTGGGATTGTGGCCAACTGTGCACTCCTTTCACTCTGTCCCAGCAGCTTTTCCCACTAACCTTCTCTGTTGTCTTTGGCGTCTGTGGGTTGAGAAGTCTTGTAACTGCCACAGCTCACTGATGCAGGGCTCTATGCCTGTTCTGCCTGGCTTCCAGTCTGGTTGGCCCTGGCGTGGCCCACGCTGGGCTCTGTTCTGCTCCCTGCTCCATGTGATAGACCCTTCCCAGTGACCATCCAGGCCCTTCTGAGCTGGAGCCCTGCTTCACTTTGCTATTCTGTGGGTTTTGCAGCTCTAGAATTTGTTCAGAGCCATTTTTTATAGGTGGGGGCCTGGCGGGGGAACTCATGCAAGTCCCTGATTTCCAGTCGCCATCCTTTCTCCGCCCCTCGGGTCTAACTCTTGACCCCGTGGCCCATAGCACCTCAGTGTTGTCCGGAGGTGGGGTGGGGGGCGTGGGAGTGGTTTCCCATTTCCTTCTCCAGTGGATTAAGGCAAGCAGAGTTAAAGCGACTTGCCCAGGATCACACAGCTAGTAAGTGCCTGTGGTCTGATTTGGACTCATGTCTTTCTGACTCCAAGCCCAGCGTTCTGTCCTTTGAGCCACCTAGCTGCCTATTCTAGTAAGGGCCAAAGCCCAAGTCCCCAAGGCCTGTGCTCTTTAGGCCTTTCTCTAGAGCTCAGCCTAGGCATGGGGATGAGAGCCACCTAGACAGATAACACCAAGCAGCACAGTGTGAGCAACATTGTCTTCTGAGAGGTCACGACCAGGATGGGCACTTGGGGAGGAGGTTCTCTTTTGATTCTAATTGGACAATGGTAGGAACCCAACACCTCACCCTGTCCTTACACAAGCCAGGAGGATGTAATCATGAGCAGGAAAAGCATTTTGGTTCCTATTTCAATAATACGTTTTTATTGATTTCTTCAGCCTAGGGCCCTCTCACTGGGCCACGTGCTCTTTCTCTCTTTCTAGGCTAATTTGCACAGCTTTGTAATTCACTTCTTCCTTTAGAGCATTTTCTGTGAGTGCTTCTAGGAGATCTCACCCAGCCTAATGTGACTCCTATGTGATGAAGGGTGGCTGATCTATCAGCTGGGATATTGATAGAAAAAAAATCATGATTATAAAGAACTCTAGATATAAAATACGTTTTCATAAGCCAAACCATCACCTATTAATATCAGAAACAGGAATGGTCACCTTCTCAAAATGCTGCCTAGAATGGTGGTCCAAGAGGCAGAGGATGTAGATCCTTCTCCTTGGTCTTCTTCTGAGGAGCTGAATGCCCTATGTCATCTTCTTATTATAGCATTATAATAATATGTATATAGCATTATAGACCTCCATTTCCTCATGTGTGAAAGGAGGAAACTGAACTGGATGAATGTCTCCTAGTTCATGCTGTACTATGGACCCTTGAACTGTAAAAAACGTGTGCTCCAGGCTACTAAATTTAGCAGGATATATGATCTTCAAGGACTCCAGAAAATCTGGTTGGTCATCAATTTGTTGGTTCCCTCCAGTGATCCACAGGCTTTCCTTGTTTTAATATCCCTTTACTTGGTGCTCAGGGGCAGAGACTTTTTAAGAAATCTCCTTTCTCTGTCTACCACCTGCCTCCCACCAGATCTTTTTTCTGCACTTACAGACCTGTTTTCAGGTCTTTGGCTTCTCACCTGTCCTACTCATGATGAACTGAAGGAGGAGGGGTCCTGGAAACATTAGCTACACTGAGAGAGCTGGAGGTAGAGGGGCCTGCTCCACGCTCTCAAGCTTTGTGATCTCAGGACCTTTGTATACTCTTAACAATTGTTGGGGATACCCCCAGAGCTTTTGTTTGTATGCATTATATCTTATCAATATTTACTGTATTAAAAATTAAAATGTCTTGGTATTACGAAAATAGTTGTTGACCTCGTGGACCTCCTGAACCTCAGGATCCCTGGAACACACTGAGAATTGTATTCAAGGACAGTGGTGGCCAACGTCCCATTTCTTTGCTCCCCTTTCTGCCTTCTCAGAGCCTAGTGCTTTCCTTCCTGGGAAGAGAAAGCCAATGGTATTTGCTAGGGAGGGTGTCAGACATGGAGCATGCAGGGCCAGTTCTTTGTGACTAACGGTCTTCATAGCAGAAGGGCATAGCGCTAGAGAGCTCAAGAAGGAGACAGAGGTGGTGCAGACAGCCCTGCTGCTGAGGTCCAAAGCCTCGGACTAGGGCCCTGCCTCTCCTCCGGAGGAAGCTGTGGTCTTGGGCAAGTCATCTTAATTCTTTCCTCATCTGTGAAGTAGAGATAATAATGCCTCTCTCTGCCTCAGGCCTGTTGTGAAGCACAAAGAAGGTAATAAAGTATACTGTAAATATGTCTTGTATCAATATGAATTTTAATAATGAATTACAAATATAATGATCTTAAGAAATTCCTGCACTAAAGCCTTATGGGAGCCTTCTCCTGGTGTGGAAGTGACTTCTGCAAATGGAGTCTAGGCTATTGCAGCTTGTACCAAACGAGTCTTGGCCCTGAAGATGATCTGTTGTCCAAGGACCCATCTGGCTACATGTAGAAAGGCTCATTTGCCAGAACGTTAGCCACCCAAATGATGAATCTTTTGGGGCCCCAACAATGCAAAGCATTTACTCAGGCATGGCAGGAAGGCAGCCTGCATGGACATCCTGGGTGATGACTTTACCTCTCTTGTCTCTCCTGTCTCATTTCTGTCCTGATTGTCCCCCCTTCTCACTCTAGTGGCCCATGTCTTACCCCTTAACCATAAGTGTCCTCCAGGGCTCCATCTTAGCTGTCTTTTTTCTGTGTCACCTATCTTGATGCTCTTCTCTTCTCACGTGAGTTTGCATATTATCTATCTGTAGGTGACTTGTAGCTCTGAGGTGGGGAGGGATAGATTGGGAAGAGCATGGTTTGGGGATCTGGTAACTTAGGTTTGAATACAGGCCGTTATGATTCATGTGAGTTTGGACAAGGCCCTTAGCTTGTCTGGGTCTGTTTTCTCATTTATAAAATGAGGGGATTGGTTTCAGTGATCTCTTAGATTCCTTCTAGCTCTAAAGCTATGACCCTACAATCTGTACAGTCAGATATCTTTCCTGAGCTCCAGCCCCATATCACCAGCTGTCTGTTGGATATATAACTGGACGTTTGTGGCCATCCCAGGCTCGGTGGGTCCACATTGGAGCTTGTTATCTCTCCTCTCACCATCCTTCCTCCAAACTTCCCATTTCTGTGGCAAGCAACACCTTAAATTTGTTTTGTATATCCTTCGGTAGTACCTCTTGTCTTCCCCATAGAAAGTAAGCCCTTTGAGGGCAAGGGCTTTTGTTGATGTTTTTGTGCCCCTAGTGCCTGGCGTAGTGCCTGCTTGTCCAGGGATAGACATGAGAATTGAAGCTGGAATGAGTTTTCCCAGTGGGAGTTTCCCAGTAGGGGAGTTTTCCCAGTGCAGAATTTCTGCTGTCAATGCAGGGTAGCACCTTCTTTGTGACTTAATCTTTTAAATGGTCACCCGCCCACTAGGACAGAAAGTGACTTGCCCAGAATTCCGCAGTCATGTTATATCAAAGGCAGGACTCCAATTCCCATATCTTCCTGACTAGAGGATGACTTTCTATAAACTCCCTTGGATATCCTAGCTTTCATGCTTCCTGCAAACATGCCCATGTCTCTCTCCGACTCAAAAAAGCCTCACTTGATCCTTCCATTCCTACTAACTAGCATCCTCTCTGTCATCTTTTCTTTGTGGCAGAACTCCTTGAGAAGGCTGTCTACCATAGATGCCTCCACTTTCTTTCCTCTCACTTTCTTCTTACAATTTAGCTTCCAGCCTCATAATTCCATTGAAACTGCTGTCTCCAAAGTTAACAATGATCTCCTGATTGCCAGATCCAATGGCCTTTTTTCTCAATATTCGTTTTTTCTTAACCTCTGCAGTCTTTGACACTGTTGATCACCCTCTCCTCCTCGACACTCTCATCTCTAGGTTTTTGGAATACTACAGTCTCCTTTTACTTATTTGACCTATTTCGTTCTCTTTTGCCAGATCCTCATCCACACCACTATCCCTAATGGTAGGTCTTAAATAGGGTTGTGTCCTGGGCACTCTTTTCTTCTCCCTTTAGGTGACTTGAGTTGGTGAATTCATCAACTCTTATGGATTTGCTTATCACTTCTACGCTGACAATTCTCAAATTCATTTATCGTGCTCTCACCCATTTGGTGACCTCCAATCTTGCATTTCCATCTGCATTTCAGACATCTCAAACTGGATGTCCTGTAGACATCTTTACCTTAATATATCCAAAACTAAACTAATTTCATTCCCGCTAAATCCTCCCCACTTTCTACTTCCTCCCTTCCCCGTCATCGTTGAGGGCAACATCATCCTTCATCCTTCCAGTCTCTCAGGCTGGCAACCTTGGTGTCATCCTCAACTCTTCACTAACACCCCACTATGTTCAGTTTATTGCCAAGACCTATTGATTTCACCTTTCCAAAATCTTGAGTATGCCCTGTTCTTTCTTTTGACACTGCCAGCACCCTGATGCAGGCCCTTATTGCCTCACGTCTGGACTGTAGTAATAGCCTGCTGGTGGGTCTGCCTGCCTCGTCTCTCCCCACTTGAATTCATCCTCCAGCCACCAAAGTGATTTTCCTAAAGTGCGGGTCCTTCCAAGTTGACCGTATCACCCCACTCAATAAATTTCAGTGACTCCTCGTTGCCATTCTCCTCGTTGGCATTCAGAACCCTTCATAATGTAGACCCCTCTTACCTTTGCCATCTTCTTACACTCCTCACCATATACTCTTCGAGCCTGTGACACTGACTGTCTTGTTCCATGACTGAGATGCTCCATCTCTCAGCTCTGGGCATTTTCTCTGGCTGTCTTCCATTCCTGGAATGCTCTCCCTCCTTGTCTCTACTTCCTGGCTTTTCCCTGGCTTCCTTCAAATCCCAGCTAAAATCCAATCTTCTGCTAGAAGACTTTCCCAACCCCTCCTAATTCAAGTGCCTTCCCTCTCTTATTTGTTTTCCATTTATCTTGTATAAAGCTTGTATATGTTTGCTTATTGTCTCCCCCCTTAGATTGCGAGGTCCTTGAGGGCAGGAACTGTCCTTTGCCTCTTTTTGCGCCATTAGCACAGTGCTTGGTACATAGTAGGTGCTTTATAAATGTTTGTTGATTGAGAATAATGTTATAACTGCCATACAAGAGCATGGCTAATTCATTAGAATGGACACAATGGCTGCGTCCCCATCAAACCTGGGGCATGGGCCGCAGACAGAGGCTGAACAGTGAGCATCATGTTATTGTTCATTGTCAGCTTTTATGTTTATGGAGCACCGTTAGTCTTCTGGGGAGGGAAGGTGCTTCTGAAGTTAAAGCTAGCAGACAGCATCAATTCTCTCAGCTTACCTGAGGTAAGCAGAAGTTAGCATAAATAGCCTTGCCTACTCCAGCCCTCCTCAGAGCCCTTTCCCAGATGGTGCTTTTAAAAGAGCTTCCATTTGGAAAGATTGTCAAAACTTTCAACAAGAAATCTACTTAAACTGGCTTGCTTTTGTGTCTGCAGTGGTTCTGCACACAGGGCATTCATTAGGTAATGGAAGTGAGGGGTTGTTTATTGAAATGAGCTGGCTTTATAGCTGTCTTCCTGACCTTTGTTAAACAAAGATCTACTGCTGACTGTCCATTTGTTTATCATCATCATCAACAAGCATTTATTAGGTTCTTATGATGTGCCAGGCTCTGCTCGAGGATTTACAAAGGAAGGCAAAAACAGTCTTGGCCCTCAAGGAACTCACCTTCTAATGGAATAGACTGCGTGAAAGTAGCAGTTCCATACAAGAGTTCTGCTGAGTAGGTGGAAGGGAATCTCAGAGGGGACTGGGAAAGGCCTGCTCCAGGAAGCTGGATGTGAGCTGAGTCCTGGAGGGAGCCAGGGAGGCCGAGAGGCACCAGGGAAGGAGGCACATCACTCCGGGCATGAGAGCCAGCCAGTGCAAAAACATGTGGCCAGTAGATGGGCTAGGCCAGTGCAGTTGGATTGTAGGCTATGTTCAGGGGAGGAAAGGTAGGAAAGGGGCTAGGTTATAAAGAGCATCAAATGACAGACAGAAGAGTTTATATTTGCTGGTAATAGCGAGCCACTAAAGTCTTTGAGCAAGTGGTGGAAGGGAACATAGAATTGCCTGGGCTTTCTAAAAGTGACCTTGGCATCCGAGTGGAGGAGGATGATTGGAAGGGGGAGAGACACAATGAAGGCGTGAACTGGGGTGGCCACTGTGTGAAGGGAGCATATACAAGAAATGTGAAGGTAGGATTGATAAGCTTTGGTAACGGATTAGATATATGGAGCGTCAGAACTTGAGAATGGCATAGAAGTTATAGGCCTGGGTAACTGGAAAGAAGTCATTGAGAGTAATGAGAATTTTAGGGGAAAGATGATGAGGTCTGGTCTGGATACATCAAATCTGAGTTACCTATAGAACAGCCAATTCCAGATGTCCAAAAGACAGTTATTGATGTCAGCTTGGATCTTCAAAGAGAAACCAGGTTAATGTACAGATCTGGGAATTATCTGCATAGAGATGAGATTCTCCAGATGAGATAATGACTTTTCACTGTAAGAGGCAACCTAAGAAGGAGCCTTGGAAGACACCTTGACACCTAGTGGGTGTGACATGAATGAAGAACTATCAAAGGAGATTGAGGAGAGGGGTCAGACAGGCAGGAGAAGAATCCGGAGAGAGCACTGTCATGAAAACCTGAGGGTGAAAGAGTGTCTGGGAGGAGATGATCAACAGTGCCAAAGGCTGCAGGGGCCAAGAAGGATGAAGTCTGAGAAGAAGCCCTGGATTTGGTAATTTGATAGATGAGAATGCCAAGGCCAAGTTAGAGAGTGAGCTGCCTCTGGTCCCACAGTCATGTGTAGAGAAAGCCCTTGTTTGAACTAGAGCTAAGATCTGATTCCATCTGGGCTCACTCCTTCCATGTGGTGTTTGAGGCAGATCGTGTCCAGCGATGCCTAGAAGATTGTCTTGACTGTAGCAAAAAGGAAGTTGAAGAAGACTTGGGGGGGAAATAGAAGCTCCTGGTAAAGGACCTTGGTTACCAGTGGGGGAGCTGGCAAGCCTGGGGTTGTACTCGAGCTGAGTCTTGAAGGAAGTTAAGGATTTTAAGAAGAGAGTGAAACAGGAGTGCCTTCCAGGCATGGAGGGGCTTGGAGTTGGGAGGTAGAATGAATAATAAATACTGTGATTGACAGAGAACCGCAGGCAGGCCTGTTTGCCTAGCCTGGAAAATGGATGAAGGGAAGTAATGGCTTTAAGCCTGAAAAGCCAGGCTAGAAGCCAGGTTGGAAGAGCTCATTATTCCGGCTGCATTTTTCCCTGACTCATCCTTTGTTTCTGCTACAACTTCTAGATATTTCTGTCCTTGTAGCTGAGTCATCTCTGGTTGTCCTCTTTCTGTTGGCTGGTGGAGTACTCTCCATATTATTGCCTCCTGATTTGATTCATCCTAGTAAACTGGAAATTTGATGTTCAGCGTTCTCGGGCCTTTGAATTGCTTTGCTTAGATGTGTTTTGCGTGGGGTGTGAGGTGAACACCTTCACCATTTGTGAAGGGATGTGGTATTTGCCTGTAGACCATTTCCAACTTAGAAATGGATTATTTCAGAAGTTCATTTCTAAGTCACGTGTTTGGAATTCAGAGAACGTTTATCCATAAGAACACTGTGATATGGTGGCTAGGTTTCTAGGCCAGATGATAGGACCCTATTTAATTGGTAATGTAGCTAAACTCTGGTATTAGTAGTGCTAATCTTGGTTCTGGGATCAGGTGGTTGAAATATTTAATACTGGAGGAGGAAAGTGTGGAAGGAGAGGTTTTCACCCATTTCCTGGGTGTTGGAATGGCCTTAGATGAACTCCCTCTTTTAGTTGCATTTGTCTTTCTGTATCTCTCTCCTCAGGCCCTTACAAGGACGCCCTCCTCCTGTGCCCTCTCCTCCCTCCCCATAAAAATGTCTATTTTCTTAGTCATTTAACTAGAGAAAAGCAATCTTGTTGAACTAATTCACATTAATATGTGAATGACTGATAGCTGTCCCTCCTCCCCCTAGCCTTCCCAGAAGAATTTACATTTTTAAATGCAGAGAGTTCTTAACCCAAATGACTCTGTCTGGTACAAACTCGGGCAAGAGACACAAAGCAGCATGACAGAAATGCCAGATGGTGTGGGGGAAGGTGCTTTGGGCTGGCTGCAGGCACTGCCTGTCCACGAAGACCGCCCTGCCTGGAAATCTGCCCCCTTAGGATTGCCTTCCCTGAGCTCATCCAGACTGTCACCGCTTCTTTACCTTTGGAACCCGCAGGTGTTCATTCGAAGTGACTCTGAGGGGCACACTCATGTTGGGACTTGTTCTTTGCATGTGTGACTCATTTATAAGTTGTATATATACCACTTGTACGTATGTATGTGTGTGTATATGTTATATTTCTGATGGCAAAGTCTGCAGCTCTGAAAAGAAAAATGGCATTCCTGGCACTTCATACATAGTCCACTTCTGAAGAGATCATTTTCTTTCCCAGCAAAATGACTTCCATTTCATTGTGATTGGGAGTACAGGTCATACTGGTCTTTTCCTCCTTTGCACCACTGTCTCTGTTTTGCTTTAATAAAAATGCAGGAAGTTGCTGCTGTCTTATTAACTTGCACTACGCATGCTTATCTTCTTTGTTCTTTGTTCGATATGAGCTGGCATGTGTTGGCCTGCGTTAGCATTCACTCTTTGGGACTTCAGTGGTTTCTAAATTCGGCATTGCTCAGCCGGTGCCCTGTTTGCTGGAATCAATTGGGACTGCTATTTTTAGCAACAAAAGGGAATTGAAATAGCAATTTTCTTTCCATGCAATAGATCCCCAAGAGGAATACTGATGCAAGCTCTCTGTCATTCCCTATTCTCCCCCTCCCCACAAGCACTCAGACAAGAGGCAGCTGTCACGGTTTGCAGCAGTATTAATCTTTAATCAATCGAGTGTTTTCAGCATTCAGGTGTTCAGGGAAAAAAAAGGGTCCCAAGGAGGACCTGCCTGGAATAAGTGAGCACTGGTGCATGGGCTTTGCAGTCAGGATTTGGTGGGGGAACGACAGGGAAGAGAGACAGAGGAGCTAAAAATAGTGTGTTTGCTTCCAGTGTTCCTCCAGTCTATTTTTGATGTTTGATTTTGATAAGGTTGATTGGGTTCTTGCTAAAAATATCTGTTCCTAGCAAGTTGAGGACAAAGAGTAGAATATTTTTAACCTACACAAACTAAAATATTTTTATTGACTATAAAAAATCTGGAAACTAGGCATTGGTCAGTTGCCAATATTTTATATAATTTCTAACAAACAGGACACTTCTGGATGTTCAACAAGGATCGTCTTTATACTTGCCAGGTTCAGTCTTCTCAAAGACTTGCATATTTTAGATTCTGGTTTTGTGTGCCAGAACATTTCTCTCATTATCTTTTCTCTTTTCTCTGTCTGCTTGGATTTCGTTCATCATACATTAATACAGTATGTATTATCTTCAACACCTCTCAAGTGGAGTTATGGGTACTAATGGTTATAGCTAGATTTTTGTTCTTTTATCTTCCTTGTTGAGAAGGACCTTAACTCATCTCTCTTTTTGTATCAAGATAGAACCGTTACCGTAACCATTGAGTTAATTAGTGGAAGTAAACTGTGCAGTGGCTTGATGATGCAGGCTTTGGCTTTTCACAAAGCCAAAATAGTCAAAGTTCCCTTTTCCCCTGGGGCTGAAAACTAATTCGTGGGCTAGTTCACTTCACACTCACCCTGGAACATGATAATGAAGCAGCTCTCTAGCAATAAAAATCATTTCTTTTGGTCACAGAGTCCCAGCATCCTTTGAAAATTTATCTGTAGACTCAGCATGTGCTGAGGCAGACTTCATTTTCTACTAATTATATTTCCTGGGAAGTTGTTTATTTCAGTGTTGAAAAAGGCAAGAGAGAATAATTGATTGCACATAGTAGGTGCTTACTAAGTATCTGTTGAGTGACTGGTGGATTGGCATCACATTTTTCTTCTGGCCATGGTGTAGCTCCATTTACACTTTCTGCCTTAGAAAACCAGTTAGAAAACTGGGAACAATAAGACTCAGGTCCTTTCTTCACAAGGATATTTTCACTCAGCAACAGAATCACTTCTTGAGTGCCCTCTACATGTGAAATGTCATATTAAATATGACTGTCCTTGTGGTTGATAAATTTACAGTCTGGTTGAGAATATAGATCACATACAGTCTGTGAAAAAGACAGTGCTTACCAAGAAATGTCCAGCTTTGAATAATGGCAGAGGACAGTGAGTCACAGGGAATGTTGAGAAAGGTGTCATCAGAGTGCAATGAGAGTGTTAGGGATGACAAGAAGACTTGCTGAAGGAAGAGAATCTTGAGCTGATTTTTTAAAGGAGGGGGACCTAACTTGAATCTTGGGGAGTAAAAAGGTCAGAAAACAAAACAGCCCCACAATGGAATAGAGAACCAGTTGTATGGGGGTTGGCTTGGCAGGTAGACTTTGCTTGGCTAGAGAAGAAGTCTTTGTAGGGCAGTCATGAGAAATAAGATGAGTGATAGAATGGTGGACCTGTGGATTGAAAGCATTGAAGGACCTATTTAATTTCACATAGTATTTGAAGGCTCACACAGTGCTTTTCCCACAATAGTCCTGTAAGGTAGGTAGGACAGGTTGGGTCATATTCACTTTACAGAGGAGGAAACTGAGTCTCATAGAAGCTAAGTAACTTATCTACAGACTCACAGCCAGTAATTGTTAGAACTGGGATTCAAACCCAGGTTACTTGATTCTGAGTATTAAAGTACTGTTTCCAGTACCCTCCGGTGCTTTTGGAGGCTTCTTACCAGGACAATAGCCCATTGAAAACATTGAGTGAAGAACATTTTTCTTGTCTGTGTGTAGGATAGGTTGAGTGAAGAGACGTTGGAGACAAGGACACGAGCTGGTTATTGGACTAAACCATGTACGGAGTGGTGAAGACTTGGCCATTTTGAAACTCAGATGGATAATGAAAGTAAACATCCTGAATATAGGGACTGTTTTGCATTTGTCATATCCCCAGTGCCTTTCATGGTGCCTTGTTTCTAGCAGTCATTTAATAAATGTTTATTGGATGCTTAACTCACCAGGTTATTTTGAGGAAAGTGATGTATAAACCTTAAAAGAGTGTGTAAATATGAGTTGTTATTGGATGGCCACTAATTCTCAGTGAGGTGCTTCAGGCAGTTGTGGGCCAGGCACTGTTCTGAAGTATTGGGAATACAAAGAAAGGCCAAAAAACATGGTTCCTGCTTTCGGGGCGCTCATATTCTAATGGAGGAGGCTACATGCAAATAACTGTCTACATATAAGTTAGAGACAGTGTTGAAAGGTATGGAATGGTATGTAAATAGAAGGAATGGAATTTTGGATATGTCTTGTTACTAAGATGCAAATATGTGGAAAGCCTGGATTGGTAGTCATGATAACTGGGCTTTAGCCTCTACTCTCCCATTAGTTCTTAAGAAATTGGGCAAGTCATCCCCCTGCTCTGGACACATTGCTTTAACTGTAAAATGAGGTTGTTGGGACGTTTGGATCCATCAACTACCTTTCATTTAGAAAATTATGATTCTTTGAAATATTTTCGTTTTGGGCATTGTCATTACTCTTTCTTTAATGTTGTTCCTTGGTTATAGAATGGTGGCAGGGTGTGGGGGGTAGGCAGGCAGGCACAGAGTGCTGAACTGTCAGGAGTGCCTCAATCCAGATCCTTCCTCTGATGTTTACTAGCTGGGTCAAATCTCTGAGCTTCAGGTAACCCTCCAAGACTATCTTGTTGTAAATTGTTACTTAGCTTGTCAAATCACCTCTGTAATTCAGGGTCTTTTTAATCCAAAGAATAGTTGCAACTCTTAAATCTTATTATTATTCAGTAGGGATATACATGAAGCTGGCAAGAAATCCCCAAAGTTGTTCCAGCTACTTGGATTTTATCATTTAGATGCTGCCCTAATTTATTTTTCTTAAAAAACAAACAAACCAAAAAAGCAGACACTCAGCAGAGCCTAAGCAGGATCACCAATAGTGTTGACTTCATAGCATAATGAAACTATCCTTGTTTCTTGTTATAGGTTCCAATGCTGCGGATAACTATTGGGTACATAAATGTGATGACATTAGACAAGTTTAATCAGAGAGTCTGTTGTGGGAGGGCCCTTAGAGAACATCTCATCCATCATCCTTATTTTGTAGGAAAATATGGCTCAGAGAAATTAAGTGACTTGCTGCAGATCACACAGCTAGTTAGTGACTGATGCAGGCTTTCAAGCTAGGTGTTCTGAAGGCCTGTTCCAGTGCACTTCACACTGCTTTGCTCCAGCTGAAGCCTCTTTGCTGGAAGAAGTAAAAATTGGGACCAGGAATGGAAAAATGTGTGTTATATTGTTTATTGATTCCAAGTTACACATGGAGATTCATAGTCTTGGAAGGGATTCCGAGGTCATACTTCATCATATAGTAAGCGACCTATAGAAAGAGAGGTCTGAATTTACAGTTGTATGAGAAAAGTGACTAAGCTGTCACACTCTTTGACCCAGTGGTCCTACCCCTGGGTATTTATTACTCCCAAGAAGGTCAAAAACAAAGGGGGCAGTCCCATATACTAAAAAATGTATAGCAGCATTTCGTGTAGTAGGCAAGAACTGAAAATAAAGTGGGTGCTCATTGACTAGAGAAAGGCTGAGGAAGTGTTGTGGTTTCTTATCTGATCATAGTTTTTTATTATTCCTCTGCCTTTAGAACCCCTAGTCCTGTTTTTCATCCTTGTCAAGATGTCTAGTCTGTTTACCCCTCACTTCTTGCCCTGTCTCTTGCTCTTGTTCTGTCTACAACTCTATACCCTTCTCCCTTCTGTATCCAAACTCCTTGGTGAACCAGTTCAGCTCTCTTCTATCCTACATTTCAGTGCCTTGTTTCATTATCTTACTGCCGATCACTCCTTGCCAAGACTCAGCCGTGAATTACTCCCACCATCTGCTGTTTTTACACATCTTCTCATGCTGCTGAACAAAACTGGAGAAAATTACTGATTGGGTCCATGACAAATTTATGTTCTGTAATGTCTACTGGGCCTCCTCTACAGCAAGGGGTACTTTTTATATACACACCTACTCACTCCACCCCATTTCCCTACCCTTGGTCCCAATTGATTCACCATCCCAGTCATCACCACTGCTTCTCCAAACCTTTATCCCTCCTCAGATCTCTCTTATCATTCCTTCTCCCTACGTTCAGTTGAGAACCTTGCCTTCTACTTCACTAAAAGAAACTGAGGCCATTCACTAAGATCTTTCTCTTCTCCTCCCCTTGTTTCATGTCAGTCAGGTATCTATCCCTCCTTTCTCTTTGTCTCCTGTCTCACATGAAGAGGTGGTTCTTCTTACCAACTCTGTGTGTATTCCTGATTCCATTTTATCTTGTCTTCTCCGGCTGGTTGTTTCCTCCATCATTCCTATGTTCTCACTAATCTTTAATCAATTTCTCCATGTTCATTGACGGCTTACAAACATACCCACGTCTCTCCTATCCTTAAAAACCCCATGTGATCCATCAATTCCTGCTTGCTATCATTCTAAATCTATCCTCCCTTCCTTGAGAAAGCCAGCTTCAGTTGCTGCCTTTGCTACCTCCCATCTCGGTCTCTTCTAACTGTCGTAATTAGGCTTTCAACCTCATCATTCAAATAAAATGTTCTCTCCAAAGTTGTCAATGGTCTCTTAATTGCCAAATCTGATTGCTTTTTTTCTCAGTTCTCATCCTACTTGACCTTTTTGCAGCCATTGCCAATGTTAATCACTGTCTTCTGTTGGTTTTCATGATGCTGCTCTCTCCTGGTTCTCCTACCTGTTTTACTGCTCTTTCCCAGTCTCCTTTGCTGGATCTTCATTCAAGTTATTCCTGCTAATGGTGAGTGTCCCTTAAGACTGTCCTGGCCCACCTTTTCTTCTTTCTCTAATATCTTGCTGGTTGAGATGTACTAGATGCTACATTAGCTCCTGTGGATTCAACTATCATGTCTATGCAGATCTATTTATCTAACCTCTCCTGAGCTCTTGTCCTTTGTCACCAAATTCCTTTTGGGCATCTCAAATTGGATGTCCCATTGGTATCTCAAATTTACTGTTTCCCAAACTGAACTTATTATCGTGTTCCTGCTTCCCCAATTCCCCTCAGCCTTATTTTCCTATTACTGTTGAGGGAATCACCAGCCTCCCCATCACTGCAGTTCATTACCCAGGGGTCGTCCTCAACCCTTCCTGCTTTTCCACGAACAAGATATGCCATCTCTGGGTTTTTCCCTGGCTGCCCTTCATGCCTGGAATGCTCTCCTGTCTTATCTCTGCCTCTTGGCTTCCTTGCCTTCCTTCGGTTAAAATCTCATCTTTTAGAAGCCTGGCCCACATCTTCTGACTTAATTCTAGTGCCTTTCTGCTCTTCTTTTCTGTTTATCCCCTGTATAGCTTGTTTACACATATTTGTTAGCTTGTTGGTGCCCTCATTAGATTGTGAGGTCCTTAAGGGTAGAGACTGTCTTTTGCCTCTTTTTATATCCTAGTACATAGTAGGCACTTAATAAGTGCTTATTGATTAACTTACTTTCTCACACCCTCTTCAGTCCCTTTCCAAGTCCTATTAAGGTAGTCTTTCTACCTTTCTAACATCTCTCATTATCTCCTCTGACATAGCTACCCATCCTGGTGCTACTTCAGTCTATCCTCCATTCAGCTGTCAAAGTGATTTTCCTCTGGCCCGTCATCCCCCTGCTCCATCAAGTCCAGTGCTCTCTGTTAGCTGTAGCAAGTAGAAAACTTGCAGGAACTGATTCAGAATGATTTAAGTAGAGCCAAGATGATAATGTGCACAAGACCTAAAAAATATAAAGGAGGGGCGGAGCCAAGATGGCGATTGGAAAGCAGTAACTGGCGTGAGCTCCCCACCAAGTCCCTCCAAAAACCTATGAAAAAATGGCTCTGAACCAGTTCTAGAAATACAGAACCCACA
>CM053623.1:442686252-442706778 GCA_028646595.1 Phalanger gymnotis
ACTGGGGAACAGGGCAACCAGAGTGTACGCCATCTTGGAGTGGGGGGGTGGAAATGGGGAGAAAATCTGTAATTCAAACGCATGTGAAAATGCTGAAAACTAAACATATTAAAAATAAATAAAAAAAAATATAAAGGAAATGCCACTAAAAGACAGCAGAACTGAGAAGGAAGCATGTTTCTCTCCTTTTGGTGAAGAGCTGGTGGAACCCAGGTGCCAAATGGAGCCTGAGGTGTCAGGCAGGGTCAATGGGCTGGCTAATGATGCTTATCTCTATTTGACTACAAGGGAGTGTTCTACCATTTTGAAGCAAAGTAAGGGCTGGTAAATGACTAGTAAATTAGTACTGGCTCTTCTTCTCCAATTTTTGATAGAACTAAATGAAATTAGATACTTGGATGTCAAGGTTATAGCCTTCATAGAAACTGTAGTTCTAGAGGCTAACAACTATTGAGTATCAGCTTTGGAATTTGTTATGCTGGCCTACTCAGTTTTGGTCATTTCTACTTAGGTCCAGTTCACAGTAGGCAGAGATCATAGTATTTAGAACTTGAAGGCACTAGAAATCATATATACTTTATTTTTTTAAGGCTCAGGAAGTTAAATGATTTTTCCAGGGTCACACAGGTAGTATGTAGAAGAGCTGGGATTCAAACCCTTCCCCTCAACTTCTGATCAAGGATTTCCTTTCCTCTACAAGGAATTTTGACCTCGTAAACAGTGTATAAGGTAAACAGTGTCTCAGTTTCCAAACAGTATGGTTTTTTGTATCCTTAGACACTGTAGTACCAGGGGATATATGATAGATCATAGGACCTGTAGAACTGCAAGGTACATTAGAAATCATCATGTATGCACAGAGGGTAGAAGATGGAATTTGAACGTAGGTCTTTTGACTCTGCTGCCTGTCATCCTTATGGCATATGCCACAATTATCTTCTAAGTACTAAGGTAAAATAAGAAATATTAGGCAGTTAACTTTTAAAATGGCATTCCCTGTGACCATTGACTGTGTCCTTAAAAGTAGTGAATGTTATTTGTTGACAGATGTCATCACTCTCTGTTTAAAGCAAATAAAGTGACTTATTTTCGCTCATTGGGATGTTTGATTTCATCATTGGCACAAGCTGCAGTTTTAGTGAGTAACTTGGTGCTGGTTGTATGTCAGAGAAGGGGCAGCTTCATTCACATGACTGTAAAGTAGCTAGTGAATTGTCATTTCCTCAATGATAGGAAAGTGATGATCCCTGGTCCCCAGTAGCCATTATTACTCCATGCCATTAGAAGGCATGCTTATTGTAACGTAGCAAGAGCCAGACTGGAAGGCTGGCTGAAAAGAGCCAGTTGTATTTCAGAAGTTATTTTCATGATCGTATTACCGTAAATACACTTTTTGATGCCTTTAAGATTTTTCTGAAAATGTGTTCATTTGACTTGTTCTGCTTGGCTCCAGAGGGCAGAAGAGAGAACCATTGCATAGAGGCAAATTTATACTTGATATAAGGGAAAAGTTCCTAATGTTTGAACTAAGGGATGCTTATTTTTTTTGGAGTGTTATCAAGGAGATGTTTGATTCACTTACGGGTTTGTTGAGAGGGCCTTGGAAGTTCCTTCCAACTTGGAAATTCTGACATTCTTTAATCTGGTGAGGTAGGATTTAAGTGACATTAGCTTCAGTTTTGAGGAGCACAAGTAGCAGGATTTGGAAAAGTGACTTTTTTGTTTAGGTCCCGGAAAATATCTGGATTGAAGTTTACAGGTGGTAAAAAATAAAATTATTTCTCTAACATTTATTGACTGCAAACAACACACTGTGTGCTGAATATGACATTGTGTCCCCAGGGTTTTAGTGCATATGCTGATAAGAAATTGTGTTAGACTGCAGTGTATTCTCCATAATGCCAAACCCATAGTAGGGACACTAAATACGTTTATTTGACTTGAAATTGATGGCCAGCAGAAGAAGAGAATTTGTTCTCCGGGAGGGCTTTCTGAATAATTTGTTTTATGTTTTGCTTTTAACTTAGTAAGTTTGATATCATACACTTGGTCCCTGTTCACAGCGATCTGATTCTAGAGGTTTTACACAATCTGTTGGAGCATGTGCATTTTACTACTTCTAGATCTGATCTAGACTGGAGTGTGTCAAGGCTATTTTTAGGCTCAAGGTCGAGAAAACTGGCTTAGAATCATTTGAAACAGGCAGTTCTAAATGTACAAAAGGAATAGTGTTCTTTAAAGATAATTAAATTAAAAAATTCATCTTCACTGCACTTCTACATTTAAATGCCATAATCTAGAATTGGGACACCTAGACTTATTAACAGTCTGGCCATCTCATTTATGACTAATAGGACTTAAATCTAGAGTTTTGGTCACAGACTATGTTCTTAGAGCGACTTTTGGCTGGATCATCATGAGAGATAGCACTCATAAGAGCTCTGGACTTAGAGAGTCGCAAGGCCTGGATTCAAACTGCAGCCTTCCCACTTTGAGACCCCAAACAAGCCACTTAATCATTCTCAGCTTCAGTTTCCTCACCTGTGTGAGGGTAATAATTATTAAGTACTTGGCAGAAATGTTGTGAGTGTCCAATGAGATAACATACACATAAAGTACATATAATACATACATATAGACTTTGATATGCCTTATGATGTTGAGCTATTATTAGTACGACGTAGGAAGAAAAAATGTGAATAGGCAAGTATATGGCAGGTAGGCTTCAGCATAGGCGAGTATATAAAATACATACTAAGAGAAAAGTAATCCAAGTTTAATTTATAGGATGATCATCTCTGAGCTATCAGTTTACTCAGAATAGCATATTGTCCTGGTCACAAAAGCCAGTGAGCATCAGCAAGAAGAGCTTTAGAAACCAAATAGAAAATTTTTATTCTCCTGATGTGGGTAACTATGCACAATACTGCCTGCCCATGAGCGCCATCATCTCATTCTGCTCAGAGTACTTTAAAAAAGGCAGCTTTAACGAGGTCCAGGGAAAAAGGAATCATTTTTCGATCAGAAGAATAGAGAAACTCCCATATAAGCAGATAGATTTTATAAAATTAGAGAAAGAGAAGACAACCCCAGGGAAACTGTTTTTACGGGTGTTTCTGTTTTGGTTTTAGTGCCACTTCATAGTCGACCTAATGGAGCTGAGAGGATCTAGTGAAATCACCTGGGGAGGTGTAAAGGCTCCCAAATGAAGCCTGCTGTTCTTGAGTCATTTTGCAGTTGTGCTTCACTCTTCCTGACCCCTTTTTGCATTTTCTTGGCAAAGATATGGGAGGGCTTTGCCATTTCTTTCTTCAGTTCATTTTACACATGAGGAACTGAGACAAACAGGGTTAAGTGACTTGCCCAGGGTCACACAGCTAGTAAGTGTCTGAGGATGGATTTGAACTAAGGTTTTGATGCGGTATTGTTTGCCTTATCTTGGAATCCTGGATCAGGACGTCTCTGGAACTTTAGGAGGCGGTTTGATTAGAAAGTGAAGCAATATTGCTTTGTACGGGGGCAGATGAACTTCCAGAGTATAAAGAGGTGGAAGAAGAGTTCTCAGTGTGTGTACAGTAATTTTGAGGAAGTTTTGTACTTCTGGCCTCTTCCCAACAAATGTCTCCCCACAGAATTAAAATGCCCTTGCAGATACCTTGTATTTGTCTTTTTTTCTGCTGAGATACGTACGTGCTCTGTCCTCCATTGTTAGACTGTATGCTCCCCGAGGACAAGGATTCTTTTTGGCATTCCCACTGCTTAGCACAGTGCTCAGCACATAACAAACATTTATTAAATGCCTGCTGATCTATGGATTGATTGTAACAAAGAAATAGCTTAAGCTAAACCAGTTGATGAGTGGTTGCATCTGCCAGTGTGTGCGATGATTCATATCTGTAGTTGAACCCTGTCTCTCTAAGGAAGTGCATTAGCTATTCTCTGGAGTTTTTATTTATATTTTTGTAATTATCATGTATATTATTCTCCTGATACTGTTTTCTTTGACCTATATTAGTTCCTGGGGCAGCTAGCTAGCACAGTTGATAGTCAGGGAGACTCATCTTCCTGAGTTCAAATGTGACCACAGACACTTATGTAGCTTTGGTGACCCTGGGTAAGTCACTGAACCAAGACACTGTTTGCCTCAGTTCCTCATTTGTAAAATTAGCTAGAGAGGAAAATGGCAAACCATTCCAGCATCTTTGCCAAGAAAACCCCAGATAGGGTCATGAGGAGTTGGACCTGACTGAAATGACCAAACAGTAGAAGACTTTTTATATTTCTCTGAATTACATTACATTCATTTACCAAAGTCTTTTTCAACCATTCCCCCAGTTGATGGGTATTTACTTTGTTTCTAGTTTTCTTCTACCACAAAAGTTCCAATATTAATATATTGGTACAAACAAGAACTTTCTTCCTGTCTTAGACTTCCTAGAGGTTTATGTGCCCCATACTGGGATCACTGAGTTTGAGGCTATGGACAATTTAATGACTTTTCTTAAATAATTCCAAATTGCTTTCAGAGTGGTTAGACCAGTTCTCAGATCTATCAGCAATGTATTAGTGTGCCTCTCTCCCCTCCAACAATGACATTTGTCTTTTCTCATCTTGGTCAATTTGAGGGGGTGTGAGTTAGATGATTGTTTTAAACAGAAAGTTTGGAAATACATCCTTAACCTTTTAAAGTTTAAAGTCTTGAAGGGTAATCTTGTCCTTTCATAAAACAAATCTTGGCACTGCTTGGTTTTAGAGGCAAAATACTAGGCTGGATGATGAACTCAAGGCCGATTCTTATGGTATTTCTGCCTGAGTGGCTAGAAAATTTTAGTTTATAAAAGGAGTAGCATTTTGTGTAAAGGAAGTCAAATGTATTTTACTTTTTTCAGTACTGTTTCTGTGAGTTAGACATTAAAAACTTTTTCTTTATCTTTTTTTCTCTTTTCAGTTGTCACAGGGAGTACCGATGGAATTGGAAAATCATATGCAGAAGAGGTAAGCCTTCATTTTATTAATTTAGTTTTTAAAAATAATTTTTATTCATTTAATTTTTTATTTAGGATGTAAATGCACCCCCCCGGCCCCAATTTCTTAGTACTTACAGAACACAAAACCATGAGTCTCCATTTCATATTGCTTGCTTTTTTAAAAAGTACATTAAAAATTCCATGTTACTTTTAAAGCTGTCCTCCTACATGCTTCTTTCTGAACTTCCTTCTCTTCTTTACTGTGCATTTAAAAAATGTTTCAGTGGCCCTCTTTTTCTTTTTTGACACTACTAATTGCCCTCTCCCTCTGCCCCCACCAGTTGAAAATAGAGGAAATAGAATCCTTTTAACAAATACACATAGACAAAAGAAATCCACAAAGCACCATGTTGGAAAACGTATGCCTCTTTCTGCATCTTGAATCTATCACTTCTCTGTCAGGAAATGAGTAACATGCTTTATCAGCCGTCTTTGAGAGCCATGGTTGGTCATGGCTTTGATCAGAATGCTTAGGTCTTTTAAACTTGTTTTTATTTACAGTCTTGTTGTCACTTTCTACATTGTTCTCTGGTTTCCTGTATTTCCCTCTTCATCAGTTCATACTTTGCAGGATTCCTTTTCATGGAGATTCTACCCTTGACTGGCCTCTCTCCTTCTCTGATCCTAAATTTTTACCTTGCTAAGGTTTATACCATTTGTTGTGCGCCAGTCACTTGTGGCAATAAGCAGCAGCCTATTTATGCCCCGCCACCCCCCTTTGTGTCTTTCCATTGACTTTTGCCTCACTGGCAGTTTGTATTACTTGGAGGTTATGGATGTTGTTCCAGGATTCATGGCCATATAGCATCACTAGAAGAATATTGGTGTTGAAAAGATGAGTTTCCCAGAAACACTACAGCCCATTCTTATTGTTCATCTGCAACATCTGTCCAAGGTATATAGACTGATAAGTTAGTGGGCTGACCATCTGTGCCAGTAAGGCAAAATGGACTTAGTTTAACGGTGCCCTTGAGGAGTTTGGCTTTTGTTTACCGTGAAAGTACTTTCACCTGTTAAATGCTAAGACCCAGGCCCAAAGCCCTATCAGGTGTGAAACCTGTGTGGGCGTAGATTAATAATTTAAGAGGGGCCAACTCGGGAACCAGTGGGTCTCTGGACTCTGGTTGTTGAGGCGGGGCTGGAGAACGCCAGAGGCTTGGCTGCGAGGAGAGGCAAGAAAACTACAGCTGAAAAAAGCCGAAGCAGAGTCAATCTGTGTCGACCCAGGAGTTCGAGTGAGGACTTGAGGCCAGTGAATATGATTTATGCCATCTTATTTTTCTGTGGCCTCCTGGCTACACTTGTGAGGCGGGCCGCCTACTGGGCCTGGAGGCTTGTGTTCACAATACTGGAATGGGGAGGTTGGTTCGCTAATTTGTTGCTCTGGGCCCTGAATAAATTTTTTGATGCCTTCTGTTTAGAGAATTCTATATACCCAACGATTTCGAACCATTCAAATATATATATATGATCCTTTTTGAGATCATAAATTTGGCCTTCCTACTACACCATCTAAGTGTATATCCCAGTTTGAGCAGTTGACATTCTTCATTCTGTGTATTGTTAGGCCGGATTCTTTAAGGGGATCTTTAAGGGCTCTTCTCAGTAAGGATCTGTAGTATTCTGGGGCTTTAACATAGTTAGCTTAAAGTCATCTGTATATGAGAACATCTGGAGGACCTCTCCATCTATAGGAAATGCCTTTTTTACACGGATTCTTCGCTGGACATGTTCCACGACTGGGGAAAATACTTTACCAGTGTACATCTTCCTGTTTTATAGCTCCACAAAGTGCTACTTTTGATTCCTTATTGTGTCGTGGAGGCATTTCCAGGCCCTCAGAGGCTTTGACAGCAGAGCATAAACTATGTCATTTTCGGTGAAGCTAGAAAAAGCTAGAAAGCCAGAAGCTAGAAAAACTTCCAAGTTTTCAAATACAAATAATATGTACATTTGGGCCAGGCTGAGGCTGCATTCAAGAACCAGTCTCACTAAAGCATGGAAAGTTTCATCACAATTTGTCCTTCAGGTAATGAATTCTTCATTCATTAAAGCCCATAGAAAGAGAACAAGTAAAAAATGGCCTTCTCTGTTACTGTGTGGCTCCCTTTAATTTCTGCTCAACTAGGGGATGGACACAGGACCAGAGGGCTTTAGGAATCACAGGTTTTAGAATATGTGTAAACAGTAACTTGCTATAGGTACTCTCCATCTGAGATGTTGTCTGATGACCAAAATATTGGCGTACTACTGGAAGGCCATGTGCTGTGGTTCATCATATCACTGTTGATATCATTGTCATTAAACGGGAAGACCCATGGAATATCTCATCATAGGTCCACAGCTGGGAGAGATCTCAGAAATCATCTACTGGAATTACTTCATTTTGTTGAAAAAGAACCTGAGGCCTAGGGAACATACTGATTTGTTCAAGGTCACTTAAGTAGAAGGCATGAAGGGCAAGATTTGAACCCAGATCTTCTGAATCCGGAGCCAGAAGTTAGCTAAATGGGAGGATGGCCTCTGTGGGTAGCCAAGAAAGATAAAGCAATTTCATTGTGTTTTTTGTTCCTTTATCTTGCCTCTAACCCTGTTAGTATTGCAACCCCAACCCTGCAACCTTTCCTGCTGAAAAAGCAAAGCTTGTTACTACTCCCTAGCAACAAGCCTTGCTTCATCCTGAGGGACCCCATGCCCAATCCACTTCTGGCCTAAATCAAAATCCGTATAAGCTTTGTGGGTTTTTTTTTTTTTGGTCTCTGTCCATGAGGGTGGGACTCTTGCTGGCAAACTCAATAAACTCTTGTTGGTTCCTAAATTTCTGGTGAAAGGTTTGGTTTTGGTTCTGGTTTTTCTAGCACTGACAACTTTAGCCACACTCCCAAGTACATCTGGGAAAGCTTCATTTCATGATCAAAGACACAAAGAGACATCATTGTGTGGGATGCGTGATCATCTTGTCTTGTAGTGCTCATGATGAGCGTAAACCAAAGGGCTCATGAGAATGTGCTCGTGGCTTGTGTGCCAGAGTCTTGTGTAGAGGGTGGTAGTGGACGAGAACCTGCAAACCACATCAGTACACCCTTCATTGAGGGGTCACGTTCACAGCAAAGGGGACAGAAAGTGTGTTAGACAATGTGGCTCGTATCGGAACAATTGAAGATCCCAAAGGCCTCTGTGACAAACTACTCAGAAGCTTAATCTCCAAATCTCCTGAATGTTTCCTTCCCCCCCAAAATTAGAATGTGCCGGCCATAAAGAAAGCACAAAATGGGTTCTGTGTGTTGTTTACTGATGGAGATGACAAATCCAAGTCAGCTGTGTGGCTTTATGCTGCTCAGACTATTGCCTCGTTTAAACAAGCAGGCAAAATCAGAATCCATTTGGAACTGGTAAAGTGAAAGAGATGACACGGTGCAATTATAACCTTAACTGGATCTGTTTAAATGCACTGTCGATGCTGAGGAAAATAAGGAGGAGCAAAAAATGAGATGCGGATGAGTGCCGTTCTCTGTAGAAATCTTACCGTTGTAAAGAAGTCGCCACATCAAGGAGTCCAGAAGAGCCTTTCATCCAACTTTGAGGCAGCAAGTAAACACTTGTTTTCCTTAATGAATGGAGAATTGCGGCACCTATGGGCTATGCCCGTTTAAGATGCGTGTGTGTGGAGGATGGTAGAAATTTGTGGGCATTATTACTTCATAAAAACAGTGAAAAACCATGAAGGGGAAAATGAATGACTTCTTGCAAACCTTGAATAAATCACATCATCATTCCACTAGTGGCCAGATGACAGTGACATGGGGACTGCAAATAGAAGGCAAATAGAAGACGAAAAAGAAAAATGATAAATGTTGAAGGGAATGTGGGAAAACTGGGACTCTAATGCACTGATGGTGGAGTTGTGAACTGATCCAACCATTCTGGAGAGCAATTCTGAATTATGCCCAAAGGGCTATAAAATTGAGCATACTCTTTGATCTAGCAGTACGATACCAGTGCTAGGTCTTTATCCCAAAGATATCAAAAAAGGCAGGAGGGAGGAATCTTATTTGTACAAAAATATTTATAGCAGTTCTTTTTGTGGTGGCAAAGAATTGGAAGATGAAGGATACTTATCAGTTGGGGAATGGCTTAGCA
The DNA here is from genome assembly GCA_028646595.1 of Phalanger gymnotis. NCBI lineage: Eukaryota > Metazoa > Chordata > Mammalia > Diprotodontia > Phalangeridae > Phalanger > Phalanger gymnotis. The sequence continues at coordinate 442,695,420 of CM053623.1, forward strand.
AGCTGTGGTCTGTTATTGTGATGGAATATTATTGTTCTCTAAGACAGGGCTGTCCAAACTCAGGTTGTCTTAGGGCCGCATTAAAATAAAATAATGATTCGAGGGCCGCACCCGGAATAAAAAATACAGTACACTAATAGAAAACGGGGGAACCCGCGTCATCAGTACGACAGGCAAAGGTGCCAAGTGCGAAAGCAAACACAAAACAACAAAGCAACAACACAGTAGTATAAGAGTAGACGCATACTGACTAGTCTGCATCATACAGGCGGAACGCATCCCACAGATGGATTGAAAATTCTGTGTGATATGTTCCATCCGTAATACTGCTTAAAAACACCAAAGAAAATTAACATCACTGAGATTATTTATTAGTGATGGAATTAAAAAATCTAATATGCATTCCATGCAAATTATTATTTTATTTTTTTGCTTGTGAAAATTAAAACCCACAGGTGGGCTGCATAAAATTACACTGGCTATCCAGCTTCCTGACAGAAAGGTGAATGGACCCAAGGTTCACTGTGTTTGATTATGAAAAAACACTTTAGTAGAACCAAGTTGCAATTTGTAAGAAAGAATAACAACCATTTAATTTTTTTCCAGTCTTGTCAATAAGATCTTAGTGCAACCTAAATTCTTTAAACCAAAATATTTATAGTCTGTGTAGTTATATGATTAAAGGAGTAGTAATAACGACTAGGAAGGAATCTGTTTTCATGTAGAATTTTTTAAGGTCACATTGGCTGGTAAAGCATTGCCTGGTACTTACTGAACTGTCTTCATTCTCTCTCTTGTTTGCAGTTAGCCAAGCGTGGAATGAAGATTGTCCTCATCAGCAGATCCCAGGAAAAACTGAAGGATGTGGCTAATGAAATAAGTATGTTTTCATGCCAGCACCTGGTATTTAGGTAGTGGTGGTGATTTTTATTATCACTTAGACTTGAATGATCTGTAATTACCTCTGCACTTGCAGATGGTCTTTGAAAATTGCTGTGGTGAAAAAAACGCATCCCTCTGCAGTCAACCTAGTGCTGAGTGTCCTCTGAGCGTTTCTTTTTGTCTGAGCTTGTCCTTGTATTAACAGGTGGGCAGCACACTCTGGAATCCTATCTGTGGCCCTGTTGACCTGATCTGATATTTTTGAGCTGTGCTAGGATAGTATTTGAAAACCCAAAGACTAGAGAAGGGAAATCATCGTTATCGTCACTCTCATTCTTTTGCTAAAATTCTTCACTTAGGCACGTTTGTGATGTGGGAATCACTCAGGATTTTGAAGGTTCTGCTAACCTAGTACAATGTTTTGTATCCCAGCCAAGCTAGATGAGCATTTGCATATGGAGCTAACCATAGAAAGTGTGGTTGTCAATTTCAAAGTTCTCTGCCCCAGCTAAGTTTGGAAAGGTCTGGGACCAGAAGGTTGACTGGGAGATGTTATTGGAGTATTATCATTTAACTGCCTAATCAAGAGGTACCAGAGTAGTCATAAATATTCCATATTGAGAAATATCTTGATGAAAAAATTTGGAAAGGGAACATTTTATATTCTGTGATTATAATTTATTATCATATTCATGTATTTTAATAACTTGTATTGATATACCATTTATAATGCTCTTTACTTATGTGGTATTTTATTCAGAAAGAAATACAACTTGCATTTATGTTGCCAGAACATTATGCTTTTGAGCTCTGCATTACTGTATGGTTACTTTACAAGTGTAATATTAGCTGTTTTTCAAAGAGTTCAGTCCCGTCCATTTTCATTTATCCATGTGGACACATACTGCCAGAAGGAATCTAGAATGCATTACCAAGGATGCTAAAGTTTGGAGCGTGAAACTGAAGATATTAGAGGCATCACTCCTATCTGTAGCAGTCAAGAGTTTCAAGAAAGAGATGATACTGCTTAAGAAACAGAAATGTTAGACTGTAGACCAGGATTTGGAGTGTACCTGATAAAGACTGATAAGAATGTATTTGCCTAGAATTTTCTGGATCTAATCCAAAGGTCTTTCAACTGAAAAGGCAGGTTGGAGAAGGAGAAAAAGTGCCTATATATGTCTACCAGCCAGTCGACAAGTATTTATTCCTTTGTATCAGGTACTTTGTTAGGTCTTGGGATATAAATTAAAAACAAAGCAATCCCTAATCTCAAGTGACTTATGTTCTATCCAGTTATTTAAGTACAGCTTTGAAGGAAAAGTCGATATTGGGCCACCTAGAAGGTCGCAGGGAACAAAATCAAAGGAGACAATGATAAAAAGTCTCTGGTCTCCAATATCTTTCACAAATGTAAAAATGTGTGGGTATTAAGCAAAGGAAATTGTATATTCTTGTTTTGTGGAACACATAACTTCGTAAGTATGACTGAGATTTGCTGGGATTGTATTCAGGTCTGAAATATGGATCTGAAATTGTGTGTCTTACTCAAACATCCTCCAACAGGATAGAGAGAAGAGAGGAACTGGGAGAGGGGAAAAACATGATGGAGAGCATTTGGGCATGAATTGGTAGAGGCAGAAGCCATATAGCCTCACATTAAACTTTGGAGCACATGTGCAGAGAGAAGTAGTAATTAGATTAGGAAAGAGAGCAAGCCCTGGCACAAAGGCCTGATGTACCACTGTTGGCTGTTCCTCTCTTATTTACTTAAAGAAGGGAGGAATAGCACCCTAATTTTCCTTGATATTTTGCTTTCCAAATGAATTTTATTACTTTTCTCAAGTTCTGCAAAGTATCCTTTGATAGTCTGGTATAGCATTAAAACCATGGTTTATCTTTTTGTACCATTATCATTTGTATTATAATGGCACAGCTTAGCCTCAGTATTCTTCCAGCTGTTTAAGTTGTAGGTAGCACAGTGGATCAGTGCCAGCCCTGAATTCAGGAGATACTAGCTGTGTGACCCTGGGCAAGTCACTTACCCCTGTTTACCTAAGTTTTCTCTTCTATAAAATGAGCCAGAGAAGGAAATGGCAAACCATGCCAGTATCTCTACCAATAAAACCCAAAATGGGATCACGAAGAGTCGGACATGATTGAAAATGACTGAACGGTGACAAATTTAAGTTGTTCCATGGAATTTCCCTTTTATTGCTCCTTGAATTTTTGTTATTATTAAATAGAAAAACTGTTGCTTTTTGCAGGTTTGTTTTGTAACTTGAAATTTTGGTAAAACTATTGGCTCAGTAGCTTTGCTGATTCACTTGGATTTTCCAAGTAAATCATCCCATTATCGGCAATGCTAGAAGGACAGTTCTTTCTCTAGGTGACCTCGATGCGCACCTTACGTTTCTTGCTCTTCTCTTATTGCTGTTGCCAGCCTTTTTAGAACTATGCTATCTCCAGTAATAACAGGAGAATGAGTTTCCTTACTTCATGCCTGTGTTTATTAGGGAAGGCTCTAGTATGTTGCCTTGGCATAGGAGGCTTGCTTTTGATTTTAGATACTTTTTATGATAGTGAAAAGTGTCATCTTATGCCTGTACTTTGTAGGGTTTTTAGCACATATGAATGTTGTACTTCGATAAAGTCTTTTTCTCCAGCTATTGAGAAAATTATGTGGGTTTAGATGTTTTTGTTTTTAATTTCATTAACTCTGTTGATTGTTTTCCTAATGTTGACCCTCCTTTGCCTCCTTGGTATAAATTCAGCTTGGTCATAATAAATAGTTTCTTGGATTAATTGCTGTAGTCCTACAGGATTTTATTTAAAACTTTTATGTCATTATTCAATAATGATATTAGTTTCTATTTTGGCTTCCCTGGTATAGATATTAAGACTACATTTGTCTTATAAAAGTAGTCTGCTAGGGTGTTTTCTTTCCCATTTTTTGAGATTATTAGTACTAATTGTTTATTAAAAGTTTAATCCATCAGGACCAATGTTTTCTTGACTTATCTTAATAATTCCACTTTTGGCCTTTAAAAGATATTCAGGGGGCAGCTAGGTGGCACAGTGAATAGAGCACTGGCCCAGGAGTCAGGAGGACCTGAGTTCAAATGCAGCCTCAGGCACTTGACACGCTTACTAGCTGTGTGACTTTGGGCAAGTCACTTAACCCCAATTGCCCTGGCTTTCCCGCTGGAAAAAAGAAAAAAAAAGATATTCAGAAGATAGGGCAGGTAGCCTAGGGGATGAATGACTATGAGGTGTGGCAGATACTACTCTAGAGTAGTGTCAGTGTTGCTTAGGGTCAGAAGAGGCAAAGAAGGTGAGAAAAATCACAGGCAGCAAGTGGTTATTTACTTTTTCAAAAGGCATTTATTCTGGATAACACAACACACCAAGTAGGCTCCTCTACCCTTTAAGGGAGAGGCAGCTCAAGGGAGACCCCAGCTTGGTGAGGGGTAGGCAGCCCCCCAAGGGAGAGGGCCGAACAAGAAGTTTTTAAAGTAGATTGGGGAAAGGGAGATGCCACTTCCTCCATGAAACCTTCCCTCCCTCCCTGCATCTCACAGTGACTTCTCCTTCTTTACATTTCTCACCTCATTTCAGTCTTCTCCCTTGTTTTCTCACTTGCTTCATGAGGGCATAGTTGTTGCATGCCTTGTCCCTCTTATTAAATATTAAGCAATTTGAGCCAGACATAGGGCCAGACATATCTTTGTATCTTCCTTAGTACCTAGTACTGAGCTTTGCACGTGTTGTAGAGTCGTTTCAGTTGTGTTCAACTCTTCATGACCCCATTTGGGGTTTTTTTGGTAAAGATATTGGGTGGTTTGCCATTTCTTTCTCCAGTATGTTTTCCAGATGAGGAAACTGAAGCAAACAGGGCTTAGTGATTTACTTAGGGTCTGAGGCATGATTTGAACTCAGGTCTTCCTGATTCTAGGCCAGTGCTCTGTGCACTGTGCCACCTAGGAGCCTTGAGCCTTGCCTAAAGTGGATGCTTAATATTTATTAGATGGAGTTAAATGGGGTATTTGGAGGAAGGTAGAGCTAGATGGAATATGAGAATAGGGCCAACTGAGACATAGCTTAAAGAGGGAGTAAGACTGGAGGGGTAACTGCACCCAAACCCCATAAGACCCTTGTTTTTCCTTAGCGATCATCTTATCTTGGGTGCAGACAGTAAATAGACTTGTCGCCTTTCTGGAGCTGATGAAAGTGCCCCAGAAAGTGAAATAGTGCGTTCTACACTCCCAGGAGGCATGACCCTTTGGGTCTGGCTCCAGGGTTGTCAGGCACAGGCCTGCATGGCATCAGTTCTAGTCAGGCTTGTTGAAAATTCGGTTCTCTCATCCATTTCCATGAAGTCAGTACTGGGAAGAGCCTTCCTGCAGACACAGGTATGAGGGCCTACTCCATTCAGATCTTGAAAGTGGAAGAAATTCCTGCCAGCAAGTGCTGCCAAACTGCAGTCAAGCAGTTTCACGACTCCAAAATCAAGTCCCCTCTGCCCCACAGAATCGTGCATCACCAGCACAAACCTGTTTTACTACCAGGAGGCCCAACGCGTTCTTCTGAGTACAGAGACAAGGAGATGTATATCTTATTTGATCTGCTTAAATAAATTTCTCAGAAACATGGGAAAAAACTAAACACTGGAAAGGGTAATCCAAAAACTTGGCCTGTTCTATAATTGTGCTTCTGAAGACCCTGGTCTCAGTTGATGTACCACTGGCAGTCATCCCTGTGCTTTCAATGTGGGTTACCAGACAGGACAGGAATTGGGGTGTTGGGAAGGCAGCACAGTGGGCATTAACCCATTCTCTCAAGGCTGTGTTTCTTTGAATCTTGTCCAGGCCAGTATTTCCCCATTGTATCTGGTCCGTCTACTTTCCTTGGAGTAGGAGAAAAGAAAGAGATGGTGAGAGAGGAGAAGAATGGTCCAAATAATTACTCCTGGGAGGAGAGTTAATCTTTCTCCTGACAATTTTTGCACATGACTTTTCTTCCTCTTCTTTCCATACTGGTTATCATGTATCTTTCTCTACTGGCTACAAATGTCCCTTCATAAGTACCTTGAGAATCTGTCCATCATGAAGGCTTTATGTGAAAATCCACATATTTCCGAAGCAAAATCTTTAATGTATGTATTGGGAAACTGACAGCCAAGAGTTAACCACTTTTTGTTTTTCACCCCAAAAGGTTCAAAACATTTCTGTTTTAATAAGGTTATTCGTGTACAGAGTAGAGTGATTTTTGAAAAACAATTATAGTGAAAAAGGTCTTCTAAACAATAGCCAACACCTTTCCTATGTGTGTCCTCAAATCCTCTGTAATTTCCACATTCTTCTTTGTAGTGAGAGGCAGCTGTGATAGAGAAAAAAAGACTAATCTCGAAGGTCTCTGCTCCAAGCACTGCTGCTGTTGGCCACCTGTGAGACCTGAGCCAAGTCACTTCACCTTGACACTAGAGTTTCTTCATCTATAAAATGAAGATGATTGATTAGATATAGTTCAATGTACCTTCCAGCTCAAAGGTTTAATAATTCTGGTATGTTGGGTTTGTTAGAAAAGTATTTCCACACCTGAATTTATGGTTCTCCTCCATTTTGCTATATGTATCAATCATATTAATGTCTAAAATAACGTACCTTCCATTCTCCCTACCCTACCTCTTCCTTTAGGGAAAAATGGCTTTGCAGAGTCCTATCACTCTGGCTTCCTTACAGAAGCCACTTACAGTGGCAGTAAGAGACAATTTCCACTAACAGTAAGGGAGAGTGTGGGGGAGGGGATGAGGCCTTCTCTTAACACATACAGAGGTCATGGTAAGTACATTTCCCAGGAGGCTGTTTTTGGAAAAAGACCAACTCTCTTGTTCTTGTCATAGGTAGAAAAAGTCTTGCCTGTCACATCAATTTGTCACCAGCCTGTCTTACTATGTACCCTTTAAGACAGTAGGGAGACAAAAAAATTGCTTCTAGCCACAGTGGGAAAACGTGTGTGTGTGTGTGTGTGTGTCTGTGTCTTGTGTCCTTTGTCCTGTGTCCGTGTGTGTGTGCATTTCATTGTTGCACTGGGCGCATTGTTAGTTTTTGAAGCTTCTATCCATTATGCTAAAGTTTGGCCAATTTGGGGGTTTTACACTTTTTATTCTCAGAAAACTGGTAACTTTTTTTTCACATCTTATATAAAATTGTGATTTTCCTCTTGACTCTGCAATAAATTTCCATTAGAAGGATGTTTAGTAGGTTGGGGAGGATGGAAAGTGAAGCATCTCATCAATGTCTGCCCTCCATTTGTAAGTTGGTAATGTAAGTAAAGGCTGTTTTCTTTAGAATTTCTTATAATGAAAAACTTTTACTCCTTTATTTACAAGGAAGGCAACAGTTTAAGGTTAGGATTATTCAGGCTGACTGGAAGTGAAAGATTGTGCAAATATCTAGTCAATTGAGATTCTTTACAGAGAGTTCAAGCTCTTCTTCTTCCTTCTCAGTACCTTCTCCCCCCGACCCCCCCCCCCAAAAAAGAAAAAAGTCTTGGTTTTGTTTTCTTCATCTTGGTAATTCAGGGAAGAGTGGTATTTTGCTAGGATTGCCCAGATAATTAATTACAATCATCTCTACTTAGCTCTTGGATGTCTTTGTGATCACATTAATGTGGATATTTTATCTCCTGGGACAGGTCGCAATTCCTTCCTTCTTACCCTGTGTGACTCTTATCCATGGTTTCCCATAGATTCTTCCCAGTGGGCCCACTCGGGGTGCTTGGGGTCCTCCTAGATCTCTAGATGTTGAATGGTTACCAGCAGAACAGGCAGACTGACTGTCACTCTTATGCTTAATAAGTGTTCTCTTATTACGACATGATCACTCTACTTCTTCTGATCATAAATGTCTTTGATACTGTACTTGACGCTGCTTCTCCTGCCCAGTTTTTCATTGGTGAATGTGTTGAAGCTCCCTGAAGCCTACTCCATGCCTCTCTGGTGTTCTTTGGATGGTCCTAAAACGTCATTCTTCAGAGATGAGTACGGATGAGACTGTTTCAAGGAAGAGCTTGGAATCCTCAAGAACACTGTGTAATTTCCCAAATGTAGTTGAACCTTGTGTCCTGTTGACCAATTCTGGGCCTAGGTGAATGTTCATTTGTGGAGTCTGGCCAAGAGAGAGGTGCTGATGGACCAGCTCTCTGAGTCCTTCATTCAACAAGGAGAAAAAAGTCTGGACGATAGATATTTTCCATCTGCTTAATTTTTTCCAGTGTCGTTGGCTAGGCTTTATGATAACGATTAGCCGATAGGAGGCTCTGCAGTGTTCTGGGGCTGGCTGAAATCTTCCCAGCGTTCTCCATAAACAGAAGTCCCAGGAGGACCTTACCATCTATTTTGTTGTTGTTGTGTCTGACTCTTTATGACCTCATTTTGGGTTTTCCTGGCAAAGATACTAGGTGGACAGGTGAGGAAACTGAAGCAAACAGGGTTTAGTGACTCACCCAGAATCACACAGCTAGTAAGTGTCTGAGGCCAGATTTGAATTCAGGAAGATGAGTCTTCCTGACTCCAGGCCCTGTGTTCTATCCACTGTGCCACCAAGCTGCCCCATTTATAGGGAGGGAATTCTTTAATGTGGACTCTTTACTTGCCATCCTTTGTGACAATAGCAAACCCTTTTGGCAAGCATAACTCTCTCTGCTTTATTGCTTCACTTAATCTTAATCAGAAAGTTGTTGATCAAAGCAATCGATCTTGCTTCATCTTTCAAAGAATCTGTTTGACTTGGATGTGTGTATGATCCAATTAGATGAGTGAATAAATGAAAAATAATTACTTAACACTCTGTGCCAAGCATTGTATGAAGCGTGGGGTACACTCTTCAGGAGTTCACGCTGTTATTGTGAAACGGCATGTGTCTAAGGCATTAGAATTGAAGTCAGGAGGATCTGGGCTCAAATTCCTGCCTCTGGCACTTACTAATTGTTTAACCCTGAGCAAATCACCTAATTTCTCTGCACCTCATTTCCTACATCTGCTAAATGGGATTATGAGATTGGATTCTGAGGTCCCTTCTAATTCCAGATCTCATCCTATGACCTCTGCCTCTTGGAATCTCTAGTTTCCTTCAAAGCTCAGCTCAAATGCCACCTTTTGCATGAAGCTATTCCTGATTTTCCCCAGCAGCAGTGCTTCTTTCACCCTAGTTATCTTGTATTTACTCTATATTTTGAATTTACAGTTATTTGTGTACATGTTGTTTTCCTCAAGAGCACATAAGCTCCTGAGGACAGGCATAGTTCCATTTTTATCTTTATATTCCCATTGCCCAGTGTGTTGCCTGACACCCAAAAGATGCTACAACTCCTTGCTGACTAATTTGTATATGTCTGTGAAATTCTTTCTGTCACACTGTAAAGAAGGGAGGAGTCACAGAGCAGTAGGTCTTTGGAGTAGGAAAGGACCTGAAGTTATAGTCCTCCCTGCATCTCAGCAACATCCACTTAACAAGTGCCTGTCCATCCTCTACTTTAAAACCTTGCCCTTTGGAATGATTTTGCCTCGTGTCTTTGTGCCCATAATAAGGTTCACATGTTTGCTTTAACAGCAGGCATTTAAGAAGTACTTATTATATAGGCTTTTTATGTATTATATAGTTTTATGTACCTTTTCTTCATAGGAAGCATATGGTTTTTAGATTAAGTATATTAGGGTCTCTGCCTTTATGGAGTTAATAAGTTAGGGGGACATGGCAAACCTAGAAAAAATTTCAATATAAAATTAAATATGATCGCTGTAGAAGTGATGCATATCCCAAGTGTGAAGTCCATGAAGGGGAAGATCCTTCAAATCCCCTGGCATATAGCCTATATGAAAGGGAGTTATGTGAGATAAGGCCTGAAATGTACAGTGTCCACTAGATTATGGGTAGCTTTGAATGTTTTGCTAAAGTGTTTTAAACATTTTTGTTTACAAGTAAATTAATCTAATAAATTTTATTTGCAGGCAATTGAAGAATTTTTGACAAAGGAGGGACTTGAAACTAGATCTGTGCATGAGGAAGATTAAGCTGGAGAAAAATATGAATGATGTATTCTTGGACAGACTGAGAAGGGGGCTTCGTTATACTCTGCAAAGAGTGATCTCTCTGAAATTTAATATATTAATCTCATATGTATATCCCCAAACTTCTGGAACATTCCATTATAAGGTCAAAGTGTTTTTACCAATTGCAGTTAATTTCAACCTCTGTTATTCTTTATACTGCTCATAGTTTTTGCTGTGGTAGGAAGAACAACATCTGTATTGTGGACGGATATTTTAATAGAAACGTTAGCACGTCTACCAATTACATGGACCAGCCAAATTAACGTGTTTAGGTCTGCATCTCCAATTAAGGCAACTGCATTAGTGTTGCCATTCCACAGCTGGCATTAGGCATGTGGAAGTGTACTGCACCATAGCCAGATGCTAGATTGTACCTCTTAATTAAAATATTTGGCTGTGGGTGGAGAGTTTCTTCAAAGCAGTAAGTTGTCTTTCCTATTGGATTGTTGAAGGCTCAGTGATTTTTTGTTTATTGTTTTTAATAAAATTCTCTTTGGAAGGAGGAGAATAGGGACCAATGTGAATGAAATTATTCCCATTTAAATAGATGACTGGTATTTTTCCCCTTGCTCTTAAATTGTTACGTTGTTGAAGTAAAAATTGTTTGGGCATAGCTTTAAGTAGCAGAATAATTTGGAAAAATTTATTCTATGAAACATTTAAAAATTTTTGATATTCTTGCAGAGGAGGTGTTTACTTTTTCTTCTGACTTTGTGAGAAAGTAGTCCCAAGTTCAAAGTTACCACCTTTGGAAAACTGGTTTTATTTTTTTAGTGAACATATACCTTTAAAGATTATCTAATCCAACCCACATTATGCCTTTATTCATAATGAATTATCTCGTACATTATAGATCCTTAATATTTGTCAATATCCCTTCATATATATATTTTAACATCTTTTAGGATATGTAACATGTTTATGCATGTATGAGTGAGAAGCTGGTTTATAAGGGGTTAAGAAGAAAGTAAGAAGAGAGAACCCATAGAAGGTTGTCTTCTTAAGCAGATTAGCCATAAAGGGCAGGAGAAACACAAGAAGGTAGCAGAGATGGAAGGGTGTAGTAGCAAGGCCGAATTTATGATCTCAAAAAGGATCATATAAATATCTGAATGGTTCGAAATCAATGGGTATACAGAATTCTCCAAGCAGAAGGCATCAAAAAATTTATTCAGGGCCCAGAGCAACAAATTAGCGAACCAACCTCCCCATTCCAGTATTGTGAACACAAGCCTCCAGGCCCAGTAGGCCTGCCTCACAAGAGTAGCCAGGAGGCCACAGAAAAATAAGATGGCATAAATCATATTCACCGCTCGAACTCCTGAGTCCACACAGGGGTCGGCTCTGTTTCGGATTTTTTCCAGC
>CM053623.1:442707278-442735093 GCA_028646595.1 Phalanger gymnotis
GTAAACAAAAGCTAAACTCCTCAAGGGCACCCGTTAAACTAAGCCCATTTTGCCTTACTGGCATAAAGGGTCAAATGAGGGTTTTTGAGGATGGGGAAGATATGGGCATATCTGTAGGCAATAGGGCATGAACCAGTAGACAGGGAGAGAGTGAAGATATGATAGATTGGGGATAACAGAGGACCCAGTCTGTTGAAGGAGATGGAGTGGAATGGGATCTCCTGTGCAGGTGGAGGGCTTAGCTTTGATAAGGAGGAAGGACACCTCGTCATGTGAAGTGAGAGTGAAAGAGGAGAGGGGCAGAGGGCATAGGAATGATATGAGATGAGAAAGAGGGAAGAACAAGGAGGTCAGGGTAAATGGCTTTTTTTTTTAATAAAATATGAGGCAAGGTTCTTGGCTGAAAGAGTAAGGGGAGAAGGAGCTGCAGGAAGTTTGAGGAAAAGCAGGAGGAAAGGGAAGAAAGCTATTTTCTAGCGTGTAGGGGCTGAGTCAAGAGTCCAACTGGATAAATTTATATTTTATGATATAAGATTAATAAGAGAACATGGAAAAAGAGGTTCCCATCTCTTAGACAGCCGGATAGTTTTGTAACTATGTGAGGAACTCCCTGCATTTCCCTCTTAAATTTTTTCATATTAATGATGAATTCTAGGTGTGCATCCTAAACCCCTCCTCTATTAAATTTTTTTCTCTTTAATCATTATGTTTACCGGGGTATTGGTTCCAAGGTGTCAACTAAAACAAACTCTGTAGATAGTAAACCTTCTTTTCCTGGTTGAAATTGATTACATTTTAGAAAAATAAATTCTGTTTTCTGAGAAGTTAAATTTTTTCCCCTTGCTCAAGCTTTCTAGGTTGAAATGTGGTGTTTTCGATGATGACTTCTGAGTCTTTTAATGGAGTGACTGGTATGAGGAAATGTTATTAGGAAAGTTTGGAATTAAGCTTGAGAGACTTTGGACTTACTTCAGCAGAGTTCTGTTTTAGGGAGCTACAGATCAAAACTGAAGGCATTTCATATACAGAGATGGAAATACTTTGTGGAAAGAGGGCTTCATAGATTGTGTGGCATCCTCTTTGGACTTTGAAGGAGGGGGCTTCAGTGCCTCCCCGCCCTTGATTTTCTGCTAAGAGAACCCCAAGCCTCTCCTTCCAGCCAGGCTGGTCCCTTCTCCTTAAATTGTCTTCCGTATTTCTTCTAGTACTTAGCTTGGTGCCTGACACACATATTAAGCACTTAATAAATGTTGATCGATTGATGTCATGTGAAAACTCTTTATTGGTCCTTGTCTTTCCTTCCATTTCTGGAGGAAAAGTGTCTCCTTTCTCTCTCAGGCTCGCTAATGTCCATCCTTACTTTTTTGTCTCCATTTAGGTTCCTTTTGGGACCCTTCTATTCCTTGTGTTTAATTCCTTGTACACTGGTTCTTTCTCTACTTTTAGGATCCTGTGTCAGAGAAATCTGTGCAGGAGTTTTTCATTGCCTTTAGCTACTAGGTTGTCTACCAGACTTCCCAAGTGAAGTCTCTATCTCTTTTTCTTGTCAACTGATTTATCCTTGAACACTGGTACTTCCTTAGCTACCTGCTGCTGCTGGTCATGTTTGCTCTATCCATTCTGAACTCTTGCTTTACCCTCCTGGTCCAAACTTACTTCAGTGCTCTTTGGTATTGTGTCCCGGCTATTCTCCCCTCTGCCCATATGAACACTTTGGGCCGTTATCATTGCTTCTACCCTCTCAGTAACTTTCTAAATCTTAGTCCTGTTTTCAGGCCCAGTTCAAATTCCATCCCTTTCATGAAGGCAGGACCTGTCTTTATTTGTTTTTATCTTTTCACCCAGAATGCCTTGCTCAAAGTAGGAGCCTAACAAATGTTTGTTGAGTTGACTTCATTACTCCAGCTGGCCTTAGAGCCTGAACCACACAATTCAGCATTTCATTATATATTGTTTTGTATTGTTTGTTAATTAGTTCTGTTTGTTAGCCTTGCCAGCTCAACTGTGTTGTCCTTTATTTTACTTCTCTCTCCTCACAGCTTCTGCCATAAGGTTGAGCACACTACTGCCGAACAGTGACTCAGCAATTGCTAATTAGTTGATATCTACAGTTTCACTTTTTGATCTTAGTTGCCTGTGATTTTAAAAAATCTTTTCTTGAGAGTTTTAAAGCTCTTGAAAGTCCTTTTAAAATGATATGGTGGAAGGGGAATAAGCATTTGTATAGTGCCTACTACTTGGCAGTTGCTGTGCTCATAATAAGCACTTCAGAAGAGTATCGAGAGTGCAGGGCCTGGAGCGCATGTTTGTAGTCCTGACTCCTGGGGGGGGCCGAGGCTGGCAGAGCTCTTGAGCTTGGGTGAGCTGCACTGTTGTGGGAGTTTGTCATCAGTATGGTGGGCATGAAGGAATGGTAGGCCACCCCCTTCAGTCAGAAGTGGGCTTGGGTTCATGAGTTGCCCCTGCGCTTCCAGCCTGGGCAAGATAGGGGGACCTTGCCTTTTTTGCCTTTTTTTCTTTAATAAGTAATATAAGCACCAAACTAGGGGTACAAACATTAACTCTTAAGGTTAAGAGATTGTTAGTACTGGATTGGAGAGAATGTAGCCCAACACCTTTATTTTCCAGGTGAGGAAACAGGCCTGTAGATGTTGTATGACCTTCTCAAGTTCATATAGCAATAAAAAGTGTAGGACTCATCTTCGGACAGTGTGTCCAGTACTCTTGCCTTTAAATCGTGTTTAACATTTTCTGTAAAGAGTGTATGTGTTAACTACCGCCCTCTCCCACCTCCCCCTGCCATGTACCTATCCATGTGGCCCCTCTACATGGGCCGTCTGGATTATAGCTACTCAAGTTATACATTATAGGATCCACCTCCTAAAGCCCATACATAATCCATCTCCCTCCTTTTATAGATAACTGAGCGGAAGTCTAGAGAGAGAGGAAGTGATTTGCTCATAGTCACATAGCTGGGTAATGACAGAAGAGGGATTTGAAGCCTGGGGCTTGGCTTTCTACTCAGGGGTCTTTCCCCTAACTCCACTGCAAGAGAATAGCCTACTCTCTGCATGGTATACAAGGTAAACTTTGGGGATGCAAAGACCTAAGCAGAAAACAGTACCTTGTTATTAAAAAGGCATAGTTTCAGAAGTTGGTCTTTAAAAAAAACTATATAATAGTTCTTTTCATATTTTCCTAAAACATGCTAGAATTGTGTTTTGAAAACAGCTTTAATAGCTTTAAACCACAGTGCAACTTTTGGGACCCTGTATGTTTCTTTGCCAAGTCTTTCCTGAAGTTTTAGATTGGAGAGGTTAAACACCTTTGTTAGGCTAACACAATCATCATTTGGCAATTCAGAATTTAAATCCAGCCTCAGACAATATCAGAATCATTAGACTACCTGAAAGCCATAATCAAAAGAAGGACTTGGACAACATCTTTCAAGAAATTATGAAGGAAAACTGTGTCCTGATGTTCTGGAATCAGGGGGCAAAATAAGCAATGAAAGAATCCACTGATCATCTCAGGAAAGAGATCTCAAAAGGATATGGATAAAACCTCCCAAGGAACATTATAGCCAGGTTTCAGAACTGTTAGGTCGAGGAAAAAATACTGCAAATGGCCAGAAAGAAACAATTCAAATATCAGGGAGTCACAATCAGGATCACCCAGGACTTGGCAGCTGCAGCATTAAAGGATCAGAGGTTATGAAACATGATATTCTGGAGGGCAAAGGAGCTAGGACTACAAGAATCGCTTACTCGGTAAAATTAAGCATAACATCAAGGTAAAAAAAATGGTCATTCAATGAAATAGAAGGATTATGGAAACTGAAAAATCAAAAAGATGCATCGAGTAGGCCAACATCACACAAGAAATAAGAGTTAATTCTCGTATCGTGATTCTTTTTAAAAATAAGTTTTGTTACTTGAACCTTTTTTAAGGTTATTATTAGATTTGAATTATTCTTCACATAATAAACCTTTGACCTGACACTTTTGTAAGCAAAATTGCTTGGAAAGTTGCCCTCGTTTGGTGTAATACCACGTGATGAGTGGCCGGTGGTGAAGGATGTGTACATTTTAAAAATCATGTTAATCATGGTGGAAGATCCTCAGGCTGCTTCGTACAGTACTAAAAGGGGAAAACAGCAGCTGTAGCCTGTATTTTTTCCTCCTTAATTTTTTCTCTTTTGAAGTTTAAAGGTGTACATGTTTGTGTGTGTAAATGCATACATGCTCGCATGCAATATTTTATAAAAATGAATTATCGAGTGTTGTGCATTCCACTCTTGCCTGGCCTTCCTCTTCCCCATCTTGTCCTACACAACACACAAAAGCTACTACCTTCACTGTCCCCTCACACAGTCACCAGACTGGGCTTGCAGCAGGGGGCCGAATGTCACGTCCTCATTTCACATAGCAACGTCTCCCTACGGTTTTGTTTTGTTTTTTCAATATCCAGTGCAGCTGCTTGTGGCAAATGAAGGGAAAAGAAAGGAAACATACTGAGATATCCTGGCTCTGACTGTTCTCTGGGTCTCCCTGAGAGGAGGGGCTACACCCTGTGCCCTGAGGAGCTCCAGGAGTCATCAGGAATGGGCGGTCATGGGAGCAGCTGCTTTTCCTTGAATGGAGAAATGCATCTTGGGAAGCAATGGAGATTATTTCTGATCTTTTTGTGAATGATTTTTCTTGAAGTTGACAGATTTTTATGAATGATAAAAGGAAAATTTTTCAGCTATTCTTAAGATTTTCAGAAGTGATGAATATTGTAGGGAAACTGTTCCATTTGACTTGCTGTTTTGGGAACATTCCATAATTAATTTATTTTAGCCAACTTAAAAAAAAAAAAGGATAGACATATAACCCAGAAATAAATGTCCAGGCAGTTTCAGTGCCACTTTTATGTTGTGAAATATTTAGTTTATCAAATGAATGATATTTTCTAGAAACACCAGCATTTAAGAAACTTAAAGCATGGACCTAATATTAAATTGTCATAAGAGTACAGTAAAAAAAGCACTGGATTTGGGGTCATTTGATTTTAAATCCCAGCTATGTCTGAGACCATAACAGGTCGCTTCATGGGACAAAAGTAGGGGTAGAACTAGAGTAAGGTTTCTCCCAGCTCTAGAACTTTCCCTCTAGGCCTAATGTACGTTTGTACATTTGGACCAAATGGTGTATTTTGAAGACACAATCACATGGTTATCGATTTAGAGCTGGTGGGGGTGGGGCCTCAAAGGTGAGGACATCCTAACTGACGTCTTCAAAGTAGAAGAAATTTTAAAAGTCAAATTTTACTCACATTTGTTTTCTGTGAAATACCTTTATCATGGATCATAGTAACACGTCAACCATTTGCCTTATGACTCCTTTTACTGTCCAAAAACTCCCTGGCCTCTCTTCTAGTACATGTGTTGTCTTTTCCTATTAAGATGTAAGCCCAGTAACAACAACATCTCTTTTTATACTTATTTCTGCAACATTTAGCATGGTGCCTGATACATAGTAAGTGTTTAATAAATGCTTTTTTCATTCATCCATCCATTCAGTCTTGGAATCATGAATATTAGAACTAGGTGGTGCCTTAAAACATAGAATGTAACGTATTGGAGCTGAGAGAGATCTTAAAATGTAAAATGTGCAATGTTTGAGCTGGCAGTGATCTTAGAACGTGGAATAGTAGTTGGAAGGAACCTTAGAATATTTTGTGTAGAATATTAGAACTGGGAGAGACCTTAGAAAATACAACTTAGAATGTTAATGAGAAAAGGGATCAGTCTTGTCCTAACTCTTTTTTTGTGTATTAGGAAAATGAGGTCCAAGCCACTTGTTCACCTTGCTTTGTTCTCATTAGTTGGCAGAACTGGTACCAAAGCTGGTACCATAACCCACATCTTCCTATTCCTTTTCCCCAAACTCAGTCCACGATACCACAAAACAGCCTCTTTTATTTCCATATTCTGATACTTAACAGCTACTGCAATGCTTCCATTCTTTGTCCTGTCCTGTTTTTTTTTTCTTCACTTCATGTTAGGAATAAATACAGATTATTAAGTACCAGTACAAAATAGGACTTCTAATGGTCTATATTTGTTATGTTTGCTGTCCTCTGTCTTGACTGCTTGATGCATTGTGTTACTCTGAATATGCTGAGGGGGCTATTCTAGACAAGTAATTGTTCTGTATACACATAGTTTTAAAGATATTTTTCTGCAGCCCTATTGGACCTCGTGAACCCAAGATGTGCTTTTCAATGGAGATCTGCATCATAAATTCCATTTTATGGGCAGCTTGGTCTAACGCGTTTTTAGGGAGGTTTCTTTTTAATTTTAAATTAGGGGAGAGTATTATAGGTAGTGAAATAGCTTTAATGTTTCCTGTTGGCATTTTTAAAAACAATCAACCTAATGTGCTAATAGAATGAGCACTGGACCAGACACCAGGATACCTGGCTTCTAGCTTTATTTTGACCCTTTTTGTGTGTTTTGGGACAATTCACTTTCACTTCCTCTTCTGTAAAAATAAATGAAGGGATTGGATTAGTTGGATTTAAACTTGCTTCCAGCTCCAACATCCTCTGAATCGAGGGTATGCTAAATACTTGTTTTCAAACCAATTTGAGACATTTATTTTCCATAACAATTCAGATTTTTAAAACTCTGAGATTCGGGTAATTTGTGTGGACAGCGTATTTGAGAGCCCTTCTGGTTCTAGGAAAGATTGCGCTTCAAAATCAGGAAGTGGAGTTTGTACTTGCCAATTTTACTCCCTTGATCACCTGGTATCTTCACAGGTGAAATTACCTTAAGCAGGAGGTGGACGTTGGAAAAATAATAAGCTCGTTGTTATAGCCCTTTCTGATTTCCAGAATAGTTTCCTCATTTCCCAGTGTGTTTGGCATTGTCTGCATTTTACAGATGAGAAAACTGAGGCTCAGTGATGAAGCTGCTTGCTGAAGGTCACACCACAAATAGGGATTCAGACTGATGTTTCCTGATTCTGTGGTGGGACTGTGTGACAGATCTAGAGGCCACCTCGCCTTCCTGGTCTGATCAATGGCCAGTGCCTGTTCTTTCCGGGATATAGCCAGATATCTTCAGTTACCATGGAAGTGCACATTCCAGTGAATGTTGCAGTCCATCGTGGGGCTGTCTGTGACATTTGGAGAAGAATTGTGCAGACTTGCATGTTTCTCTGTCTTACAGAGAAAGGAAAGTGAACTTCTCAGAAACTTCCTTGGAAATGTTGGCAGAAGGATGGGGTAGAGTGAGCTATAACAACGTACACAGGCAATCTCTGCCTTTTGCTGGTTCAAATATTGTCTATCCCTCTTATGCAGGGCCGCCTAATTAACACTCATGCCACAGCCTATCTAATTCTTCATTCAACATTCATTTAGTAAATATTTATTAAACACCTCCCTTGTGAACTAGTGCCCTTTGCTCAGGCCTGGGAGTGTTGTGATTCATTCACATTCTAAGTCTAAATATTGCATACCCATTAAATTCAACAGACTTTATTTAAGGCTTGTTATATGCAAGGTATTAGGAATAAAATAAAAAAAAAAGAACAAAAAACTGTCGTAAAAGGAACTTAAGTTCTACTGGGCATGTAAACCGATTAGTAAATAGAAAATAATTTGAAGAAGCAGAGAATACTAACAACTTTGAGAATTAGAAAAGGCTTCCTTTAGGAGGTGATAGCTGAGTTGAAGAGATTCTAAGATATGTTGGTGAGAGAGAGACAGACACAGAGATAGAGAAGAGAGAGAGAGAGGAGAGGAGAGAGAGAGGAGGGACGGAGAGAGAGAGAACACGAGAAAACAACGAACTTTCAGAAGGAGCTTTCAGGCAGACTGTGTGAAGGAACAGGATCTGTCAGGCTAAGTGGCCTAGGAGGTTCAAGGAAGGGAGGTACTAGAGAATGGATGCTGGACTAGAGACTTTGCCCTGAGCTGTATTTGGGTTGGCACCATCACCATGTATAGTAGAGAATAGAAGTCTCCAGAAACTGCCCTACTAGTCTTCAGGAATGGGCCTCTCCCTTATTCCTGCTATCCAAGTGACTTTTCCGAGTTGCATTTGTGGGTGGTGCCCTGTTCCCTAATTCTCTTGAGTGAGGAAGGCAAACATTTCCCAGCGTAATCTATGGATGTATCAAGCCCCGGACTTACATGGGTGATATTGAATCTTGCCAACAGGGTCTCCTTCTCTTTCCCCCTCCTCCCACCCCATTATATCTTTGTTCCTCATTTTGCCTTTACCCAAGAATGTTGAGCTTCTAGGATAATACTTAGAGACACCTAGAAATACAAGGAATGAAATTGAAGAATTAAGATAAGTATCTTATCGAGGCAAAGCAGTTTGAGTCAACACCTACTTTTTCATCTTGTTCAAAATCTTGTAGTAGTCAGGTCATCTCCTCAACAAATCTTTTCTGAAGTCTAAGAAGACAAAAAAAATTATTGTTAATTAAATAGAGGGCAATATAATGTAGTGAAAAGAGTGCAGACCTTTGAGACAGAAGCCAGAGTAAGTTGAGGTAATTGATCTTTATAGTTTTGTCACATTCTCTTTCGATTTTTATGTGTGGGGTTGTTTTTTACGTTTGCATTGTTGTACTCATTGTATATAGTGTTTTCTTGTCTCTGCTGATTTCACTTTGCATCATTTCCTTTAGATCTTTCCATGCTTCTCTGTATTCATCACACACATCATTTCTTAAAGCACAGTATATTAAGTTTATCTACTTTATTTCCTGTTCTTTGTGGCTATAAATATTTTGGTATATATGGGAACTTCTTTTTTTTATCAATAACTTTCTTGGGTTATAAGCCCATTAATGGAGTCTCTGGGTAAAAGGAGATGGATATTTTAGTCACTTTATTTGAATAATTCCAAAATTCTTTGAAAAATGGTTATACCAATTCATGAATCCCCCAATAATGTATTAGTCTGTCTGTCGTAGTGTACCCTTCCAACACTAACTGTTGTTTTTGTTATCTTTGACAACCTGGAGTTGTTTTAACTTGCATTTCTCATATTCTGATTTGGAGCATTCTTTCATGTCATTGTGAATATTTTGTAATTCTTTTAAGAACTCTTCATATTCTTTGACCACTTATCTATTGGGGCATGACTGTTAGTCTTACATATATTTATTAATTGTTTATAAATCTTGTCTACTAAACCCTTATTTGATACCAAATTTGATACCAAAACCTTTTTCCATTTGACTGCTTCCCTTCTTATGCCAGGTATATTAATTTTGTCAGCGTAGAAGCTTTTCAGATTCATATGGTCAAAGTTATCTGTTTTATCTTTGATAATTGCCTCAATTTATTGTTTTGGTTAGACATACGTCTCTTGCCCATAGCTGTGACAGTCATAAGATCTTTCTTTTCTAATTTTTTAAATAGTATGATCACATAGACAAAATTAACCAGAGACTGCTTCCTCCTGTGGTAAAACACTGCACCCTGCCCCCCCCCCCCCCCCCCCCCCCCCCCCCCCCGCCATGTTATGTGAAATATGTTGTGCTGAAAATTCGTGGCAGACTAATGGCTTTAAAGGCTTCAGAGAGAAATCAAAGGGAAATGTTGACCCCAGAAAGACATAGTCCAAAATCCCTGATTTCTTGGGTTGTAGTTGCAGGATTTGGAGGTAGCTGGGTGGCTAAGTGGATAGAGCACTGGGCCTGGAGTCAGAAAGACCTGACTCCATATCTGGCCTCAGACACTTACTAGCTGTGTGACTCTGGGCAAGTCACTTAACCTCTGTTTACCTTAATCCATGGTAAAGGAAATGGCAAACTGCTCCAGCATCCCTGCCAAGAAAACCCTATGGATAGTGTTGGCGTGCTTTGGTTCATGAGGTCAGGAAGAGTTAGATATGACTGAACAGCAACAAATGGCAGGATGTTATTAGCAGTGGAACAAAAGGAAGTCTTCTTTTGGGGGGTTCCTTTGTGAGGAGAGAATTGATATAAATAGGGTTCTCAAACTTCTTGGTATGTGATGAACTGAATGAAGCACAGCAACAGATAACATAAGCAAAAGAATCCCCGGATAAGTACCAAAGCATACCCCCAAACCATGTCAGGTGGACATTGATTGCTTTGGAATATAGATCAATAAAGAAATGGTGGCATGAGGAAATCAGAAATGGGTGTGTTCACTTTGACCAAACAGGCCTTGTTAGGGAGCCACAGACCAAACCAGAAAAATGCTGATGACCACAGCTAAGCCTCTGAGAAATGGATGAGCAGGTGGCCGTATGTTCTGCACCAGTCGTTATAATGACAGACCTTCAGAGATGAATGGCGGAATATATTATCTCGTGATAACATAATAACAATAATATTCTCTTATAAACCTATAGGACTCTTAAGAAAAGTTGAATGTAACTTTGTGGTTGTGGGCCTTCTCTGGGAACCTAGGCCTGCCAGAGCAGCAGTACATCCGAATGAGTAAGCATGCACGTGTGTCCGTATGAGAATTATGAGGTTCTGAATTATGGGTGGGTACTCCAGGCACCCAAAGCATAAACCTACCCTGTAGACCTTTGCCCCAATCATCGTTATTTCACATTAACATTGGTAAAGGATTGTAACCCAAATCTACTGTAGTTAACCTGTGGTACACCTCTTCTACAAGAAAAAGATCATGTAGGAAGACAAAACCTAAGGAGCCTCGATCTTCAGAGGGGACATGAAGAGGTTTTTTCCCCCTGGAATATAAAAATCTCACCCCCTGAATTGCAGATTCGAGAATTGAGCTAACTCTCAGTTTATGAGATTTTTACTAGGTTTTAAAAGCACCTATTCATTAAGATAACGTCCAACTACCTGATATAGTGAGCTCTTATGAAGAGGGTAGTCTTATTTGTTAGGGAGAAAAATATAAGAAGTGAAATATTGAAAAGATGATCATTTCGAGCAACCTTCCAATTCTTAGACATTTAAAAACACAGGTAATTAGTAAATGATGCTCACCAAAAAAAGAAAGAAAGAAAGATTAGGCATTTGGAGAGGGATAGGAAGGGGAAGAAAAGAGGGAATTCTTATTCACTGTTTCTGGATTTTATTTATTTGAAAAGATTGTAAGAATCCAGTAGAATTCATAATCCAGTCTGCTGTCATATATATTGGCTAGACCTTGTATTCCTGGCTACTGCAAATGAAAAAAACCTAGATTCTTCCTTTTTTCATGGTCTCTGAAACCATACTGCCTCAAAACAAAATACTCCTTGTTTTGGAAAGTGAACATTATGGGTACTAAAAGGGGAAGTCTGGTGTTGTATTCACTTAAGTCAAAGCCAGAGTTTCTTAAGTGCCTATTGTGTTCTAGGTGCTGAAGTTCAGAAGACAATGATGAAATAGTCCTTGTACTTGGGTAGCTGAAATTCTCTTGGCGGAGATAGGATATACATAATTTGGGGCAGGAGCGTAGGAGCAGTGGGGGGAATCAGGGAAGGCTTCAGGTAGAAGGGGGCACTTAAGTTGGAAACAGGATCCTAAGAAGTGGAAGTGAGAGAATATTGAAACCAAAGCATATTCATGAATTTTCTTCTAGTCTGAGCTTGAACATAGAAAAAGTTGGCAGGCTTGAGTTATTCTTTGGGAGCCCAGAACCTCAGGACCATTTTTGCTTTTTACTCCAGACCTTGCTTGACCCAGTTCAGTAGTCTCCGAGCTATAAATAGCCACAGAACTGGAGTAGGTCAATCCATGCCCAGGGGCTGACAGTGGCTTGAGGCCTGTGATGATCAATTGTGCCATAGATTTGTGGCTATAATTAACATTCACATTTTTTTCCCCTGAGCATAAATTGTAGGGATATGTTTTTTAGTGCTTGAAGTGGGCAGAAAAAGTGAAGGGACAGTTTTATGTTACCTAATTCTCGACTTGTCCTGCGCTTGCCAGTGCTGGAACACTGCTTCTATTTCTAGCTGATTGTCTGCTATGGGAGGGAGGTTCATCTCTACATCAGAGCTGTATTAGCCCTGTTGGTATTGATTACACCCATCACACTGAGAAACAGGTGTGCTGCACTAAGGCAGCAGGACTGTCAGAAGGGGTTAGGGTTAGAGTCCTAGAGTGTTACTGTCAGGGCCCCGTGACCTCGGAAAGCATGGACATATGTACCTGCCACCGACCTGGTGAAAGTGTCAGAATCAGGGTTCTCTGCATCTTTGCCATTAGTAACACTGAGTCCAACCACTGGGAAAGCAAGGTAGCCTAGCTGATGCAGCGAGACAAGCTGGAGGGATGACCCAGGTCAAACCATCGCCACCAGGGACTTTGATATAAAAGTTGTTGGCACCATCAGATGATTTAACAGTGGAAATGCCACCACAGAAGATGCAATACCATCTGCTTTGCCATTGCAAAGAATACTGGGTCTTTCAGACTGACTTGGGGCTCAGTGTTCTATATGTATTGTGTCTCTTTGTTAAAATGTGAACTCATCAACAGCAGAGATTGGCTTGGTTTTCTGTTTGTACCCCAAGTGCTTTGCACATAGTAAATACTGATTTACTCATTTGTCCATCTATTCATCCATCTGTCCATCCCTACCCACGCTACCAGTCTTTTTCTGCTGGCCTAAGACCTTTGGCAGCTGATAACACAACCAAGCATGGGCAGCTTTCTCTGGGAATTCCCCCTTCATACAAAAACAAACACAGACAAGAAGTGGAAATGACTGGTAAGCTGACCATTCAGACTAGGGGCCGTTCTCTGCCACAAACTTGGTAGTTTGTTTGTTTGGCTTTCCTACTCTCTGCCATCAATACATGGAGTTCCATATTATAGATGCTGTTTTAGGAAATACCAGTCAAGAAACCTGTCTTAGGTCTGCTTTTAGAGTTTTCTTAAATTCATTTTTGCTAATATCTTTGTTTTTATATTACCTTCATTTTTAGTATACCTCTCTCCCCTTACCTGCCTAGCAAGCCATCCCATGTCAATTGGTCAACTAGCATTTATTAAGCACCTGCTATGTGTCAGGCACCATGAGAAGCACTGGGGATACAAAGAAAGGCAAAAAACAATCTCTGCTCTCAAGGAGCTCCCAGTCTGATGGGGAGAAGATATGAAAACAACTGTATGAACAAGACACATACAGGATAAACTGGGAGTCGTTTCAGAGGGAAGGCACTAAGATTAAGGAGGATTGGGAGAAGTTTCTGCAGAAGGTAGGACTTCAGCAGAGCCTTGAAAGGAGGCTAGGGAAGCCAGGAGGGGGAGATGAAGGAGAGCATGCCAGGCCTGGGGCACAGCTAGGAAAAACACCTGGCGTGAGGTGGTGGAGCTTCAAGGAGGCCACTGCTATTGGAGCCCAGTGGACATAACAGGGAAAGAAAGAGTAGCAAAGAGTAAGATGGAAGAGAACTGGAAAGGTGCAAAGGGGCCAGATGAGGAAGGGCTTGAACAGCAGACAGAGGATTGAATGTTTTTCCTTGGAGGCTACTGGAGTGTATTGGCTAAAGGCATCATATGATCAGACCTGTGTTTTAGAAAGATCAATTTGACGGCTGAATGGGGATGACTTGTGGGAGGCTGACCAACAGCATGTTGTTGTGGTAGTCCAGGTGTGAGAGGATAAGGGTTTGCAACAGTGATGACAGTGGCAGAGGAGAGAGGGGCGTGTATTGAAGAGACGTTACAAAGGTGGGAAGGAAAAGGCTTGATCACTGATTGATTGATAGGGGTGGGGAGGGAGAGGGAGATGCGTCCAAGGTTGACACCTAGGTTGGGAGCCTGGATGTCTTAGGAGGATGGTGGTACCCTCGACAGTAATGGGGAGGTTAGAAAGAAGGGAAGATTTGGGAGGAGAGATAAGGAGTACTATTTTGTGTTGAGTTAAGATGTCTACAGGACATTGAGTTCAAGATGTATAAAAGGCAGTTGGAAAGTCAAGATTGGAGGTTGGGTATTCTTTATCATGGGGCAGCTAGGTGCTGTAGTGAATAGAGTGCTGGGCCTGGAGTCAGCAAGACTGCTTTTCCTGAGTTCAAATCTGGCCTCAGATACTAGCTGTGTGACCCTGGGCACGTGATTTAATCTCGTTTGCTTCAGTTTTCTCATCTGTAAAAAAAACTGAGCTGGAGACGGAAAAAGCAAACCATTATCTTTACTAGGAAAACCTCAGATGGGGTCATGAAGAGTCAGACACGACTGAAATGCCTAAACAACAACAACAAAATTCTTTGTCCAAAGAATAAAAGAGGGGAAAAAATTAGTTGAGCCAAAGTAACCAACACAGCCACATCTGCCAGTGGGTGCAGTACTTCACACTCATAACCTCCTGCCCCACTGTGCAAAAAAAAAAAGATAAGGTGGTATGCACTCTCTCATCCCTTCCCTAATGCCTAGGGCTTGGTCATTATAATTACACAGCATTCAGTTTCCTGAGGGTCTTTGCCACGTTGTTGTGATCCTTTGGCATATTGTTTTCCTGTTTCTTATTATTTCATTCTGAATTAATTCATGTAAGTCATCCCTTGCTTCTATAAATTCTTCATATCCATTGATCTGTTACATTCACACACCATAATTTGTTTAGCCATCCCTCATTTGATGGACATCTACTTCGTTTCCAGATCAGTGCTACCACAGAAGTGTGGTGAATATTTTGGTGACCTCTCACATGGGGACTTTTTTTCCTGTCTTTTGCCTTCTGGGCATATGCCCAGCCTAGATCTGCTTTTACAAAATGGGGTTCAAGTACACTTGGTATGAGAAGAGGATGGTACCCATTGCTTTTGTAGCAACTTAGGATAATAGTTAAAGCTGAAAACAATCCTGGACGTCATCTTCATCTACTTCCCCTACTTTTACAGAAAACAGACCCAGAGAGAAGTCATTTGGCCAGGGTCCCACAATGTCAGGGGCAGAGCCAAGATTAGTGTATGAATCTCATAACACATGGGCTACATTGTAAGCGACAGGATACCAGACCATCCTCCTTCAGGCAAGAGATAGTTTACTTGTTTTTAAAGATGAAGACGTTTTCAAAGATACGGAATATCTAAGTTTGTATGATAGCCTGCAGGGTACTATATAGGGTTCTATAAACATATAACTCCTGCTCCTTTGTGAGTCTCCAAATCACAGATCTCCTGAGTACCAGTGCAAGGTAGTAGTAGTCCAGAGACCTGACTTTTTACCCCAGGTAGCTATTTGGTCGTTGTGTGATCCTAGACAAATCACTTTACCTGTCTAAAGCCTCAGTTTCCTAATCTGTGAAATCAGGGTAATGAAAATACTAGTGTATTCTATTTCACAGGGTTGCTATGAAGAAAGTACTTTGTAAACTGTAAAACCAGACCGAGGAAAGCTTGTAGGACAGAAGGAGTTTGGAATCCCCATTGTCATTTAGATACAGGCCCTGCTACTTTCTTCCAGAAGCCTTTATGTTCCTCAAGAACAAATAGAGAGGCTTCTTTGGGGCTTCACGATTCAATAACATTCTTAGTTTTTTGATTACATTGTATATAAATAAGTCTTGAAAATATAAGTATGTCTGCCAAATCTAGTAGGTTATAAAAGTGTATATTTGCTTCTTTGGTTAGTACATAGTTATTATTATTGGGGAAAAGTTTATTCATATTAAATGTCAGCCTAGAAGCTTTGCCCAGGAAGATACTTTGCTTTTCTTAAAACCATTATGAAGATTGCTTTATTTTCTTCCTGAGTCAAAACCTTTGTGTTTAATAAGAGGTATCCTTCAACCTTTCCTCATTACTTTTCCTTGGACTGTGGACAAAGTAAGGACAATGCTTTTTATTGCTGGTGAATTCTGGAGGCCATTTTGGATGACCTTTGCAGTCTCTTCCAACTCTTGAGGTTTGATGTGACTTCTGTGATTTGGAGCAAAAGATATTCAAAGACCCAGTCTCAGCATTTTCCTCTACACTCCCAACTTTAAAAAGATGCTATCCTCATGTTTTCTAGGCTTCCAGTTTATAAGTAGGAATAGACCATTTGTGTTAAGGCAGTAATTGTGTCTTCGAGCCCGAGGCAAAGTATTTTTTGGATTAGTTATTCTTCCTTCTCCACCTGATTTGAAGTCCTCACAAACATTTCTTTCCAGGTTCATTTCTTGTCCTTGATTCTTCCCGAGACCCAAGTCGCTCATGACCCAGCTTTAGCTTTAAGGCAGGAATCGTTTTCAATAAGAGTTGCTTCTTTCCATGTGGATTTATGCGGCATCTTGTGAAAAGGGTTGCCATTTATGCCTCCCCCTCCACATCTCTTTTTTAAAGGAAGCAGGGATTTATTCTTATTATTTACAGTACAACCAAATTCCAGTCTGTTACCTTTTATTAAATGTAGCTAACCAATATGGAAGTCACTGTGATTAATTTGCTTAAAGAAGTATTTTTCTTATGTGTTTTAGTGACTATCACCACTCATTCCTTTGGAAAAAGGTCTAGGCTTTTCTTTGTATCCTGAACTTTCAGCTCCAGTCCTGAGTGCTTAATAAATGCTTATTGATTGTTGATTGGGCACCCTTCAGCCCTAGGGAGGAGCTTTGGGACCTTTGATTATGCAGATCACTGCTTCGATGGCACTTTCTCTGCCTAGTTAATGACTGCCTTAACTGAGAGGTTTCTCTAAAGCTCTTAGGAGGTCATTGGTGACTGTGACTGCTAACCCTTAGCTAGACTTCAGGGCCTAAAGTAAGGTCATATTTTGTGTTACCGTTTTTGTTCGACTGTAAATATTGATGCGTGGTAACTGTCCATATGTCCCACCAACCACTGAATAATTTCGCACTGAAATTGTGAGATCTTAAATTTTCATTAAAATCTTCAAACATATTTAGATGTGTATTGTATGTTTCCTTTTATTACGTCATGCAGTTTATCTAAAGATCTTGAAGTAGATGCCACTGTCATCATTTTGCAAAAAGTATAATTGATTGTGTTTTACTTAGATTCACGCTGGGCAGTTAGGTGGCACAGCGGATAGACCAGTGGGCCATGTGAGTTGAAATCTGGCTTCAGATGCCCACTAGCCGTGTGACGCTGGGCAAGTCACTTAACCCCCTATTTGCTTCATTTCCTCATCTGTAAAATAATCTGGAAAAGGAGATGGCAAAGTCAATATTTTTGCCAAGAAAACCCTAAACAGGATCACAAAGAGTCAGACATGACTGAAAAGCAACAATAAATTGAAAATTCGGCTCAACATTAGCTCTTTATTTTATGATGTCAGCTAGGCTTTCTCTCCAGTATGAAAATCTTGGGATCATAGGGTTAGAACTGGAAGAGGAAAGAGTTCAGATATCCTTGAGTCTAAGGTTTTCTTTTTACAGTGGAGGAAACTGAGACTTACAGCAGGGTTCAGTGCCATGGTCAGGGTCTCACATGGGGTAAGGAGGACAGGGTCTGGTGTCATATTCCAAGAATCGTGTCCAGTTCGAAAATTTTAAAAGAAAAAAGTGGCACTGAATTGGAATTCTGATTCATACATATATTTTTAAAATCTCTCTCTCTGTTCCTTTTTAGGAGAAAAATTCAAAGTGGAAACCAAGATTATTGCTGTTGACTTTGGATTAATTGATATCTACAAGAAGATCCATACAGAGCTGGCAGGCCTCCAGATTGGTGTTTTAGGTTTGTGTCTTTGGCCTGTTTCTTGGATTCAGGCTATCATGTAAACTTCCCTCCTACTTGCCTTGTATTTATTAGTACAAAACCAGTTCGCAAAACTCTACTGTTGTCTATATACTCTTAAGTATATGGAGCAAACTCATAAACACAGTAGATGAAGTTATTATGAATTTTGAATGTTACTCAAATATGAACCTGCTTTTGAATAGAGACCTATGGCCTTAGAAAATTTGCATTTCTGCCGTTTTGTTTTCCCTATTATTAATTTGTTTTCATTCCATTTAAAAATAAAATTAAGTTCCCGTCTCCAGTTTAATGCCTTAATACTTCATGTCATTAGACAAAGCATGTCCTCCTGAAGCTGTTAGGGAAAGACCAGCCCTATGGAGCAATTCCCTCACACTCTAGGCATTTCAGTTAGAGAGAAACACCAAGAAGAATACCGGAAGTGCTTGGTACAGGAAGTACTCCTCCTTGCTGCAGAATCTGAAATGTCCTGGACTTGGTAATGAGTACATTCTCCTCCTTAATGGCCTCCCCAGGCAGGCCTAGCCCCAAGGATTAATCTGTAGTTTTCTGACAATTAAGGCACCTGCCGTAGGCATTCTATTTTGAAAAGTCAAATGGGTGGCTTATCATGGAATCTCTGGTAAGTTCTGCTCTTCATCCTGACCCTGAGAAGTCCTCTTGCGCCTTCTGCCTAACCCCTGTCTATACTACTGTTTCTACTGTATGAGCACCAAAGGTCTCCCATGTGTGCGATGGCCTCCATGTTTTACTTTAAAGCATTTATGGCCTGCAGTCCTCACCAACATCAAAACTTTTAGCTCTTTATTAGCTTAAATCTGGTGCAGTTCAGTGCCGTGGACTGGGCACTGAATACCCGGCGAGATATTGGCCTTCTGCAGAATCCTGACTTTTCTTTTCCTCCTTCATTGGTGGCAACCAGGTGGAGCCAGCCAGTTAAACCATTCCTCTGTCAGTTGCCCTCAACCCCTTTCTAAAGGTGATGGTGAACCAGGGGCAGAGACAGGAGACTTAGAGCAAGACTCAGATTGAGGGAGAAACCAGGCGAGAGCCTCTTGTGGAGTGGGCGACTAAACTTTCATTCCTAATTTGAAGCCTTCATTCTTTGATAATCTTTTTAGAAGGTGTGAGTATTAATCGTGCAGTAAAGATAATAATGATAGCTGACACTTATGTATGTGATGCTTTAAGCTTTGCAAAATGCAAAAGGTAGGCGCGAGGTAGGTGTTATTTTTACCCCCACTTTATAGATGAAGAAACTGAGGCGAAGAGAGGCCAAGAGACTTGTGAGGGTCAGGGGGTGAGTAAGCAGAGCTTCCTGACTCCGTTTAGGTCCATCACATTACCATCTTGTAGCTATGTAGTCCATTGTCATAAATACCTACTTCTTACCACATGGGCTTCCAGACTAGAACCCCGGGATCAGGCGCCTGGACTGGAGACAGAGGGAAAAGAACAGGTGGGAATCATCATAATGTTGATGATGATGATGATGACAATGACGACGATGACGACGGTATCTTACGTTGGTTTAGTACGTCATCATTTTCAAATGGCTTTCGTATCTGTACAATATTAGTTTACATTTGTACAGCACTTTGAGGCTTACACTCCATTTGCCTTATAATAATCCTTTGAGGCAGGTCGAATAAAAGTATTACCTCCATTTTACAGATGAGGAAATTGAGGCTAGAACTTGATTGAAGCTAAATGATATGTTCTTGGTCACACAACTTGTAAATATTGAGAAAGGTACCACGTGGCCTTGATGTAAGAGGCAAGTTAAGAGTTGTGTAAAGGTCAGAAATAGGAACATGGGCAGGAAGAGAGGCATAGTTAGGCTCTAAGAAAGCTTATTAACCATTCAGATTATTTCTTAAATGGAACAGGCCGTACGTGAAGGTGTGGTCAGGCTCCCCTCTCGAGAGGCTTTTAGCAAAACCTGGATGACTATAATAATTATGTAATGCTTTAAGGTTTGCAAAGTATTTTACAGAAGTTCTCATGTGATCCTCACAACAACCCTGGGAGGCAAGTGCTATTTTGTCCCCATTTTATAAATGAGGAAACTGAGGCAGACATGACTTGCCCAGGTTTGCACAGCTGGTCAGTGTCTCAGGCAGAATTTGAACTCAGATCTTCCTGACTCCAAGTCCAGGAGTAGACAAACTTCAAGCTTGGACCTAGCAAGCGCCCATGTAACTTTTGTCCAAGGACCAACCTGGCTCTTTGAGGAGCTGTGATATGTGGCAAACAGATTGCGAGTGATGAATGCAGCACAGGGGTATTTTTAGAGTCATAATGGAAAGCATGCAGGCCCATGAGAGTGATACTGTTTTCAGTAAGTGAAGCAGAGAAAAGCAGCGGGTAATTGCAGGAGTTTGTGCTGAGAGGTCAGCCTAACTGGACACACCTCCATGAACACTTAAGGTTAAGAAGTTGTGCCCTTGAGATAATTAAGTAAAAGGGGTAGGCATTCAGCTTCTTCTTTCAGGGACTGCAAAGGAGAATGAGTCTGAGAATATCTTATGGATAAATGCACCTTTTTCATTGAGGAAGATGAGATCAAGTGAGTAGTAGGCATAGTTAGAAATGAGCTTATTAATAATAGCTCGCTCCTCTAGTGCTTTTTATAAAACACTTTCCTCACAACTGTCCTGAGAGCTAGGTAGACAGAGTTTTTAGTCCTGTTTTACAGATGAGACCTGCTGAGGTAAAGTCATTTAGAAAATTCCAAATTTTAGACTTGAAAGTATCCTTATCAATTATCTAGTCTACCCCACTCATTTTACAAGATGAGGGAGCCGGTACTTAGAGAGGTGGATGAAGTAAGTTGCTCCCAGTCAGAGCTTGGACCCAAATCTGGCCCTCTTTCTACATACTTGTTCTGGACGTTAGAAAACATTTTCATCTTCAAGTTTGATCAAGAGAGGCCAATATTCGCTGAAAGGCCATTGAACCAAACAGTGTACCTGTCAATGCAGTAGTGACATCTCAGGTCTAAAGTAGTAGCTTTCCAAAGTCCCAGAGCCTCAGACTTGAGGGACGAAATGTATGGAATCCAGTCCACGCCTGAGCAAGCAAATGCTCTGTGACATACATCACAGATGGTGATCGCTGCCATTGAGAAAGAATCCAGGCACAACCACCTGGACTAGGCCTTGGGGCTGTGGGATGCCTCCCTTAGAGAAAAAGATCTCACATCAAGAAAACTTTAAATAAGAAGTATGCCAACGATAGCCTCTTTCTGTGGCTTTTATTAGATCTTTTGTTTTCCTTTGAAAAACAGGTCAAATGAATTAATCTGGAATGTGCTTTGCAAACTTTAAAGTGCTATATAAATGCTCTGTGGTATTACTATTATTACTACTGCTACTGTTCATATTCTGTCATCTAGTCCAACCACCTATATGTTTAGAGATGAAGAAGATGAGCCTGAGAGAGGCTGCTTGCCATGAGCCATACAGATAGCCTCAAGGCAGAAATCTCTGGTCTGTTGTTCTTTCTTCACCTCCTGCACTAGGAGATCTTGCCCTTGTTTATGTTCTGGACCCCTTTGGCAGTTTGGGGAGGTGGAATTGCAGAATCCCGCTTTTAAATAATTGGAGGAAATGCTCATTTTCACTTATTCCTGATAAAAATGCAAATTCTTTCCCTTCCAAGTTCATGGACTCTCTGACAACCTCCCTGGTCCCCAGGTTAAGCACTCTTGTCTCCGCCCCTCAGTGAAATTAGAAACACTGGCTGTGGGGGTGTCAGTTTTGGTTGAAGGGGTTTGAGGTAGAATGAGCAGGCCTGTGTGGTTCTTAACAGCTCCATTGCCCTGGGGGTTAAGGAAGAGAGAGATGAGGGCTAGAAAGGAGGTTTTTGCCCCAAACACATCCCCCTGCCTAAAAATTTTGCTTTTAGCCATTTAATAAGCATTTATTAAACCCTTAACATGTACAAAGGTACTGTGCTAGCCTGGGGCTGCCGGAGATAAAAAATATTACCAAAAGGCTAAGGGGCTGGTTCTGCCTCTTTTCCAATCAGTCTTCCCAGAGGCCAACCCCTCCCTTCTGTGTTGTTAAGCAAAATGGCCTTTATTTTGTTTGAGTAATTCAGTGTATTTCATTGAGCCTTACTAGGTGCTAAGCCCCAGGCCCAAACCCCTATTAGGTGTAAATCCTATGTGGGTGTGGATTGGCAACTAAGGTGGGGCCCAAGGTGGGGCTAACTCCAGGGAGGGCCTAGTTTACATGTCTGTGACAGCAGAGGCTCTTAGACTACATGGGTTTAAGTTGCCTCTTTGTGACGATTTTAAGTCAGTGGGTGAGTCGCATGTTGTGACTCACCCTTGACTGAAAAAGATATAAAACCAGGGCTTGGCCTCCTCTTCCTTGGAGTTCATTCCCGCAGCAGTGGTGGCGTGCGTGACTCTGGGCCAGCCTTTATTCTAAGCTCCCAGGCTGAACCTAGATGTTGGTAACTATGAATTGTATTGGGTCTGTCTGTTGATGTTTGTAATTTGCTCTGAAGTTCAGTATGCTGGTCTCCTCCCCGAACTATTTGTATGCTGAATTAAAGTAAGCTTGTCAAACCCCTTCACCTTGCTTTCCTTAGTTAAGCAGATCAAAAGAACCTGTGCTATCAGCAGCTTTCTGGGTGCTGGCTGTGGGTGGATCTTTCACCTCCACAGAAGCTGCCAGCCAGATTGTTGAAACACCTTCCAAAAAGTAGTGTTAAGAGAAGATAGGGGCAGGAACTGATTTTTGTTCTACTCTGTCCCAAATCGTGGCCAGGGTAGTCACAAGTGACAGGAGGGATGCTGAGTCAAAGAGGGGATTGAAGTGGATGGCTTGTGAGGACAGCCTTTCCATTTGCTGGTTCCAGTAATCATACTGCATTTTGTAGAGTTTTCCATCAGGTCTACCCCCAGCCCAGCTGCCTTGCCCACCTCCCAGACAAGCCTCCTCTTGCTTAGAGATGTGGCTTCACGGCAAATGGAGCCTGTGGCAACCTGGGTTAGCTGTATTTGGGGCAGCGTGGGCCCATGCTTGCTGGGAAGGTTGGTCTTACCCTTTCATCAGGATGCGAAAGTCTAGTCTGAGTTTGGCTCACCCAAGTAATAAACAAACAAAAAAGGTCTTAAAACATGCAGACACCTTAGCTTTACCTCATAGCTATAAATAGCATTGATCAAAGCTAGGCCTTGGGGTATAGATGTGGGACCCGTGACTTCATTGGGATAAGGAATTCTCCAGTGAGGAAACTTTTTTCCATCTGTGCAGTTAGGCACCATCTTTGCAATTCATTTTTTCCCTAAGTTGCCTGGACTGAGAGGTTAAGTGACTTGAACCCAGGTCTTTATTCTACCTGAGGATATCTCTCTGTTCAGTCTGCCACACTGCTTCTCAATCCATAGAGAAATCACAGTTGGATGCTGTGTAATTATAATGACCAAACTTAAACCTCAACCTCCCCACCCCCACCAAAAAAAAAAATAAGAGAGAGGGAAGGAGATACAGCATTTCCTTCTTGGCCAGAGAAGAGAA
Organism: Phalanger gymnotis; assembly: GCA_028646595.1. Taxonomy (NCBI): domain Eukaryota; kingdom Metazoa; phylum Chordata; class Mammalia; order Diprotodontia; family Phalangeridae; genus Phalanger; species Phalanger gymnotis. The sequence goes on from CM053623.1 coordinate 442,730,475, forward strand.
TTATGGGGGTGGACAGGTGGACTTTCACCAGTCCCTACAGAGAAAGACTGGTGAACTTGATGGATGTTGATTAGTTTTGCTGAATTGTTTTTTTTTCCCCTCTTTTTTTATTCTTTGTTATTAGGGACAACTGTCTGGGTGGATGAGAGGGACACAATACATTGGGAAGTAAAGTAATAAAAAATAAAATATATTGATAAAAATTAAAAAAAACAAATTTATAAGATCATAGAATTTAGATTGGGAAAGGTGAGGACTTTGAAATGATCTAGTTGTAAGAAACTTGAGATCCAGAGAAAGGAGGTTCTTTTATTACCTGCTTATGGTTACAAAGGTATCAGTAACCTCAGGGATAAATGGGCCCATAATTCATGTTCAAAGTAGTCTTTCTTTGAACTGTGAACTATTGTATAATCTGATCCGGTCCCATTCCCTCCCCCACCTCCTTCTTTCATGCCACCTTCGCCCCAGCAAAGTTTATGCTTAGCCAATTGCATTTAATTTTGTTATGGGGAATACATAGCAACTTAGAAGTAAATACTGGAAATTTTCTATTATGTAGCTTCTGACTCAGCCTCAATTTGCAGATTCTGATTAAAGCCACTGCAAATTTAAAGCCTTGTAAACTCCTTTTTATTTAGAAATTGATTCTCACAAATGTAGGAAAACTGTAAAGTTTGCAAAATGTTTTGCATAGTGTTCCAAATATCATCTGTCAGACTCTGAACATGTGCTAGCTGCAGCAATATGTTAAATAAGAGAAAGCAGAACCTTTCTTTGCCAGAGTCCCTGCACTCCAGGGACTTGAGGCAGTTGGAGCAACTTGTGCTGGGGAGAGGGCAGTACAGGGGAGGGGAAAAGGGAGGAGAAGAGAGCAGTAGTTTGGTGAATTTCATCAGCAGGTAGGGAGTCTGGGTAATCGCAGACCAGACCCCTTGCTTTCCCTTCAGGACGGTTTCTGACCTGAATCGTTTTGCTAATTACCTCACCTATCTATTTTTACCATGGTCTTAAAATACCAGGCAAGTACATTAACCTCCCAAAGTATATGGCTCCTGATCCAGTTGGTTTTTTTAAAAATCACTCTGAACCAATCCCTGATAAATGAAGCTAAATTATTTTAAGTTTTAAAAATTAAGCTAGCATTTATAAAATGCTTGCTCTGCATCTGGCCCTGGGAATATAAATACTAGCTGGACAGGCCCTGCTCTCAAGGAGATTACATTCTGTTGGGGGAAGACAGTACATAAAAGAGCTGAAAGGTGGGAGAGGGCAGTCTGGCATGGTAGAGAAAGTCTAGGAGAATGAACACATAGGCGGCTTGGGCTCCCTCCCTACGTGGGACCTTCTAGGAGGAGCCATCCAGGCCAAGGTAGAGGCCAGATGGGAGAAGGCTACTTCCCATGTGGTGACTTGAGGGCTGCAGTGGGCTCCCAGGATGAAGAGGTTCTGGGGGATGGTGGAGGAAGTCTGGAGTGCAAGCCTGGAAAGGAATGAGCTATCTGATAAAGTGTTTCTTCTCTTCTTCTCCAGTCCCTAACTCGACCTGGGCTGGAAGTCCTGTGTTTTCAGACTTGATCTGATGAGCCAAGTACTAGAATGAGGAAGAACAATTTGACTTATCTAGTATATATTTAAAGGCATCGGGGCTTTAAGAACATTTCTATAGCCCTTCTCACATGTTAATTTCACATGAATCTGAATTATCTCATAGCTGAGGAATGTGCAAATAGGGCATTTGGTATACCTGTCCTCAACATTTAGGACTGAAATTTTTTGTTTGAAAATAGACCTTCCTGACTCTGGTCCTTCACTCTTTTCTGCTCCTGCCCCAACCCTGGCCACCAGGGAAAAATCACATCCTCTGATGGAACATCATTGTCTTCACAGCTTCTGGTTTTGATGGAGAATTTTGAGTTTAGGTGGTTAACAACAGCAAATGAACTTAGCAGAAACAAACATCTAGTCCATGGTAATTTAAGAAGACAGGGAAGGAGAATGATTTAAAAATAGAAAAGAATGATGCAATTAGAACATTTGTGGAATTTTTTCAGAGTTAGCCAGAAATTTACTGTGCTTTCCATTTTGAGCACCATGTTTTCTGAAGCTTATGATTGAGAGAATTGGAAGCCAGTGTAGAGGTGGCTCCTGGAGTCCTTCCTGTCTATGACTCTGACAACACTGTCGGCCTGCCTCTGGGTCACCTGCTGTTCCCTGCCTGTCCTTTCCTGTTAGTCCCTTCTCCTGGGCCAGCCACATCCCATCTTATCTCTACTCCTCTTTTACTTTGGCCTAACCTTAGATAGGTGGATAAATTGTAGCCCAGGTGAGTAGTCCCACATTTTTGAAGGGGTAAAGTTTATATCATTGTGCCTAGTTTATGCCTGAGGCCATATTGACCTTTTCTTTCCCTCAATCTTTCCTTACTTATTGCTTGCTAATTGAACTTCCTTAGTTTGAAATTCCACCTTTCCAGTCTTGTTACATGCCAGTTTTCTTTCTTGCCTCCCTGCTGTCCAGTCAACCTGGCCTAGAGGCAGATCCTGTGCTAAGTGCCAGAGATACCAAAAAGGTTGGGGGGTGGGAGGGATGACCAAACAGCTCCTGACCTCAAGAACCTCATTCTAATGAGGAGACCACGTAGAAATCACTGTGCTTATAACATACATAAGTTGAGATGGAAGGATGGCCCAGAAAAAAGGCATTAGGAGAGCAGTTGGAGATGGACAGAAAACAGAATCGAACCTTCTGTTGAAATGGGGAGTATGAGCTGAATCTTGAAGGAAACTCAGGAAGCCAAGAGGCAAATGGGAGGAGGGAGAGAGAATTCTAGCCACAAAGGTGGGAGATGGTGTCCTCTGTGAGGAATGAGCCAGGAAGACAGACCAGAGGGGAAGGGCCAGGTCATTCATCTTCATTGCCAGGCAAAGGAGCTTCTATTTGATTCTGGAGGTAGTAGGGAACCAGCGCAGTTTATCAAGTCTGGGTGTGACCTGGTCAGACACTTGTGTTATAGGAAAAAATCCTTCGGTAGTTGAGGAGAGGCTGGGTGAGAATAGGGAGACCTGGGAGGCACGGAGTCCAGTTAGCAGGCTGCTATAATAGACCAGGTGAAATGTGCTGAGGGTCTGTACTAGAGAAGTGCCTGCATAAGTTGAGAAAGGGGGATGTAGAGTAGAGATGTTGCAAAGGTAGAAATGACAAGATTTGACAACAGGTTAGATAACCTGTGGGGTGAGTGGTTGGTTGGTTGTTTATTTATTGTCCTTTGTTCTCCAAGAGTACCGAAATGAGAGCACTATGTTAGAGTCAGGTTTCGATGTCTGACTATGGCTGATCAGACCAGTATGAGCTTGGAATGCTTTGCCACAGGTCAGGCACAACTTGTCTATGTGAACATTTGAGGTGGATTCTCTAAATTTGCACATCTCGCATTTCTTTTGAGCTATTTCAATTCTACTTTGCTCATAGAGCGCAGCACCTTCTCTGATAAGGGAAGGCCGTGTTGGGTGGTCCTGTGCCAGTATCTCCCATGTCACACAATTAATTCCAAAGGTGTGAGTAGTAATGAGGAGTTAAACAACACTATCCATGGTGGGTCAGTAGGAGGGTGGGGCTGCCCTCTACAGTAATAGGAAAGTAGGGAGGGCTTCTGCACATGGACTCTGTTTTGGACGTGTCGAATTTGAGATACTATGCGCCATCCAGTTTGAGATGTTCAAAAGACAGGTAGGACTGTAGCTGGATATTTCAGTCTGTGAAGCATCTCCATGGAGATAATTGACTCATAAGAAGTGAAGAGATCTCTAAGGAAGATGGTGGAGAAAGAGAAGAGAACCCAGGACAGAGCCTTAGCTGACATCTAAAGTTAATAGGCACGATCTAGATGGTGGTGGTTGTAACTCGTTCTCGAAGAGGGCCAAAATGACATCGCCATGCTAGAGTCAAGTTTCAGTGTGTCCAACTGTGTCTGATGAGACCAATACAAGCTCAGAATGCTCTACCACAGGTTGGCCACAAATAGTCCGTGTGAACATTTGAGGTGTATTCTCTAAATTTGTGCATCTTGCGTTTCCTTTGAGCTGTTTCAGTTCTGCTTTGCTCATAGAGCACAGTACCTTCTCTGATGAGAGCATGCCATGCTGGGTGGTCCTGTGCCAGTGTCTCCCATGTCACACGATCAGTTCTAAAGTTCTTAAGAGAGACTTTGAGAATGTCCTTGTATCATTTCTTCTGACCACCATGTGAGCACTTGCCTTTTGTGAGTTCTTCATAAAATTGTCTTTTGGCAAGCATACGTTTTGCATTCAAACAATGTGGCCAGCCCATCGGAGTTGTGCTTTCTTTTTTTTTCAGTTTATTATTTAATATATTTAGTTTTCAGCATTGATTTTCACAAGAGTTTTGAATTATAAATTTTCTCCCCATTTCTACACTCCCCTCCACTCCAAGATGGCGTATATTCTGGTTGCCCTGTTCCCCAGTCTGCCCTCCCTTCTGTCACCCCACTCCCCTCCCATCCCCTTTTTCCTTCCTTTCTTGTAGGGCAAGATAAATTTCTATGTCCCATTCCCTGTATATCTTATTTTCTAGTTGCATGCAAAAAACTTTTTTTTTTT
>CM053623.1:442735593-442759836 GCA_028646595.1 Phalanger gymnotis
GCCGCCCACGCTGGGCTCTGCTGTGCTATGCTCCCAGCCCTGTGGGGGATAGACCTTACCCAGAGACCATCCAGGCTGTCCTGGTCTGGAGCCCTGCTTCCCTCTGCTGTTTTGTGGGTTCTGCAGTTCTAGAATTGGTTCAGAGCCATTTTTTGTAGGTTTTTGGAGGGATTTGGTGGGGAGCTCATGCTAGTCCCTGCTTTCCAGCTGCCATCTTGGCTCTGCCCCCCGGAATTGTGCTTTCTAAAGCAGAGTTTAAATGCTTGGCAGTTTAGTTCAAGAAAGGACCTCAGTGTCTGGTATCTTATCCTGCCAGGTGATCTTCAGAATCTTCCTAAGACAATTCAAATGAAAGTGATTCAGTTTCCTGGCATGGCGCTGGTATGCTGTCCCGGTTTCACAGACCTTCGGTTTGGAAGGCAGCCTCTTCTCTCCCACGCTTTCCTTCAGAGCCTATCAAACACTGAACTAGCTCTAGCAATGCATGTGTCAACCTCATTATCAATTTGTGTGTCCCTAGAAAGTACACTACCAAGGTAAGTGAACTTATCCACAGCATTCAGAACTTCTCCATTTGCTGTAACCGATGGTTCCATGTATGGATGCTGTGGTGGTGGCTGATGGAGCACCTGTGTTTTCTTGGTGCTAATTGTTAGGCCAAAATTAGCACAGGCAGCAGAGAATTGATCCGTACTTTGTTGCATCTCAGCTTTTGAGGCTGAGTCTGAGAGCACAATCATCTGCAAACAGAAAAATCATGCACCAACATTTCCTCCACTTTGATCTTGGCTTGTAGCCTTTTCAAGTTGAAGAATTTACCCAGGCATGACCTGGATGAAGAATCAGCAAAGGAATAGTCCTACAGGGAGGCAGAGAACCAGGAGAAAACAGTGTCATAACACTGAGAGAAGAGATGGTATCCAGGAGGAAATGGCACCATCAACCATAGCAGAGCTCTCTGAAAAAGGATGAGGATCAAGACAAGCCCATCACATCTGGCAATTAAGAGGTCGTCGGTGACTTTGGAGAGAGCATTGAAAGATGAGGCAGGAAGTCAGATTACTGAGAATTTAGAAGTAAGAAGAGAATTTGTGGAGGCCTCTAACATGGAAGGCTTGCTCAAGGAGCTTGGGGAAGGGGAAGAGAGGACAAGAGGTAGTGGTCATGGGGAGATGGGCAAGCCATGAGTGTTTGTAGGCAGAAGAGAAGAAGTCAGGAGATAGGGAGAGATTGGAGAGTGGGGATGGTAGAGATGGTGCTCTGCTGGAATAAACAGAAGGGACTGAGTTCCAGGATACATGTGGAGAGGTAGAAGGGCCAGCCACATTTTCATGTTAGACAGGAATAAAGGAGGAGATGATGGTGCAAGTTTGACAATAGTAGATGAAAGTTCCCTGAATACATTCTTTGTGTTCCAGTGCTCATACCTGTGACTGGCCTTGGTGTTTGCCTCCTCCAGTATGCCTGTTCTACCACCACCACCTCCCAGTTTTACTAGTCTGATTCCTGACTAGTTTGGAAGGTCCAGCTTAGATGCTCGTTCCTTCCTGAACTCTATAAAGTTCAGAAATTTCTGCTTCTTCTGAATTTACTACTGCATTTTGTATTTCTCCCATTTTATTTTATACCAGTTGTCATAACAAACTTGTCCTGGAATGAAAACTCCTTGAGGGCAGGGGTCTGTTTCACTTTTGTCTTTGTGTCCTCAGCTCCTTATACAGAGCCTGGCACATAGTAGCTGCTTCATAAATTTTTGTTGATTCCTATCTCTGCTTGAGGACAAGGACCAGGTCTTGGCCATCTCTCCATTTTCCACAATGTCTGTAACCAGATTTTTAGGCACTTGATATCTGTTGAATGATGAAATCACTAAATCTGCAAGATGATAGCCTGGAGGTGTTTATTTTTGAAGGGAGGAGGGTAAAGAAGGTGGTTGAGAAGAAAGCTCTGTCATTGAAGTTTTAAACACTAACACCCCTTCAGTCAGTCAGCAGGCTTTTATTAAGGGCCTATAGTGTGCCCAACACTAGGAATACAGTAACAGAAATGGAAACAGCCCCTGCCCTCAGAGAGGTTTTATTCTATTGAGGGAAACAACATCCCTATGTAGAAGTGATAGGTAAAAAATATATATGTAGACTAAATACCAAATAGATACAAGGTGATTAAGGATGGGGAGGGCCGGAGTAGTTGTGGGAATCAGGAAAAGCCCAGTGAAGAAGGCGGCCTCAGAGCAGAGTTCTCCCATGGTCTCACATTACAAACAAGGGAGAAGCCAGCCATTGAGTTTTTGGGTTTTTTCCCCCATTCATTTTAAGTGCTTGCAGTCGGGGAAGGGATTTCACAAATCCAAATGGTGTGAAAACAACTTGTGGGATTCACTGGGTGTGTGGTGGATCCTCATGTAATGAGGCCCAGAATAGACTGAGATGGCACCGCCCACACCCTCTTTGACATGAGATTAAGCGAGCAACGTGTTGGAATTATAATCTCAATATTTCCTTGGCACACCCATCGCTATCCTTCGCCCCCTCCCAGGCTCGGGCTCTGTTTTCCCTGCTGGTGCTCCTGGCTTACCAGCTGCCCGCTCTTGGGTTCCTGCTGCCACCTAGTGGCCCTCTTTTGAACTACAGTGGTCTTTTCTCTTGCAAGAGGTAGTGGATGCAGAATGTGGTTTAGAGAAAATGCTTTTTAAAGCGGGCAGTAGTTGGGCTGTGCTAGATTTCTGAAGGTCATTCTGAAGGGGTAACTTGTTCTGGAAGAACTAACCCGGATATATTCAGTATGGGAAATGGCATCTGGCCAAGTCTAGATTGGCTGTATGAGTGCCCAGGTGTGGGAATAGGGAGACCAGAGTTCGAGTGCCTGCTATGTTGTGAACTGGCTGTGTAACCAGTTTGTCTGCTATGGCTTTATTTTTTTCATCTTTTAAAAGAGGAACATTAAAAAAAACCTTAGATAACGCCCCAGGTTTTAAATTCTATAATTCTTATCATTGTTTTTGAGCTTTAAAAATATATAGGGCCAACATGGGAATATATTTTGCTCAACTAAGCTTATTATTACAAGAATTCCTTCTCCAGGGGGAAGAGAAGGCAGAAAAAAAGAAAATAAACACCTACTATGTTCAAGGTTCACATAGTAGGAGTTGTTGAGCTTTCCGCAACATTTTTATATTATTTCGTGGTTTGTGAAACACCTATTAGCAACCTCTGAAGCTGAGGTGGTAAGTGATGTACTGGCTACCCGAGGGCCAGCCCAGCCAGATTCAGAGACGTGCCTCACCACAGCCTGTGTGTTGTTTTTTTTTTTAAGCATGGCAGCTTGGGATGATCACCTGCCAAGTTTCTAGAGCTATTGCAATTGGCATAGTTTGGCAAAGTGCCCACACAGGTGAAATCACAAGTCCTCGATGTTAGGGTCATTGATTTTAAACTCAGGGAGAGGTTGGAGACCATGTATGTTAGCCCACTCCTTTGATAGATGAGGCCCAAGGAGGTCAAATGAGCTGCCCCAGGTTCACCCAAGTGCTAAGCTGAAGTGTGCTTCTGATTCTGAAGACATTTCAGGAGATAGTTTCCTGTGGGTATGGCAAGGGAACCTGGTAACATGCAGAAAGAAGTTCTGGGTTTAGGGGAAGCAAGACTGTGAGAGTGATTTGACTGTGTAAGAAGGAAGGGGAAAGGTTTCAACCTGTGGAGCAGGTGTTGAGGGTTGGGAGGGAATCACTATTCAGCAGCTGGAGGAAGATTCTCCTGGTGCTATTTACACGATGATGCTTTTTCTCAAACGCCATCCAGGCTGCTGGGATAGCCCTCATGTTGACCCTTTGAATCAGCTCCCTACATTTACAGATGACACAGTGGAAGCAAAGAGACCCACTGAGGTGGGGTGTTTTCTCAGGTTTGTGCCTTGGCCATATGGACTTTGTAATTGACCTGTAGTCTAGCTCTGTGTAATGTGATATGGACGTAGTTCTTGCATAGCTGAATTCAGAGACTGTATTTGGGAGGAGAAGCCATTTCAGTGACTAAAATTAAAGTCTAGTTAGACTAGAAACTCTTAATTTCTCCTAATCCTTGCTAAAGTAGCCTTGATAACATTTTTATCTTTTATCATCCTGCTTACTGACTTCTAGGCAGGGTTCTGTCCAAAGAATTTTACCCTGCTTTTGCAAATAAATTCTGGAGAGCCTGGATACAAGAGACTTTCATAAGGCTGATTGAAAACCTTTTTCTGGGGTTCTTCCAAGTGCTCTGGTTTGGAGGTAGTAGTACCACCAGTAGCTTAATGTTTATAATTTACAGTGGGTTCAGGTTCCCACTCTGCTGTTTACTGTTTGTGTGCCCATAACCTCTGTGGGCCTTAGCTTCCTCATTTCTAAAAGGCTGCTTGAACTCTTAAGTCTATGGTCCTGAGTTCCCACCATCTCATCTGTAGGAGACAGGCTTGAATAGTGGGAAGAGGCCTAGATTTGGGTTCAGTTCTTGGCTCTACCACTTAGTGGCTATTTGACTTCAGGCAAGTCACTTCTCTGGGCCTCAATTTCCTCTAGTTATAAAATGGAGAGAGTTGATTCTGGAGGGCAATTTGGAACTATGCCCAAAGGGCTATAAAAATGTTCATACCCTTTGACCCAGCAATACCACTCCTAGGGTTGTATCCCAAAGAGATCACACAAGTGGGAAAAGGACCCATATGTACCAAAAATATTTATAGCGGCTCTTTTTGTAGTAGCAAAGAATTGAAAATCAAGGGGATGCCTATCAACTGGGGAATGGCTGAACAAGTTGCGGTATATGAAGGTAATGGAATACTATTGTGCGATAAGAAATGGGGATGATACGAACTTCATAATAACATGGAAAAACCTACATGATGTAGTGCTGAGTGAGTGGAGCAGAAACAGGAGAACATTATACACAACCACAGATATGGATTCTGTGATGACCAACCTTAATAGACTTTGCTCTTCTCAGCATTGCAAGGTATAAGGACAACTCCAAAGGACTCGTGATGGAGAGAGCTATCCACATCCAGAGAAAGAACTATGAAGTATGAATGCAGATTGAGGCACACCGTTTGCTCTCCTTTTTTCATTTTCCCTTTGTCTTTTTTCTTTTGTTTTCGGTTTTTTTGGTTTTGTTTCTGCTTTCTCCTGATCCATTCCATTGGTCATAATTCTTCTTTACAACTTGACTATTGTGTAAATAAGTTCATTGCGAAGGTCTGTGTAGAAGATATATCAGATTCCATGCTTGGCGGGGCGGGGGGGGAGGGGGATAGAAAATCTGGAACTCAAAATTATGTGGAACTGAGAGTTGTAAACTGAACAGAAAAAATCTTAACTATTAAAAAAATAAAAAAATAAAACGAGAGGGTTGGACTATGGATCTTCAGAGTTGCTTCCCAGCTTTGACTGCTTATCTATGAGCATTGATCCTCACAGCAATTCTAAAATGAAGGGAAGGCAAGTGATCATTGTCCTCACTTTACAGATGAAGAAACTGAGCTTTAGAGACCTCAGATGTCTTGCCCACCAACATTAAAGCAGGTCCCAGATCTTTTTCTGTCTTCCTGTGCTGGACTTCCTCCATCATGCTGAGTCTGTTAGTACGACTGCTATTGCTACATGATTTTATTGTCTTATCTGCTTAAGCTCTCCTTTTTCTACCAATTCTCTGTTTACTAAGTTTTGTTTAGACTTCTGTTAGCTACTCCTACTCTTAATTGATATTCTGTTAATGTGGTACTAATAGATGAAGCTAGAGGGTATCCCCCACATCCTATTGCCCCCAAACTATATTGTTCTTACAGAAAAGTCATTCATACATGATACCAGATCCCACTGGTAGGAGGAACCTTGCTTGGCTGACAACATTAACCATTCATAACCTCATTCCTGGGGCTCTAACTACCTATTTTCAATCATTTGGTCGATAAACATTTATTAAGCACCTACCACTGTGCTAAGCTCTGTCACGTTTCACTTCATATCAGGTTTTAGCAGTGTTAGTTGGGGTGGGGGGTAGGGTGCCTGTATATAGGACTGTTTTGTCTTTTAACAGTTCCGTTAAGTACAGTAAGGGAAATAAAGTACAAACCAAGAATGTAATCGATAATCCAGAAATCTGATGTTTATTTTGAAAAGTGTTAAGTTCTTTGGTGAAAGAAACTCCAAAGACAGATATTTGCATTAAAGGTGAAACAATAAACCCTGCATTTTCATCCTATTCAAAAATTCTGTTTTCGTATTAGAAATTAGAGTCACCTGAAGGTGCAACAAGGATTAGCTTACTAGCATATATTTTAGGTTCCTTTACATGTTGCAAATTTGAGGGGGTGGTTTTTATTTCGTCATTCTCAAGAATCTTTAAAATACATGGCAGAAAACAATAACTAATATTTTTGTCTTATTTCAGTGAACAATGTGGGAATGTCATATGAGTATCCCGAATACTTCTTGGATATTCCAGACCTGGATAATGTAAGCTATTTTTAAAACATCTCTAAAAACAAATATTTTAAAATCTCTCTAGTGGTAGGACAGACGCAGTTGAGCTAGCATTAACATGGAAGGAATGATTTCCTTCATGTGGATATGCTTTTCCCTTAAGTAAGAACTGTGTAAACATGTCAGTGAAAGAACTGCTTATTTGAGCTCTTGGGGGTGTTTCAGAGCATTTTGCGCAGTGTTCACGTGTTTTTTCAGGTTAAGGTAACTCTCGTAATATCTGTCGTGAAGTTGAATGGACCCTCTGAAGTCAGTGGTCCTTGAAGGGGGCAGAAATTAAACTTCCAGGCCCAAGATGTGTCCTAGTCTCCTGACTCTCGCCTTGGGATCCTCACATCACGCATCACATGGTGCCATGAACAGAAATGTCAGAGAAGCACTGTTGTAGCTGTGCACTTTAATTGGAATGAGAGCATCACAGTGGAGAAAGGGCCTCAGAGGCCATCAAGACCAGCTCTATTTTACAGAGGAAGAAACTGAGGCCCAGGGAGTTTTGTTGAGTTAACTGATGCTGTGCAGTTTTGACTTCAGTGCTATGCGGAGCATTCTACCCAGTGACTGAAGAAATCAGCCCCGCCATGTTAGTGCCAATGGGACTGGCTGTGGCATTATCCATGGCAGAGTCTGCTGCAGAAGTGAATGGTGTTAGGACCTTTGTGCCACCTCTCCTTATCACACTTTCCTTAGCTTCCTCTAAATGGGTGTAATGATACTTGTTCTACCCACTTCCCATGCCAGGTACTTGTGAGGTAGACCCTTTGTAAGCCATAAAATACTGCAGAAGTGTTTGTTCTTGGGGCACTTTATTTTTGTTCTCACTCATTTCTGCCCTCATTTTAAGGACCTCACATTCTCAGAGCAGATTTCAGGACATCTTTTCAACCTTCAATAGATCTATAATGTCAATAGTTCTAAATGAAATTCTTGGAAAGTAATGTCTTTTTTTTTTTTGGCAGACTGTCAGTAAAATGATAAACGTTAACATCTTGTCTGTTTGTAAGGTAAGTGGCTTCTTTCTTAATACGTGTTTGCAATTGAAGTTCTGATTCTATACAGTGAGAGATCTCAGCTTGTTTGTGACAACCCATCATCACTGACAGGCAGATAAACCATTGTACTATGCCCGCAGAGCCCTTTGCTTCCTGCTGCTCTGTGGAGATGTGGTCCAAGAATACTGGTTAATTTTAATATTAGTCCAAGTTATGTATACTCAGGAAGGCACATCTGCTGAGAAACATGCTAGGTGGCATACCAGTGCAAAAGAAAAGAAATTGTTTGGTTATTCACATCATGGCCCAAAGGAACCCATAACCAAAGAGTTAACTGATGTTAGTAATGCTTGGGGTGTGAAAGCTATGGGGACCAGGCTTGGGCTGAAGGCCAAAGAGAACTGGAGATGAATATCCCTGCTCTGGACTAAGGATTTGGAACTGGGAGAGGTACAGAGGACAAGGTGGAAGTCAGTCACTGGGCTTCCTCATGTGCAGGCTAGCAAGGCTTTTGCTGTATGTTCTGATGGTTATTCATGCGACAAATAAACTGATCTCCGTGTAGGGCGTGGGACTAGCCCCCAGGGACGCAGAAATGGCCTGCTGTCCCTGTCCTCACAGAGCTTACTACCACAGATCATTGAGAATGCCTGTAAGACCTCATGAAATTGGCATTGTGAGAGAGGACCTGGTTCCAATTTCATAAAAATTCTAGTCCTTCAGCGATCTGTGAGTGTGTCTGCAGGTCAGCACTCCACTAACACATAGTCGACAGCCTCTGGAAGTTGCAGGGGTTCCTCTACCTGAAAGATTCCTCACTTGTGGCTCATAGGCTGATGCACCTCTGTGAAACTGGCTAGGCTGGTCCTGGAGTCAGCAGGCTCCAGAGCCTGTGCACTGCCAGCCTGGGCTTGGAAATCTTGAGGTTCTTTCTATGCCCGGAAGTTGTTTTAGTAGAAAGGGCTGTAGTGCTTGAAGGTAATGAAGTCATAACAGCTAATTTAAACAAAGGTTTGCTGCACATATAGTGCCTGTGGAGTCAGGCATTCTCAAACCCTGGCCTGATTGCTAGTGTGGGATAGGAGGGTGTGCTCACAGCTTCCTCCTGTTTTCCCTTAGGGAGTAGAAAGCTGGCCACTGAATAGATTATCTGGAATCTGGGATCTGAGATCTCTCCTTAGGATTTATTGCCTATGAACTGCCCCTTCTCTATGAAATCTGACACTGGACCTACAAATACTGTGGAAACAAACATCATTGTCTGTAGCATGCCACAGGTGACTGACATCAGTAGGCTTTGTGGCCTCCTCAGCCCATGTGGATGTTTTCTTAGACTTACTGTTTGAGGGTTATACAACCAGAAACCTCGAGCCACTTGTATCCAACACCGAGAGCTAGGTGCTGTTATTATTCCCTGTTTTCTGATGGGGAAACTGAGGCAAATAGGCAAAGTGACTTGCCCTGGCTTACACAGCTACTAAGTGTGTAAGGCTGGATTTGAACTTGGGTCTTCCTAACTCCAGGCCCAATGCTCCATCCATTGTGCTCCCTAGCTGCCTCTAATAGTTCAGCTAAAGTGTCCTTGTTCCTCATACCTGATTCTAACCATCCCCATGTCTTTGCTCAGGCTGTCCCTCATGGCAGGAATGCCCTTCCTCTTCAATCCGACTCACTGCATGCACTACACTTCTCTGAAGTCTTCCCTCATTGCCAAGCCCCCCCCTTCTACTTCAGCGGCTGCTAGTGCCTCCTCCCCCAACAACTTCATGTTGGTTTTGTAGAATTCTCTGTGTATTTGTGGACATGTTTCCTCCCCTAGGAAAATGTAAGTTCCTTGAGGACAGGGGTCATTTCAGTTAGTCTTTGCATTTCTAGGGCTTAGTGCAGAAAGCTCCTGATGAATGTTTTTTCATTCATTCATTTGTATGTTCACTGCTTAGCACAGAGCAAATACACAGTAAGCTCCTAATCCTTTTCCATTCATTCCTTCATTCATATCTCCAGTACTTAACGTACAGTAAGGGCTTAATAAATGTTCCTTGGTTGATTAAATGGATGATTGAACAGGTTAGTAATTGTCAGCTCTGGATGTGCTGTTGGGTGGGGCCTAGTGGCCAGGACTTGTTCTGTGGTCGTATGAGAGAGCTGGAGGGCAGCGCTCAGTACTGTGGTGGGGCAGGGGCGGGGAGCCTGGGACAGAACAGGTGGTGCCTGTCCCCACACAAGGGGCCAGAGCAGTGATCTGGACCGTCCAGTTCTTCAGCGCTGATTAATCATACTGGGCGTATGATTGTATTTTAGGGGAGACTTTAGCGCAGGCTTGAACATAGAAAAAGAACGTAGCTTACCCTCCTACCAGAAAAAGTACAGGGTATCAAATGAACAGGACATATCTTCTTTAGAACCTTATACTGTGTGCAGCAACTCCTGCAAAGGCTGCTTTTGAGAAACTAATCTTGTGCTCCCACCTTGTCCTTAGCGGCCTTACAGAGTTTATGTTCCAGGTCTTGTACAGATGAAATATGTGTTTACGGAGGGTGCTCTCAGTTTGGCCAAAGGCATGGAATGTGCCATCAGAGCACCAGCAGAGGGAGCCCTTTGGTAATCCACCATGGGAGACTTGGGCTGGTCAAGAAAGAAGGGCCTTCTGCCCAGCAGTTGGCTCCTGGATGTTTCAGAGAAGTGCAAATCAGGCCCTGACCCTTTTATGGCTTTAAGTTGATTCCCATAAGAAACAAGTAAGTTGCAGTATCATATTACTTTTTCTAAAGGGATTTTTTTTTTTGCATGTGGTACTGACTCAGTATCACGCTTCCTTTTTAATTCATTTTGAAATCAGCCATTGATCCTCTGATCCACCAGGATGTGCATTTTGGAATCATTCAACTGCTATAGGCATAACTAGGTAAATGTGGTCCACATCCTTGTGAGGAAGGGTTCGTGTGGGAGCAAAAACATGGTAGAGCCTCATTGGAAAAATTAGAGGATTGTGTACAAATCTGACAGATGCTGACGCTTTGGGGAAAGCACACTATTTGTGTACAATTTAAATGGTGACACCTTGAAAGGTCTTTGTATATGACATGGCTAAGTTTTAGGAAAAAATCAGTTGTGACGCACTACGTTACCTCTTCAGAATAATGTCTATTTTGGTAATGCCCATATATGGATTATTTTTATATCCGCTTGGAGTTTTCAAATGAAAGATTTGGGGCTCAAAAATGATATCGTGTGGGGAGTGATCTCTGATGGGTACACACACACACACACACGTCAGGCATCAGTGTGGTATGCTAGAGCAGAGCCCTTGTCATGAAGGCGCAAGGCCCCTGTCTTGTTCTGCCATACCTTGGCTCCTTACTGCAGGGACAACGTGGGAAGGTCCATTCACCCCGCTCAGCCTCAGCTTCCTTGTCTGTAAAATGAAGATCGTTGCACTTGCTTATCAGAGTTGTTTCAGAAAGCTCTTTGTACACCCTAGAAGCAGTACGTACGTACGTACAATTTGTTATGAACAAACTATAAATGGGAGCATTGCAAATGAGTGGTAAAGATCATGATCCTGGAGGACAGAGAATGGAGTGTGGCTTCCTCCTTCTTGCAGAGATGGCCCTGGGAACATGAGGGCGCGTGCGCTGTTCTGGTACCCCCACTGCTCTTGTTGTGTTTGCTTAAGTCCAAGGCGAGGTCAGTGTGGGGGCGTGGAAAACTAGGGGATGGTGAAAACTGTGCCCAGAAACACCCGTGTTGTAAAAAGAAAAGCTATCCAAAAACACATTTTAAATAAATAATTGGTGCGTTGTTTTTCTCCTTTAAAAAGTGGATTTCTTTTCTACGTGTAATAAACTAGGATTTCACTGTAGGAGGTCTGTGACAATCCTACTAGGCTCCTAAGGGAAGTACAAGCTGGGACATGAAAAATGTTCTCTGTTTTACAGAGTGTAGGGAGAATGACATGAGGCAGGGTCTTTGGGGGAGGACTGCTTGTACCACAAAGACTTATAATAGCTACAAAGGGAACCACAAAGAAGCAGTTGGCTGTTCACCTGAGGATCTCCAAGCACCTTACCAACTTGATCTAATTAAGCCTTCTACCCCCTGTGCACTAAGTACGACGTTGGCCTCACAGATGTGATTCTAAGAATTTCTAATCAAATTGTGCTCCCAGTAACACAGAGCTCAAATTATATAGTTTTCCAAAGGTAATGTGTGTTGGATTACTCTGGTGTGACTTCCAGGAGAGCTGCTGCCTCATTACTGCCAAACATATACTGTAACACCCTTATTACCTGGTTGATTTCAGATCACTATTATAACGGAACTTTAAAAATCATTTTGTAACGAATCTACTTGCCAAGTGGTTAAAAGCATTTACTTCTAAGAAACTCTTCAAAATGGCACAACTCTCTTCTTGTGTGAATTGGGGCGATGTTTTTACCAGTTGGGCATCCTGTTTATTTGGAGAGGGTGGGATAGTGCCCAATTGCCCAGAACTTGCATGCCCAGTAAGTGAGGGGTCTGATGCGCCTCATTCAGGCTATTGGTGAAGTGGAGATGTTAAGAGATGTTAAGATGGTGCAGTAGACCCGCCCAGGTGGTCCATGTTACCCCACTTTACTAACACAGACGCTCTGATTTGTGCGTAAGGGGTCACATACCCTGAACTGGCTGGCACATCTGTACTAAAGCTCTAACTTTGAGTGAAATCATTGATTGGGGACAAAATCAGTGTATTTTTGTACTGAATATCTCCACAAATATGAGTAAAGGATTGCAACTGTTACACTTCTTATAATAGCAAGGAATCGCAGCATTTCTGTTAAAAGGCAACTTCAACAGCCATCTGACTCAGTGCATATCTAAAACATAATTCCCTGAGAGCACACCTGAGAAGTAGTCATCCATCCTTTGTTTGAAGACTCCCAGTGTGGTGGAGAACCTGCAGCCTCCCAACATAAGGCTATTTTCCCATATATCCTAAATTTGTCTCATTGCAACCTGTCACTTCTACTGTCCAGTCTTCCTCGTTTTACTTGTAAAGATCATTTCCTAAATTCAAGTATAAGACTGACTTTACCTTTATTACATTTTCTTAGATTTGGACACTCTTTTTAACTCCTGATTCTGTCATTTCGTGTATTAGCCAACTTTGAGTCTTTTACAGATTGGACAAAGAGGCCTTCCACTGATGCCTTTGTCTAAATCATTGACAAAAAAATATTCCACTACATAGCGCCAACCAGATCCCTAGGACACTGCACTGACCCCCTTCCAACTTGTCATAGAAGCATGTCAGGTGGTCCAGAAGCATTTCTGAAGTGCCTACAAAAGCCAGACAATGTGCTAAGTGCAGGGAATACAAAGAGAGGCAGGAGACAATCCCTGCTCTCCAGGAGCTCACCATCTAATGTGGGAAACAACGTGGAAAAAACTGGGCACAAACAGATTCTATGTGGGATACATTGCAGCTCATCAATGGAGGAAGGATACTAAATTAAGGAGGATTGAGGTTTCCTGTAGATGGTGGGATTGGAGCTGGGACCTGAAGGAAGCCGGGGCGTCCTGCAGGTGGAGAGGAAGAGGGAGAGAATTGCAGGTATGAGGGACAGCCAAGGAGAACAAACAGTCAAGATATGGATTGTCTTTAGTGAGGAGCAGCCACCGGGCCATTGTCACCAGATTTCAGAGTCTTTGGAGGTGAGTAAGGCATAAGAAGACTGGAAAAGTAGGAGAGGGCCAGATTAGGAAGGGCTCCAGTCACCAAAGAGAGGGCTTTGTATTTGATCCTGGGGGAGGGAGCCACTGGAGTTTAATGACTTCTTTAAGTATGGCCATTCACCTGGTTCCAAATCCATCTAATTACACTATCATCTAGCCTACGTCGTTCCATTTTTTCTGCAAAAAAGTAGCATGAGATACTTTACTAAATGCCTTTATTTTTTAAATTCAATTTTATTTTGTGTTCAGATTTTCATTCTTTCACCTCTCCCTCCTTTCCTATTGAGAAAGCAAGAAAAATAAAATCCATTACTAACATACAGAGTCAAGCAAAGCAAATTCCTGTATTGACCACATTTTTAAAAAATATACCTCTATCTACATTCTTGAGGCCATTACCTCTCTGTCTGGAAGTGGGGAAGGAGAAATTAAGGCTGGTGGCTTTGCACAGCACTCCCTGACTTAAATGCAATTCACTTGCAAGTCATGGCATCACCTTGTGATGTCATGATCCTCTTCGAGAACAAAGAACAAACAGCAATAACAAAGACATCTGGGGGTGGGCTAGCATAGTCCTCTGGGACTGTACTTAGTCATCTGTTGACCAGTGTTCTTAAGTTTTTCGTTTTTATAATCTCCTAATTGATAGGCACTCCCTTAGTCTCCAAAACTCTGTACCTATGAGCCCTTTTCCTCTTTCCTTGATCTTTTTGGGTTATGGACCTAGCATCAGTATTGCTAAGTCAAGCTACACAGTGTAATAGCTTTGGGGGCATAGTTCTAAATTGCTTTTCAGAATGGCTGGAGCTGGTCACAGTTCCAGCCCCGGTACGTTAATGCACCAGTTTTTCAGCAGCCCCGCCAGTGTTTATCAAATGCTTTTATAAGATCTAGGTAAACTGTTCCTGTAGCGTTCCCCTGATCTACCACTTTGCTAACCCTGTCAGAGAAGGAAATAAGCTTGGTCTGGTCCGACTGTTCTTGATGATGCCATGCTGGCATTTTGTGGTCACCTCTTCTTTTCTACACTGTTCCTTACCCATCTCTTCAGTAAAATGTATTAGAATTTTACAAGGCATCAAAGTCAAGCTTCCTAGCTTGTGGTTTGCAGGTTCCTTTCTTTTTGCTTTTTTGAGAATTATGATAACATTTGCCTTTCTCCAGTCCTGCAGCGCCTCCCCCATTCTTCACGATCTTTCAAATGTCACTGAAAGTGGTTCAGCATTCTCATTTGCCATTTTTTCTTTCATTACCCAAGGAGATAAGTTATCTGAGCCAGCTAACTCCATTTCACCAAGGAGGACTAAGCGTTCTCTTACCATTTCCTTATTTATCATGTGTCTCTACTTCCTTTTATCCATTCTCTTTGGCAAAGAGGTTAGAAATAGAGCTCTTCAACTAGACTGTGCGTAGCATTGGCAGCAGACAGAGCCTGTGTCTGACGGAGGCCTCGTGTGATTGCTTCTTGGTCATATACCCAAAAGAATTCTAAATTGGATTGAATCAAACTTTCCTTGGATCTGGCTTATTTATCACCATTGTAGTCAGGTCAATAATATGCCTCTTGTTAAGCAATCAATAAACATTTATTAAGCATATACTATATGCAAGGCACTATTTCAGTAGGAATGCAGATACAGGAATGAGGCTGTTGGGTTGGACATTCCTGCCTTTAAGGAACTTATATTGTAAGGAGGGGAGGGAGGCAGGCAGTGTATAACTCAGGGCAGTGGCCAGGGAAGAGAGTTTTGATCTTGGCAGTCACAGAGATTATAAGTGACTCCCTAGGGCAGTTGATAGTCATGCTTGATACCATGGAGGATTTGGGGCCACTTATAGGTTGGGCTGAATGTCATATTAGCCATGATGCAGTCTGATCCCTGTTATAAATATGTTTATGATAACTTAATTAAAATGACTTACACTGCAGCTTTATGGTAAAGAGACTATAATGTAAAGTGGCTCTAGTGAATCCATTATATTGATGTTGAATGTGCAGGAAAAAAAAATTTTAAAAATAGAGATTAACCATAATAGAAATGAGAATTAGGACTTTTGAACTGCATAAGATCATAGTAATAGCCATCTCTTTCACCACTCATATGCAGTCGTATCTCATACAGTGTCATCTTGGCTGGTCGTGTTTTGCAGTAGTGTTGTTAATGCAACCTAATGTTGCAAACCCCAGCTAGAATGCCTTTTGGCTCTTAACCCACTAATAGTACTGGAGCTTGTTTGGGCAGAATTCTTTTGTGCCTTTCTGAAGGACTGGAGAGCTTACTTTGTCTCCTCACAGCAGCACCATGAGAAAAATGGCAGAGATATTAATATTCCTTTCTACAGACGAGGCGAGTGAAGCTGGTAGAGATGTGGTGAGTGACACACCAGTAATCAGAGATCATAGATTTGGAGCTGAAGAGACCTCTCAGGTCCCCTTCTCAAACTCTCACTTTACAGAGGTGGAAATTTGGACCGCAAAGAGCCTTAAGTGAGTGGCCCAAGGTTCCATTGCTCACCAGTGGCCGAGCGAGGCTTGGAAGTCATGTCCTCTGCGCTACAGTTGAGCATCCTGTGCCCTTCCGTGTGCTGTCCTCCAACCCAGATAGGGACGGAGCCAGCTCCCAACCCTGGTTCTCACAGCCTGAGTCTCATCCTTGATTTCTCTCACTCTCTCGCCCATCCATAGCCAATCTTTTGCCACATCTTGTTGATTTTTTCCTTAAAACGTTTCTTCCTGTACACCTCTATCTCTCTTCTGACGCTGTCCACCAGGCCCTGATGCAGGCTCTCATTGGCTAGACTACTGCTGCTGGTTGGTTTCCTTGCCCAAAATCTCTTCTCACTCCCACTTATTTTCCATCTAGCTATCAAATTAATCTTCCTAAAGTACAGGTTTGACCATGTCAACCCCCTATTTAATAAACTCCAACGATTCCTTCTCACACCCACAATCAAATATAAAATCTTCTCATGATATTCAAAGCCCTTCATAACCTACCGCCTGTCCCCTTCCCCTGGCTTCTTACACCTTACGCCCTCATGTTCCCCACCCCCCATCCATTGTCACTGGCCTCCTTGCTGTTTCTTGTACCTGACACTCGGCCATCTCCTGACCGAGCATTTTTACTGGCTGTCTCCCGTCCCTGGAATGCTGCTCCTCCTCTTCACCTACTAGGTCTTTCAAGTGCCAACTAAAATTCCCCGTTCTTTCTACAAGCAGCCTTTCCCAGTCTTCTTTGTGATCCTGGTGCCTTCCCTCTGAGAATTGTCCCCAATTCAGCTTGTTTGTCCAGAGTTGTTTTCATGTTGGCCCCCCCCATTAGACTGCGAGTTCCTCCAACGGGGACAGCCTTTGCTGCATAGTGTCTGGCACATAGTGCACACTTAATGAATGCTTCTTGACTTGACTTCTGACTGCCAGGGTCTTTCTCTTTCCACCGCAGCACGGAGCCTCTTGAGCAAAGACAAGCTGCGCAAAAAGTAGAAGCGAGTTTCATAAGAATACGTAGCTCTATGCGCAACCTTTCCTAGGGATTTTGCTGTTTCGATTATTTTTAGCATTAGACTATCAAGGAAAAGTAGATTTAGGGTTGGAATCTGAATGTGGAGGCAATGAACTATAAGGAAGAAAAATCTGTTTTTCATAATGGCTCTTTGCCAACAAATTAACCATTGGTGAGCATTTAGCTTCAGTCCGAAAGGTTCGAGAAGCTCTTAAGCTCGAACCAGGTCTCTGGCGCCCAGGGGCTTTCTTTGCTCATCAGTGGTGGGCCATTAGCAGACCATAGCTATTATCATTGGGTTTTTATTAGCGTTTGGTTTTTGAGCAAATCTCTTCTTGATAATGTTGGAACTTGCCTGCATGCAGGGCTCTACCATTTACAAAGTGCCAACTTTGTCTGGGGTCCACAAACTTGGATTCTTTCATACTTTGGTAACTATTTCAATCCTTTCTAATCTCATGCATTTTATTGTATGCGTTTAAAAATACCATTCTGAGCAAGGATCTATGGGTTTCTCCAGAGGGGTCCTGGATACCATGATATAGTACATAATAATAAAACACTATAATCTCTTCTGTGAGTTGTTAGTCAAATATAAAAAAAATTAAATTACTATTAAAAATCATCCCCTTTGAGCCTTAAGAGATAGCTTGGTGAGTTTCTGTAGTAAAGACAATTCCAGTAGTGATGGGCAACATGGAGTAGTGGCTGAATTGAATAAATTTTCGTTGCAATAGTAGTGGATGAGAGCCTGACTTAGAGCGAGGAAAACTTGGACTCAGGTGCCGCCTCCACTAAGTGACCCTAGGCACGACATTTAACCTCTCAGTGCTCTCACTGTTTCTCTAAGGCTTTAAATTGCCAAGAAGGGGCTGACTCCTCACCAAAGAGTTCCCTGTCCCACATCAAACCACAAGTCAGTCCCCTGTCCTTCCTGTTGGCTGTTTCTAGAGGTGAGCCACTCCACAGTGAGCTCAACCTTTCCTCAGGAAGACAATTTAATTTTTAAAATATTTATTTTGAGGGCCTGACATGGGCAGAGTGCCAAGGATGAGAGATAACATGATCCCAAATAGATGCCGTCATTGGTCTAGGTGCTCATAGACTTTCCAGCTTCCTCAGAGCATGCACTGACAGTGTGACCTCCATGTTGTGAGGAGGCTAACGGGGGAGGGCGGACTCAATTAAATGGAGTCTAGCCCCTCTCTCATGGTGGTGGATATCATGGATAGGTGTGCTGAGCACCAGCCCCTCCAGGCCCACACGGCTCAAGGCATGCCTGTGGTGTTTGTTCATAGCTGGTCATTATTTAGGAAGTCCTTCAAAGCCACAAATTGGAATCTTGGTGCTAATAAAGTAGCTGTCATGGATTTATAACCACTTAATTGTGCTTTTGCTTTGTATGTCCAGAGTTTTCTTTCTTTCTGCCCAGAACAATAATAAATTAATCTTAAGATACTTTAAGATGATCTTAAGTTATTGTTGTTGTGTTGCTTTTTTATGTAATTTTATGAAAGTGGCCAGTCTCCTAAAATACAGGCATTTGAAAGTCTCTGGAGATGAGGAAGTTTCAGCAACACCAGTAGGCAGCATGTCTGCCTGTGGTAGCATGTGCCCTTTTATAAGAAGAAAGTTCAGTAAGCGTCCTTTTCATCAGAAATCCCAGCCCATTTCAGAATCTTTAGACCTACGTTAGATTTGAGGCAAGGCTAATTTTATCCTGGCTCACTGACACAATTCCCAATGTTGTCTCCAGTAATTTCATCACTCTTGACATAGCCAAGTGCTATATAGTACATAAAAATAAATGGCTGTGGGGAGAGGCTTTTTGATTCCCTTCATCGTTGGGGGGAGCAGCTGTTCTCCCCTCTTTGTCCTTCACTTGCATCCTCGGTCATCACAGATGCTTTGTTTTTCCTCTTTTTTTGCAGATGACAGAGTTGGTGCTGCCCGGCATGCTGGAAAGGTGAGTCATGAGCTCACACACAAATGCTCTATCGACAGAGTTCAGTATTATTTATAGGGGAGAATCCTTTCTTTGAAAAATTCATTATGGTGACTAATCAAGCTCGCCTCCATTTTAACTGATGGAGCGATGCTGAGGTGAGTCACGGCCATGGTGTGTGAGTCATCAGCTGGTGGAAGCCTTTTTCACTTTATCCCCTTTTTGTTCCTCCTCTCCAGGGCTGTGGTGGCTTCTGTAGACCCGAATTAAAGAGCCCGTCTGAGTCATCCCCACTAACTCAATAACCTGCTCTTCTGAGGGGGTGGCGAGGGTTCCTGGGATGTTCCTGGGAAGAGCCTTTTTAAAGCTGCGCACTCCTCTCCATTTGTAACCCAAATCACTGGGGTTTGGTTAGCCAAGACACAGTCTTCTGTTTTGGAATTCTGGCGAGGAGAATGGGTGTATGTTATACACAGGCACAATGTGGAATAATTCTAGCAATTGGAGCCAACCCAGTAAGGAAAAGAAACTCAAAAACATGTACTGGTCCCGCCTTGGCCCTAATTGGTGTTGGATCCCACTCTAATGGAATGGGCTTTACTCTTCTTGGGAATTATATCATGCAGTCTTAATGTTTAAAATATCATATGCTATAAGAACAGCGTTATGGTACCTCAGGAGAACCTCATGAGAACACCCGCATCCCAGGTCACTACAGGGTACGCCTTGCATAGTTGACGAGGCCAATAATCTGAGGCGACTTGGTAATTCATCGATCTTAGGATATGTTGGCTGTCATCGCTCTGTGCATGGGACGAGACCTAGCCTCTCCCTCAGAGGAAACAACTCAGTATTGTGGGCTTTGGAATCAGAATACAAGGAATTCACTTCCAAGTCTTTCTGTCTTGTCAGAGAAAGACGTCCTCTGTCATTGAGGCCGTGTTATGATTAGGAGGACAAAGGCCAGATGACGACTCAGAATGTTAGATGAGGAAGGCGAACTTCATCAGGGAGTAGAATCAGCCTTAACGTACAGCTAGAGACTTTTGTTTCAGTGTAGACAAGATAGAGACAGGTCAGAAGCAAAGGTCAGTCTCTCAGGTGCCCAAGTCAGGAAGACCCACATGGTGTTGATGAGGTCAGTCAGCGCAGGATGGCTTGCAAACCAGAGGAAGAATCTTTGAGGCCACGTGGGTAAGGGCCCTCCGTACCCAGGAGGCCTGTGGAGAGGCCGTTTCCCCAAAGACCTTGATTAGATGAGATCCCATGAACTAGTTTTTAAATATTTTAACAAGTGCATTTCAATATAGTTGTTTTCCTTGGTAAGCCTACGTACTTTATT
This sequence comes from Phalanger gymnotis, assembly GCA_028646595.1. Lineage (NCBI taxonomy): Eukaryota > Metazoa > Chordata > Mammalia > Diprotodontia > Phalangeridae > Phalanger > Phalanger gymnotis. The sequence continues at coordinate 442,755,605 of CM053623.1, forward strand.
TCTTTAAGTACATTCAGAGAAGGAATCCCTCGGCTTGAGTAGATGGCTGAAGGGGCCCATGGCACAAATAGGTTGAGAACTCCTCATCTAGGTGATTGATTGTAGCTTCAGATTCTTTGATCACAGTGTGATCTATGGCCTAAAAGCCTTGCCACCCCATTCTACCTCATGTTAGAAATTTGAGTTTGTCTGTTTAATGTCTATGGAGTAAACGTAATCGCTACCTTGAGCAATGCTGAGTCACTGGAAACCTTATTTGTTTTCATAGAAGATGCCGTCTATCTGTCTACAAATGAGAAGGGGCATTTGTTCATCTGGCTCGGGCTTTCCTCAGTCCTGGTTTGATTCCAAGGCAGCTATGGGAAAGCGCATGGTCCTAAGAGAGAAAAGCTCCCTTGTCTCTAGCTTCACCGTCTCTCAGCATCATCTGGGATTACCCCTTCAACTTCAGCTCTCCTTTAGGCTTTGGCAGCAGACACGCTGGATGGCCACGTCCTCCCAGGGATATGGGTGTGGAAACACCTACTTCATACACCACAGGCAGATTGGAAGTTTTGAAGAGTAATTTTATTAAGAAACCTGGGTTAAGCAACAGAGAAAGCCACAAAAATTGTGTGAGCTGGGTGGACTTAGAAGCAAGGATGAGCTTTCCTGAGTACAGCTTCCTAAATTGGTCCAAATGTTGTTGGAGGTTGTTCCCAGCAGTGTCTCAGGAGCTTATGGTTTGGTTATCTCTTTGACTCCATCTAGCACAGAGCCGCTCTAGGCTCCTGAGCTGAGAAGAAAGGAGAACGAAAAGGAGGGAGGGTATTTGTGGGAGAGGCTGACAACTGTGGGTAGGCCAGGCCAGGCCAGGCCAAATCAGATTTGCTGCCCTCCTAAGGACCAGTGAAGAATGTAGAGTGGACAGTAAATGCAGTGCATTGGATTAAGAGGAAAGTGTGACCACACATTTTTCCTTCCACCATCATTTGCTAGGGCAGAAGCCATTTCCAAAGCATCCCTTGGAGCCTTTGCTTATATATCCTAACTAAGCCTTTTCCAGCTTGCCCTGTGCCCTGCCTGTCAATGGCATCCTTGATTTTGCTGAAGCTCCTGGAGTGGATGACACCACTGAGTCAGAGATGGGGTCCCTCAGAAATTGTCTTTGTTCTCTGCTGTCTTTGCTCAGTTCTGGAGATGAGATAACAGAATGTCCAGTCCTCCAGAACAATAGCCTTGAGATATTTGATCACTCAACCAATATCTCTGTAATTGGATGGTGGTGTTATTGCTGCAGAAGTAGAAAGTGCATAATTACATGATAGAGGAAGCTTGAGCTTCCCACTTCCTTGGAATTGTAAACATTGTGGACAGCTGGAGCCAGGAGGTGGTTGCCATAGCAACTTGGGAAAAGCTAAAAATAGCCTGTTTTGTCCTCTGTTGCTTACAGTGGCGTTATGACGCGTTGTGGGGCGGGGGGCAGGTAATTCTTTCTCATCTGCTCAATGTTTGCAAACTTTCATCGACAAAGCACAATTTGTGCAGAGTAAGGATTTGGATGTGGAGCTCTCCTTATGCGGCTGACCCCAGAGTTCTTGGGTTCTCCTCGAGATTTGGTGCCTGCATTTCTGAAATGCGTCTCAGCCCTCGACAGGGAGTGTTGGAGGAACCTGTCGAAATCGATTTCTATCTCCTGCTTCCACTCAATAACGTAATGCTTTCTGAAAGTACACATATGCGCTCCCTGCTCCAGGACTGAGACAGGCAGCGCCATGACACAGGCCTTCTAGCACCTGCTCTTCTTCCTGTCATTGGCTTCTGTTCAGTCCCCACGTCGTGCTGTTCGATGACTGTTACTCCCCCACTCAGAAACCTTTGGTGGCTCCCTATTGCTAATACAATAAACCATGGAGCTTGTAGTAGTCACCTTATGGCCTACAGTTAAGACTGCACCCTCTGGCTCCTGCCTACATTTCCAATCTTTTGTCACAATACCTCTCTTTCACCTACCATCTGTTGCAAATAAGTTGGCCATGCTTGGCCTCCAGTTCAGCTCACATGTTGTTATTTCAGAGAACCTTATTTCCCCAGCTCCAAGGATTCTCTCCCTCCTGATATTTTCCTAGAGCACTTTGGGTGTCTCATTGCAACTTTCACCTTTGACTTTCTGTAATGCTTATCTCTAGGCATGGTGCATCTCCCTCACCCCCGCCCATACCCATGGTGGGCTGTGAGCTCTTTCAGGGCTGGAACTGGTCTTCATGTCCCTAGCTCAGTAGACATTACTTGTTTGTACATACTGTACTTAACGTGAGTTCTCTCTTCTACAGTACAGACCATGACTCATCCTTGCCCTTCTTACCCATATCCTATAATAAATTCTGCACAAAGGGTTTGCCCAGTGTCTTAGGGGCCTTTTTCTCTATTTTTTGATGGTATATGTGTGAGCACGAGCGCAGCTTGCAGTGTGTCTAGCCATCTGTCATTTCTCCTCAATACAGGATCAACCAACCTCCTTTTCTGGTTGTTCCTCCCTGCGATGCCTTTTTACACTGCCTTTTGCAGACACTTTTTCCTGGGTAGTATACACTAGAAGCCCATTTACACATCATATATCTTTCTGTTGCCCTTTGAACAGGCAGCAGTTTTGATTCCTCAAAGATTGTAACAATTTGTGATTTGTAGCCATACAACATCACCAGAAAAATATTGCTCTTGAAAAGATGGGAGAGTTTCAGGAAAGAGCTTGGGGATCTTTGAAAGTGCTGCCCAACTTCCCAAATACAGTTGAAACTTCTCTCCTACTCAGTTCTGGGCTCATTTCTGTCGTGGATATCCAAGTACTGATGGACTACCTCTATGGGCTGTCCTTCCAACAACATCTCATAGTTTGAATAATAGTTCCTCTTTATCCGCATGGTTTTCGGTGTGGATAGACTATTCTTGAGTGACGATGAATCTCATTTGGAGGCTTGGCAGCGTTCCAAGGATTGATGTAGTCAGCACAGTGTCACTCACAAACAGCAGAAGTGTCTGACTCATTTCATAGTCTATGGGCTATCCCTCTTCCATTGGGCATCCTTGTTGGACGTCTTCTCGAGCGGTCGTCAATGCTCTTGTGAAGCACACGCCTCCCGCTTTGAGCCATCATCGATGTCATTAGTTCAAGGACTGGCTGTTGTCTCAGTTGCTGGATCAAGGAATCATTTATGAACCTAACATGGACTAGATGACCCCTGAGGTAGATCCTTAGAGCTTTAAATCGGTGCTGCCACTTGTGTGGGGCATGCTTTGCTGCAGGAGTGTTTCTGGGGCTGTATTTTGCTATACTGAAGCTAGCCACCCAGCCCCGGGGGATCTTTTATTCTTGGATCTCGTTCTTCAAGCCCTTCTGGGACAAAAGTGATCGTCTAACTCTAGAATATTGTTTTAAAAATCCTTTTGGCTCCTTTCTCAGTTTGCAGCAAAGATACCCTTTCTGTAAATTCTCGAAGATGTTGTTGAGATGAGACGCTTAGCTTCTGGGTCAATTGTTAATTAATAACCTCAAAGGTTCTTTGTGTTTTTTTTGTAATAATGACATCCATCATTTTGTTCCCCCGGTTGTTAGGTGCCTTCCTGTCTTTCAGAGACGTTGAGGCTTCGTTTCTTAATCCCCTGACAAGCGTCACAAAATCTTTGAAGGCAGACGGTTTCGCTTTTGGCTTCGTAGCCCAGTGCTTAGTGCAGGGCTTGCGTAAGATAGACAATTTAATATTACAGTAAACACTTGCTGAGTTGAAGTGAATTTTTCGGCCTCCATGGGCCTTCTTGATGTCAAGTCAGTTGTTTTGGGCCACCTTCCTGTTTTCATTTTCTTTAGTGCTTTTGCTACTGTGTAACAGGGAACATTAAGGGACTATGATATTGCCATCTAAATGTGATGGTTCCTGTGTCATTGATGGAGAAAACAGGAAAAGAGGTCTAGTCTCTACCCTCAAGGAGCTTCTATTTTAGAAGGGGGTGATGAGACATGCCCATAGATTACTGTCACACAAGTTAGAAAATGGTGAATTATGCACAGGAGAGGCAAATAGGCTAGCCTGCGAGGCTCAAGGAGGAAGAGCAGAAAGAGGAACGTTGGGTAGAAGTAGCAGAGTATATACTTCAGCTTGTAGAAAGAAGGAAGACGGTCTGGCAATGAGAGCTATGCAGAAGTAGAATGTGCTTTCTTGAGTGATAAATATTCCTTTTCCTACCTTTTCCCTGAC
>CM053623.1:442760336-442787079 GCA_028646595.1 Phalanger gymnotis
TGATAGAAGGGAGGGCATATGGGGGTGGAGGTAATCAAAAACAAACACTTTCGAAAAGGAACAGTCAAGGGAGAAATTTCAATAAAGGGAGATAGGATAGGAAGGAGCAAAATATTGTTAGTCTTTCACAACATGAGTATTGTGGAAGGGTTATACATAATGATATGCATGTGGCCCATGTTGAATTGCTTGACTTCTTAGGGAGGGTGGCTGAGAAGGGAAGAGGGGAGATAATTTGGAACTCAAAGTTTTAAAAACAGATGTTCAAAAACAAAAAAAAAGTTTTTGCGTGCAACTAGAAAATAAGATACACAGGGAATGGGGCATAGAAATTTATCTTGCCCTACAAGAAAGGAAGGGAAAACGGGATGGGAGGGGAGTGGGGTGACAGAAAGGAGGGCAGACTGGGGAACAGGCAACCAGAATATATGACATCTGAGAAAAGTTATAATTCAAACTCTTGTGAAAATTAATGCTGAAAACTAAATATATTAAATAAAATTTAAAAAAAAGAAAGAAAAAAGAGCCAAAAACATATCATAAACTTAAATATTGAAACTTAAATATAAATTAAGAAAAAAAGGGTGTCATGTGCATAGCAGAACATAGGAGAGGATTCAAAATATGTAACAATAAATTTTCATTTCAAGAAAGCCTGTATGATAAATAATACACCTTGTGTTGAGAATTGTCCATCTTTTCTTTACTTCCTTGTGTTTTCTTTTGTTCTCTGCTGTGCACTTTTTAACTTCTTTTTTTACCCTACCCCCTACCACCTAGAAAGGTACAATATAATTTAGATATGTTTCTTGATATATACATACACTTATACATATATAGACATATACTTTCTCAAACATGCTCTATTCCTGCTCTTCTTTTTTTTATATTTGTACGTCTTTTGTTTCCTGTCCCTCCTGCCTCCTCTGCTTTACTTCTGCCCACTACATCGCCTTCCTGTTACTTGCCTACCCACCCCCCCCACCCGCCGTCTACCAGCCACCTTGCCCTCCTGTTACTTGCCTTCCCTCCCTAAGGATCCCTCCCCTATCCTCCTAATCCCATCCTCCATCCACCACCCTGCCCTCCTAATACTTGTCTTCCTCCCTCCAAGGATTCGTTCCCTATCCTCCTATTCCCATTGATCTGAACTCCCTTTACCTGTTCCCTCATTCTCCCCTCTAAAAATCCCTCCCTTGTCCTCTCCTCCCTCACTATACCCCTACCGTCTTATTTCTTCCAAATTTAGAAGACTTTTATAGTGTTCTAAATATTTATGTATTGTTCCCTCTTAAACCCATTCCCGATGAAAGTAGGTTACCAGAACTACCAGTCCTCCTCCCCATTCTAAATCCTCTGTATCCTTTCTTCTTCTTGCCACTCTTTTGTATAAAATAGTTACTCTTTTTAGCTGTTTCTAAATGGTTTTACTTTTTAAATTCATATCATAGTCAGGTTTATGCCCCTTTCTTGTAAGCTCGACAATTATTAATAAGAATGTTAGACATACTTTTTACATTTTATGTTATATAAAAGATAAGCAATCTGTTCTTGTATATCCCTTATAGTCAGTCTTTGGTGTGTACTTTATGTTTCTCTTGGTTCTTGTATGTTGAATCTTCTATTAAGTTAGGGATTCTTTTTAACAAAGTCTTGAAAGTCTGAGAGTTTGTCAAACGTCTATTTTTCTTCATTCAACATAATACTTAAATTTGAACGGTATGATATTTTCGTCCAGAGGCCCAAATCTTTTGCTCTTTGATATATTGTGTTCCAAGACCTGTGGTCCTTTAATGTCTGTGCTGCTAGGTCTTGTGTAAGTCTAATTGTGGCACCATCATATTTGAATTGTTTTAATCTTGATGCTTTTAATATCTTATCCTTGAGCTGGGGTTTCTGGAATTTGACTATGATATTCCTATGAGTTTTCTCTCTTTTAAGTGGTGTGTGATGGATTTTTTTCTATTTCTACTTCCCTGCCTTGTTCTGATGCTTCAGGACAATTTTATTTATTTCTTGTATTATTGTATCAAGATTCTTTTTTTGATCATGGCTTTCAGTTACTCTGATCATTTTTGCATTACCTTTTCTTGATCTATTCTCCAAATCTGGTGTTTTTCTTATGTTTCACTTTCTCTTCTATTTTTTCATTATTCATGTTTCATTTAATTATTTCTTGATCTCTTATAATTTCACTGGCTTCACTTTGCCCAATTCTAATTTTCAAGGTGTCATTTTCCTCCTTGAGATTCTGGATCTCCTTTTCTAATTGGTTGACCTTCCTTTCCATAACTTTCTTGTTTTTCTTGGATTTTTTTTTTTTTTAGTGTTTCCTCCATCTCTGTCATTTGATTTTTAAAGTCTTTTTTAAGATCTTCTATAAATTCTTTTTGAACAGGTGACCATTTGACTTTGCTCTTTGGGCGTTTCTTTACTTCAATTTCCTCCTCTGAAGATGAACCCCGGTCATCTCTATTCCCGTAATTGGTCTTTGTGGTTGGATTCTTTCTCCTTTGCCTGTGAATTTTTTTTGTGTGTGTGTGGTGATAACTTGATTTTTGTAATACCTCCAGCCCTGGGGTATGGGAAATAGTGCCTCTTGCCCCAAATCTTGAGTTCTCTCCTGTCACCTGGAACCAAAGCCAAACCTCCAACTTCCTGTAAGTGCCTACAGCCAGGGGCTTTCTGCCCCACTGCTTCTGCACTCACCAGGCATGCGCTGGTTCCTTCTTGGCCCCACTGCTCTTCGGAGCATAGGTGAGTCTGGCGTTTCTTGTCAGCAGAGGTTCCCGAAATCTTCCTGGGCTCAAAGGCACGACTCCTTCGCTAACCCGGGGTGAAAAGTTCCATTGGCTGAGGCCAGCCTCTCAAACCAACTAACCCCGGGGCTTGCCGCTAGTTATTTAAGCGGCTTGCCACTTGTTAAAAAGGAACCTGGCCTGGAGGTGTTTACTCTTCACAAGGACCAAACCTGGTCCTGGAGTTTTTCTTCAGATCTTCTCAAACTGTCCGAGGAAGATCCCGATTGTGTCCCTATTTTTCTTTGTCTCTACCCACACTTTATTCGCTATTTTAACTCTTTTGTGGGGGAAAATCTTAAGAGCTTGGAATTTTCTGACCTATTCTGCCTTCTTCCCAGAATCCTCTCTGGTCACCATTGCTCCTTGAATGAAATGTGAATTATTATAATATTACTCCATCGTTTGTGTTACAAAGACTCATTGTTCTTATTCCCCCATGTCTGTTGTCCTCTTGTGTCAGTGTGGTGTAGAGCTGACCCTGGTTCCTTAATGCTCTTCCAGTGGATTGCAAGGCCGTGGCAGTCTGGAAAGGCTTCCACTGCAGTCCCAGCCACACATCGTGTGTGTCGCTTGTTCAAGCACTGTTTGGAGAGGCTCATCACTTTCTTGGCTACAGCAGTTCTCAGAAAGTAGTCTGAGTCATAGAGGGAATTCAGTCCGCCCTGGTGGAGGGAATGCCCACACCTACAAACTCTGATTCCAAAAGAAGCAACTGGAGTCGTGGGAGGGGTACTCCAGATCTGTATGGCCCTTGACAGTCTATGGAAGGGGCCTTCCCATAATCCACAAGCACTAGCTATGTGCCAGGCACTGGGCACATGAGGCAAGGCAAAAACACCAAGCCTGCCCTCAGGGAGCTTGTGTTCTAAAGAGGGAATCAGCATGGAAGGGAGGAAGAGAGTCAAACTAGATGGAAGGTGACACCTAAGAAGGAAGGCTTTCTAGATGTTCTCGTTTGATTTCCACCACTGTCCTTTGAGGGAAGTCTCTTATCCCCATTTTATTGGTGAAGTGACAGGTTCACAGAGGAAGTGACTTGGCCCAGGTCACATGGAACAGCAAATGGAAGTGGAATGGGGCTTCAAGCCATCTCACAGTCAGAAGGGATGTGCGAGGTCTTGTCTATACCTAGTATGCAGAAAAACAGTGTCCTTTAGGAGTATCTGTCCAGCCTTTCAGGGAGAGGGACAGCAGTCCATTGCACTTCAGGATGGCTCTAATTATTAGGGAACTCTTTACATCAAGCTGAAACCTGCTTCTCTGTGTCTTCCCCCGCCATTGCTTCTAGCTCTACACTGTAGAGGCAGGGTTGGATCCCTCTTCTTAGACCACCCCTCAGATGCTTGGAAGGTACTATCATGTCCCCTTTCTATCTCCTCGACTCCAGGTAAAACATGCCCAGTGTTTTTTAGGTGTTTGTTATATGGCATGGTTATTAGTCCCACCAGCCTTGTCAGTGCACTTCCCAAAATGTGGCATCTGGAAATGAACCACAGTATTCCTTATCTGGGCTGACTTGGCAAATTTGGCAATCTTTAGTAGGCGTAGCCCCCGTCGAGAAGGGCCCTGCTTTGTCCCCCAATACAAACTACTGCCCAACTGCCCCCATTGTGACAGGCAGGGAAACCTAGCTGAAGCAGTATCTCAGAGAAGCTGCATGTTTCATTCAGCTCAAACCACCACTTTGACCATCAGCTTTTCTCAGACCTAGATAGAAAGAGCCCAGGACTCAGCCCCAGAGCCCTGAAAATTGAACTGCCCCCAGACCACCAGCCTGCATTCAGCCTGGCCTCCGGTGCCATCATTAAGGAGAGCAGCCCTTGTGGGGAAGGTCCCTAACATCTCTGCCCAGCTACCTGCCACCAATGGGCACATAAGCCCTAGAGCCTTAACGATAGCAGTGCTGCCCTAGACAACAAATCGTACTTCTTGTCCAGCCCTCAGAGCCTTCATCCAGGGAAACAACTCTTGGGAGGTGTAACCTAGCAACTGCCTCTGCAGGTGCTGCAGCTCCTACTTCCTCAGCAGCCACAGCTGTGGAAGACAAGAAAGGGGCGTTCTCACCTCCAGGTCCTTGGTGCCATCAGATGGCTTACAGGTAGAGTCACATAGTGGTTTTACCGATGGAAATGAGTCAGAAAAGATTCTCATCCGAGTTGCCCCTGTGCCCTCAGGACCATTGAGTCTTTCCATCTGACTCGTTGCTGAAACCTCCTCTATTCTCACACCTGCTAGAGGCTGATCTTGAGAGCAGGGAGGCTGTCCGTGGAGCAGGGCCTCCTCTCCCCAGAGCTCAGCACAGGGCTTTGCAACAGGAAGCATTTAGGAAATGCCCTTTGCATTCATTTGTTGATGCAGCCTAAGGTGGCACAAGCTTTGGGGGTGAGCTCATTGCGAGCATTAGTATCCTGTTCAGAGAGCATTTTTTGCCTTCTCCTCCTGGCTCTGGGCTATTCTCAACAAACAGAGAGACTATCCATTCAGTGCACCTCCTGTCCATATCCTCTTTCCCTGTGCTAGAATGCCAAGTATTTACATAGGAGAGGGCTCATAGTCTCTACACGTGTGTGTGTATCAATATCCTGAAGTAAGAGACCTTCAATGTCAAATTGTGATTGAAGGTTAAAAAAAAATCATGTCAAAATGAAACTCAGAATAAAAATGGTATTTCTTTAGGGTTATTTTGTTTCCTCTGTGGGTAATAATTTTATCCCAAGACATAATCTCTTCACTCTAAGCTAGTTACAGAGAAACCAGCCCAGGGTCAGTCGTTGGGGAGGTAGACCTGGTTATCTGATTTTCCTGACTCTTAAGGTTGGCTCTCTCTTCACTGTATTCCACTCCTGACACTCTAGGCATTGAATACTTCCCTAAATTAAAGGTGGTATTGCTGTTTTATTTAAAACAGCCCATTTTGTCTAGATTGGGATGACAAACGCTCAGTGCTCATCTCCAAGCATGGGGCAAGCTCAATATTTAAACCTCTCCACCTGGTCCGCAAGTTGAGGACAACAGTGTAAGCCTCTGACTTGTTAAAGACTGACTTCATGTACCTCAGAAATATTCCTTCAGTATTTAGCAGGGATAGGAAAGCACCTGCCCCATGGCCACTGCCACTTTTCCTGTCTTTCTCTTGCCTTTCCTGGGAGGCTGCTCATTGGACCAGCACATTCACAGTTCCTAGCAGATCTTAGGTAGCCCTTTGAAGCAGCTAAGAATGGAATGAGGTGATGGAGCTTGGATATTAGGACACTACATAGCAGGAATGGTTTTATGCTGGGTGAGTGCAGCCCCATTTGGGCTAGAGGTCTTGTTGTATTTGAAGAAGATACTGACCCACTTTTCTTTCTGGAATTCTTGAGTCTAAAATCCGTAGGGCATTTGGCCATGGCAGCTGCTTCAGAGGCCAGACCATTCCCTGGATGAGAAACCAAATCCTTGGTATTATTGCCAGAGCAAAAAACGTTTTGCCAACTGAGATGCCTTTCTCATCATTGTCTTCCATTAGGACTGGGAATTCAGTTGACTCTTATTCTTAACAAGAGTCAGGCTCGTTTGAGTAGGCCTATCTTGGGCTTACTCCAAATTTGGCATCTTTTAGTCCTATGATCCTTATCTTTACTGCTTTGACTAATCAAAAGCTGGGCATATTGCTGATCACAGTCTTACTCACTTCATTGACCGGGCGGTTTCTTTCTGTTTCTACTCTAGAGGAATGGGTCACATTTAGTTTTCTGATTGATCAGTCAACGGATAGATTGAAGAATTGAGAGGGAGAGAACAACTCACAATTCACTCGCATGCTCCAAGGTTGATTATTTTGATTTAAGAAAATATCATTTCTCCTTTTTGTGGGTTTTTTTTTATGGACTAATTTCATTGCTTCAGTTTAAACAGTCTTGTGAATAAGGTATAATACAGTAAGGTGAATATAATCCCTTCTGGCCAGGAGCTTACAGTCTAGCAGAAATAAGACATACAGATAACAATAATATAAGATAGAATGTGTTTTGAGAAAGAGATACATAGTGTTAGGGGAGCTAAGAGGCAGGAGATACCCCTTCTCACTTGGGGAAATGAAGGAAGGTGAAATTTGATCTCATCCTTGAAAAATGGATGGGAAATTAAATAGAGCTGAAAGTATCACAGGCCGCAGGACCAGAGTGATTAAAGACGTGAGCTGTTGGTGGAGAATGACCAAGAGGCTCTTTGGGCTAGAGCATCTAGTGTGGGACGTGAAGCTGGACAGAGATGAGAGACGGAGGCCATCTGCCCACATCACCTGCGTATTAAGTGGCAGAGCTAGGATTTGGACCAAGTCACCTGACTCCAATCCCAGCCAAGATATACCCTGAGGCCTCTTAAGTGGGCTTGCTTCCTGGTTCTTCTTTAGCCTAGGTATGTGACCTTAAACAATTTTATTGAATGTCTTTGGTCCCCAAAAAACTCCTGGGGGAGAGAAGGCGTTACTTAACATGAAATTGCCTTCCTTGGTCTTTGAAAACAAAAATAACTCTTTTTAATGCCAGTTTAATACCTTTTAGTAAAAACTGGCTATAGTCTTAACATGCTCTTATCCTTACCAACATAGCACCATTTCTTGTCCTGTATCAATATCAGTAGCCACTTCTAGACATAATTTATTCAGAGGACTAGATCCTCCGAATTCACAACAGATTGAATTTATGGAATTTTAAATGGCAAAGGCTTGAAAATGTTTAAAATTGTACCTGTAAATTCTGCCTCTGAGGTACATTGGGGAAAATGCATTTTAGTAATAATTTAGTACAAAATAAGATTGTTTCTGATTTGAAAAAAAGAAAGACTCTGCAGCTCCACTTGGCCATTCCTTAGAATTTTGAGGCCTAGACCCAATTTTGTAAATTACACCCAGGGCCTTTTGGGCTTTGCAGTAGAGCCCCCTTTATGGGCTGGGCCATTGTTTTTGTCTGTGATCCCAGTACCTAGGACAATAGGTGGCACAGATGAGGTACTTAACGCTTTAAATTGAAAAGCCAAATGCATATTTCCAGAATGCATCGTTTAGAACCAACCTTTTCTTGTCAGAGGTGAGTTTGGGAGTTACCAGCATACAGTAATAGAGTCAGGGATCATATTAAACTTGGTTAATTTTCTTTTTTTGAGAAATGTTTTCATATTGTGGCACTTAAACTAATCAAATTTACCTTGACCTTTTATTTAATTATGATTTTGTAAGAACTGGTCCTTTCATCAGGATTGGTGCCTCTAATGTGAATTTGAGGTGAGGTCATTTTTGGTGAGGAAATGACTAAGAAATTTGTGGGACTTCTACCACTAGGGGGAGCATTAGAGTCACTTGTCTGCCTGACCACCCGCCCTAGTGACAGAGACTGGATTGGGTGTTTCTTTAGAGCTCTGATTGCAAAAAAAACCCTGATTTTATAAAAACTCCCAGCCCTTTCTCTCCCTTAAGTCTGAAAATCACGCCAAGAGTCCAGGAGCTTCTCCCAGCTCTTTTACTCAGTACTTTCGGTATGGCCAGAGAGAGCCATTTGGCTTTTGGAGGCCTCTTTTCCCCCTGATTGGAGGTTAAGGTCCAGCTCTCATGTTCTGTGGTTCTCTTTCAAATCAAATGAACAACCCTTCACCAAATGCCTCCTGCTGGGCACAAGGCTCCACACTGGTGCTGGGGATGCAAAGATGGAAATCCACATCCCGATGGTGGAAGTAGAGCAGTGTGCAGATGTGCGTGGTCTGGGCCCACACCGGGGCGAGGAAAGAATCTGACAAAATGCTGTAGGATCCTGGGAGGAAGGCAAGGCTCAATGGAGAGAGAAGAGCCCATGCCTGACATATACCAGGGTATCCCAGAGCTGCACAGGAGAGAAGATAATGCAGTAGGTCTGTGCACTCCCACCTTGTTTCTGTGTGACCTGAGGAGGACGAATGTTTTAGCTTCTCCGGGCCTGTTTCCTCATCTGTAAAATGAAGGGACTGGAATAGGTGATCTCCGGGATACCTCCTGGTCCCAAGCCTTTGCCAGCTGCCACCTTGGCTGCCCTGGAGGGGAGGGCCTTGATTCAAGAGATCAGCACATTCTCTTTTGTTTTGCCAAACACTCACCTGGGCTGCCTGCTGGCCTAGTCGCTTCCTGAATGATGAACTGTCCTGTGGCACCACCAAGTGGCCCAGCTGGGCAGTGCAGCCTCATGGTTTCTGGCTGTTGGTGATTATTATGCCGCATGCATGTTCACCAGCACAAGCTGCAGAGGGACCGCTAGAATCACAGAGGTGCCTTTAAATTTACTAGGCCTTGTTTTTCTTTTAAGTCGAATGGTTTGGGCTGGGGGTGAGGGGCTGGCAACACTGTGAGACAGTGACAGAAAGGATTTTCAAAGGGAGGTGGCGATCATTTCTCCCAAATACCCCATATTTGTAACACTTATAAGAAATGAGTAATAAATGCTTTATCTGTCTGTCCCAAGTAAAGCCATCTGACTGCTTTGATGGGTGGATGCCCTCTCTGATAATCATAGCCTTTCCTTGCCTCCCAGTCCCATGCTGCTTATGTTGCCTTTGTCCATGGGAACCAAGCTTCCAACAAACCCACTGATCATTCGTGTTCTTCCATCAGTGTTCTAAGGGCCTTCTTCTACATGTCTTGACATTGGCTAAATAGTATTGGAGTAGGTAGGTTCTCTCTATGACCAGCCTTCAATCTACCTTCGTTGGTGTGACCCCTTATCAGAGGGAGGTGGCAAGCACCTCTGCAAGCAGTCACTGGAAAGCACATCTCATGGGGACTAGATCTTTAATGCACTCTCCACCAGACTTAATCTAACCCACTAAATAAAGCAGGAGATTGTGATTTTCCTTTACAGGAGTTTTAAATCTTCAATCTTTTTTGCTTAATAATCCTGTGCTCTGTTTAGCAGAATAGTTGGGTGAGAACACCCTGTCCTAGACCATTCTGGTCTTGCAATTGATGCCTCAGTTTGGCTTATTACTGCCATTTCTTTTTTTTTTCCTGTTTGGTTGATGTGGGTGATTATCTTTCATGTTGGTTCTTTGTGTTATAGGTTGTGTGCTATCCTGCTGCCTTCTGCTGAGGCAGGGAGAAAGATTCCCTTTTGAGATGGGAACTTGAGATGCATCATTTTGCTTCAAACATAGTTCTGAATTCTGTTTGGGAAAATGTTAATTAGCAACATAATGTTTTCTCACTTTAGGTCAATATGCTTTGTTTTCCAGAGTGTCCTGCCATTCTTTGTGGCCACGAAACTGGCAAAAATCCGGAAGCCAACCTTGGATAAGCCATCGTCAGAGATGTTTGTGAAGTGTGCAATTAAGACAGTTGGTATGCAGTCCCGCACCAATGGCTATCCGGTCCACACCCTTATGGTAGGTTGTTCTTTATCAAGAATAAAGAGTTTTCATATCTCAATTTTTTCTTTTTATGATAAGATACTTTAAAAAAATTTTCTTTGTAATCAGAATTTCTGTTTTGCAACAGTGGATACAGCAATAAACCATGGATAGTTTTTAGACATGGCAAGAAATTACTTCTGGGTTATACTGTCTTTGATTTTAAAAAAGGCCTTAATATCAGATAGATTTAAAAATCACGTTTAAAAATAATTCTTGATGTAGCTTGGCTTAGCAAGTGGAGAGCTGGCCTCAGAGCTGGGAAGCCTGGTTTCAGTTCTTGTCTCTGTTCATGCTGGCTCTGTGACCCAAGGCAGGTTGCGTAGGAGTTTATCAGAGGCCTGGATAATTCTAAGGCACACAAGGTAATGGACTACATTGGTAGAGGGTTTTCCCTTACCCTGGCAGCTTTAAATACAAGTCTCATCCCCTCAAAGTAGTTGAGGATATAAAACTACATGCTTTAGTGTAGCCCCAACTGAACTTCTTCTAACGTCCAGTGCCTCCTTGTGCGTGTAGATGACCCTAGGTTCTCAGGCTATGCCGGGGGCAGAAGTTCGGACAGGTTCTCATTCGGTGGAAACCCTTCCCTGGAGGGCCAGTGTTAGACTCTGTGTGTCGGTGCTCGGCAGCCTAGGCTGATCAGAAGAAGCATATTACCAGGATGGCTAATAGATGATGGTGGCTACAGCCCCCACAGGTCAGAGAGAGAGAGAGCGATGGCAATCTGCATCTGGGAAGTGAATGGATAGACACACCAGGGAAATCCTCTGTCTGTGGAAGATTGGGCTTAGAGCCTTGTTTTATCTCTTTCCTTTCTAGGGCTGGATCTTCCTCCTAATGCCTTCATGGCTTTCCATGAAAATTACAATGTCTGCAAACAAGAGATTACGAGCTCGCTACCTGAAGAAGACCAAGAAAACTTAAGCTGGTGTGAGCCATCGAGGATTTCCAACAGATGGTCCAATGTATCTACATGCTCTGAGAAACACCAACCTTTTAAAAACCTCTTTTTAATTTAGTAATAGGACTAAATGCTTTTGGTTTGAGGAGAACGTCTTTCCTTAGGCTATTTACTCCAAGCCAATTGGACCAAGTTGGAAAGTTCAAAGAAAAGCTTATCTCAGTTAGTGGGGAATCCTTAACTAGCAAACAAAACAGCATCGGGGTAATGGGGGGAGGGAGGGGGGAGAGGGGGCTAGATCGCTGCTTACTAACTCTGAGTACTAGACAACTGTCAAGGGACTTCAAAAGTTTCATCAGGGCCCAAAAACCTGACCATCACCTGGTTTTGTAATCCTCAACATTACTCGGCATTATTTGTATTATCTGAGTGGTACTTGCTAAGTGCCAGCCTGGCTGCTATCTCCCTCTTAACTGTTCTAAGGGATGAGAGGAGGTCAATTGAGTGCAATGGTACTGAGGGCCTGGGTGGGGGGGGAGAGGAAGGGAGGCTTTCTGCAGTTTGTGTGGACTTTTTAAAGCTATGTAAGGTCTACATCTATGTAAGCTCCTCAAAGGCAGGGACTTGCCCTTTGTCTTTGTATCTCAAGTGCTAGTGCTATGCCTTGCCTGGCCCACAGCAGGTGCTGAATAAAATTATGCTTGTGGCAATGCCTGTGTGTCCACCGAGGTTTGTTTGCCAGTGGTCTTTGTTTCATAAACACAGTGCTCACTAAAATAGCCTTGTCTCTGACTAATGCTTATTCCTTTTTTACCCTACGGCTTAAATGAACATCAACACAAAAAGCTCTGACAGGGTTCTGGTTCGTGAAGAAAATCCCCACGAAAGGTCAGGGGTGTCCTTTGGTGTCTCAGGGTTCAGAACATGATTGACCTGGAGAGGCCGCCAGTCTGGGCCCCGCCGGCCTTCCCTGTTCACACTCTGTGTGTGCACATGTCACTACCACTAATTAACACTGCTCCCAAAACATGTACTACTCGCTTGGCATAATGTTAAACTTTCTTTAAAAAAATTACAAATTGTTGCCGATGGGGCAAAGATATTCCCTTGATGCTTACATTATGGTCACACCTGCTGGGATCTCCAGGAGAAGCAGCTGTGGGGTGGTGGAAAGAGCACAGATTTTGAAATCCAGAGGACCAGGTTTGTGTTTAGGCTCTGCCACTTAATAACCACGTGTTCTCAGACAAGCCACGAGTCCTCTCTGGGCCTGTTTACTCCTCTGTAAAATGAAAGGATGGACAAGACATCTGGAAAGCCCTTTCCAGCTGTCTGGAATGCACTCCCTCCTCCCCCTTGCCTCTTAGAATTCCCAGCTTCTTTCAAGACTCACTTGGGAAGTTGTGCCTGGTTCCCTCTCTTCTCCTCAAATTGTCATGTATGTTCTTGTCTAATGACAGTATTAACAACAATAATAGTAGCTAGCATTTATTGGCACTTTAAAATTTGCAGAGTGCTTTATGTATTTTATCTTATTTGAACCTCCCAGCAGCCCTGGGAGGTAGGCACTATTATCATCCCCATTATACGGATGAGGAAACTGGGGCGGGTTACGTGACCTGCCCAGGGTCACACAGCCAGCTAGTGTCTAAGGCAGGGTTTGAACTTATGTCTTCCTCACTGTAAATGTAACGTTATCTGCTGTGCTAAATAGCGGGCTAACTTTTTTTTTTTTTACATGTTGTATCCCTTCGGTAGAATATGAGCTACTTGAGGGAAGGGACTGTTTTTTATTTTGTTTGGGTATTCCCAGATATGGGCAGCTAGGTGACGCAGTAGATAGAGCTCCGGGCCTGGAGTCAGCAAGACTCATCTTCCTGAGTTCAAAACCAGCCTCAGACACTAGGTGTGTGACCCTGGGCAAGTCATTGAACCCCATTTGCCTCAGTTTCCTCATCTGTCAAATGAGCTAGAGAAGGAAATGGCAAACCACTCCAGTATCTTTGCCAAGAAAATTCCAAATTGGGTCACAGAGAGTTGGGCAGGACTGAAGTGACTGACTGAACAACAAAATCCTCAGGTGTTAAGCTATCAAGAGGCAACATAGTGTAATGGAGAGGTCTTGGGGCCAAATCCCACCTCTGACACTCCTCGTGAGATCCTGGCAAGTCTCTTAGTCTCAGTTTCCTCATCTGTAAAAGGAGGGGATGGGACTAAATGGTACTTTGCATTCGCTCCATCTGTGTCCATTGATTCCTAGAATGCCGTCTTTGAGGGCAGGCATTGTTTCCTTTTGTCTTTGTATACCCAGAACCTAGCATAGTGCTTTGTATGCCCAGCCCATGGGTACTTTTTAACATAGTATTTTCCCTCCAATTACATATAAAGACAAATTTTGACACTCATGTAAAAAATTTTTACGTTCATTTAAAAATTTTTTTTTTGAGTTCTGAATTTTCTCCCTCCTTCTGAATTTCCTCCCCCTCCCAAAGATGGTAAGTGGCCTGATAGAGGTTATATATATGCAATCATGTAAAACATTTCCATATTAGTCATGTTGTGAAAGAAGAAACAGATCCAAAGTTTTAAAAAACATAAAAAAGAGAAAATAGTATGGTTCAATCTGTATTCAGACTCACTCCATCAGTTCTTTCCCTGCATGTGAATGGCATTTTTCATCATGAGTCCTTTGGAATTGTGTTGGACCACTGTATTGCTGAAAATAGCTAAGCCATTCACAGTCGATCATTGTACGATGTTGCTATGACTGTGTACAGTGTTCTCCTGGTTCTGCTCGGTTCACTCAGCATCAGTTCATGTGAGTCTTTCCAGGTTTTTCTGAAGTCTTCCTGCTCATCTTTCTTATAGCACAGTAGTATTCCATTATATTCACGTACCACAACTTGTCTAGCCCTTCTCCAGTTGATCGAGCCCGTAGGTACTTCACAGACGTGTCGGATTGGATTGACTCATGTTTTCCATCCACCCATGCTAAGCGCTTGTTGGAAACAATGATCTAGAAGGGGTAATGAGACCTCTCTGTTTCTAATCAACAGTGACTCACCAGACCAGATATGTTTACCTTTCTTCCAAAACCATAATCAGGGAGCTGACAGAAGCGGCCTGCTAGAAGGTACACCAGGGGGCTTCCCACTAAGCTGAGAAATTTGGGGATTTGGGTCTGCTTTTATCATTGACTTGGTTGAGTCACTCAAGCCAAGCATTTTTTTTTAAACAACAAGCATTTGTTTTAAAATATAATTTTTAGTTATTTAATCAAATATTTCCCGATAACATTAAACATTTTTTAACAATCACTTAAAAATTTTGAGTTCCAAATTGTCTCTCTCTCATCCCTTACCCCTTGAGAAGGCAAGCACTATGATATCGATTATGGATATGGTCATACAGAACATTTCCATATTAGTCATGTTGCAAAAGAAAACACACACAACCAAGAATGTAGAAAGTAAAAAAAGTATGCTTCATTATGCACTCAGAGTTCATCAGTTCTCTGTCTGGAGGTGGACACCATTATTTATCCTTTGGAATTGTCGACAAGCATTTATTAAGAAACTTCCACGTGCTAGGCACTTTGATAAGTGTTGGGTATCAAAGAAAGGCAAAAGATGATCCTTGCCCTCAAGGAGCATTCAGTCCAGTGGGAGAGGCCACATGTAAACCAAGATGTACAAACTAGGATAAACCTTAGGTAACTAATACAAGAAAGGTACTGTCGTTAAAAGGGGTCAGGAAAGGCTTCTTTTAGGATTTTAGCTGGGACTTGAAGGAAGCCCTGAGGGGTACATTAAAGGAAGTTACAGGTTCAGGGGACAACAGATGTCAGTGCCTAGAGTCAAGATGGATGGACAAGAAACAGGAGGCCAGTGTCAGCGGCTGCTTGTACAGTATAGAAAGTGGGTTGGATTATTACAAGTCACCCTATCAACAAGTCTCCAAAGCACTTTGAGCTCCCTGGAGCTGGGTTTAGCATACATAAACACAGCGTGGTCTTTTCACAAACTCTATAGTGATTATGCCTTGGCAGGGCCCAGAAGAATGACTTTGGTTTAAAATATTGAGTTATTCTCATGTTGCTATATAATTTCCCACCTCCAAACCTGGGTAAGTAGCAGTATTATTCCCACTTTATAGATGAAGTCCACAATAACCCAAGGTCTATACAGAATGATTACTGTGCTTCAGAGAATTCATTTTGAATGCTTACCAGTTGAGGATAGTGGACGGGCCCTGTGGAGGGGTAGAACTAGCAATTTTGTCACTGAAATGAGTGCTGGGAACTGGAATTTCCGTGGTAGACCTTGTGGATGTCTTGGGAGGGGAAGAGGAGGAGGGAGGGATGAAAATTTGGAACTCAAAATCTTATAAAAATGGATGTTGAAAACTGTCTTCACTTTCCCCATCTGTAAAATAAGGTTGGATGAGATCACCTCTCAGGGCCCTCCAGCTCGAGGTCTGTAATCCTATGAGGCTCAGAAGAATTAAGTAACTTCTCCAGGATCTCTAAGATAGGAAGGGGTGCTGCTGAATTGCCTAAAATGGAATTTCTTTAATATCCCCATGAGCCTGTGAATCCATTGGTGGGAGCCCTCCTTCCCTGGTACAGACCAAAGCCTATCCTTGCCTCCTTGTTCTGGCTAACCCCTCCATCCCCCCATGCCCTCCGATAAATCTTCTATCAGGGATGGCCCCAAAGGGCTAGGTTTTTTCTCTAGCTCCCTTGACACAGTGTGGCTAGCATCAGAGCATGCAGGCTTCCCATCCTTTCTCCCACAGTCTGACCACACAGTCAGGCTATTTTCTTTTCCAGTCACTCCTCCATCACACCACTTATATTCAGTTCTTTGCTCCTAATCCATTCTAGCTCATTCTAGCTCACTCATGTCCACCACATGCATCTACATCACCCTTTGGGCGACCTCCACTTTTCTTCTTCAAAGACTGTGGTTTTCAGGGATGCAGGACCATACAGCATTATGGGAAGAATACTTTTGTTTAAATTATGGGTCTTTATTTTAGTGTCGAATGGAATAATTAGGTATTTATTAAAGTGGTTATTGTATGCCAAGCACTGTTAAATATTGACAATAAAAATAGAAAAGTAACAGGCTTCCAGCTCTCACAGAGCTCACATTCTAACTGGGGGAGACCAGTCTGGTGGTTTTTGGACGGTGGCAAGACCCAAAGGTCCTTAAGGTGCAGTGGCAGGGTAGATGGCAATGCTTTGAGGCCTGAAGGATTGTGGTCAGTGACTCCCTGCCCTTTAAAGGGGTGTGAGTAGCAGAACTTGGAGGGGCCCAGGCCCATGAGCCCCAGGAAGGAGAGACCCTGGTTGTCCCCAGGCTAGGGCCAATAGCAAAAGGCATCCCATGCCAGACTGGAAATATGGGGTCATCAAAAGCACCACACGATTCCCAAGAGGCAATCTAGGACAGAAGGCTCTTGCTGGTCAATCTTGGCCAGGTTATTCTCGACCTGGTTCAGACTTTGGATGTTCCTGACATATTCTGGGTTTAACCTGGGGGTTCTGATCCATTTGTGTGCCATGGACAACTTGGGCAGTCTGGTAAAGCCTAAGACCCTTCCTCAGAATATTTTTCAATGTGTTAGATAAAAGAGGCAGCCGGGTGGTTCAGTGGATAGAGCGCTGGGCCTCAAATCAGTGAGACCTGAGTAAAAACGGCCTCAAAAGCTCATTATCTGTATGACCTTGGGCAAGTCACTTAACCTCTATTTGCTTCCCTCCTGGCTCCTCCCTCCCTCTCTCCGTAGCTCCTCCCCTTTGTCTCCCTCCCCTCCCCGCCCCTCTGCTCCCCTCCCCTCCCCATCTCTTGGTTTCTTTCACCCCCCCCCACCTCCTCCCTCCCTCTCCTCTAGGCTCCTCCCACTCTCCTGGCTCCTCCCACTTCCTCTCCTCCTTCCGGAGGAGGCACCTGAGGACAAGGGAAGCGGTTGTAGCCCGGGCGGCCACAGCGGCGCACAGACACCGGAAGCAGCTGAAGCGCCTGCAGGGTCGGCGGAAGTTCCTCTGGAAAGGAGCAGGTGCGTGTAGGCGGGTCTCGCGGGGGTCTTGGGTCTCCCCAGGTCAGGCCAGGCCTCACCGCTCCAGGGGATCCGGGGCGGAGCAGCCGTGAGGGGGGCCGGAGCAACTCCTGCATTCTCAGCCGGGCCTCAGTTTCCTCACCTGTAAAACCAGGCACTTGGTTCCTTCGGTCTCCTGTGGGGGAAGGAGGAGGGGAGACTCCAAAAAATGGGGCAGGGCTGGACGGCCTCGTCCCCGTTAGGTCTCAAGCTTTGCGAGGCCCGTCGTAGGCGCCTAATTAGTGCTTGTGCATTTGACCCTGAGCTCCCTGCCAGCTCCGAATCTGTGCCCCGGCGGCGCCCAGCCTTTATTGTACCTTCTGTGAAGTGGGAGTATTAGTAACCCCAGAGGGCTGTTGCAGGCTCCAGCGAGGTGTTTGCAGAGAGCTTTGCAAACTTTAAATTGCCTTATAAACTCTGCAGCATGGAGGGGTGGGGGTCTGGACCGGTGATGTCATCCATTGGGGTGACAGATGGCGGCCTCGTGGAGTCAAGACTTGTCTAAGTGACCCAGGTGGCCAATGGCAGAGCCAGGATTTGAACCCAGCACCGTCACTCTTTCCCCTGCGCTATGTTGCTTCTAGTCTTAGAGAGTTACCAGGGGCACTGAGGAACCCAGGGTATATTAGAATCAGGTCTCGAACCCAGAGCTTCTTGGGCAGCCTGGGGGACTGCCACCGCCCCCGACCTGTGATACGTTGCCTTTCTAGCCATTCCCTTTATTAATAACAACCAGTGTGATGATGATAATGGATTAATAGAAAGCAGTGCCATTGCAGAGGCCAGGGTATCGATGGCCCTTGACCACTGGGATTTTTATGATGTTTTAAGGCTAACAGAATTTTCACTCTCTTTTTCATGCCCCTTCCTTATAATTTTTCTTTTTAGTGTATCTGCCGTGTATGTTCTAGATGAGAATTTATATTTCCTGAAGCCTCAAGCCAGTTAGAATGATTGAATCTACAATATAGAATAGTTGGTGAGTTGCTGTTTCTTATAACTTAGATTTACATTTAACATAAAGCTAGGAGTTTATACAATTTGAATTCTAACCTGCTGCTGCTCCTGAGGTGAGGTTTGGTGTATTGGATACGAAACCTTCCCAGGAAGCACAAAGACCTTGATTAGAGCCCCTGGGGCTGTGGAAAAGCCACTTACCCTTATCAGTGCCCCCAGACAATTGCCTGAGACTCTATGTTGTCTGTCTGCTTTTGCTTCTTCCCTCCTCTGCCCATGCCCAACTAAACTATTGATTTGTCTT
Organism: Phalanger gymnotis; assembly: GCA_028646595.1. Taxonomy (NCBI): domain Eukaryota; kingdom Metazoa; phylum Chordata; class Mammalia; order Diprotodontia; family Phalangeridae; genus Phalanger; species Phalanger gymnotis. The sequence continues at coordinate 442,778,812 of CM053623.1, forward strand.
GAGAGAATTATTTAACATGTTTCTTTTCCTGTGTGCACAAACGAGCTTGTACTCTAAGCCTGGAGGCTGATGAAGATTAGGTCTGTTAGCATAATTTTAGTGGATGCCGAGTTTAGAACTTGTCTCTTACTGGCATAAAAGGAAAACACAGAGTTTGTGACTGACTGGTGAGGATGAATCAGATACAGGCATCTGCGCTTGAGTACCTACAGCCAGTATCATTTCATGATAAAAGGGTTACAAGCTAAGAAAGCTCAAACGTGGGTTTTCACAGAACTATTTCACTTTGCCACCTCATTAGCGGACAGTTACTTTGCCTCCGCCTTGATCTTTGTTCATTCTGAGGCAGTGTTTGTCCTCCAGTGGTTTCCAGTTAGGATGCCACATCCTGCCTCTGATATTCACTAAGTCTCTGACCTTGGGCAGGCCCTGAGCCTCTCTGTCGTCTACAAAGTGAAGGGACGGGATACCTCCAAGGTCTCTTTCAGCACTAGATCTTGGTCCTATTGTCCTCTAAGGAAGATTCTCTGTTCCTTCCCCCACACTGTTATCACAATTGAAATCCATCCAAGGCTTAGTCCTTTTCTTACCTTCTCCAGGAAGATTTCCTTAATTTCACTGCTTCCCCCCCCCCCCCCCCCCCCCCCCCCCCCCCCCCCCCCCCGTAAAAGCTGATCTCAGCTTATGGCTTAGAGTCGTCTTTTGTATTTATCACCTGCTGCTTTGTGTCATGGTTATTTTTTATCCAGTCTTCCTGCGTTCTTCATCAGTATGGAAGTAAAGCCCCCTGAGAGTGGGAGCCGGGTCTGACTTCGTGGATCCTACCACCTAGCACCAGGCCTCACCTGGTGGGTCATGAGCAGATGTTGGCAGAATCTAATTGAGTTGTTCTAACTGAAAGAATCTGTTTTGTCACCTCAGGGAGAAAACAAACGGAAAACAACAAAGGGCAGGCAGTGCCTTTGTGACCATGGATGACAAGAGACGAAGAGTGCGAGTGCAGGGTGGCTGGGCAGGCCCTGCCAAGAATCGGGCCTCTGTGAAGCCAGGCAAGGCAGGGGGGGCTTGGTCCTGATCAGATCCTTCGATGCTCCTGTTTGTCCCGTGATGGCGGAGTCTTTCTTAAGTAATTGTGTCATGTCCAGGGCACCTGAGGAAGGATCACCAGCCTTCATTTCTCCTTATTGCCCTGAGCCCAGGGTGCACATGCGCATGCACGTGCATGCACACATGCAAATGTGCACGCACACGCATACATGTCCTCTCTGGGCCCCCAGCAGTGCTTAGATGCCAGGGAGTCCCAGTGCCAACTAGGAGGCTCTTGGGGTTTGCTTAGTGAAATGTGAGGAGGCGACTTGCTCCCTCTGCTCTCTGGGCAGTGGCACCCTCAGTCTTACCTTGTTTTTTCTTTTGCTTTAGCTCTCAGGGACAAAGGCCAGGCCCACCAAGGCCTTGCACAGACCTGGATGAAAAGGGAGTCACTTCCACCTGAAAGACAGTTTGTATATAAAGAACCAAAGGAAGAGGTAAGTACTCCTTCAGGCTCTGCTAATGGAATCAAAGAAGTTTTTAAAAATACGTTTACTACTAAGGGAAAGAGCTAGATAGCATTTATTAAGGCATTTATTAAGTGCTTAACATGTACCAGACAGCTGCTGTACTGGGCTCTGGAGATATGGAGATGACCAGTCTGTGCCCCTGAGGAGCTTCCATTCTGGGGGTTGGGAGGAAGACAGAAAATATGTACATCCAGACACGTGTACAGTTTGGTGGTTTGTGGTGGGATTGGGGGGTGCCCACAGCAGGGAGAGTCAGGGAGGGCTTTTTCTAGAAGGTGGTCTGTGTCCTAAGTTTTAGAGGAAACTGGATTTCTGAGAGGAGGGAGAGCATTGGAGACCCAGGGGATCAGGTGTACTAAGGCCTGGAGGTGGGCATTGCTCTGTATGAGGGACAGTCAAAAAAGGAGATTGACAGAGCCTTGAGGGTCAGAAGGGGAGCGATGCATGGCAGGCTGGAAAGCTAGGATGGCTTTAGGTTGTGAAAGGCTTTAAATGCCACTAGAGGGGTTTGCATTTGCTTGTGGAAGGAGTGAAAAGAAGCCAGTGGACTCAATTGAATAGGGGAGTGGCATGTTCAGACCTGAGCAGGTGGGGTTAGATGTGGTGAGGTAGAAGTGACAAGATTTGGCAGGTGAGGGGCTATGTGAATAATACTATAGAATTAGGTAGGTTAAAACTGCTCCCAGGTCCTTCAAGGTGCCTTATTCAGGCCCGATGATAAAATCTGGAGCAGACACATGTTCTCGATTTACCCATCAGATAACTCAGCCTAGAAAAGAAAGGCCCACGGGTTGTACACAGCCTGGTTTTGCTCTGAAGGTGGGGACAGAGGAGCAGTATCCTGAGGTTCCAGGGCATCCTGGCGTCTGTCCTCAGACTGCTACATTCCTCCCAGTGGCACTGGGTGATCGACTTGATGGTGTGTTTTATTAACACAACTTTCATTTTATCCAGATGTCTCTTCCCTTAGTGGCAGATGTGGCCTTCCTTGTTGCCAGGGTTAACTCTTGCTTTTGCCCATCCATCCCCTCAGACGGTTTTTTTGGGGATGACACAGGCTAGGGTATGTTTAAATGCAGTAAAGAAGGAAATCATACTTAGAAGCTGTTGAAGATTAGAGAGAAGTAAGGAATGATGTTGGAGAAAATGGGGGGAATGGGATCAGGGGTACAGGAGAAGGACCAAGGAAAAGCATCATCTCATCAGACAGTGAAGTCAAGGAGGAGAGGCTGGGGGATGGTGGCAAGGGCCGTGAGATGAAGAGAAGGCCAAGAGGGATTGCCAGATGAAAGGCCTCAGTTTTCTTAGTAAAGTAAGAAGAGAAGTCCTCAGATGAGGTGGGGTGGGACATGTGGGGAAGCATGGGAGGCTTAGGAGAGAGAGGAAGGTACTCAGTTCTCACTTTGCCAAGTGACTTTGACCTAGAGGTCTGATCCTGCTGTTTCCCTGGTTTTATGTCTTCTGTGGATCCCCATTTCCTGTAGAATGAGTCTGTAAACTCCTGCAGCCACTTAAGACCTTCCACCCTCTAGTTCTGCCTTACCTTTCCAGCCTTATTTTGCATGGCTCTCCTACATGTACTCTGCATTCTAGCCACGGTGGGCTCTGGAGCCCTTTCTCTGAGTGTGTCTTCTCCTCTTCTACCTCAGTGCCTTTGCAGGGAGGAGGCTACACATAAGCTGGGCCTGGAAGAATGATCAGGCCTGGAATAGTAAAAGAGGGAAGGCATCTTAGGAGTATGTCAGGTCTGTTGGCTAGTGCAAGAAAAGGTTTAGAACCCAGATGTTTGGCATGAGGATTGAGCAGCTATATGAGGAAAATGTGTTAGATTTAGAGTCAGAGGGGAGGCCCTGGTTCAAATCCCAGCTTTGCTGCTTACTGCTCTTCTGACTGGACCAGTCACACTCTGGGCTTTAATTTCATCTTTAAAAGGAGAGGCTGGACTAGTGTTGTTCTCCAAGAGGACCATGACTTCAGGAAGGTGATGTCTTGACTTGCAAGTGAATTGGATTTAAGTGAGTCAGGGCTATGCAAAGTCATCAGCCTCACTCTCTTCTCCGGAGACACCTGCCTGCAGTGGCAAGATAAAGATCAGGACGACTGGAGATGGCACCAGATGCCATGGGAGACCTTGGCCTTTTTAAGCTCAGATCTTTCCCAGGTCTCAGTTTGACTGCAACAATGCCCATTCATAGGGAATGAGGCAAAAGATGGCCTCTTTTACCTATTCAAAAAATAATTAATCTGGGAGGATTTCTGGCCAGAACAGAAACAATTGCTATTTATACTCACTCTGAGCGATCAAAACCCAAACAGTGACCCCGGGTTGGACTACGGAACCATCTTGAAGGGCCTTTCTTTGCCAGTCGATGATCTGTGTTCCTTGCCTGTGATGGAGGGAGTCCCCTGACATCTTGACTTCCGGACGCCTGTATCTGTATAGACATCTTTTTTCTGTCAAGGTCCTATTTAGCAGCCACCTCCTTCATAAAACCTCCTCTGCTAGAGGTGACTCCTCCTTCCCCAATCTCTCCTGCTTCATTTACTTTTCCTGGATCCTCCGAATACTGTTATTTGTCTTTGTGCTTTTTCCCCTCCTGAATGATAGCCTCCTTCAGGATAGGCCCTCTGGTTTTCTTCTTTGTTACAGAGCTTTATACACAATGGGCCTTTAATAAGCATTTGTTGACTTTGTTGTTGAATGTTTTCCCCACTGAGCAGGGTTCAGCAGCAGAGACAACTGGTGGTTCTCCATTGTGTTAAAAAATTGAAAACCACAAGTAATAGAAAAGTGTCAATTTATAATAGTTTTTGGTTTCAACTTCTTTGCCATAGTTTTTTAACTGAGCTGCTTGCTAACTAGCATGAGTATTAATTGGAGGCATACTGCCTTTCTCTTCAGCCTCCTCCAAGTCCCTTTTCACAAATATAGCTGCCAAGAAAGCTGCAAGCATCAGCAAGTACCTGTAGGAAGAACAAGCCCGAGGGCGATCTAGCAGAATGGGAGTTCAAATCAAAAGGAGTGGCTTTAATTTTTATTCATTTTTAGAATTAAATTGTTTTCAATTAACGAGCATTTATTTTCTCCCCACCCCAGGGGAAAGAAAACCAAAGCAAACCCTTATAAGTCAAGCAAAACAAATTCCTAATGAGAGAAATGATTATTAATAACCAAGAATCTGGGGAGATCCAGAGTTCTCCCCTTCTTTCAAAGGCCTGCTTTTAGAAAAGTAAAAAGTTCAGCCTCTTGAAGGACGTTACTGATAATGAGATGAACTCTCAATCTCGGTCACCCAACCTTACAAAGAATTCAGTCTAAGGCGGGGAAGCTGTGTTCCACTCAAGCTTGGGTGGAGACAGATCCTTTTGTCTAGATTGCCTAAGGCTGGTGCTGGTCTGCTGGTCTGAGTATAGAGATAGTCTCTCTGGAGGTCAAAGGATGACTTGGTGTCACTCTCAGCCCCTCATTGAACACTTGGTCTTCAAAGGGCCTATAAACTGTGAGCTGCCACCACGACTGTCTTTGGTCTCAGAGAGATGACCAAATGACTATCCTTTTATCAATAACCTGCTGGCCTTATTAATAAAATGAATAAATTGCCAGAAACAATGTCTCTCGAACCTTTTTAATCGTCATACCGTATTGACCCTGTCAAAAAATGCATCTCCTTCCTCATCTTTGGTTGCCCATCACCTTAGAAAGGAGGTGGGTTGCTTTTTCGTCATTGGTGCTCTGCTATCATGGTCGTGTCTATCCGAGTCCTTAAGTCTTTCATTGTGGTTGCTTTTTACAGTGTTGTCAGAGTGTAAATTGTTTTGCTGGTTCTGCCCCCATCACTGTGCGTTACTTCCTGGAAGTCTTTCCACTAGGCTCTGAAACTCTCCTTTTGTCATTTCTTATGATTTAGTAACAGTCCAGTACATTCATAGGCCATTCCTTGATAGGAGGACGCCCCTTTAGTTTGCAGTTTGTTGATACTATGTAAAGCTGCTCTGAATGTTTTGTACATGTGAGTCCTTTACATCTTCCTTTGATCTCCTTGGGGTATAGGCCTAGTAGTGGTATTGACATAGCCTTTTGCTCTTGGCACAGTACCTGGCATATAATAGTAACAACAGTGGTAGTAGCTAACATTCATGTAGTCTTTCTGTGTGTCAGGCACTTTGCTAGTTGCTTTTCACAAATATTATCTCACTAGATCCTCACAACGGTCCGGGGAGGTAGGTGCTGCTTTTAGCCCCATTCTGCAGATGAAGAAACTGAGGTAGACAGGTTAAGTGACTTGCCCAGGGTCACAGAGCTAGTGAGAGTGGATTTAAACTCAGGTCTTCCTGCCCACAGGCCAATTGCTCTAGTAGGTGCAATATAAAGGTTAATTTCTCCTTCTCCTTTCTTTCTGCAGGAATAGAAATACCTCTGTGAATTTGGGATGTTAAAATGGTTTTCTGGTACTTAAATCTACCATGCTTGTTTTCTGCAGGTTTTACGTCGCATCCCAGACCCACAAATGATTGAGTGAGTACTATGCTGCCTGATGGAGCAGACTTTGAAACCCTGTAAATGCTGCCCCCATTTAGAAATTTGTTTTCTTTCTACTGTTGATGAGTACCAGAACCTTGGAGTAAAAAAGAGTCTTAGAGGTCCAGTGGTACAACAGTGAATGTGAAGCCTGAATCTCCACTGCAGTTCTGGAAGCTCTGTGGGTTTCACCCTTATAGGTTTGCGTCCTCTACCCCCCTTCCAAGGAGTGTTCACGTGGCTCCTTTGGTGGCCTTCCCAAATTTGCTGGTGCAGTTTAGAAGAGAGAAAGAACTTTGTGTAGCAGGTTTCTGCTGTCGTGTGGCCTTTTCTGATCCACTTCCCTGTGATCTCCAGAGAAAGTGAGCCAGAAGGGAACCTCCAAGGTAACTTATGTTTGCTTTAAGGGAGCAGAGATCCATTTTGATTCCTTGAAATGGAATGTCAGACACCCATCAGATCTGGTTTGACTCAGAATGCTTAAAAAGCTGCAAGAGAGCTGGGTGAGCTTTCTGTCCATTTACCAGAACCACCTTGTTCTTGCAGACCAGTCACTTTCTTAGTTGATTCATGTATTGGAGCATTCCAGCCCCAGATCTGGGCAGATCAGTTAGGTGTATTCTCCTGCATCTCTTGCACTTCTACTCTATGGGAAGATGGTTAGAGCCCTAGCCTTGTAGTATTAAGACCTCAGCTTATCAGCTGAGTGCTCCTGGTCAAGTCTCTTCATCTTTCTGGAGCCTCTTTCCCCTCCTCTGGAAAATGGTGAGCACAGACTAGATGCTCTTTCTCTTCTGGCTCCAATATTCTGGCACCTGCAAATAGGAACAGAATCCATTCTTTTAGTTTGACAAATTAGTCTTGTTTATGTCCTTGCCTCTATGCAGTATAGTGTCTGACTTTTTGCAGATGGCCCACCTAGAATGTTGAAAGATCTCTAGTGATCTCTGACAGGGCAGCTCACCTTCATTCTTTGGGCCTCAGTTTTCTTACTGTAGATGCAGTTTCCTTGAAGCTCCAAAGTCCAGGATGCTGGTTTGCCTAGGAAAAGTACAGCAAAGTCATAATAGCCATTAGGAAGTACTGGTGAGATAGTCTGGTTTTGAAACTTGGACTTAATGTGTTTTTTCAAGGAGAAAAAGAAAATAGCCCGAGTTTTGACTTTCTCCTCAGGTGTGCTTGAGGTACTCATCTACCTGTTTTGTGGCTTGTTTGTTTGCTTTTGGCTCTCCACTGGTGGGTGGGAGCACCCCCATCAATCAGAGAGCCAGTGAAATATTGAAGAGCATGTTTTTTTAAACAGCAGTGCGGCTCTCTCTTCATTGCAGAGGCAGGTGGTCTGTGGATGTGCATACTGTCACATGTGATGTGCTGGCAAATTTTGCTGAACTCCTCTTTTTCTTGCAGTGTAATTCCATTACATTTGTGTAGTACAATTAGTTTAGCTGTTTCTCAGCTTTGCCTTCTCTTTTTTGATATAAGTGATGGCTTGCTGTGTAGAGGAGGGAGGAGAGGATATGTGTGGAAATTAATTTATTTTGGGTGGTGAAAGCAAGCATTATCAATAAGAAAGGCTAATATATTAGTTTAATTACCAAAATTGTTCCGGGAGTTTGTTCCCTCTCTCCTTCACCCTGATTTGCATATATACGAGGCAAAAAGATTTTATTTCAGGCAAAAAGATCAAATTTCCATCAGGGTCAAAACATATATAGCCCACACATATGTGTGAAAATCCTGTGATATCAAAATAGCTTTACTTCTTAGGATTCCATCAGTAAGCCTCCTTGATCTCATCACATGAGATAAATTCGTTGCTGTTCTCTGGACTTCTTTTATTGCGTTTCAGGTCATTCTGCATCCTGGAAGTTCATTCTAGCACTGGAATTCATGTACTGGAAGTTTCTCCTTTGCCTCTTTGACCCCTTCCTCTGATTTGATGACTCTTCCCAGCCCTTCCATTTAAGAGGGTAATCAGGCCAGCTGTGTCTATTTTTTTAAGGTGTTGTTTTCTTCAGTATACTTTTCAGTATTTTTTTGAGTCTCTTTTAGCAAGTCATTGACTTGTTTTTCATGGTTTTCTCTCATCCTTCTCATTTCTCTTCCCAATTTTTCCTCTACTTCTCTAACTTGCTTTTCTAAATCCTTTTTGAGTTCTTCCATGGCCTGAGACCAGTTCATGTTTTTCTT